>CM067379.1:118284265-119484265 GCA_034510155.1 Eucriotettix oculatus
TATATATATATACAACATAGTTTTCTGACTTTAAAATTTACAATAAATATGTCACATAAATTTACCGCTTTATTAAAAAGAGACGTTTTGTCTCCTTTTTGCGACTTCCTCCGACATACTACAAACATTTGGATTTATTATTATTCAATCCATTAGTCCTCGGTTGAGAAAATAGGATACGTCAAATGTAATATTACAATAAATATACAAAATTTTACAATTAAGAATTGAAGGACAAAAAGAGGAAAGATAAAATTCAATCTTCAATCTTCAATTTTCAGTCGACGGAGGAGGCAGCAGAAGATCGTGCCTAGGTAGGTTCCCGTCAATCATGAAAAAGAAAATAAGTCAGCAGTTAAATTATAGTAGAGTATAGTTGTAAAATAATAGGAGAATTTGATAGGACACCAGCAAACTGTTTTAGTCCTTCCCATCTACGAACTCTTTCAGTGAACAACTCTTTATAAATAATTTTTGATCCTTTAAAGCTTTTATTTCTTCCGGGAGACTATTGTATAGGTTTATACCAGAATACTGAATGCTTGTTTCAAAAAGACTTAGACGATGTTTTTCAACACGGAGCTGAGAGCGATTTCTTGTGTTGTACGAATGGCTTGAACCGTTTACAGCATATAGATTGATGTTGCTCCATACAAATTTTAAAATTTATAGAATATACGTACAAGGTAAGGTTAAAATTCCAAGCTTGCAAAACAAAGGGTTGCAAGTGGTATTCCACTCCGCACCGCTTTTGTAGTTTAAAGATATGAAGGGTGTGATGCGAATGACCACAAGTTTGCAATACATGACACAATGAAAATATGCATGGTACATCATTTTTGATGTAGCTATGTCGGCTTCCCGAGCTAACACTCGTAATGTAAAGCAAATTTTGCCGAGTTTTCCCGATAGTTATTTAATGTGGTGATTCCATTTCAAACTATTGTCAATCGGCAGACCAAGAAAAGGCGCGTGCTCTGAAATGTTTTCCAAGTTAGGAGATAAACTGTTTGTGATTGCTGTGAATTTAACGACTTTGGTTTTCTCTAGGTTAAGAGAAAATTTGTTTGCAGTGAACCAAGGATTGAGACGGCACATCGCAGTATCAACTTTCTCGCACAAAGTTTCCGAGTCAGTGGCTGTCCGTGATTACCAAATTTGTGTCGTCAGCCCACGTAGAGGACTGATTTTAAAGGATTTAAATAATTAGGTAAATCGTTAATGTAAATAATGAAAAGTAAAGGTCCCAAAATTGAGCCCTGAGGGACACCGCAGGTGTTTCCCATTCTGACAGATACTCATATCCATCCGTGTTTTCAATCGCAACTTTTTGGCGTCTGTTTTGCAAGTACGATGCCAATAAGGAAAGTGGAACTCCTCTGATTCCGTAGAAATATAATTTTCTGAGTAGAATATTATGATCTACTAAATCAAACGCTTTCAACAAAAATGCCAGTCACTTGAAGTCTTTCATCAAGTGCGTCATGAATACTTTGGACGAAGTCGTATGAAGCCGTGTTGGTAGATTTTCCACTAATAAAACCATGTTGCGATGTGGAAATAAGTTTGAATTTTGTAAGAAAATCTGCAATTCTCAGAAGTAATGCTTTCTCAATAATTTTTGAGAATATTGGTAAGAGGGAAATAGGGCGATAATTGGAGACGTCTGTTGTAGAAGCCTTCTTGTGTAACTGTATAACTTTCGCGTCCTTTAGAGCATCTGGAAATATACAGGAGGAAAAGCACAAGTTAATTATTAACTGCATTGGAATTACAATTTCATTACAGCAATGTTTAATGAGCTTACTGTTAATTCCGTGTATGTCACAAGCATTCAAAGTTTTCAGATTTTTTATTATATTAAAAATCTCATTTTTATTGACCGGGAGTAGAAAGAAAGACTTAGTAAGCGGGTTTCTGGACTTGTGCAGCATTTCGCTAACGTTGTTCGTGTTACATTTCTCTATAGCTTGCTTTTCTAACATATCACGGGAAAAGTTAATAAAATACGAGTTAAATTTACATGCTGCTTCTTTATGTGATATAGGCTGTTCGTTCTTTATTATTTATATATCGTTACGGTCTTTAGAATTACCAGAAGTCACTTTGATAATGTTCCATGTCGCTTTTATTTTATTTTCCAAATTAGCAATATATTTTGCATTACCTTGTTTTTTTTGCGTCAGTGATAACTTTCTTATAAATACCTTTATATTTAATATAAAAGTTTTTTAATTCAGTGTTTGTATTTATGTTTTAATTTGTGAAGGCGACATAGACATAGTTATCCGCGTATTACGTTTAGTACGTTTCTTTTTAATTTTAGTGGCGCAACAGCGTCGACGACCGATAAGAAGTAATTAATAAATTTACGAAACATATTATTTGGGTTCGACTCGTTTTCTGTGTCAAGAATTGTATTCTACGAAGTTCCCCTGATTTTGATTTTGTTCAAATTTAATTGACAAAGTCGTCTTCCGCGCTTAGTTGTTACAGGCGGTTTGCAATGGAACAGTTCACTATATATGTGCATAACTTGGCCCTTGTGATCTGATAATGCAGAATTAATGGTACATACTTTGTAATTTTGGAGGTCCAAGTTACATACGGGTAAGTCAATGCACGTTGAGGCAGTTCTGAAAACCCTGGTAGGATTACTATTAGTAACAGAAAACCTGTTACAGGAAAGGATTTGTTCAAGGTGTCGCTTTTTCCTTGTGTCCGACAAAAAGTCAATGTTAAAATCACCACTGATAATTATCTTTCCCTTCTTTATGAACTTTTAAAATAATAGAATCCAAAATTTCAAGAAATGTCAACATTACTAACTGGATTTCGATAAATGCATAAGCCTACATCATATTTTATGCCTTTACCAGTTGTGATTTCAATTGAGCTGCATTCGAAAACCTGTTCTTTACTATAAGACTGTATATCAAATCTCGGATTGCAATATGAGGAATGCTCGAATTTTACATAAATGCATGAACCCCCATTTTTAAGTGCACTTCTATTAAAGTTCGCTAGTCTTGTATAACCCATGATTGGAAAATTTTTAGCTTCAGGACTAGATTGTCAATGTTCAGTTAGCGCTAATATGTCAACTGGGATACTTTGCAGTGATAAAAATGTTTCTAACTCGAGTTTTTTACTTCTAAGGCTCTGAATATTTTGGTTACCTATACAAAACTTTAAGTCTGAGTTAGCCACATGAATGCATTCGCAATTTTTTGAACTGAAGTCTGAAATAGTTTGCTGGTTTCCGTGAAGGTTAAATACATGAAAAAAGAGCAGAAATATCTTTTACAAATTATTCCTTCCCAGAATGGTTCATGTGAAGACCATGACCTGTGAAATTGTTACGTTTTAAATTATGAAATAAATTAGTAACAGTTACATTTTTAATGTTGTGGAAGTTGTTCTGCTGAAGGCGCATATTCTCACAGCTGGCCCTGTAGTTGGCCGTTCGGGGGCAGTTCACTCACGATAACTTTCTTGCTGTTGAGTTTTGGAAGCACCTCGTCGAGCTTGGACCAGTTCAGGAGACTTCCAGCACTAATGTCAATACAATAATGACATCAGCCACCCTAGTTAAACCAGGAGCATCCTCCACCACTTCCCTCAATGGTGCGCCTAGCTTGACGATGCCACTCACGTTAAAGTTTTCTCCTAGTTCATTTTTTAAAAGTTCACTACAACCTCTGCCGTGACTGGATATTAGTAATATAATGTTATTCTTTTCCTCGTCTTCACTGTTTCTTTCCTTGGGTGGTTTCTTGTCCGTGGCGTTAGTGTCTTCCTCTTGATCTTGGTCACTCAGTACTGAAAATCTGTTCGATGTAATCACTGGTTGTACTGGAGGCAGAATAATTGAGTGAACCGTCACTATTTCTTCAGTCTGAACCTCCTCGGAGTGTTTCGATGAGTTTTTCCAGTTCAGCGATTTTCTTCTATAGAAATTTGCAATTGGAATACGAAGTACCACGTATTCTGCTCAAGCAGAATATTACAAGAAATTAAATGTGGATTCTATGTTACTATTACATGGTTCAAAACTACAAACTTAACAATTCATCATATAAGTCCTTGATTCCGTCAGCCGAGAAGATTATTGTATGTACATGTGAAGAATTTAGTCGACTACCTTGCTCTACATTCCACATTTCCGTTTCCATCCCTTCCAATGTTATTATAAGGGAGAGGCACAAAAGCGAATAACCCTAACAAAAAAATTAGCTAATTTTATTTTTGAGATAACAATGTTAGACAATTTTCATAGGTTTAAGTGATAAACCAAAATTATTGAACTAGCAATTTATTTTTATCACAATATTGTGTAAAGGAACTTTCGGTCATTGTAGCCATTAAACAGAAATACTTGTTCTTATATGTCCGGACATGTTTCACATGAAAGTTGCCTGAAAATATTTTAAGTAGAAAAATAGCCAATATATTTTCGCGCTTCTGTAGGATCGTGAGATACAGTAATACACACTACTAGAGGTTCTAGATGTTTATTTAACACAAAGTGCTGTACAAAGGCTCGCACTGCGAAAGACTGACACGGCTTCTGGATCCAGTAAAATTTTATACATTCATGGAATATTCCAGAAACAGTACTTTCTCGAAACAGAAAATACTAGAAATGAAAGGTAAATAAAGAAAAGCAATTGAAATGGTTGCAATGAGTGGGACTCGAACACGAGTCCACATTTCTGCAGTCCAGCTTTAATTGTGGCAATATCACAATATGCGTCACTTCCAACTGGGATTTAAATAATTCCATTACGAAAGGCTGTTCTGTACAAGAACAATGTCTATTTATGCTGAAATTCTATGTTTTACAGCAACTAGACTTCGGTAAGCGCGCGCTCTTCAGAATGGACCCAATTTGTTCCCGTGTCAAATCAGTTGAGGTAAAACTTTGTTTTTTATGGGAATCTAGTGGTATGATAAAAAAATTAGTATAGTTGGTCGTTGATATAACCTCACATGCAAAATATTGTGACTTATAGATATTTTGCTGCTGAGTACTTGGCGTCCAAAAGCGTAAATTTGCCGCCACAAAATTGGCATGTATTATAAATTGCCAGCCATGTTCGTATAAGCAGGTAAGAAGCTTAGACTCACTCCCTAACTCTCCGCCCGGTCCATCTTGGTGATAGACCAAATCCGGATAGTTGGGGTTCTTCCCAATAATCCTCGACCTATGTATGACGCAAAAGAAAGACAAAAGGTTCGATTTATAAAACATTAACACAATCAAAAAACAATCAATTCATCAACAATTATCATTGGGATATGTAGTTCAAGTTAATTCGTCATTTACTTTAATGAACAGCTTCGTGTATCTTGATCAGATATTAAAACAGGACAGAACGAAACGTTCTGGATTGTTAGTCATTGTTGAATGCTCCTTTTCCTTCAGTGAGTTTTTAACTTGAAGACTTTTCGCTGACGTGAAGATCAGGCAGAAAATGCTGGAGTCGGTAAGAGCGGCAGCGGTGACTGGGAGCGTATAATTCGGATGGTGTTTCTGCTGAAGATGGGATCGATGCAATTACTGGCAAACAGTCTGATGAAGATGGAGAGGGTGGCGGACAATGCGGAGTGATAGCGCCTCCGTAAGTGGGCAGGCAGGCCGAGCCTGTGACGGTCTTTGTGCCTCGACAGCTTCGTAATTAACTGTGCTCGACAAGTGCAGCCACAAGGCACGAAGAATTTAGTTAAAGTACAGGTAGGGGTCAACGAAGTACACTCCTTACAAACATAAATTCATTCATATTTAGTAAATCATTAAGAAATTCCGTAATTTACAGTTCCTTAATCAATCGAGTATTCAAACTACAAATCTTCTCAAAAAAATTCTCAAACCAAGAAAGATTAAAGTTTGTTTGATGTAAAATCGGCACATTTTCAATTTGCATGCACGACACGAGACATCGTGGCCAAAACATCGCCTTAACTGTTTATGAACGTTCGTTATTCTGACGTAAACTTTTACAGTAAGGTGAGGGAGGGTAAGAGTACGAACTTAGTGGTTAATTTGATACATCTATGGAGGTAATAAAGATATCAACACCAAAATTTATCACAATGTTATTTAACATTTAGTAATTAATCAAAAAACGTTTGACAAGATTACAATAAACAAGCTTGGCATTAAAAATATATTTTAACAAAAAATGTAATTTGCGTACTCTTGGCCTCCTATGACGGTCACAAACAAATGACCCACTGCCTTCGCAAAGCGGTGAACGTTCCAGTCAAACGGTTGCTTGGAATACTTAATATTGTAAATAAAAAGCAAAGTGTGGTCCAAAGTCGGCAATGTAAAAATGTAATTAGAATACGTTCCGCCCCAAATTTTTGGGACCTCCTCAGTTATTTAAATAAAATAATACAATAAGTTTTTGCTGCTACTGCAACGTCCGAGGCCTGAATGATATTTTCACTCATTTGGGTCCCGGACATTCTGGGGGTAAAAGAACTTTTCTTATTATTTTATTTAAATAACTGAGGAGGTCCCTATTAAAGTGTGTATGTCATTCAAAACAGAAATTTTCTTTATGAAAAAATATTAATGAAACTCATTATTTTATAAACTTCTAGTGCACAAAATACTATTTCTTTAATGAATATTATTCAAAATATGTATATTATTAACATATATTTAATTAAAAGAATTGTCAAAGCACAAATCACTTACACGAATTTTATTCGTTGCTTGGCAAATTCCGTCTTTTCTAAGTTTACCGTTAGCCTTCAAATGTTTAAATAACAAATCTAGATGCCTGATGTGGTCAGATAACGAATCACTGGCCACAATGAGATCGTCTACGTAAAACGTAACGAATTCTTTGATCCCCGGGGGCAACGCCATGTTGAGGCGCTGTACAAATACTAGGCACGAAAGGAAGTGTGACGTATTGTTAGGCGCGCCCTGCTACCGTAAGTGCTCGGGTTCTAGCTCGATTTGATGAAAGCCCTTCGTTTGATCTGTCGACGTCAGCCACTGCTTCCCTCGTTCGTGCTGCGTGCTTATGACCTCATTGAAGCGTCGGCTTGACCAGTCTGTTTTTTCGCGACGACGGTGATCGGACTACAATACAGGCTATTAGATTGCTCAATAATCCCGCGTTTTTTCTAATTCGGCCAATGCCTCTCTAACTTGGTGGCGATATGCAAATTGTGTCGGATAAACTTTCATCCGAAAAGGTTGGTGCGATATAACTTGAAATTTGTGCTGGTAGCCCTTTAACTTTCCTGGCTGGTTGCTAAAACTTCACGATTTTCTCGTAGCATGTCCTGAAATCTCTTTCTGTCTTCGAAGCTAACATTTATTTTCTGCGCGATTTCTAAAATACTTTTTATCTCTGCCCCCTCCATTTCCCCTTCTTGGCACGTCTCTTCTGAGGATTCCTCAGCCTCCGACACTTCGTCCTCCGACTCGACAAGAGATTGAACCTGGACGGAACCTGTCATCTGCTTCCGGTCCCCATTTCTGATTCTACAATTAAACCGCGCCTCTGACTCTCCCTCTCCATCACGATTAACTTCCGAAACTTCCCGTTACAGCAAATTAAGGTTTACCTCAAGTCTTGTTAAACCTTCCATTCCAATGACGAGCTTCGAGAAAAGGTTTTTAACTACGAAACATCTCAACTGGATAAAATGATCTTCGGTCTGTACCCTCAACAGCACTTGTTTCGCGACACGCTCGCTTCTTCGCCCGATGGCACCAATCACGAGTAAATTGGTGACAGATAACTCCGCACTTACGTAACCCCTTCCTTTCTACTCATTGTACAAATCTTTCCGGATACACGAAATTGCGGCACCCGTAGGTCTACAATGGCTTCCGTCCTCGAGAACCAACTCTACTGTCGCCACTCTATTTAAATGACTATTTACAAGCCTTCCCGCGTCTGCGTCTTCCTCAAGTGACTGCTCCACGTGAACCAAATTTTCAATTCTCGTTGGTATCTGCATAGTATTTACTTCTAATTTAGGCTGGCAGTAATGACCGGGTGAATTCATTACGCTGCCAGCCAGCTCTCGTTTAACTGAAGCTGATTCGGCCTATTTCCATCAAAAGAATTGCGTCGGAATGGCTGGTTGTTTCATTGGGGCTGATCCGTCTATTCTCGTTAAACGAATTTCTTCTCAACGGCTGGTTACCATTTTCCTGTCATGAAACCGGATCGAACGTTGGATATTTTGTTGGTTTCGGTTCGTAGGTGTGCGAGTGGTTGACCTGTTTGCATTCTCTTTCAGTCACGCAAGGAAAGGAAAAGTGTCATCTCTTTGAACGATTTGATATGTGGTTATCGTAATGCGCCCCCACTATTATAATAAATGCCTCCTCGCTAAATGGGTGTTCTAAGTGTTTAATCTTATTCACCAACTTAATAAAATATTCTGTCATTGACAGCGAGCTTCCTCGGCCGTGATATATGCCTTTCACCACGTAGGGTTGTTTTTCGGGACACCAAAACCGGTTTGCAAACGCTGTTTTCACAATTTCATATGGTTCGTCATCACTGAATGTGGCTTCAATCCATTCCGCGATTTAACGATCCAAGAAACTTTTAAATAATATGACACGGAACTCTAAGGGCGTCCTTTTGATCTGAAAATACGTTTCTATTTGCTCTCAATAACCAAAATGTTACTGCCATAAATAGTTAAATACACTAAAACTATAAATATATCATTTAAAGTTATCAATAAGCTCTACGCACTCCATTACAGACCAAATTGTCGTATTAAATCAATGTCGATATTGGAGTTATGTGATGTTACACGTTTCCATTATTAATCGTTGCTACCTGTATACATCGGATTTAGGAATCTCATTATTAATTGTGAGTAATGTGAGTAATAATGTTACTCTAGCGATGCACAACTCTGGTCGATGCAAGGGACGAATATTTGAATAATGTAATTTTTTGTTTCTTTCGATACGTGTCTCCGAAAATGTGACATCTGACTTAAAACCGTGGAGGAACATGCCACAATTCTGGAAACGGATAAAGGGACGACGTATTGGAAGATGCCCTTTCGAAGTATGACGTAATCGGTGAGGACTACAGACTATTTTCCGATAATGCGAAGAAAATTGTACCGTATAACCTAAAGCAGGGTCCCAATTTAGAAGAGTCGCATAACTAGTAAGCAACTAAGTGATACGCCAAAATATTTTTACCTGAGGTCCTCACTCACAGGAGAAGCGCGGGCTCTTGCACTCACGGGTTAGAATCACAAAATAACATGGGACGTTTTGAAAAAAGATTCAATAATAGTCATCTCCTTACCATTCTTATCTCGAATCTCTCTTTAATATTCCCGGGACAACAGCTGATGCCTGCTCCATACGAAAAATGCCACAGTAAATTAGAAAAAGCTGTTTCAGTTACTTACATAATCAGCAGGAAAATTTATGCATCTTTACTTCTTTACGTGATAGCTGGGAAAAATCGTATTGAACGAAGAAGCACCAGTCCTAGAAGTAGTGTATCGGGAAAGACTTGAACTCAGGACTCTGCCGAGAACCAGAAGTTGGAAATTTTTCTAAGCGGTTGCATTAAATATGGTAAAACCTGGAGATGAGAGTTGCACGTTTTGCGGGTCTGGGCAGTGGATTCTCTCTTGTAAAGGATTCAAGCAAAAATTACCATTAAATCATCGCCTTAATATGCAAAGGAAAACGGTCTTTGATTGAGCTGTTTTAATAAAGGGCATTTATTGCGTGAATGTAACCGCAAATCAAGTCGACAATATTGTAACGAGAGCCTTCACTCATAGAGAGTTTTGACCCGGGTAAAAAAAGGGGACAGTCGGGGTGAGAATGCGGCGTAACACAGACATGTCAGGATCAGGAGACGATCAAGTGGAAGTGTATATTTACGGTGTTTTTGAGGTGCGAAAGCGAAGAAGGAAAGTTACGCCAGAGGGGCGTAAACGTCTACGGCTCCGACCTTTCTGGCGTACGCGACGCAGAACGCCGAACGAGGAAGAACATATTGAAAGCGTTTGTTGTTATCGCTGGGTCGATAAAGTGCTCACTTTCATTCTCCTCTTCTTTGTATGTCGCCAATTAGTTTCTATCAGTCTCTCTTTCTCTGAGGGGACACAGGCAATCTCACAATTCCCGGAATTTATCATACAAAATTTATTCAAATTAAATTAAAACTTTACAAGTGCATGATACAGATTCATGACGAATTCATACATACGCTTTCTTCTCGCTAACCAAAATGTTACTGCCGTATATATATATATATAAACTTATGGTTTCCTTCAGGGCTTAATTAATGGGTTTGAATTATTTTATATAAGTTAATAGAATATTAAATAATTATAGTTTAATTTATTTAAAATTTAGGGACTCTTAACAATTTATAAAATCTTGTTCTCAAAAAAAAATTAGTAATCTTTTAAACTACATAATAAAAGGTAATTTCTGTGTGCGGGATACGTGCTGAGCGGAATGGCAGATTTACATATCACGCAATCGTATTCAGCGCTGAATGAATGTAGACGCCAACACTTGTATATAAAGTGTAACGCGAAGCAGACCTTCATTCAACATGACAGCTCCCTTGTCGACCTGCAGCAAGGACGAAACGTGGACAGTGATTTGCTTTCTGTTTGCGGAAGGTTTTAAACCTGCGAACATTATTTGTTGACTGTTAGAACAATATGGTGACAACTGTTAACCGCGAAGCAAGATCTACAATTGGATAGAGCGCTTTAAAGAAGGAAAAACTTGATGTGGCGAAGAAACCACTGGCTACTATGCGATAGTCGCTGAGGCTATGGTGAAGGAAAACAGAAGAATCAGCAATACTTAACATATCAGTCAGAAGTGATGAATTCATTGATGCGGTGCAACATTGGTTGTAGAAGCAATCGAAAAAAAAATTTAGACTGAATCAAAAACTTATGATACTTTAGGAAAAGTGAATTGCAGTCCAGGGAGGTTATATAGAAAATTTAAATTATAAAAAATAATTCATTCATGCATCACGATTTTCAGTAGCAAGGTGAAGCATGGAAGGTGGCTCAGTAAAGGGAAAAAAAGTTCATTGGATGATTTGCTCATGAGTAATTAAAAATATGAATCAAAGGAATAAAATATCTTTAGTTACATAAAAATTTTATTACTTTATTCAGTATCGTGGCACGAACAAAACTAAATTCTTGGAAAAAGAATTGAACGTATAATATTGCTGGAGAATTGCGGAAAAACACAAGCTGCAAATTAAAGCAAATTGTGGCGCGGTTGCGGGTTTAAACGCAGCGGAAAGAAAACTTAACCAACTGCGTTCGCAGCTGCAAACAATCGCAGGTAACGTAGTGTAGTGTAGCGTCTTGGTGACGTCTGCTGATTACGGCTACCTCCGATAACTACCCGGTCATTACCACTCCAAAATTAATACTACGACTGCGTTTTAAATTAAGCATCTTCCCATCAATAACCTTGATCATGTGCAGATATATTAACCACATGGTAATTTCCTTTAAAACCAGCCGACGCAAATCCGGGGATGCCAGTCGCTCGCTTAGGTGTCGTAATGAGTGATGGCTTCCGTTGCAATATTTTCAACTTTATTTGCGGTTACATTTACGCAAAAAATGCACTTTATTCAAACACCTCAAGCAAATATTTTTCAATTCTATAAAAATTAATTCATATTAAACGAGAACTAATTGCGACTAATATTTCTGGCCATTGTATGTCATTATCGTTTACAAGACTGCTTATATGATTTCTGTATTACAATTCCTGGTCTTGTTACTAGCAAGAATATTCGTTTCTCCTCATTTGAGATAAAAGAATAATATCTGAATATTGATTTATTTTTCCCAACCCTACATTTTATGCATGTAAATAACTATGGTGAATGAAAATTCACTCACAGAAGTCATTGGTTTCTTGAAGCCACACCTTAAATTCGAGAACTCAAATGAAATCCTCTCAATCGAATGGATTCCTATAAAATTAAGAGTCGGGTGAGGCTGGGCGTGTCTAAGGTATTTTTTAATTCTCTCTGCGTTTGAAATAAATTTCCCTGCGTAATGGCGATATCACTATGCACGGTGCAGTTGGCAGATCGACGTTAATATTTCCCTCACGTTCACCTGTACAAATTAAAGCACCCAGCTTTTTGTGGGGAATACGGGAGTTCATTAGCAGCTAAAGAAATTAGTTGATTATATGGTCAGAGGCTGCCAAAGTTATTGACATTTATTATTTTTGTGTTATTAAGAATTCTTTTCTCGTAAATTATGTCTTGTAATTGGATTTTGGACAACAGTATTCAACTTAGTTACGCGACAATAATATATTTTGAAAAATAATTTGAACATTATAATATTTTGAGGGTGGAAAACCTATTTTAATAATAATAATATACTAATCTTTCATGTTGTATTTTTAAGGATAAATGAGTCTATGATAGAAATGTGATGACTGGGAATCGTCATCGTCATCGACGTCTGGTCAAGTGTAACTTTCTTTGACCAATGAAAACTGATAGACCCGAGGACTGGTTCTTCTTCAACACTATTATAAAGTGTGTTAACTAAATTAATAAAGAGATGTATTCTCACAACAACGGATAACTTTCTCAATTTTTCTCTTCTTTCGATGTGTCTCAGTGAAGATGCGATCATTAGTGTGAATTGGTCATCAGCAGAAGCAATTACTATCATTCCATCTGTCTTGTTAAGTATCTTTAGAAGTGAATCCATATATATATGATCACAAAGACTGATCACTCAGACAGAGCACTCACTCACTTCCTCCCTCCGCGATTTTGGACATTTTTCCTGTTGCAGAATATATAGAAGCTTTCTATAATAACAAATTACTGTCAACACAGAAATTACTTGCTCGGGAACATTAAGAAATGATAAGGTTTCAAAAGGTTATGGCCACCATAAATGGTCGAAAGCCTGCGTTAAGTCCACAAATATAGCCAAAGTGAATTTAGAAGTGAAGAATCTTAGAAGCATGCTATCAATCATGTAGTTGATGTTATGTTTTGTTCGAATACCGTATTGGTTGTTATCAAATGAATTTCTTTCCTGAGGATTTGATAAGATTTTATATTAGCTATTATTTTCTCTAAATGCTTTTCCCAAGGAATTTAGAAGACTCACTCGTATGTGAGTGTTACAGTATTGGAGCGCCTTCAATTAAGTTGTTTAAAAGTTTCCAGTCAGCATTTTTATCGCATAATTACCTTTTGGTGTGTATTCCATAAGTTCTTGTGGTGAATGCATAGTTCAGTTATAAATGGGCTATGGTCACTTGATGTTTTATGCGCTTCCACTTCCCAAGTTTCTATTTTTTTGCAATAATGAGTAAGTACATTAATATTTCCTTCGTAGCCTAAATGGTTAGAGAAGATAGGAGGCTGGTTAGGTTCGTTTCCAACATGGAAGCCTATTTCTTTAAAAGTTTGTAAACACTATTTCTCCTTGCTGATTAGTTGTTTGAGAATGCCAATTCCATCTCCAGTATAGAACGAGGCCTGTTTCTCATACTAAGTTTAATTAATGTCTAGGCTGTCATGTGAATTTCTATATCATCAATATTGATTTATTAATAAAAATGAAAATGAATTTTTTGTAGATAATCTCCAGAACAATAATGTGATCGATAGTTAACTCCTACTGCCTTTACAAATTTATGTCCATATTACTGAAGTGAATAATTTGATATAATGTTGTTGGCTTTCCAAAAAATTTCCCTCGTTCTTGAAAAAAATTATACCAATTTTTTCTGTTATCGCAATTTGTTGAATTTGTACATAACTACATTACTGCGAGTAATTGGCCGACCTGGCGAGTCCTCCAGAAGGATTCTTGAGTCCGGTCAGCCAGCAGAGGAAATGGTGGTCCGTCACAACCATGAACGATTTGCCAAAGAGATACGGCAGGAATTTATTTATGGCCCAAACAACAGCAATGCATTCTCTCTCTGTCGTCAAAGAATTTTACTCTGCCTTGCAAAGTGTTCTCGAGGCGTAAGCTATGACTCTTTCTTGTCGAATATCTGAACGAGTACAGCAGCAAGTCCGTGCCGCTGGCGTCAGTATGCAATTCCGTCGGGGCATTTTGGTCGAAAAACCCTAGAACGGGGTTGGAAACAAGGGATCCTCCCAACGTGTCGAAAAACTCATGTTGTTCGCTGCTCCAGATAAATTTGGCGTCTCCTTGCAACAGCTTGTGTAGTGGCCGTGCCTTTAGACTGAAGTCTCGGACAAACGCTATAATAAGAGCAGATCCCAGGAAAACTCTTGACGTCGTGTATATTTCGTGGCCGGGGAAAGATTCTTATCGACCCGACTTTCTCCGGATCTGGTCGTACGCTTTCTCGTGAGACGAGATGGCCAAGGATCTTTATTTCCTTAGCACCGAATAGGCAATTATTTGGATTCCGTCTCAGCCCTGCTGTACTCAGACATTCAAGAGCAGTTCTCAGTCGGTGCAGATGATCGCTGAACGTTTCCGAGAAAACTATTACGTCGTCCAAATAGCAGAGGCACATAGTACATTTCAAGTTGCGCAGCAAGTTATCCTTCATTCGTTCGAAAGTTACCGGTGAATTACACAACCCAAACGGCATAACTTTGAATTCGTAGAGTCGATCTGGTGTAATTAAAGCGGTATTCTCTCAATCGGCTTCGTCCACTTCTTTCTACCAGTAGCCTGAGTGCAAGTGCATGATAGAGAAAAACTTTGCTCTTTTTAGACAATCCAGAGTATCGTCAATATTTGGTAGTGGATAAACGTCCTTCTTCGTGATCTTAAGTCTCCTATAATCAACGCAGAATCGCCAGGTTGCATCCTTCTTTGTGACTAGTACGACGGGTGATGACCACGGGTTCCGTGATGGCCAAGCATCTTATCCACTTCTCCTTCAATAATGCGTCGTTCTGCTGGTGATACTCTGTGCGCCCTCTGACTGATAGAATTAACACAGGAAGCTATTCCCCTATGTTTAAACTTCACAGTGGTTGATTTGTCCCTGATTACTGCGTCGAAGCACGTAGAATATATCCGAAGCAGTTCTAACAATTTCGTCTGCTGATCCATGGTTAGCTGCGGCGCCAGTAGTTCATGAAACTCGAATTCGTTGTTATTCGTCTCTGTAGGAAGTCTGCGGCTAGGTGGATTTCCTTCGATGACAGATGTTTTTATGTTATTAGCTCAGCCCTTGCTAAAAGTGTATGTTTCGGAAGAATCTGAGGTTCATTCTGACAATTAACTACCCATAAATCTAAAGTGCCGTTCTTGAACGAAATGACCGACGCAGGAATAATGACTTGTGATAATTTTTTCTTCGCTTATCAGATCTACGTGGTCATTTAACTTAGGACACGTGACTGTAACCTTCGTAGCGCTTGACGCAGGAATGGTGAAATAACTTCCACGAATCCTTATTTCCTATTTCTTCTACGGAAACTTGTAATTCGTCTAACAGAAGTTCAGAACGTCCTGTCAATTACGACTTGCGAGCTCTTCAAAAAGTCCCATCCGAGGATAACGTTGTGGATACATTGCGGCAGGACGATGAATTCGAACAGCTGAATTCTGTTATTAATTTTCAGCCTGATGGTGCATCTTCCGGCTGGTTGCACATATTTGCCATCCGCGACCCTTAAAATAGTATTCCTGTTATGAGCAATCTTGGTCTTCTTCAGTTGTCGTCGAAACGTCTCGGAGATAACAGAGATAGATGCCCTGGTATCTATTAGGGTTCGTGCCGAATTGTGGTCCAATATTACTTCAATATAATTTCCCGGCATCTTAGCGACGGTCGTCGACGGAGGATTTTCTTCTTCTGCGGCTTCACCTCCAGGGAAGGTCGCGTCATCTAGTTTACCAGGTTACGTCGGCTAGGGTAGCGGCCGAATGGCGACGAAGAGGCGGGATGCGACGACGAGGACGACGACTTGTATATTCCTCGGAACAACGCCGTTTGTTCGGCTTAGTCATATTGGCGTTCATGGTCGTATACATCCTGTCCTCGTCTAGTTCATGCCTCAGCGAATACACGTCTCCTGTCCTTGCAGTATCAAACTACGTATCTTGGACGGCCACAGTGGAAACACACAGGTCTATTATCCCGTGGCCCTTCATACGTCATTCTTCCTTGGGAAGTAGGTTGGTTCCTCCTCCTGTGCAACGACTTTCACATAGGTCGGCTTCCGCTTCGGAACGACCTTTCGCCAGGAAGCCAAAACGCTTTCCACTTCCTCCCGAATGGTCTATTGGATGGATTCTGTTTCTATCACGTCGTTTTGAAGGGATAGAGCACGCTGAATCTCTTCCCTTACTATTTGTCGAACTAGAGACGACGAATTATTCGCTTCTGCTACTGAGGCAATCGTTACAACTTTCGTTGAATTCGTTCCTGGTTCATCTGTTCGACGAACTGGCAGTGCTTTACGAACTCGTCCTTTATTAGGAGGGCCTGATACAAGTCCTCCGCGACACCTTTTATTAGATGTGCCAGTTTTTCGTCCTCCCCCATGTTTGTTTTTCGTGCACTTTGGCCTCTACTAATACCTCCAAGGTCCACTGCATCGTGGTCGCTTATGCCAGCCACCACTTCCGAATTTATAAATATCTCCGCATGCCTAATTAATAAAACCTCAAGTAATGACTCCCATCTAGTTGGTTTTAATGTCGTTTGCCAAAACCCTAAATCCCAAAAAAGGAATTTATTATCATCTGAGCATCGCTATTATTTCCTAAATTCCCTTCCTAATCGACAAATGGCAGATTAAAATCCCCTCCCACGACAACAATCTCGTTTTCTGCAACTGAATTTGCTATTACATTTCGCAATTTAATGATACCCTGAAGCCCGTTATTTGGAGGTCTGTAAGCTCCAAATCCATCCGAGATTTTCCGGGGACAACTGAGTGGTATTTCGACTGCTATTATTTCATATTGATCATCTACCAAGGTTTCCCTACTTTTGTTTGACGCATATAAATACTCTACCTCCCCTAGCATCTCTATCCCGTTTAAACGTTACGTAGTCCTGCCTAAAATTACAGCGTTCTGTATTTCACTAAAAAGCCATGATTCCGTCCCTATTATAACGTCCGGATTGTGCAAATCGATAATATTCCAGAATTCAAAGGTTTTGTTAACTATACTTCTACAATTGACCTGCAGAATTACTAACGACTTACGCGGACACCCCTGGATCTCCGTGGTCGCCGCTGGTCCCCGCTGATGTCTGCCGCCGCCTGAAGTCGTCGTCTTCACTGGTGACCCTCCCTGCCGACGCCGCCACTCTGGAGAAGTGGCTGCCCAAACTTGTCGCTCCTCTCTGGTTCAGATAAACGCAGTCCCTCCCGAAGTCTCAGTCTTGTAACCAGGAATTCGGATCCACGAAGGTAACGTCGGGCACCTCAACCATCCGTCGAACGCCTCGTTGATCTGTCCGACCTTTCTCCAATGAACTCCTCGTCTTCGCAGTACCCCATTTATCGGGATTTTAGTGCCTTTTTATTTGCTTTTTAGGGAACGAACCAGTTCATACATATCACCCATAATGTGATTCGTGTTGGCGTGACTTTGTTTTAAATCGTTCGTGCCAACGTGAACAATTATGCTTTCCCATCCTACCGTTTCGTCCCGGTCCGTCACCTTTTTCAGTTGACAACTGCCCACCTCTTCACTGACAACTGCCCACTGCTTGACCTACAACGGGGAAAATTCCTATAGCGCAGGCATACTTTCCACGTGGTGGACAAGTCTCAATCTATTTTCAAGCTATGACAATTTTTATCTTAAATAAAATAAAAATAGTTGATAATTCTAAACACTACATAACTAAAACGGGCGTATGATGTATTGATATAACAATGTAATTATTTTTATATTTTCGTAATAAATAAGACAAATTTCAAAAAATACTGGTTTTAAGAAATTATTTATTACTGAAATAACATTTAAAAGTATTTTAAAGCTGAAAATGTAAAAGCGACCGTTTTATTATATAAAATCTTATAAACAATTGATGAGATGAATTTAGGAAATTATTAATGCATGCGTAATTTGTTTTAGCAAACTGAAAACAGGAAACATACGGATTCCGTCTAGTAATGGATGATACATATAAAATGCGTATACACAAGTGTAGGCAATAAAGAAAATTGCTGCGCCGAGTTGTAGCGTTCGTAATAGAACCGGGAAAGAGTTTCATCACGTCGATTGACGAGGGCAAAGAAACGGATGTATAATGGATACCATATGGGTTTCGTAGTATAAAGCAGCTGAAGGAGCGTAATGTGGAAGAGATTGCATGGGCGAAATGTGGAGAGACGTTTGATGAAGCAAGTATAGCTCCAAAACGGGCCAGTAACATTGCATTTAGAATAAATTAAAGTGCCAACGGATGCGCACTAAATAGTGTAAGAAGACGAAGGAAAGTGTACGATAGAATAACTATTTTCAAATAATGTCCACTGCCAACGTCTGAATGATCTTATTAACCATAAATATGAAGAAGACTTGAAAAAATAAACTGTCACAGAAGTCATAGAAATTATCAAACGTGAATGGTAGTAAAACTATAAGTTGCAGCTATGCAGCAAATAATTATGTTAGCGAAATTACTAGACAGTTCTAAAATTTGCTTTGAACCGTTTCTTGTTGATTAATTGGTCATTAACATGCATTTTATTCTAAGTTTTCTACTACTTTGAAATAAGAGGACGGATATTTTTAAAATAAATCATACATTACGTTACACATTTTATCACAATTTGAGCATTATTTTCAATTTTGATAGATAAAACAAAATTAGGGACAGCTTCCTATCGCTTAATGTGAATAGATTTTTTATGCGTAATAAATCTATTTTTCTTAAACTTGAAATAGAAGTTAAAGAATTTCTAAAAGTTTGTACGTTTAGTGAATTTCTCATGTAATTTTAATCTTTGTATGTTTAATGGAAATTGTGTTTTATTCTATCCCATTATATGGAACAAACAGAGATAAACGGTTCATGAGTGTTGGAAGAACTCAATTGAAATTAGATAAACAAACTTGCGGCTATCGTTTGAAAAATCCTTTATTTATTTATGCAGAAACAATAAAAGAAAAATAATATTTAAAGAAACGTGATCATTTAATGAGGAAGTAAATTTTCTAACATAAGCTAACCATCATTGTCATTGTCACTTGCTGATCAGTGACTTTCTGATATTCACAGTCTGGTTGCACAATGGTAGAACTTGAATGTAAATAACGAATTACTCAGGTCTTAATGCTCACTTTTCGAAACAAAATAATATTTATTCCCACTCATACTTTAGGTATGCAAAGTTGGATCTTTCAGGAAATGAACATTTTTGGTTATTTTAAAGTCACATCAACAGCAACTGGTTATTAGCAACTATACGGTAAAACCTTTTGCATTAGACTTCACTACATACATTTATCCTTTTTAAGAACTTAACAATATCTTTATGGTTCTTCTAGTAGTAGTCCATCTTTTTGTTGATTCCAAATATGTTTCCCCTTTGTTGACGAAATTTTCTGCATCTATAGATGATATGATATATGGAGGAGGTGAGGGGCCGATCCTGGGCGATTAGGTGAAGGTGGGTAATTTTGGAGTAACCTATAGTGTCTCTTGAGGTAGAAATCAACTCCTCTTTAACGTGAAGGGGCCAAGTAACGAAGGAGTTGAAGGTATCTGACTGTAGGTATTAGATATCATTTTCTACCATGTAGCGTTACAGGTTATTAAAGCTCGGCTAGTGTATGTCCTCAGATGCCCCTCAAAGTATGTATTTCCTTTGCTGATGTGTTGCTTGAGTTATTCGTGGCGTTCTTGACTTCTAGATCTGTAATGACGTTTCCAACGATATTTCGATGCGAGACGTCCATGCTAATGTTTCTGTTTATACAGATTTAGCTATTTCGTATTTGCATGTGAAGTTCTAGGGCCCTTCCATCCCAAGTGATCTGATTTTCTAAATCACTCAAACTCAGCACCCTTTGCTTAGTTCCAATTTTTCATTAATGAAGATACACATATGTAATGAACTTTGACAGGGTTCCCAACAAAAGACTACAGTTTCCATTGTAATGCACATTACGATCTAAAACTTTGTCCATCACAGTCGCGACGAAACCGATTTTTGAGTCGTCATTATTACAAAACGGTTTCCTATTCCCGCAGAATGCTTTGCATCGAATATGAAAATCACAGTTTTGTTGGATTAAACTTTTATTCATTTGTTCCTAACATAAATACAAGTGTCTGAAAATGGGATGAAATATTCATTCCAGATTTTATTTATGTTAGGAACAAATGGATGAAATATTGATTATAACATATTCCGGACCGCTGGCGTGAGCTGGGACCACAACAGATACAGATTCTTGATATGTTTCCACTATTTTGGCCAAGGCGTCATCCATACAGCCAGATCATCCTCGACGAAGAGGTGCCTCCAAATCATCATCCTGAAGCGGACTGAAGCAAACCGACACTATAGAATAAAGCAGCAGCCTTCTACGGTGTCATTGATATTGAATTTAATGAGTTCATCATTGCCAGACCAATCTGGGTTCTCCTCACAGAGACAAGAGTCTTAATATGAAATCATTAAAAATACCGTCTTAATTTTTTAACCAAATTTTATTCACTTCTCTTGTTTGCATGTTGAATCTTATTTTTTATTATTTTTACATACAAAAACATAAATTAAATCATTCCTTATCTCTTTTGAACCCTTCATAAGTTGTTACTTTATGATAAATTAAACCTCCATCTATTATTTTATCACAATTGACGGACAACTGAATTTTACTCCCCATTCTATTGTCTTTAATGAGTTTTTAGACAACTTGGTCAATTTGGTGTCAGATTCCATAGGGAAGGATATTAAACAGTCGGATGGCTTCCATATGGGGTAATATGTCTAATTTTAGGTTCATATTTTGGACGCTTTCGTGGTATGGTTTTTCTGTGTATGCGGTGGTATCGTGTTATACTTTCTAGAATGATGGTGTTATGCAAGGTGAGAGAGATACGTTTTAACAACAAAGAGTCTCTTGTGTGTGGAAGATTTGTTTCTCGAGATTCATCTAGTAGTCTCCCAACTGGCATGCCGGAAACTACCAGTTGCAATACTTAGCCCTGTATACAGAATGGAGTCTAGTTTTTGTGGTATTTTTTTTTGGTTGAACCAAGCATGGTTTAATTTTTATCTGATAGGGCGTGATGTACGTATCACTCCAAATTCGGAATGTGTCATGCACGATGACAGTCTGCAATCGACCCGGTAGGCCAAGGCCCTCAATGGGCTGTAGATAAAAAAAGGAGTAGCGTGATGTATGACAAGGTAGTAATTCCCTATTTTCTCCCCAGGTTTTTTCCCCCAAGTTTTATGAAATATTTTATTCTCTGTTTATTCACGTGTCGGGTATCGGATGTGGTCGTTATATGTTAGTGCTTTGTCGATCGTTACTCCTGGAATATTCAGCTTTTCTCGAAATTAATAATATTCTCTTCAGATTTTAAAACAGTCTTTGGTTGGATTTTCGTATTGGAGAAAATTACTTTAGTTGTTTCTTTTGATAGACGTAATCCTATTTTGGATGTCCATTCCAAGAGGGTATTGGTTGACATTTGCATGATTTTTGACGCATTAATTTAGTTGAATACATTGCAGAGGAGCAGGATATCATCTGTATATTTTCTTATTTGGGTCGGTGGACGGATGATATTGTCTACTTCTTTTATAGCTGTCGGAAAAAAAGAGTGAAACAGGAACATTGAGGTATTCTGATGATAGATATTTATTCTTATATACTTATTGGAAACTACTTCTTTTAATAACTTGGAAATCACAGGCGAAAAATTCCATTTCATTCCGCCCTTAAACTGGATCAATACAATTCTTTTTTGGTGATGAAGTTTCTTATTATTCTAAATGTCTTCGTATCGTAGTATATTTTCTGAGCAAACAATTTTACTTATCGAGTGACTTCGAACTTTTCCGTATCTTATTAATATAACCCAATATGCAACATCCAGATTAACGTACGTCTCAGTCATGCAATTGATTAATTTAGTATACAAATCAGAAAATGAAGGAAAAAAATAAAGAAAAATCAAGTAGAATCTGAGCGAAAGCCGTCTGCCCTCTTCTCGTTCAGAAATGTACCTTTGAGTGAAACGCTAATTGGACACAAACTGAATTTCTTGAAGGTTGTCAGGAGGAGGATTTTGATACAATTTTATATCTTCTATACCACACATAGCAGTGCTTTTGCAGTGTTGCTAGAGCTCTTGACACGCCCAAGTCTGAAAATACTTGGTCCTGACGCGACGTTCCCCAGAGACTTCACCAGACTCAGACATTCACATGCAAATGACTCACTTACTGCTGCAGAAGCAATATAAAATGCCAACCCTCCTCCCACTCTCGCGCAACACAATCAGGAACCCATCAATCGCTGTCGCTTTTAATTTACAAGGAGGAGCGCCAATACGAAAATGCAAATGAGTTAATGGATTCTGGAGTGTCTTCAGAAAATATATTTTTCTTTCGACTGCTCTCAGACCTAATGAATTTCCGTCGTTCTGATGCTCACGAAGACAGACTGCACAGACACAACAAAATGTGGCTTGTTGTACCAGGTGATTGGCTCTAAGGAAAACAAGCTAAAAATTTGAATAGAGGGAGGAAAACCTTTACTGGAAGAAGTATAAGTGAGTGATGAACTTCTTGAAACGTTTCTATTTGTATTCATATATCCCTCTGAATTACTTTTATTAAGTCAATAAAAATTTATTCGCGATACAATTTTTATTGTTAATAGATCGAAATTAAAAAATGGAAATTAAGCTTTATAAATTCGTGGAATCGGTACTTTTTTTAAGATAACAAGCTACATGAGAGTGATACTAAAACAGGCAATTACCCTTTAATAGCAGAAGAAGGGAATTGAAAAGGGGGGATATGGAAGGTAGAGTAAGGTAACTAAGGGTTGACTAGGGACCCCGGGCTATAGTTTAACCTGTTAACCGGGAAATTCCCCTTTTAATTACGCAACTTATAAGGGGCGCGTACACTTTCACTAAGACGTGTCAGTATGTCACGCCCACAGGAAGTAATTTCATATTATTCTTTTTTATTTATGCTTAAAATAAATGAAAAGACTATGAAATACATATTTTTTTCGCTTTTTTATGTATAAAGCACAATTAAAATTACAAATAAATAAAAGAGAATACCAACAAATAAATGGAAAAATCGAATTAAAAAAATTATATATATATATATATATATATATACATATATATACTGTAATCTCTATATTGTTTGTAAAATTTATATTATTTAGATACACATTAAAAAATATAAAAAGGCTACTATTACAGAACAGTAAACAAAAGGACTCAAATAAAATGGAAATATTGTTTTTAAAATTAAAATATATATGTAAAAATGTCGAGACCTGCATGGATGACAAATACCTTTGCTGTTCGAAAATATACGTCCCGCTCATTTCAGGGCGCAACATATATTTTAAGGACGTATTCATATGTTCTACCCGTACACGATACTGTTTACGTTTGACGTATATATACGTCCCGCTCAGTTACCAGATTAAGGATTCTACTCGGTGTTTCACATACTGCATCAGGTAGTTCGGGTTATTGAGCACTATTCTCACGCTCTTCCGAATGACGGGAGATGATCCAATGGGATCGGTGGCCAACTCTTACCGTATGCCCAACAGTTTATACACTTCCTAAATAAGACGCAGGTGCCTCGGCGTGTAAGAACCGTGGAGAGTGCGAGGCATTCCGAGAGAAGAGAGAAAGCTCCCACAGATAGCTTCACACGACGAGGGGTAGATTCAACAATTTTTTACGTGTGTTTGTTTGTATATGTTACATATACAAATCAAACCAGTGGAGAACTTTCAACCAAAATTCGTACACGTGTTTTGTGACCATAAAATCTGCACTGTTGCGGTAAAACTAGGCTACTCTCCCTTGGGACTGTGGTAGAGGGTTGTTAAATGACATATTTTGTGGCGAATCCTCGGCGAAAGAAAACTTATTTATAATCCAAAAAGAGAATAATGTCAAGCCATTTCAAGAACATCTTGTCAAGGGATTTAACAATAAAAAATTATACACTACTCAGCATTAATGAGAGAATGTACTGACTTGCGAGGGTAATTGTGCTTAGTTTTTTTTTTAATTACACAAATTCAGAAGTGCACAGAATTAACAACAGAAATAAACCCATCCTTCGTATGGATTGTAAGGGACTAACAATAACACACAAATCTGTACACTATAAGGGAACAACACTGTTACCCAGCTTCCCCTACACATTAAACAGCTCCGAAATGAACCTAACAATTTAAAAATTGATCTAGTCACTTTCTTACTTAGCCACTTCTATTCTGTAAAGGAATTTGTAGAACTATGCTATTATTGATGTACAACTAGATTATCCAATTAATTATTTAATAAAGTTATGAAAAAGTATCTGACTTATTCCATGTCCTCGAAGTATTGCTTCATTGAAGGATATATGACTATTATGTTATGTTACGTTATTTTCATCTCGTATTAAGCTCTATACGATGCTCCAGGGACAAATTTACGTTTGCTTAACATTTTCTCCGCTTCAAAGGCACTTGCAATTATACTGTCCAGAAATCTCCTAAATTTGTAGCAAAGACTGCAAAGTACTTGCCACGCAACACGTTGAGCCCACTTCGCCTTCCCGGGCAACTTACTACCCGTCTAAAAGTCTTTGTACTAAAATTAAATGTTTGTTCCCTCATTCATTGTTTTTTAAATTTTTTATTATAGACGCAACAACTGCTAGGTCATCGTTTACCGTTTTATACATTCAAAGTGACAAAATTTCTACTCTGACAAATGCAACCTGGCAACTCTGTAAAAGCAGTTTAAAAATTTTCGCGTTATTAAAGAAAATAACTTATTTTGTGATAAATTATTTCTTTGCTTTACAGTTCTAAATTTATAAACATTAAAATACTAAGAACGACTTAGTGCCATTGATATAAAATTTATGAATATAAAAGTACATTTATATTCACTAAATAAATAATTAAGAAAATACAGAGCATAGAATTATTAAAAATAAAACAATAATTTGATTTGAGATTTTATTTATCATTTTAACAATTTATTAGTATTTTCCCGATATGCCGATGATATATGTACTGTTTTAGCACTTTTACTATCAATATTTAAGTTTATAATTATTCACATTTGTTGAGGAAATAGGATACGGATTATTATTATTCCATTCCATTAATATTCTCGTTGTAATTTAGTAATACTGTGATTTGGGTGAGGCAGTTTCGTCTGGTGCAGATTCCGTGGAAGGTAAGGTAAGGTATCCCGCCGATAAGCTGAGCTTCAATCTCAGACGTCGCTCTGGGCGCAGTGCGTCTGCTCTAGATTGCCGTTCCATCAGCACAGAGATTGCCTCTGAAAACCGCTGCCTTATCGCAGCGATTCCCACGCTAAGCAATGAGAAAGCCCTACATTGAAATATAGAGATGCTATTAGTAGAATAGAGGACAATTTTGAGCTCTTTATTTTTTAATGACGACCAGAAAGTAAGAGAGTAATAAATAAATAAGAGTTGGTAATAATGACAATTTTGGGAAAACAATTTATATATTCTCGCTTGTCAATTTTTTCGATTAAACTTCAAGTAGAATTTATTTAGAGGCGAAATTAGATTTAAAAAGTGTAACGGGTGTGAAATGCTAGTATCATCTGCTAATAGTTTAGTTTTAGAGGAAGAATTTATGGCTTTAGGAAAGTCATTTATATAGATTAAGAAGAGCAACGGACACAATATGGAAGCCTGAGGAACTGCGATTTTTATTTGACCCCAGTCTGAATGAAACATTTGTCCATAAAATGTGACCTTTAAAGTAACTCTAAGTTTGTTGTTGGCTAAGTAAAGAGCAGGACATTACCCGCATCACAGTGGCAATGTCAGCCTCAGTTTTGGTATTGAGGTGTAGTTAAACCGTCCCTTCAAACTATACTTACACGGTCATCTTTGGAGAAACTTTTTCCTAATGTTTCCAAATCATTGACCAGATCACAAAGCCTCGCACTTTGAATATACTAGTGATGAGTAATCATTCCCTAATGAAGTCTTCAGCTGATCAGCCATCCTCCTCACATGACTTGATATGACCAACAGAAATTTCCTTTTTGTTCCTTTAATTTTATTCCCCATTTAACTGTCTTGCACTTTACGCAAATGATTTTGTTTTGAACTTACTGGGTTACAACAGAAACATTCAACTTGACACTGTAACACAATATATAAATCGATTAAATATATTTTTTCATCTCATCAATTAAATTATTTTTTATATCACTTGAGGAGGTTACAACTAATGGAACGAAACGTGGTGAAGTAATTTAGTTAATAAAGAATTTTAATTCTAACAATTTTTGGCCGTAAAGTTTTCACCTTCATTAATCGAAGTAAAGTCAGGACAATTATAGAATTTGTTTTAGATATTATTAAACGTTTCACACTAATTAAATTTTGTAATGTTTATATTTTTTGTTCACTTCTTTTTCATTCACTTTCTGATGAATGCTCGTAGGCTGGTCTTGTCGGTGTATATTTTTTGAAGAGAATTTAGGAATTTATATGAAAAGACTGAGTAAAAATCTTCTTAATGTTTAGGGAGTTAAATAATCTATCGGACTACTTGTTGCGTATAGCTCTCATTGTATTGTAGGTGGCATATAATGTATCTACTTCATCCACATATTTAGTCCCGTTAATATGGGCTTCTTTTTGATTACTTCTGAAACAGAGGAACTTGCTGACAACTGGTCAACAGCACCACAGTTTCAAACTTTTTTTGGAACATGACATCAAAGGTATTTGTTCTGTGTAACCGAAATAAAAGTAGTTGTTAATCGCAATTTATTTCTGTTTTTTTTTCTTTTGTATTTATTGAAAAACGTTCAGGATACTATATCAAATATCGGAGGTTATATTTCTGCCAGTATTCAAAATAGGGGTACAACATTATTCTAGAATTGGATTACTAAACGCGTATATATCTTGAGAATTATTCAAATTGTAAAATGCTGATGGAGAACCTACATTGCGATTCTTCGTCATTCTCACAATAACTTCTTTGGGAATGTGACTTTGGCATAGTATTGTAAAACCATCCTTTTGAGGTGTCATTAAAGTTCATCCCTGTATCTGATAAATATTTTATTGGAAAGAAGTCTACGTAAAACCCTTGAGGTAATATAACAATGTTACGCTGTAATATAGTTGGATACACTACAAATGGAACAAAATGCTACTGAATACCATACATTAGAAAAATGATGCAGAAGTAACCAACGTTCTATAACTCTTAGCAATTATTAATACAACAACATGAACTCAAATATTTTTGAACTTATGAAAACTGAAGTGTCGGAGTTTTTGTCAAAACTCCCAATACGCTAAATCGCGTTCGGGAACCATCGCGGCCTCTGAAAGGTAGAGAAATGATCCACTTGCCTTGGGTTTGTTGGAAGACGGAGGTGATGGGAAGGCTGACTAAGAGCGCTGTTCACACGGGATTTCTTGCCTCGCACAGGACTTGACTAGATTAGTCTACCACAAGACTATCGTGTGAACGCGCTCTAAATCTGTAGCAACTTTCAAGAGAAAGTATCAGACTTACAATGATTTCTCATCCTTTCGGCTTGTTTTTTTATTTTTCCACTCATTTTGGATAGTATTTTTAAAAGGCTTACTCGCAATTTCTTCGCAAGTTTCAGTGTTTAATTTCACAAATTTTTATAATTTTGAATGATAAAAAGTAAGCAAGAACATTGTAACGGGCGACAGGCAGGTAAGAAGGGGTTTTCCCGGCGCGAGACTCGCAGTCGAGAAACATGCCTGTCTGCGTATTTATAATTTTAAGCTTGTTTTTCCTGAAGGAACATTCACCCTTCAAAATTTCCGAAGGACACTGTTTCCTTTGTCATGGAAAATTTCCCCGGTTGGACGAAGGACTCACGAGAATTGGCGGGAAAAAATCACGTGGGATGGCGTTTTCCTTAGGAGAAGGGATATACGAATTTATCTGGGAGGCGGGAAGTCGAAAAATAGCCATAATGGTTCAAGACGTTGAGAAGGCGAGGATGTAGATATGGAGAGTTGATCAGGACGTGGAACGGAGGAGAAAGCTAGAGAGTTGAACGGATTTTGAAAGGGAGGAGTAAGCTGGAGTGTGCAACAAGAGTTGAATGTGAGTTCTGAATTGTTGCTCTTTAGTGAGAAGGTATTGAGAACAAGAAGGCTAGAGGGAACATAGAAGAAAAATTTAGTTTTCCTCAATCACCTGCAGTATGAGTTTCTTTCCACTCTCCGCCGGCAGAGGGAAAATCTACAATTCAACCGGAAGGAAGAAGTAAGTTCCGGTCGCCTAGTACCTGCATCAAAACTCCAATGAAGATAAAACAGGTTCCTCAAGAGAAAGGAATTTCTGCTGGACGTGATTATCCCAATGAGTAATTAACCCTGATATCTAAAATCGTCCCGTTGAATTAATTTATTTATTTGTAATAGCCGGCTGGACCCCATTAAATCACAATTTTATTTATATAAAAACAATCACATTATATACAAAAGCAAGTAATTTCATTAAATATTTATATAAAACCCCATAATCATTTACAACACACAATTGTTTTAAAGCACGATTTATGATTTCTCTTTAATACAGGATTCAGAAAAATAAAAAATAACTTTTATATGTATCAGATAAGCAGTTAAATTTTTCTTATACGTAGATTTTACGTTTTATTTACTTATACAATGTTTAAACAAAATATGGTTGTAGTCATTGAATATGAAATTTTAGGTTATGGTAGCACACGCCCAGTAAAACAACGAATTTTTTATACTTTATTGACGACACACGAGATTTTTTTTATAAATGTGACAAACAACTGATTAAATTATTGATTAGGCACAAAGTTTACTTAAACATTACACTTTTTGCACAGGTTTTATCAAATATTACAACATGCGACCTTCGGACACAAGCTTCACGCGACGGTGCTGTCAGCCTTCTAAACTTAATTAATGATTAAAAGATACCATTAAATTAGTCCATTGCTCTGATGTTCCAAAACAAGATTCAGGTTGTAAAATTTTAAAGAGAAACCAAAGGAAAAATAAGCGGTCTTTTGTTAAAAATAGGCGACAAAAGTGAAAATAACTGTTAAAAAATTGTTTTTTTACCACAAGTTATTCAATTTTTAAACGTAGAAAAAATATCATTCACCCAATGTTTCTTCTTTGTGCAACCGTTTTACATGTGTTATTATCTTTCATCCTGTACAAATGTAGTTATCATCTCAGTCTGTTGAGACTACATTTAGATCATTATACATATTGTATAGTTCGGTCTTGTTTCTGATACGCCATATATAATATTTGAAAATAAAGTGCTATTTTTCTTACTCTAGGTCCAACGCTCTGATCCATTTAGTAGGACAGGTCTTATCAATGTTTTGTACAGCATAAAGTTTGTCTTACGCTAAGAAAACGGGTCTAAATATGCTTCTTTAATCCATAGTAGCATTTATTAGCCGTCTTATTTCTTAAGTATAACAAATGATGATACTATAACAGTAAAAATATTATATTTCCGAGATAATTAAATTTTTCTATGTTCTCAAATTTATAATCAACTATAATATTTTTTCTTCTATTGCATACTTTTAGTTTGTAAATACGTAGTTAGGAAAAGCAGCGAATAAAATGGGACTTAGATATAATTGGTATCTGAAATTGTGGTTAATTACTTGTAAGTCATCTGCGTATGCTAACAGTTGTAAAGATTTATGGAATATAGTACCTCGTGTATCTGACTCTCTGACCTTTCAAGGGCTATATTAAAAGAAGGCTTGACGGAATTCTTTGAGAGTCACAAATTATTCAGATTGTAGACTTCGGATCCTTACATCTCACATTCTTAAGTGTTGCTTTCGTACGACTTATAAATTTCCCTTTGTTTTCAAATTCCTCCATTTCCTTAAATAATTGATCTCGGCACCTACTGGATAAGTAGCACGCAGTCATCCTTGACGCTATTCCGGACTCCTCCGCAGATGATTAACTAGTACATCAACCCCTACAGAATAAAATACATCTCTAAAATTTCAAATTCTAGAATATATATATTCCTCGCAAATAAGCTGGATCGTAGGTACGGACAGTGGGAATCTCTTTAATCCATTATGCGCAACTCTCCAAGATAGTGAGCAGGTGGTAAAATTGAGATCTTCGTGAAGAACGCTTTATTTTTCTATTAAATGATTATACGAAGATGCTCGTTCTCATCATAGTATGCTTCTTTATTCGCGTGAGCTGTGTCTAGAGGAGCTACTCCGGAGACGATTTGGGTGGCGATGATAATGACTTTATTTCCATTAAACCCAACTAAGTTGGGCTTTCTATTGCCAGACTTTGTTGGAACGTCAGGCTGTTCGATAATTACCCAATAGTTTCTCCGTAGTGCCTTGACGAAGAGTTTTCCAGCATTTCAAAACTGCTTTCAATCGAGTACTAATTCTCCATCAAGGGCTCTAAACAAAGAATAACGATCTGTAATCTCTTTCCTTAAACCATTTGATAATTTATAGAACTTTGTACATGCATTTAATTGGTGGAGGTCTTCTGTAGCACTTCATAACTGAGAAGAAAACACAAAAAAAGATCTATTTTTCTTAGTTGTTTATATAAATCTAATTAGAAAAAGAAACTCAAATCTAAATTATAAAGTCATATCTGCATCAGAGGTAATTAGCGACCTCTTTCACACTTGAAAGTCGTGTATACATTATTTTGCTTACTATTGGGTACAACGGAATAATTAATAATTATTTTTCAACACTTTGTTCGAATAAATATGTAAAAAAACAATATATTTACATATTCCGTTGCCATTAAATCTCGCTTAACAAATTCTTAATGATTAAACGCTCTAAAGGTTGGCGTATACATACAAAGAATATATTGATATATCAGTAGCGTCTTTCGCATTTTCATTTTAGGTATTTGCTGAAGTCAAATTTAGTTTCATTAGAGCAAAGACTTAATTTTCCGCGTTAAGAATACTGTGTAATCAAATTGTGCAAAACGTGATTCTTATTTTCAGTATAAAAATACCAAGACAAAGGTATGTAAATGATGGGGGAATATTAAGTAATGACTTTAATAATTGGGTTTAAATATATATATATATTGATTAATTGTAAGCTAAATAATTTTAATATGGATCATGCGTGTATATATTATGTACAAAAATAACGAATGAAAATGGGGTTATATTAACTCCCGGCTTCCTGGACTGATCAAAGCATGGTCTACCTCTCCACTGCCACCTCACAAATCTGCTCTCGCCGTAAATTCTCTGCTTTCGCCACCACCTTGTATCACCAGCAATCTCTTTCTCCACCACTTTCCTTCAATCTCCTCTCTCCACCTCCTTGTATCACCAGAAATCTGTCCACCACTCTCCTTCAATATCCTCTCGCCATCACCTGCAAAAATCTCTCCAAAAACTGTCTCCACCAGCCTCTTTAAAATCTTGTCCCCACTTATCCGACACCTATTACTAAGGTGGTAGGGATGGATATTCTCCAATAATATCCCTTGTTTCATTTGGGGATCACACGCCACCCGGTCACCAAATTCCCAGGCAGATTAGGACATTACGAAACTGGCGACGAGGTGTCTGAGCTTTATGGTCCAAGTGTCAGCCTAAGTCATTTTGTTTTGATTCCGAGCCGCCAAGACGGCGCGCGGAAAAACTCCTTCTTCCTGGCCAGAGACTCGCTCATTCCGAAATATTTGTTATTTAAATTTCCGTAAATAATAAAAAAATTGGACGTCGGTTCTACTGCGCTACAGGTATGACTTCACCTTATATATACATATGTATCCGAGTAGTCTGTCTCGACGAAAACCCATTGGTCAGTGGTGGCAGAAAATGATCAGCGGCAAGGGAAGACTCTGTGTTAAAAATCACCTGCTATGTCTAACACGACACGACAGCGACTTCTACAGGGCCACACCTTGGTTCTGACCTGGCCGGCTAATCTTCTGTCACAAGTCGTTGGTCCACACTTCACGGAATGAAAGAATGCACACCATAGTATTAGCTATGGGTCGTTTCGTCGTAATATTGAACTGTTCGGAGTACTGTGCCGATGTCTAAACTAATTCTCCCGGACAACTACTGAGGTTGCGTGAATGAATGTCTGAAATAATATCAGTAATTTTAAAGCCCTAATGATACTGTGGTTTTTATCGAGTTATAGATTTTCGTAACATTCTTAAATCCCAATTCATTGTAAGATTCCAATCCAGAGCACAACAGCTAGTTGCAGGAGCGAGGTCCCCCCAATTTTGCTTGTGTCAAGGGAAGAGGTGATGATTCCAAATATACAATAGTGATTCGATCTATACCGGTGCAAGGAAAAATGCTTATTTGAAAAGTATAAAACCTGTATGGAAAATTGTAGATAGCTGTCGTCTCTAAAAGTTATATCTGAAATTATTTACGTTTTTAAATTGCGTATTTATAATACAATTTAGACTATAAATTTCGAACTTTTAGATGGCCTGGCATCACCGTTGACGAACATCTGTGAGTGCTAGATATCAGGATATACAGGTTCGCAACTTGTTCGTGCCATTGTTCCGACAATGGCTAAGGTAAAAAATCAGACTACAAAGTAATGCGGTGGGTTTATAAACTATGACAATGTCAAAAAAAACTTGCACTGTGACCTAAATAATAGAATATTATATTTTATTCGAAAGTTATTTTTAAGTTACGATATAGACGTAACATTTTAAAGAGAATTTTTAATTATTAACATGCTTATTTACAATGATATCTAATATCTACTTGACTTCATTTAGATATTATATTAGTGTTACAATAACTTCAATAATTAATGCACCCAGTCAACACAAATTTATAAATTAAAAATTATTTTAAAATTACTTTAAAGATAATAATTGAAATATTAAAATAAAAGAAACGATTTTATTAAATACATTTGATCAATTTGAATTAGAAATAATGTTTATAAAATAATGTTTATATATATATATATATAAACATCATAAAATTTTTGGGGCGGCTTCTTACTACACTCACGGAAGAGTAAGAAAATTTATAATGGGCATAGGTGGGTTTAAAGAAAGCTTGGCATCGAAAATTTACAGTTACTCAAACAAGCCTGGGGCGAGAAACATAAATCCTGTACTTGACCAGGAGCTGGTCATAATACGGCATCTCTTCCACAGGTTTGCACGAGCTTGGACGCCGAGAAATCAACGAGACCAATCAGCTATTCAACCTGAATTTTCTCCACTAATAATAATATTGGAATGCCCTGTAATAGCATTACTGGTGTAATTTGAATGTTATACTGGTGCGACCACTCCTCATAATAATGATCTAATTCCCTAAATCTGCTTTCCATTTTCTTATATTAATTTATCCCGCCATTTTCATTTTTTTGTTTTTCAAAATATTTTGATTTATTTTTTTTAAAAAAAATAACGAATCATTCTTCGTTCCACAATTTTTTTTAACAAAACATTTGAAGTGGAGGTCAAAATACTTTTAATTATTATCTCCCCATTGTGCAAATTTGTGCAGTTCAAATCAATCATCATTTCTCTTTCATAAATAATTAGGTATGAAAGAGAAGTAAGGATTTTCCTTTGGTCAACCTGTTTCAAAAAGTTAATATTTTCATTTTCAATCAACTTCTCAAAGACAGCATAATTGTACAGAACTACGTCTGTGACATCAACACAGGGATATTTTAGATTCCTCTGTCCAAGAATTTTGATGAGACTATAATGTTCACAATCAGTCAGCTCCTCAGGAATTGTCAATATACTTTTACAATAATTGCAATTGCCAAGCGTTTTAAATACAGTGTGACAGCAGTACCCAGCAATGCATGTTACAATAGGTCTATACTTCATGTACTCATTTATGTTAATGTCACATATAAATCCATCATAATACTCATAACTGGTTTTGAACAATCGTCATATTCAGAAGTATCAACAAATTTGAATTCTTTCAAACAATTCCGAAGACTCTGAATACGTAATTTGGTTTCTGCTTCAAAACCTGCGAGACACATATGTTGTAATTACAACCTGCTAGCCTACGGTACTTTCCAAACCGTTCTTCAAGAGCATCAGTTTGAAACTTCTTTGTCAAACTATGACATATTAAGATTATCAATACTTGAGATATTGCATGAGTGGTATGTTTCATGGCCAACCGTGTTTCTCTACTTTATTTCCCTACATCTCCGTTTATTTCATCCCAAAGAACCAACCATACATAAAAATCGTCGAGAAACTTTAGCCTGTAATCGTCATTAGATCACGTTAAAGGTTTCTCATACTCATGTAAATGGTGCAACCCTTCTGTTGGTGTTTGCAAATTCATTACATTAAACCAATGAACAATCATTTCAACAAAGTCTTCAGTTCCTTTGTAATGAAGTATGTTATGTTCTGGACCAAGTTTCCTCAATGCAGCCACAGTAAAATAATTGAATATTTTCCGAACAATTGGCACAGATTGCCGTTCTAAGCTTGAAGGATTCAAGGCTTTCAGCGTTAAGCCATAACCATACTTCAAAACACTACCATCTTCAATTTCATACATTTTTTTCAAAGCAGACACTGAAGCAGTTTCAAAATTTGTGCCTTCATTGATAGTGGACTTAAATGGGGGAAAATACAAGCAACCATCTTTTGGTTGAGCCAATTATTTCGAATACATTTAAATAAATGTACACTATCGAACATGAAAAATAATGGTCTACCAGAATCTGAGGGATGTTTCGGCGGGGATGTAAAATTCATAATTGCCTTCCTATTAATTGAATTGTTGTCAGTTATAACACAAAATATATTGAATCTTGCAATGAATCAGCTTTAAAAGTGTTTACTGGAAGAACATGTGCTACATCCTTATATAAAGATTTAACACTTTGTATCATAAACACATGAGCACTAGTTGCAATATCATTGTTATTATATGATAAACCTAAACCACTACCACCATTATAATCTAAGAAGGGTTTTACACGAATCTCGTCAAGTAATAAAATAACATCTCTATCATTTTCCTTCAAACATTTGCTCTTTTTTGTTATATAAGACAGAAACATGTCATCATTTTGCTCCAATTTTGGATTTGTTTTGAAGGAACTGCAAATCCTACGCAATGTCACAGGATGTGGTAAAATGAACACACCAGAATTACGTAAAAATTTGTAACTATGGGGAGGGGGAGATGGAATGCAGTAATAAAGTCAAAATTAGCATATCATAGGAGTATGATCTGTATTTTATATTGACACTTAACAAATTTACTTGATGGAGTAAGAAGTTTATAATTTTAGATTTCTCATCAACCTCTTCTAACATCTCCATTGAACTCCTTACTAGACTTAATTTAAAATCTAAATTAAAAATACCTTTCGATATTGTCTCTAAAACCTTATATACATCCTGTATATTCTTAAATTCATTTGGAAATGATTTTTAGTAATAATGTCCTTAACTACAAAATGGCACTTTAAATCATTTGTGATTTGGAGGCTGCTTTCAGTGTGAGGGAAGGGATCCAAATTTATCTGCAAAAAATACACAGATTCTCCATTTACTACAAATGTACAATCTTTTGGGACAGGCACAAGGGTAACACATTTCTTCAATTCATTAATAGAGTGGAAACTATATTTTTCCAGGAATTCCTTTTCTGTTTGTAAACTCTTTTGAATGGCAAGTCCAAGTTGTTACCAGTGCTTAGTTTACCAGTCCCTAGTTTTCCAGAGCTTGGTTTTCCAGTGCTTAGTTTACCAATGCTTAGTTTACCAGTGCTTAGTTTAACAGTGCTTACAGGAAACTACAAAAGGAATAGTGGATGTGTTTTATTTAAGTTCTGTGTCTCCATGGAAGTGTAATAGGAGTTGGAAACATCAGCTGTGACTATCAATCTGCATATCTGCATCTTGACGATGCTGACACGTGTAAAGTGAGTAGCCATATGGTGGATCGTAATTCCAACTCAGCACCTCACCGTAAGTAAGTCAACTGGGAAGGCGAATAAAACAATTTAATCAAATAATGGCAACAATGATGTAACTTTCAATAATGCTAGTGCATTGTCTCAAATATCAGTCACGTGTCTTAAAAACCTAAGAACTATCTGGCAGGCAAATTGTTGTAACATATGTTACCAGAAAATAAACAATTAAAGCTGACATTCATGTTTTAGGGAACTAATATAAGTTATTGTATTACATAGCATATGGGTTTTGGTAGAATGTGTGTCTTTAATTGACAATAACAGTCCTTTGCGTATCAAGACCAATCACTGTGGAAGATATGTCACTCAGCAATAAAATCTGAACTCTCAGTTAAGAACAAAGAGACTTCACTCATTAAAACAAAAATAGAAATAATAATAAAATTGAGTGCAGGACTATACAAACTAATAGTGCAGTGCGTACACAAGTGTGTAACCCTAGAAGAAAAACTAACCGCATAGTGTTAAATAATATATATATTAGGATAGATCTTTAGCATTAAATGTTTTACTTACTATATATATTTATGATAATATTTGTACATATCCAGTAAACATAATATTCTCAGTTGTAGTAAAAGAAAATTATAATATTTAAGGAATATATGCACGTATTGATAAGTATTTGTTTAAGGTTTAAAGTATAATTTCATAGGTAATATCTCCGCGTGGTCGAGTAAAGTAAATTATAATATATATATATATATATATATATATATATATATATATAATTATTTAAAAAATATATATATTCCATTAAACTGTAAAGTAAATCTAACAAACTAACAAATACCATTAATGAGAAATAAATAAGTAAAAAATAAAAATCAAAAATCAAAATGGCTGACAAAAAGAAGCCTTTATATGAAGAAAAACTAAATAAACTGTTAGAATATGTTGACACGGAAATGAAAGTAGGAATAAAGGTAACTGAAGCCAAGCATAACAGCATAAAACTTAAAATTACAGAATCTTTTCTTCTTATAGCAAATTTGTATGGGCAAATCGAAACACTAGAAAGCGAATTAAAAAATGAAAAAGAAAATAATAAGGCCATGAACAACATTCCGGCGATGTCTTATGCAAATATAACAAAGAGGGGAACGGGAGAAGGAAAACATATAACTATAAACAGAAAGCCAGAAGAAACAATAATTTTGATTAATTCTCTTCTCTGTTTTTCTGGTGTCCTCTCCTTCCTTTGGAGTAGAGAGACATTAAACCCGAAAGAACATAAAATAAATATTAAAACCTTAAAAAAAAACAAAAAAGAATATAATTATTGAAACTGAAAGAAAGGAGGATTCGGAAAAAATTTTGGCAAATGATACTCTAAAGGAACACAGGAATATAGAAAGGCCAAAGAAGAAAAAGCCAAAAATTATCATTTTCGATATACCTAAAATGATGGAGAACGGCGAAATAATGGAATCCTTGTTCAAGCAAAACTTTGAAACACAACTGAGCTGGGAGGAATTTAAAGAAGAGTTTAACCTTCGGTTCAAAACCGGACCAAGGGAAAAGGATCAGGTACACCACGTCGCGGAAGTTTCTCCGCGTATGAGAAACTTGATACACCAAAAACGGAAACTTTATCTTCCGTTCTTGGCAGTGTCGGCAAAAGACTTTTTAGTGGTTCCTAGATGTCTTAAGTGCCAAGACCTAGGGCACATTGCCAAAGTAAAGAATGCAATTGCGCACACTGCGGAGACAGCGATCACGAAAGGAAAGATTGTACGAAGAAGGATCATGACCACGTATGTGTTCCCTGTCTCATGATAAAACTGGGAGAAATAGCAAGGAATGTGAAACATACAAATTACTATTGCAAAGAGAAAAAGACAAAAACAATTATGGAGAATAACAACACTTGACCACCAGTTAAACAGGAAACTAAGAAAAAATCTCCCTCTAGAGCTGCTAGAGACAGTAGAAGACTTCTAAAGCTCATACAATCTAAGAAGACTGCGAGCGCCACCACGGAGGAGAAGAGCACACAGGTATACCTAGGTGACTTGTTATACCCAAATCAAATCGATCCCAAAACCATCTACGGTGATATTGAAAACAATGTCATGATAAGTAGAATAGAAGATCCCAACCACCTAACTACATGTTTAAGATATGTTGTTCGACACCTTCATAAAAAAGGGAAAACAATGCACTTCCCCTCTCCTGAAGCGGTTTTGCAGGGCTACCAACAAACCCAACAGAATTATGGGATATAATACAAATAACATTTAAAAGGCGGGACGAGGATGTGAACCTAGAGGAACTATATGCAGACTTTGTTACTACATATGGAAGAAAATCATTTGATCCTAGCAAAACCTCGTCCGACTGCTTCTACATCTCTCACGACCCTTAAAGTGACCGAATGAAGATAGCCCAATTAAATGCAATGCGCTGCAACACAGTAATGTACGAAATCAACAAATTAGTAGAAGAACTAAATTTTGACATAGTATGCCTACAAGAGCCCTACTCAAAAAACGGAAAACTTATAAGGATACCAATGTCGGCAAAAGTAGTAGCACAAGGAGATAAACCAATGGCGGCAATAGTAGTATATGCTAAAAATATAACAGTAGTAAAAGTCAGCCAGCTTTGCGATGAAAATATGACTTGCGCCGAACTATTAACAGAAAAGGGTACTTTTATCATGGCAAATCTATATTTTCAATTTTGTGAAGATATAGAACCGTATATTGAAAGAATCAGGAGAGGTCCGTCGTATACACGATGGGCGCGAATGCCAAGTCGGCTCTGTGGCACAGTGGTATCGCAGACGAAAGAGGCGAATTACTCTCGGACCTTTTTGAAGAACTGCAAATTGAAGTGATCAACCGACCAAATAATCCCCCCACCTTTCAAAATCGTGCAGGTGCTAACTCGAACATAGATGTGACAGCCGCAAACAATAGAGCTTTCAAACTAATAGACAAGTGGACAGTGCTAAGCAACAAAACTATCAGTGACCACAACCTCATACAATTCGAAATATATAACAACGTAAATCAGGTAAATAAAGTGATACCTGATAGTACTTTCTACAACATCAGAAACGTAGACTGGAGCGCTTTCCTGGAAAGCTTTAATCCTCCAGATATGCCACAATTAAATAATAATGTAAACCAGAAAGCGAAGGAACTGGAAGAAGCAATTCACACAGCGGCAAACGGAATCATTAAGAAAAGAAGGATCGGAAAAAGCCGAGGCCTAGGATTTTGGTGTGATGAACTACAGAACCTAAGAAGCAAAGTCAGGAAATATCGGAAAATTTATCAGAGGTCAACGGATCTAGCCTCAAGAACAAGGTTACTAGATAATTACAGGAAATAAAACAACTGTATAAAACAAGACTGGAGGAAATTAGGCAATACAATTGGGAAAGATATGCGAGTCAATGCGTAGTGATCGACCCTTGGGGTAAACCGTATAAGATACTGGCAGGAAAAATATCTAATCTAGAGTCCCTATCCACATTAAGAGATGATAACAACCAAATGACCGCTGATTGGAAGTCGCCCGTAGAATTACTAATGACTAAACTTCTGCCCGATGACAGCATTGTAAATGAAACACAAGAACAGCAAGAAATCATAAAATTATGTGAGCAAGACTACAACAACGGAGGAATTGTGTCACCCTTTGATGAGAGAGAAGTTAAAAAAATAATAACCGAACTAAAATTAGGCAAAGCTCCCGGTCCTGACGGAATTCAAAACGAGATGCTGAAGGCACTTTCTGACAAACTGGCCCCTTCCTATGCGGATTGGTGAATATGTGTCTAGCACAGGGAGGGTTCCCGAAACGCTGGAAGGTGTCCCGATTAGTAATTCTACTAAAAGATAAAGATAAGGATATTACAGACCCCAAATCTTACAGACCAATATGTTTAATCAACACGATCGGGAAAATAGTGGAAAAACTCATGTGTAAGAGACTTGAAGACTGCTGGATCCTGAGAGGGATTAATGACTGCCAATACGGCTTCCGCAAGGGAAGATCAACTGAAGACGCAATAAACAGAGTTCTACAGTACACAAAAAATTCGACCAAAAAATATATAATAGGAATTGCAGTCGATATAAGAGGTGCCTTCGACAACCTGTGGTGGCCTTCTCTGATGCAAAGATTACGAGACATAGACTGTCCGAGGACACTATACGGCATGATTAAAGACTACTGTAAAGACAGAGAGGTAACGTTACAATGTCCACACGACCTGATCAAGAAGACGACCACAAAGGGATGTCCACAAGGTTCAGTTTGCGGTCCAGTTTTCTGGAATTTATGTATGGAACCCCTTCTGGACCACATGACTCAGTCAACTTCTGTTGGGGATATTGTAGCATATGCCGATGACATTATGATAGCAGTAGAAGGAACCTCCAGGTCAGAACTCGAGGCCAACGCGAAAACAGCCCTACAAGTAATACACATATGGTGCAACAAAAACAAAATGAGCATAGCTTATAATAAAACTAGTTACTTGTTGATGAAAGGAAATTTATCCCGCAGCCCAGTGGTCAAAATATGTGACAACACTATAAAAAGACAAAAAAGCTTAAGGGATCTTGGAATTTGGCTGGACGCCAAAAATACATTTTCGGAGCATATAGTACAATAAAAGCCAAAAGCATAAAAGTAATGAATCAAATTACAAGAGTGGCAACAATTAATTTCCAAATACCTTTAAATATTTTCAAGTTATACCACAACTCAATATTGGCAGCAATTACAGGTTACGCAGCGAGCACATGGGCGCATAGATTGAGACTAGTTAAACCTGAATTTGTTAAGAATATCAGGTGCCTTCAGTACAACCCCTTCAGAAGCACTAACAGTTCTCCTAGCTGTTGTCCCGTTGGATCTAGAAATCAGGAAAAGGAGCGCGCAGTACTGGCTCAAAAAAGAGAACCAGTGCAAAGTCGTAGAAATTTTAGGCAAGGAAGCAAATACCAAAATAGAAATTAAAGAAGAAATATTAAACATTTGGCAAGAAAGATGGAATTCATCGAATAAAGGGAGAAGGGTGTACGTAATTCTACGTAACATAAGAGAAAGATTACAGCTTAGACACCTCAACCCAACCAAGGGTCTTATACATTTTCTTACTGGTCATGGTCCATACGGACAATATCTGGGAAGAATAAATATCAGACCAGACAATCTCTGTGCCTGTGGAGAGATAGGAACACCGGAACACGCCATACTGGAATGCCCCAATTATGAGGTAGACAAGACAATAAGAGAAACCTTAAGAAAAGAAAGTCTATGGGAAATAATAAACCCACCACTCACCGCGGCCCTAGAAAATTTGACAAACCTGATATCCGCTTTAGAACTGACAAAATACAGGACTAAAAATATATAATCTTAAATATTACATCATAAGACTTAATATACTCATCATCGGACCGGACATTCAAATCCAGGAACCGGATGAGTATAAGGACCAAAATATAGACATCATAACATAAAATAGAATATAAATTATAGTAATAGTAAGATTATTCAAGTAATTATCTTAAACAAATTACATAACTCTGCTAATACAAATACAGTCATAAATAATTAGAGTATAAAATTAGTAAAAAAATTTGAACCTACAACTACTCGACCAACGCATCATGGAGATCCGGAAACGTGGGTCGTAACCGGAAAACCGGAGTTGTTTCACAAACAAAATGTATAAATGTTGAAAGGATGAGGAGACAAAGAAATTAAGAATTCTCTCCTTCAGTCTCTCCACGAAAATAATATAATAATAAAACTAGTGTAACAGATGATGATCTTACATGCTAAAACAAATTTAAATATACGCATATAATATATTAGTATTCATACATATTTATATCTATGTAAAAAAATGTAGCAACAAAAGAAAAATATTGTTAAACAGACCTGTTATTGAATCTAGAAAACAGGTCAAGTAAATTATCAATAAAAAAGTGCTTAGTTTACCAGTGCTTAGTTTTATTTAAAATAGCTTATCAAGACAAGATTTGCGACTGCAATTATATGGGTTCATTGCTCCTAAACGGAGAACAGAATCAACGTGGTATGCCGTCTCCTGGAGCTCTTTATTGTTGGTGTTGGTTGGCTTGTTGATGGCCTGCCCCTGTTTATCCAACTTTATGGGATTTTCAAGATATTGGGTATGAAACTAAATGTTCTTATTTCCCAGCTCCTTTAAGACGAAAGGTAATCGTTTGAAGTTCTTGGACGATATTGAAACCCGCAAAAACAAAGGAAAATGGCTGGTTAAATTTGACTATTTATTAAATTCTTAAGAACCCATAATTTGGACCATGATATTTGGCCACTTTTGAGGGTATATAATGTAGAGTTGTAGTGCGGACGGAGTTGGTCTTCTGTGAGTTAAGGGGAGCCAGAGCCTGTGTGTGAAGTTGTATACTTGCGACTCCATTGACTGTTGTTTGGCTTCCCTTCTTATTTACTCCAAGTTGACGCTGTCCATCGAGGCCTGATGCGAAGTCGTTTTGATGAAGGTGGGCATAGTCGCGCCAAGGACTGCCATTCCTTGCAGTTTCAAAGGTGGCTGTAAGAGCTGTTGGCCTGTGGCCGCGCGCGGAACTGCAAGCGCACTGAGCGCCTGGGAACTTGAGTTGTTATGACTTGGACTTGATCCCAAGTGTTGTTCCTACCGATGTCTGCAGACGTGTTTGTGAATGCTTACAGACTAATTCCATTCATTCAACGGATCAAAGCAGCCTGTGAAATGTTCAATATAGTGGAGTCCTAGTTATAATAACGCTGTTTCGTACGTCCCGCGCGATACTAGAACATTCCTCGACGATTAACTAAAGCATCGTCGTACTTCAGACCCCACACCAAGCTTTATTAATTTAATTTTTCATGTTACCTTCAATTATAACAGTCTCCCATACTTCACATATTTCCAACTTGCAACTTCAATTCTCTTAAAATTTCTCTGGTGTGTGTAACTTAGCCACTTCTCAATCATAATCTAAGTACACATTGTGGAAAGTTGTCAGGGCAAATCATCATTATGGTTGGTTTTAAAAAAAATACATATTACAGGTTTTATATATTTTACTACCTGGGGACCCGGCGTTACCCGGGTATTTATTCATATTTTCCCGGTACATTGTTTAATTCTTGATCAACAAGAACTAAATCGGCATCGAAAACGTCACAATATGTACCTCAAATATACTTTCAGTATATCGACAGTCAAATACTTCCGGTGCAATAACAGGCCAAAAATATTTTTATTAGTCTGACAGAATAAAATTTCTTCCCCACTTCAGTTAAATCACACATTAAATGTCGTAATGTAGATTTTAGATTTATTGTTGTTTCTAGAAGTCCTCCATTGAGGAAATAGGAATTTTCAAACATTACAAAAGAACAAAATAAGGTACATAATTAAAGATAAATAAACTTAAAATAAATTAATAAAAGAAAATCTATATAGACCAAAGTCAATATAAACACAACACGGACACACGATGTCACATACACTGAGAAACACGCAGTGGAGTTTTGAACGTCTTGGAGCTCTGCGACCAGGAAACTGTCCTTCCCTCTGTCGTAGCTCCAAGCCAATACATGAAACAAAAGAAAACCAAAGAGTAGAAAAAACTGAATAGAAATTTTAAAGATATATGATGTGCTATTTTACAAGGCAGCTCTTTCAACACTTTTTGCAGGAACCTTGATTTTAAATACTAGAAGGACGATGAAGAAAAATCTGTACCGAGTAAAACGCGCCATTTAAAAGAACAGTTTTCCTCTGCTTCACGAAGCTTTTGTAGGTATTATTTTTAACCTCTGACGGAAGGCTGTTGTATAAAATTATCCCAGTATTGTGAATACTTTTCTGGTGTAGAGCAAGGCGATGCTTGTCCACGTGACCTTAGAGCTGAACCTCTGATTTCTGGTCGCGTATTCATGAAACTCGCCATTTGTTTGAAACAAATTAGTGTTCTGCTTTACAAACTTTAATATTTCATAAATATATACGCTTGGTAAAGTAAGTATTTGAAAACTTTTGAAGAAAGGTTTGCAACTCGATCTAGAATTCGTGCTAGAAAGTATTCTAATTGCACGCTTTTGCAACTTAAATATTTCATTACTCCTGGAGCAGTTTCCCCAATTAGAGATGCCATAGCTCATAATTGAATGAAAATAAGCAAAGTAAACCATTTTGACGTACGTTTTTTCAACGTCTTGCATTAGTGTTCTCAGAAAATAACAAGCTGAACTTAGTTTTCCGGCAAGCAGATCTATATGGTCATTATACTTTAATTTATCGTCAATCCGAAGGCCGAGGAAAGGTGCATTAGCTGAGAAGTTGTCTACGGGTCTATCAGCACTAAACTCAATTATTTAGTCTTACCTAGGTTAAGGGATAATTTATTCACGTTAAAGTAAATATTTAGATCATCCAGAGCGTTGTCTACTTTCTTTATCAGATTATCGAAGTTTTTATTTGCAATAACTATATTTGTGTCATCCGCGTAGAGAATCGATTTTAGAGGATTTTCGTATCCTGGAAGATCGTTTATGAACAGAATAAAAAGTAAAGGCCCAAGAATTGATCCTTGAGGAACTCCGCATGTAATAAATTCCCAATCGGATAAGTGAAGTCTTTGGTTTCAATTACTACTTGTTGTTTGCGGTTTTTAAGATACGATCTTAGTAAAAGTGACGTATTTCCCCGAATTCCATAATATTCCATCTTTTTTATTAATATTTGGTGATGTAGCGTGTCGAAAGCCTTAGAAAGATCAGAAAAATGCCAGCTACCGTCAGTACTTAATCCAATGAATTATGGATATTTTGAAGGAAGTTGTACATTGTGCTATCTGTGGACTTTCCTTTAAGGAAGCCATGCTGCGCTGTTGAAAAAATCTTAAATTTATTCAGGAAAAGAAGTGATCTAATATGGATTATTTTTTTAAATATTTTAGAGAGAATAGGAAGGAGAGAAATGGGCATGTAATTAAATATATCAGATGGCAATCCTTTCTTAAACGCAACAACCTACTTTATCAACTTTGGGGTCGAAACCAAAGTCATTTCCTTGCTATTTTCATATGACTCTTTTACACTTCGACTCCTCACATACTGAAAAGTGTTGAAATTATACACAAATATTATGATTTCAAGATTCTATTTCGAATCAAATATCAGCCTTTATTACATATAAAAATTCCACCAATTCCAGAGTTGTTCGTAGGTAATTGTTTGATAGTTATGCGCGTACGTACATTACGTCAAGTCATTTTTATACATATAGATGTGTTGAACGGTGACCAATAAGTTAAATAATTTGATTTTAGGTGGTGGTTACGCATGGATCAGTGCGATATCTTTTATTAAAATTTTATCACTAGTTTAGCCATTACTGACGAAGAGATGCTTACTTTCGTTCTTGTTAACTGGTAATAGCATCAGTTTTACCCTAAATCGCACGGAATTTATAACAGGTTCATAAACAAGGCGTTATCCATCGATAACATAATATTACTATACATTCCAAAGTAATAATAAAGCGTGTGGCATTGGTATTGGGGGCTTTTCGTCTAAATCTAATGTCAACATACGAAAAAGTTTAATAACGTTTCGTCACAAATGTTCGGGACTCTTCAATTCATTATACAAAAAAATTAAGTTTATTTAATTGTTTTATTTCAGGTATTTAATTGCATTTATATTAAAGTTTAAATTGTAAGGAACCACATCACACAAAGTTTGTAGATCTGTTTCTTTGCCATGGGTTTTCCTTCATGTCTTGGTAGAAAATTTTTTTAAACAGTTTATAACAGTTTGAGTGGACAGCGACATCGCGCGAGGAAGAGAGAAATTAAAATAGTTCAATGAAAGTGTGGGATTATGAAGTATGAGGTAAATGACTAAGCAGAAAATGATGTGTCGGTGCATGTTCAAATTTAAATTCTAATTCAAGCTTTTAATGTAATCAGACCTGTTGAAATAGTTTTGAGTTTTTTTATTGTTTTTTACAGCGTTTGAGTGAAATGTGATTCCAACAAATCCTAATATAAACGTATTTTTTTAAAGATTCTATAATTATGAATTTTATTCTTATCAATTTTATGGTAAAATTTATCATCAGATGAATGGTTGTTTTACCTCCACTTCTTGCTGAAATTGTTATGAAAGATTTAGAAAACTCCAGCATTTCTTTTTTTGATTTCCAACCCGTTTGTTATTAAACGTATTTTGATAAAAAAATTCCATGATTCTCAAGTAAAATAATAATATATTTTAATACTGTTCTTATCTTTCGGCCTAATTTAATATTGACTTACGAATAACATAATCATGCAATTAACGTTCTTGAAGTTCCAGTGTTTCGTTTAGGTAATAAAGTTTCTTAGAAGATTAGAATGGAAAATTCTCTAAATTCCGTTTAATGGCGTTTTAGGTTTTGCTTGAATTGTTCCTTCACTATTTGATCATGAAGTTTTCAAAATTGATCTGAAGAACGTACCTACTCAGGTAGAATACTAAATTTCTATTAAAATCAGCCCCTTCTCAAAAAAGAGCTATGGTTTTTAATTTGGTAGACAAGGCTGTTAAATTATTTATTTGTAGGTAGATTATATTTGTACGGTATCTGGTTAATAAGTATTTATATTCGTATACAATAAACAGTAAACATTGTATTCGGTTACAAATTTTAGTTACATTAATTTTCTGCTAAGGAAATATGACATTTCAAGTTGTTAGTTACAAATATGAATAACATACATAAAAATAATAGCGAAACAGGGGAAGGCATCAAAGATACTTGTGACCTATTAAATTTATATCCTTCCAAATACAAAAGAAAACGGTGAATGAATGAATGAAAATATGAAAAATCATTCTCACTATAATAATAGGTGTTTACGGACGTCAAATATCAATATGAATCAAGCCATGAAACTCAATTAGATAACTTGTAACAGCTGCAATGGAAAATACAGAATGTTTGCTAATGATAAAGAGAATATAATATTCGTAATTTAATTCTAAGTTACAGATGAACGTTCATCGCAGCTACTTTTCTACCGTTCTTTACATGTGCAGTGAAACCTCCTATTTGTATTACGAGACAACACTACATTCGTCACACCAAAAGTTTCCATCATACTACCACATTTTGGTATATTTGCCGTTGTATTGTGAGCTTGCAACATTTAAATCATTGATACAAGACCACCAATGTATAGAATGACTAAAACCAGTTTAATAATGAAAGACGTTTATTAAACCACGTAATTATAGTTCAATAATTAAATCAATAGAATCAAATAAAATTTCGAGTTGCACTTGGGAGCGAAAACTAAAAAAGTGTCTCGGAATCTTCTTTGAATTTCCTTTTGTTTGGTTCTTAACGAAATATTTCAGGCAAAGTTAAAGTAAAAGTATAGGCTGATTTCTGACTGTAAGGGGTTTCCAAATATGTTTAATTACGCCAAATTCCCTACTTATTTTTATAGGTTGAAGTAATTATACGACTATCACGAATTAACATTCTTTATTGTCTCAAAAAGTGATTCGAATTTTAAATTAAAACCTTTCATTTAAATTACATTAACTATTTCCATTCTGTCGACAGCACTTTTCTTTTGTAGATTAAAGAGTGCGAACGTGCACGAAATGCTCCCAAGGCTTCGGAGGGAGAGGAGAGCGAGGAATAAATTTGGGTCCTTAAACTATGCGTTCTTGCTTTAAGAAATTTATTGCTTACTAAAATTGCCGGGAGTGATTGCCTCCATTAGCATTTACGTGGTGAGACTAAATCCGGGAAGAATTACAAACTTCGCGGACGAGAATATTCTCCATTCATTTTGTAGCATTTTCTTTTTACCAAAGTTAACGTGAATTCTCAAATACTGAAAAACTATGTTATGTTCCTAAAAGTTTAATTAATTTCACTTCCTGGAACATGAATAAGTTAAAATTTATTCAAAAACTGTTTATTATTCCATCAACTAGCAAATGTATTCATAATTTGGAAGAGCTATTTATAATTAAACATTGTGATTATACCTGAAAATATAACATGTGCTCAAATGTCTGCCTAAAATTTAATACACAAATATTATGTATCCCCAAATAGATCATGCACGAATAAAATTACAGAACTTGGAACCCGCAATTCTAGTCTCATGACGTTGGTGCATGAAAGGAAAAAAGTACTCTCATTTATAAATATTTTTCGTTTTTAAATGATTCGCTTTTATGAAACATTTCCCAAACAATATTTAATAGGTTTGCAAACTTTGAAATAAATTTCCGTGGTTTTCATTTGTTGCGATTATTTCAACTCTGGCATCTTCGGAAAGGCTTAAGTACCCGAATTGCAAGAGTAATCCTCAATTGTGGTACGTCTGACTTAAATTTTCGCTTACTCGTGTGAATTACATGTTACTTTTCCCGAGAATCACGTTAGAAAAATTTGTAATAAACTTTAATGAAATTAACTGTTCACGGTTTTGTATCAGTTTTATGGATTCAAATTTCAATCCAATTTCAATCTAACTTGGTACATATCCTTAGATCCAACAGCAAATACTATCATGGGCAAAACACTTGTAATAATAAACTCCTAACGGCATGGTGTGAAGTAAATCTGGAAATGAGGGTGGAATGTGGACATAAAAATATTTCGAATACAACCGACATAAGTGGGAGAGGGAAGAGAAACTCCACGCTTGTATCGAATCCACAATTGGAGGTGTAGTTAATAAAAACTGTAATGCTTTTGATTCCGATTAGCCATGTCTAGGGTCCGAGTCGTTATACCGCCAAGTTGAATCAGTTTAATTATAATATATTGTAAATGATTTAAAGAAACATAAATGTAAAAAGCGTGGAGCAAACTTTGCACACATTTTACATACGATATAGAACAAAGTCTGAGACACCCTTGGGATGGGCTCAGACTGGGGTGCAACTTAATTTATTTCATGTAATTTTTGTGTCACAATCGTGTAGTTAAAATCAAATACCAACTCGTATCAACATGAGAGTGAAGGTGAAATAGTGAATGTCAGAATAGAATTCAGCCATAAAAACCAACAATAAGTATTATATTCCTTTATTTTAATCTGAAGATGAAATTAACAAACAGTCATAGCGTGAAGAAGATGGTATAAAATTGACGAAAATACGAGTGATATTTCATTCGAATAAAATATTTTCGGGAAATTCATGCGATGATTATCATTCCGGATATAGTTTGAGGCTAATTTAAGCTCTATCGGTATCGAAGGTACATAATAAAATATCCAAACGTCCGGATCTGAAGCCAAATTCCAAGTTTTATTGCATCTCTATCCAACTCAACAAATGACAAATTTCAATCCTCTTTAGTAGTACTGGAGTTCTGCGTCATAGAGCAGTTGGGAATTGTGGCCCTATTCTATTCCAAACTATCATTCATCGTGATTAATAGTGGCATACTATGTAATATATAACTAACGTGTACAGCACGTATCTGTTTACGACGGTGTGTGATAAAATATTATAAATGACGAAGTGATGTCTTCAATAATTCGTGGCAATATTAAGTTTTCTGTGGTGAGTTTCGCTTTGAACCGTTGTTGCGTGCTAAAGCAAGTCTTCTCTGGGTCAAAGTTTCTGGAAAATAAATTATTTAACCTGTTCCAAGCTTCATCTCTGCTGGAAGATAATTCTCAACTTAGAGGCGGGCCTCTGGTGGTCGTTGTGTGGCTTGCATGCTACTTTGCAGACTATTTTATCAAAGAATAACTTAGACCCCAGAAAAAAATTTCTGGGATGTAGTTCGAAATGATTTCTTACCTTTTAAGTGATGCTGTTTATAAAGATTATTTTAATTATTTCATTGTTGGGGAGTACTTTTTCATTTTGTGTGTACCTGTTTATCTATATAAAAATTGACGAAGTGGCAAAATGAGAATAAATTCTATCACCTACAGAATGTAACGGTGAGAGTTGCCGAAACTTCGTGGCATGTCAACGATACCACACGGTCGATTTGTCGAGAAGATTTTATATTTCAACCACACCAGGAGAATCTCAGAGTTTTAAATAACTGAAAATAAAATGAATTGGATTATTAAGGATCTAAGTCATCTTCAAACTCATATGATCTACAGTATATTTAGTTTCAAATTATGGAATAAAGAAAAACTTTTACATTGGAGAGAATCGTTGACTCAATATCACAATCACAGATAGCCTTCGAGAAGGTTATACAGACTTATTTTCGACTACAGTTTGTGGTGTTTACGTTTACACTAACGTTTATAACAAATACTATCACCTCGATTATATTTATATTGAACTTACATATACAAAAAGTATAATAAATGTATATATCGTGCTAATCTTGAGAAGCGGTTTAAGCTACTTACTTAACGCGATTGGTTAATTTTAACATCCAATTAAGATGATACACAAAGCCAGACGAAAGACGGGAGTCCTGTACCACTATTTTCATTGGCTAAAATATTTTGGAAAGAAAGACGGGCAGACCGATTTAAAAAAAAGTAACAAAGTTTGACACTAGTAAACAGGAGGTAAATCAAAAGGCAACTGTACGTGCGATATCCTCGAATATAAAAATGTTTTCAATTCCTTTTTTTGATTAATTAGTAATATTAATGTTTTATCAATTTAATTTTAATTAAAGAATTGTAATTTGTTTTTGTGCGCATAAGATAAATTACATCTAAGCTTATATTTTAAATTACGTTAATGAGGAATGAATGTAGATTGGAAATATTTAGTTAACTTACACTCCATACGTGCGAAATACGACAAAACATTAATTAGGGACACACAAAAGTTGCTAGAACGTGATCTTATTTCTGTCAACATAAAGGTTAACGTGGTTAAAGTTTCTGTGACTACGTGAAAACTAACTTAAGGAAGGTTGCTAGTCTTATCTTCAATTCCACACAGTTGGTAGGAAGGAGGCTTGGCGTGTCTTAAGTCAGACGCCCATCAGTGCAATGTAATCAAGGGCGTACGGAAGTTGAATTGAGTTTAGATTACCCAGGAGGCAGCTGTCGTTCTCATGTATGAGGGCGCCCCTGCCGTGCCAAGATTCATCCGTGACCAGCATAAAGCAGCCTTTCCCTGGCTTACTTGCTTGCTTGTTCTCGCTGTACAAATATTGCCGGAGCTATGGTGACTGAGTTATCGCTGCAAATAAAATATACGTTCGTTCACCTCATAGTACTGAACAAACAAACTCCCCCGTTATTCTGAAGAACACACCTCTTTAATTAACTGCGATTTCCTCTAGTAATATGGTAGAAATTTCGTTAATTTTATGATGCCCATCTCATTTAATTCCATGTGTGTTAAAACTTGCCAGACATCCTTAAGTCAAATGATAATACCCTGTCTGTTAAGTTTATCGCGTTAAACTTGGAAATTTTAATACATTTGAAGACCCTTACATTTTCACGACCTATTTCAATACAAAGACCTAATTTACTTCCAAATTTTGTGAAACATTTGAATAAAGCTAACATAACACCATTATACTCGGCACTTTGAAACATCCCTTAAAGCTGAGCTGTCAAATTTTCAGTTGATTCTGTCGTTTTAACTAAAGCGACTATCTTATCCCAGAGGTGGAAAGTGTTTCACGCACTGCCTTATCACTAATTTCATCGAGTCTCCATTTTCACTAAAATATATTTTTCGATTAGTCACTATACTGTGTTATTCGTGAAATATTTGGTTGTGAAAATTTTTGTAAGCGTTAAAGGTAAATTTCTTTCCATTATAATCATTATTATATATTCTTTTGTAAGCGACATGCTTAGAATTTTTCTGATTAGAAGAGAATTCTATTTGTGTTGTGAGTAGAATGGCTGAAAATACTTTTGTTATATTCGAACACCACAATGGTGTCACGAACCTTCAACTGTGTGCAATGACAGTATAATTGCAGGAAAAATGACTGAACATATGATATGAACTAATGCTCAGTGAAGTATAAAGCTTAAAAAAGTGATCAAAGCTTATTACATTTCCCAAGTATAACTACCGTCCAACTTTTAAATAAATAAATTTTCCTTAAAATGTATATTATCCCGGTACATTATTCAATTCTTGGTCAACACATGAATAAACCGGCATCGAAAACGTCACAATATGATCCTCAAATATACTCCCAGTAGCTCGACAGACAAAAATACCCCCGGTACAATAACAGGATTAAAAATATTTTCAATAAACTGACGGAATAAAATTTCTTCCCCACTTAAGAGATGAATTTTTACTTAAATTGCATATTAAAGGCCCCTTTACACCGGTTTCGACCCTAAAGTTGATAATTTCCTTGTTATTTTCATATGACTCATTTTCACCCCCACCCCTCACATTCTACAAGGGATTGAAATTATATAAAATATTTTCCGGGAAAACAATAAAATATGAGCCTTTATTACATATAAAATTTCAGCAAATTCACGCCTCCCCCTACATAAGTGTTTCGTTTGACCATATTCTTTGACGCCTCTCACCTGAGCCGACGGTATGTGCTCTTCCAAAGCCATGGTAAATCTCACTTCAGAAATTACCATTCAGTTTGCATCCAAACATTGCATACGCTCTTCTTCAGTCTCTTTGTCTCGAATATTATGAACTCGACTTGCGTTACTCGTACGCCAGCCAAAAATTTGACACCTCTCTGGTGGCATTTCCTTATTACTAGCAATAAATAACACGACGATGAACCTCTAACCACACATCAAATTCACTAAGTTTTGCTGTTGTGAAAGAAACGGTAATTGAATACGAATGAATGTCAATTTATCAATAATATATGAACACGTCCGTCCAGTGCAGTCCAGAGGTTGACAAAGAAGAGAAAGAAATAGACAGCTTATGACCGCTTCACGGCAAATCCTTCGTCGCAGTTGGTTTTGAATAGGTTGCGCTTTCTCATGTTTACAACAATAGATGGAGTAATGTTGCTTGCCCTCCCTCTCATGCTGCTAAAAATACGCTTATAATAGCACAGTAAGTAGAACGAACGGTATGAGAACGCATAATAAGGATTTTAATTCACAGTTGAGGTTTTCATCGCCTTTCGCGCGGCAATTCAGTTGATTTATAAATATTTACATTAATATCTTCTGAACTCTGAAAAATATCGAAATGAGACATACACTAACTGTAAGTTGAAATTCTTGTTTGAATCCTTTAAATTTTCATTGAAATCCGTTGAGCTGTTTTTAAGCATAACAGATTGAATATATGCATCTCGCATTCACGTGGAGATTCAAACGCTTTCTCGTAAAATTTTTTCATATTATGAGATTTTTAAACTTTTCCGTATGACATTAAAAAATTTCTTGATACAAAACTTGTCCTGACAATAAAGAGAAAAACAAAAAAAGAATTATCCAATTTGGAGAATTCGTTCGGTAGTTATGCGCGTACATACAATACGGCTATTCATTAATATATAACGATGAAGGGGCTCGTGGAATGAACATTCAGAGGAAGAGATGAGAATAGGTGAATAGGAAAGACGGTAAAGTTGGATCACTGTCACGTTGATGACAGTCAAGGATTGGTGTCTTGGTAGATGTTTCGAAGAATTGCAGCATGTAAACAAGACTAGTTAATTGTGCTTAAGGAAGTTAACACAGCAATATAAAGAATGAAGAGGAAAGGAAGACTTCCCATGAGGGAAGGAGTTAACGCGACTGACTAGCTAAACTAGAGGATGTTGAAAGTGGACCATGGGGAGGTTTTCCCCCACCTTCACCAGCTGCCTTTCTCCCTAAACCTCTGAGAAGTTTCGATGATATTGCGGTTCTCACACTTTGGAGGACGGAAAATTTCTCCACGTATTTGAACCAATGGCAGTATTGTACATGATTCACCCTTGTTGTCTGGGTATATAATACACATTAAAGAATTCCATTGGTCCAATTTTAACTTTCAATTAATGTTTTTACGTTGCCTAAGAAAACATCCAGGCCCACTACGTGCATGTTAATAATTTATACGTATTATATTTACAAAAATAAAATAAGAAATATGATTATTTCTAATACAAATTCTGATTTGTATTTTCTTTTGCCTGAGTGTGCCAATGGCACTAAAGTATTCTCAATTTTAAAATTAATTAATGTACGAAATTTATTTTATATTTATTAACCTATATATTCCAGTACAAAGATTTTAATAAACAAATTGACTGTATCAGTAAACCTACATCTATAGAGCCCTTCATACTGTTCATATTCTTCTTCTTCCTTGGCTCTGCAGCCCATTCAGCTCCTTGGCCTGGTCGACTGAGAGCTGTCAGCTTACACGACTCTGACCAATGTATCACTCCAAATTCGATATGTCTCGATTCTCCGGCAATCTTAATCTCAGCCTCTGTCACCATAGCGACACCAACATCCAGGCAGCGACGCTAACCACTAAACCACAGGAGATTGACTGTTCATATGTTTCGCTATTTTGTTGTCAGGTCTCATCACTACATCAATTTCACAAATTCCATTAAGCAGTAAACGTTTCTTCAAATTCGCTCACATCTAATACGTTATTCCCATGACATTCTTTTTAACTTCATTTTTAATTGGATTAATATTCACAGCCTCGTTATTACAGGTATGCTTAATTTTAGTAATGTATCTATATAGTTCATTATCCTTTGTATAACCAGACATTACTTGAATTAATTTTTGTAGTAGATGTGGCTATAAAGTAACGAGGCTATTGCTCCAAAACGTTTTTTGAATTCATAATATTTTTATCATCACCTTCAATACACTCCCCCTACATCCCTGCAAAGCTCCGTGTGAATTTTCTATTTTTCGAAACAGTGCTGGAAGACATTTTCTGTGAACTTTTTCGAGATTCATGCCACTTTTTAAAACCAACAAAATTTCAGTTGATGAAGCTGTGAAAGAAAGAGGATTTGACAATCCAATCCACCTTATTCGCCCGACTCTGCACCATGCGCCTTTTATAACATTGGGATGTTGTACTTGTCTAGAAACGTCTTGACGGAGAATGCACAATGAGCCGGCTCTTTGACTTCATGGAGAAATCATTACTTGTTCTTCCACAATTCTTGTTGGTTTTTCCTTATTCTTTTATACCGTTGAGCTAGAATCTCAGGATAGTAGGATTGATTAATTTATATATATATATATATATATATATATATATATATATATATATATATATATATTATCAATGGTTTGGTTTTCTGGAATATTGTAAGTTTTGTCAGTAGTTTAATCATTTTTGGGCTTGAAATGGAGACTGGGGCGTGCATCATCTTCAACGTCCTCCCTGTAATCCTGAGCACACTTAAACCACTCTAAAACTCGCGTACGTGATAAACATTCCTTCCCATACCTTCATAGTAATAAAAAATAAATTCCAGTAGCGCTTTATCCAAGTTTAATTTGAAATTTAACAACGATTCGTAGTTCCAATGCTATACCTATCATTTTCTATAAGGAACTGTTGTTACGTTTTGCAGAAAAAAATAAGACCACTGCCGCACTAATTCATTTACAGACACAGGAGACGCCACGTAAATGTCGGCCATTTTTGTTTTGCGTATAGGTACTTATTCTGTATTCTGTTCTATATCTTAATTGTTTAAAAACATATTGCTCACATTTGTAGCACCATTTTACGTGGTTACCAATATTTCCATCAATTCACTATTTCCTTCAAATCCACGCCCGTGATATGTATTGCTTTCACATACAGTTAAATTGCTGATCAAGAATGTAATAATATTACAGGGTCATTCCATGTAAAGGAACTTGATTTGAGAAAAAACTTTTTACTATCATGCCTTACATAGACATCTGCATAAAATGTCACATTCTAATCTAAGTTAGTGGGAATGCACAATTGAAGCCCAGTAAAGCATATAGTTAATTTTTTAGCCTAGCTTAGGTTTACGGAATGGAGAAGTGTTAAGTCGGTCCTTGGACGCGCGACTCATATTAGTTCAGTTGGTAGAGCATGCGGCTGGATATCGCAAGGTCCTAGGTTCGACTCCCTGGACCGGTTGACATTTTTCCATTCTTGTCTTTATTCTAAAAAATGTCACATTTGATTTAATATTGTAACAGCTATTAGAGAATAGACCCAGAAAATTAGTTTCTCGGGTAAACCAGGGAAATATTTGTATGACTTTTCATTATTAATTTTGTAATCTACGCATGACTTCCCAAAGTTGCCAAAATAATTTCGCCATATTGTTTCTTGGTATTTCCAAGGAATCCTGCATGGTTAAATGAAGTGGGTACGGCTTTATACATGTGTACGCCTACAAGTCAGAGGATTTACAACTTTGGTGAATTTGATGCAGCAAACCTGGCGCAGTGAAAAACGACAAAAATGAGCTTCTTTTGGTGGATAAATTACTTAGGAGGGCTATAGTTAAGTTTTGGAGTCTCGACGGATAAGGTGTAAATTCCGGGTCGAAGTCAACTGTTACTGTGCTGTTACATATCGTCGCATCGTGTTTTATTGTCCAATGTCGCTCGAATAACGTGTTCTTAAATGTAATTTCACTTTCATATGAAGTAAAATATTTTTTTTAGATATATCGACTATTTTTTATTTCCAACATGTCACCAAAAACAAGCTATTCCTTCCTAGAGGCGCGATTTTTTTCCCATGCTGTAACATTAAATGACCTGCTATTAATTTCGTAACACTATGAGTAAGAATCGAATTCAATTCACACTAAATTCTTTGCGTTAGTCCATGCTGGCTTTGCTACTACCAATCAAATATTGGCAACCCCATAGTCAGCGAGGACTCGTGGTAAGTAGTAACCACGTTCATTCAAAGTGTCCTTCCGAGAAAAGCGAGTGACTTTCAAAACATTGATAGGAACACATAACTGAGTTAATCTTAGTTTATAAGATAGGTTTTATAAGTAATTTTCATTAAGGAGTTTCAAGACTGACTCAGTCAAACCATGGAGAAAGGGGTTTAGTGGGTGTGAGTCCCACACGACCCAGAAGTACGGACCCTTCTGGGTGTCCATTACAATTTTCACAGTCGCTCCTCGAAACAAAAAACCTAGTCAGTACAACGCCAGCCACGGCTGGAATTCTTTGCATCATCATATACATGTATATTTTATATAAAGTTATTATAATTGAGTTTTGTGATCAAGAATCCCAAAATAGCAGTAGGTGTCTTTAAAATGTTTTTTCTGAACTTGATTCAATACGGTTTGCGAACTATACTGTTCCACCACCTAGAGTTTGTTTATAGTGTATCTGGAACAATGAACAACCACTAATTCGTGCCAATTGACAAGCGAAAAATTCGCACAGGTCGAGTTTCTAATGATGTCACGGGATTTATTGCAGACTTTTGTATACATATCAGCTAAGGATCTTTGACAGGGATTATTTGTTGTTTGCGTTTATGACAAGAAGTGGTGAAGACTTCGTGTTTCTATGGACTTGTTCGCAAGAAACTGGTAAATAGAGGACAAGACCTTTTACCTTCCCCGCTTTTAGCGTCACAATTAACCTTTTTCTATTTTATTTGTAATTAGAGGCTCAAATGAAGGAAAATCCTCCTGCTATTTCGCTGCTTAGGGCAAATAGTAAATATTATGTTGAAATAATGGACAGCCAGGAAAGCATGCAAACAATAATGACAACCTTTATTAAAAACATAACAATTATCGGTTTAGTCTGTATATATCCGTTGAAGATCCACATCAAATCTATTAATTTAACCACAAACAAACAATTATATATGAAATAACAGATTTTTTCGTGGCCGACGTAACTTCAGTATTTGACATCGGTTTTCGGGCTGTTAGGCCACGTAAATTCTCGGCGTGTCTGCCAACGTTTCGCTTGTTAGCACCGAGCATTATCAAGGCTAGGCCAGGACTGATTAGCCTTGCTGGCAAGGCTGCTTATATAGGCAGCTGCCTAAAAGGTCAACTTGCGTCCGGCCCTTTGTTTACGTCGCGTAGCCAGCGTCTCTGTTGATGTTTTCCGGGTTCTTCCGGATTTCAATGGCTTCGCGTATCTTCCGTCCCCAGAAATAGTTTTCTCTTCGTTAGTTTCTATAGCGTGCTCTGCAATGGCAGACATATTGAACTGCTTCAGTCGTATATAGCGGTCGTGTTCTTTAACACGGGTTCTCACGGGCCTGCCAACTTGCCACATTCACACGGTATTTGATAAATGCCTTATGCCAGCAGTTTGTCCTGTTTGTCTTTTACTGGTGGAAGAAGGCTAGATATCGTGGTCCGACTCTTGAAAATAGGAGCAATGCCATGTTTTTTTCAGGATCCCACCAATACGTTCAGTTACTCCCTTTACGTATGGGAGGAAAGCTTTGTCTTTTTCAAGTGTATTTTTGGCGGATGTTTGACGCTTTAAAGCTCTGGAGATGGTTTGGTTGGTATAACCGTTCTGGTTGAGGGCCTGCCTCAACTTCGTTTTCTCCTGTTTTAGGCTTTTCCGCTCTAAAAATGAGTTTTTATAAGTGCTCGTTTTTGGGTTTCGTGGTGATGAGATGTGGCCTTCAGATACCTATTAGTGTGCGTAGGTTTTCTGTATACCTTGTGTCCCAGATACCCGTCGGCTTTCCGTGACACTAGCACATCCAAGAAGGGCAACGAGTCGTTTTCTTCTACCTCCATTGTAAACTGGATATTTGGACGAATTTGGTTCCAATTCCTGTCTAGCATGAGGCCATATAATGCCAGCCACAATGTTGGTTTGAGAGTGGCCGTTTGTAACGTCTCGTTCTCGAAGTACTCCACGTATAGATTCGTCACAACTGGTGACAACGGGCTCCCCATGGCTACCTCATCGGTCACTTCATAAAATCTGTTGTCATACTTGAAATATGTGGTGGTTAAGCAATGTTTAAATAACATTTCACTGCAGAACTCCTTTTCCAGTAGTCGTATCACTTCAATTAGTGGCACGTTGGTGAACAGTGATGTGACGTCAAAGCTAACCAACATGTCTGTTTCCTTTATCTGTATGTCCTTTATCTTATCTATAAAATCGAAGGAGACTTTGACGAAGGTTTTTTCTGGTTTACCAGTGGTCGCAGCAGTCCTGAGAGGTATTTCGCAAGATGATGCCTAATTGAAATATGCTTCGCCCTTGATTTGTCGACATAACTTTTGGGATGTGCGATGGTTGCTTGACTGTAGCTTGTACATGATCTACTTCCATGATGTACTACAGTCTGCCTAGTGCTCCTCCAAACCTCAGAACACAACCGTTTATGTTCTTACGATCTACTATACAACTGACCTAGTCTCCATCAGCGTATGCGACAAATCCTTGTTGCCTTGCATGATAAGTAATGCATAGTTTTTAGTCTCCTTCGGGTATCGAAGAACCCCATTTTTTTTTCGTTGTACTTTAACCAAAATTGAGAACTCTCCTAGAGAAAAAGATATATCTGGTCTTGTTTTACACGATAAATAAAGAAGTCCACCAATGAGTTCTCAATAAGGAAGATTTTAAAATTTTTGCCTCGTCTTTGTTTTCTGAAAAATTTGGCTTTGCTTCCATCGGGGTCTTTATTCCCTTCGAAACCTCTTAAACAGTTTGTCAACGTACTCCTCTTGTAAAAGAGTAATTCTCTTTCCATTACTTTTATTTCTAACATTTATGAAATTTTTCACCAATACTTTATGTAAGAGCTTTTTTCTAAAAGCGTATTGACTTTGTGTCATCTTCTCGTTTCTTATAATTGTCAATATAATATCAACAGAGACGGGCAATACGACTCTCTCTTCTTTTATTCTCATTTCTAAGACATGTGGGTCAATCTGGTTACGAACAAATCCCATCTCTCCATTTTCATGTTGAAATAGTCGTTCCATCATTTTCCGCCTTGTTTCAATCCATATATTAACCTTTGTAGTTTTGCTTAAATTAGAAGAATATCTTGTATACAAAGCCTTCAGGTTGCTTTATATACAAGGTACCTTTCAGGTTACTATGTAGATGATAAGATTTGATCCACAAGTCATTTTTCTTCTAAGGCGATAGAAAAAAGCATCCTCAATGTCTCTAAACTTGTCACCCGTGCGTAAATTTCGTAAAAATCCACTCACCTTTTCTGTGCAAACTCTTTAGTAACTAACCGTTCTTTGAAAAGTTGCGTTTAACCTGTTGTTTTCAGTTTGGAAACCCATTTACATTTGATTATCGTGACATTTGGTGGCGCTTCAACCAATGTCCAAGTTTCGTATCTCTCCAACGACTCCATCACGTCATTAATCGCTTCCATCCATTGCGTAGCTTCAATGTACTCCACTGCTTAAATAAATGAAGTATGCTCGTCAATTTCACTAGATTTTGTCGTATTTGTTTGGGCGTTGTCAATTGGATTATTAATATTCTTACTTAGAGTTCCAGAATAGCACTACTATTTATAGTACTTCCTTTCGGCTTGCCTCTACTCTTCAGCTGAGTAGTTAATTTTCATCTAAACCATTCAAATGAGAAGGACTTCTTTGAGCATAAATGTGCGAGAATGCCACAGATTTAAAGATTCTAATCTCCCGTTTTCAGAATTTATTAACTTTTGCATTTCATTCAGGCTCTGTACAGTATACAACACAAATAAACGACCTTCGTTCGTCACTTGAATAACCATATTTTCGTCCGTCACTATCCAAAATATGAGATCCATTTTAAAAAAAATAACGTTCTTGTTATTTTTAATTAACTGGCTAATCGATAGGATTCCAAAACTTATGTTTGGTACCAAGAATTTATTTCTGATCCTAAGTTTTCAAATTCAGAATTACTTTCATATAAGATTTCCCTCACCACACCTTTTCCAGCTTCATACATCGGAGTGGCATCTATATTCGTAACCTTTTCAGATGACATCCACACTGGAAAAATTCTCTCTCTTTTGACAGTCAGGTGGTGCGTTGCACCTGAGTCAACAATCCAGACTCGATGCAGTAAAGCCACAGAAAACACTTGCATTTACTTGCACGATTACATGAAAGTCATATTTTTACTACATCCAGTCTTTCAATAAACCACACGGTCTGGTCATGGCTAAATCACTTTCGTCGATAGTGTGACGTGATTTTTTTATTTATAAATATATTAAATATTAGTTATATTTAGATGGGTGGGCGCCAATAAATATCTACTTTGAAATTTTAACAGTTTTTATTCTTAACAAACTAAAAAGCAAGATTACAATATTTAAATTTAATGAATTTAATTTTCCTAGCTCAGCCTTAATTAGAAATTATATTGCAAGAGACAGTAAATACAATCTACTTTCCCTCAGGGCTGTATCACGTGTTTTTACGCATAGCAGAGCGAGATTATTGCATTGGTTCCTTACTGTACATGCGTCTTTCTAAATTTCTTTGTTGACCGGCAGTCCTGGGTTTTACACAAAGGCAGCTTCCGGGTCAGCATAGAGACAGTCAGCAAGCCGAATTTTGGTGTAGTTTCCTTGTTCTTGCAGGCAGGTCGCTTCTCCTCTTAGCTCTCAATCGAAGTCAGTCAGTCGTGCCGTCCTCTCACCTCCGACTCTACTTTTTGAATCCTCTGGCGAGGTCCTTTCTACCTCAAAAAACTAAGCTCTCCTCAAACGTGGTTCGTCTCCCTGCTCTTTCTATTTTCCCAGGTCCTCCAATGGGGTTGGCGTTCCTACCCTTCCTATCCAAAAATTCAAATTTTGGGAGGGGCCACCCTAGCAATCCTGGGGGAACTGGGTTTTTTCGGTGAGACGCAAATACCTTTGAGACAAAGACTGCACCTGTCAGACTACAAGTTATTGTTTTGTTGGTCTTGTCTGGTTTTTCCACGGAAAGGTGCCTGCCTTGCGAATACCTCAGGACTGTTCTCTACAGAATTTTACACAAAATGTTAAATTAATTTATCTGAAATTTTATACGCGTTACAATAGCGTATTCAATTTTTGCAATTTAATCAACGGTATCATTCACTTGTGATAAATTTAATCTTCCAATGTTTGTGAAGAAATCCTTCGACGGAGCTTTACAATACGAAATCTAATGTCATGTGGTTCATACAAACGCTGGAGTTCTTCGCATATTTGTATTGCTGTAGTTTTCTCTCTCTCTTTGCGATGAGCAAAAAATGCACATTCGACAACAATCTGTGCCTTCTGCGTTTTCTTGTCTTGATGTGTGTATCCGTTTCTCATCAACGTCAACGTTTTCACCGGGCTCGTCCTCACCTAAATTTCTGACGGTCCACAAGTCATACAACATTCATTTGGCACCTCCACGACGCGTAGTTCGTTCCATTTAGTTTTTCGATGTTTTTCTGACATTTTGAATACGTTTTTGATTGATTCGACGACTTTCACGCATATTTAGGTTTACGATAGCGATTTTTTTTTGTAACAACACTTAACCTCACTTTTGTATATTTCACACGCGTAATGTGATCACAGTTCCATGCCTCGGCCAATAAACATTGTTAATTTCTTCAAGGAATTTATTAAATTTTTTGTTTAAAGACATGAAGAAAATTAGAAAATTTATTTGCTTTTGAAATACATGAAGGTATGTATAATATTTTTAAACATTATATCAGATAACCGTAAATTTAAACAGTTTCACATTTATGTACATTTATATTTTAAAAAGCTGTAATGTTTCAAATATTGTAATTTTTTTGTAGATGAATATGGCAATTGCTGAAAGCTCCTTCAGAATAAAGTTTGGAAATCAAAATTGAAATATATTTGGTTTTATGAAGTGACTGATATTAACAATTATGATTATTATTTTCCCTTATTTATATCTTCATTAAGTCGTTGTTAAATAAATAATGATTAATTCATATATTTTACCTGTGATCACCAATTTTATTTTAATTCGCACGTCGATACAAACGTGTTCATAATGTGCTTTGTACAAAGACTAGACTAAAACCAAAGACCAAGCAAATTCATTTAAATATGAATATGAGTAAGGATCCAGACTAGATCCCCTGATAGTACAAAACTGGTCGATGACTTGCGTCGTATCATTTTCGGTCTTAGACAACTATTCAGTATACGTACGCTCCAGACTGTTCGGCCGTCATCACTAATTGACAAATGTAAGGGTCATTCACATCTTCGGGATTGTCGTTTCTGCCTATCGACCGTGGGCTTTCTTGGCGATACTGAAGGTGAGCATCACCAATGGAAGTACGGCGTCCCCGTTCTTCTGATCGACGTCGGTGTACATGGACAACATGTCGGCCAATGTTTTGTTTAACCTCTCGCTAAGCTCGTTTTGTTGTTATTTCACACAATCTATTCATCTAGTATTAGTATAGACTGATTTTATTTGTTCGAGCTCCATGTCTCAGTCCGGGGAACGTTATTTCAAAGTATTACTTCTTTTACCTTGAAGGTGGCAATCTCTAAAGCTTCCGCCGATGCTACAGATTTTGTAACAGCAAACAGAGTTAAGTAATCGGTACAGACAATAATCCATTTATTTCTCTTCCGAACAGGTCAATTCCGATACATAGAAATGTTGCGTTGGCCGGAGGAATCGGCAGTAGATGCGCAGGTGGTCGTTGGTGAATCGCCTCTCTGTTATGACACCCTCTGCAGTGGTTTACATAGTGTCTAACGTCCTTAATTTGTCGCGGACAGTAAAATCACTGACGGATTCTACCATATATCCTGACAAAACCTAGGGACCCAGCGGAGGGTACGTCAAGGATCTGCCGCAGAATTTCTAGGCGAACTTGCTTGGGAATGACTACACAAAAGAATTACGACACATTAGGAAGAAGGAGGTTGCTAGTATCTCATTAATTAGCTCACAGTGCCCTTTCACATCTTGTGAAGTATTAAAACTCGTATGATCTGATTCAGCTTTGGGTCATTTCTCTGTTCGACAGGAATGTATGTGATCAAGTTAAGAAAATCCAGTTACTTAGCCTTTGGTTCTTCGTCGTCGACAGGGTTTTGGGAGAGATAGTCTGCATCCTGATGTTTTCGTCTACTCTTGTACTTTACGACTTTAGGAATATGAGCCCACCTTGAATGGTTTACCAAAACGATACAGCCCAAAATTATTTATGGCCAAACAACAGACAGGCATTTTTTCTCTTTCGTCGGGTAGTTCCTCTCGGCCTTGCTAAATATTCCGGAGGTGTACGCTACGACTTTCTCGTTTCTACCAAATATATGTAGGAGTACAACAGGCCCTGCCCGCTGGCGTCAGTATGCAATTCCGTCGGGGCATTTTGGTCGAACAACCCTAGAACGTGGTCGGAAACAAAGGCTCATCGCAGAGTGTCGAGAAACTTGATGTTAGGTGTTCCAGATGAATTTTGCGTCTCTTTGCAAAAATTGTGTAGTGGACGGACTTTTCTTGGACTCTGCTCTTATTATAGGCGTTTTGTGAGAGAATTCAGTGAAAAATTCTTCAAGTCGTGTGATTTATTGGCCTCTCTCAGCATCGAGACGTACGCCTTCTCGGGAGATCAGATGGCCGAGGATCTTTGTTCTCGAGTGTCTGATTATAGAAGGGTTGAGACTGAACACAAAGGAGTGTCTATATTTTTCAGTTGGTGCAAAAGGTCGCTGAACGTTTCACAGAAAGCCATTATATCAGTCAAATAGCTGAGGCACATAGTCCGTTTTAAGTGCCATAGCAAGTTGCAATGCACCGGCAACTTTGGAACGAATGATGGGCGAGTTCGAAGTAATGCCGTTTGGGTTGTGTGGAGTTCGTCTAGTGTAATGAAAGCGGTTTTCTCTATATTGGCTACGTCCAATTCTATCTTCCAGTAGCCTAAATGCTATGATTAAGAAAATCTTTACTCTCTTTATAAAATACAATGTATTGTCGATTCTTGGTAGTCGATAAACTTCTTATTTAGTGATCTTGGTAAACCTTCTACAATCGACTCGCAAAGTGATGGAACCTGACGTTTCTGTGGCAAGTACGATAGGTGATGGCCACGGGCTCTGTTATCGCTGGAAAATTCCTCGACCAAGAGTCTTATCCTATTCTTCTTGAATAATGAGCCGTTCTGCTGGTGATACTCGGTACGCCGTTTGACTGATTGGTGAATGGCTCCTGTGTTAAGTTTATTGTTAACCTTCATAGTGGTTGATTTGTTCCCTATTACAGCGGCGAAGCGCATAGAATATTTTGGAAGCAGTTCAGGAAGTTAGTATGCTGATCCATGGTTAACTCTGATACCAGTAGCTTATGAAACTCGAATCCGCTGTTTCTCGTTTCTGTAGAATGACTGCGGCTGGGTGGATTTTCTTCCATGACAGTCAGTTAGATATAGATATAGGGCTGAGCGAATAACACAAGAATGTTTTGGAAGAAACTGAGGCTCATTTTGACCTTTCAATGTCCATATTTCTCCAGTCCTTAAAAAGATGAGCGACGCAGGAATAATGAATTGTGATAATTTCTTCTTTGCTTGAATTATAAGAGTTATGTTGCCATTTAATGTAGGACACGTGACTGTAACTTTAGTAGCGCTTGTCGCAGGAATGGTGAATCGTCGAGCATAAATAACTGCCACTGTCCCTTACCTCTTCTTTCTTCTACGGAGGCTTGTAATTCATCTAGAAAAAGTTCTGAGCGTTTACAGTCAATTAAGGCATAAGAGCTCTTCAATAATTTCCATCCGAGGATTAGTCCATGGCTGCATTGCTTCAGGACATGAAATCGAATTCTGTTATGCATCTTCCGGCTGTTTGCACATATTTGCCACCCGTGATCCGTATTCCTGTTATCAGCGATCTTTGTCTTCTTTAGTTGTCGCCAAAACGTCTCGGAGATTACAGAGAAAGGATGCGCGGAATCGACTAGAGCTTATACCAACTTGTTACCCATGATATCGTCGATATAATTCCTAGATATTTTGGGGATGAACGGCGTATGAGGATTTTCTTCTTGTGCGGCCTCGCCTCCAGTTTTCCAGGTTACGTCGGCTAGGTAAACGGCTGAATGGCGACGGGAATTTAAAGTGACGTAACGGAGAGCGTCCTATCCTTGCGGAGATGATGACCTGTATCGTCCTCGGAATAATTCAGTTTGTTCAGCTTGGTCATGTTGACGCCCGTCGTCGTAATCATTCAGTGAAGATGGTGGGGTTCCTGGGATGACTCTGTTTAGCAGCATAGGCCAGTGCGCATCTTTCCTGACGTTCCATAGCACAGTTTGAAGGATTCGAATATGGCGCAAATTCCGGATTCAATACCTTGGAGCCTATGGCTTTGTCAAGGCCTATTAGAAGCCACGGTGTGTTAATGTTTGATATCTACCCGGGATATCCACCAAAAATATCGCGTTTCTCGAGGATCGTAAGATGCAATAACAAACACAAAAGGGATGTGTAACTTTTTGTTATTATTTTCGTAATATACGCATAAGGTTTATCTTGGAAACAAATTTCCAGGGTCTATTCTTTTAACTGTTGCAATATAATTTTTAACTACATCCCCATTAAGAAATATGAGCTTTATTATTAATAATAATCCTTAGCTCCTATTGGGCATTTGCTCGGTGGTAGCTATATACGAAGTAAGCACAAATGATACAGTTACAAAAAAAAATACAATTTACACTCAGAAACAATTCTGTAGTGTCTTATTTCGTTTTGACCTGAAAAAGAAAATAGAAGTCATGTAGTGCATTGAAGTGATTTCTGTGCGAATCCTGATTTTAAAAATTGTTCTCTTTAGTTTCCTTAGCCTATTCCTAAATTGATTTTTCGCTACCTGGAAAAGTCGTCAGTATTTCTGCAGGCAATAAATTCTAATCTCGTATTGATCTATTTAAAAATGAAAATTTTCCTATGTCTGTGAGTTGCCGTTTTTCTTTAATTTTAAACGTGTGATCATTTTTAGAGATATAATTCGGTGGCGTAAAATGATTTATTTCTTTCCATTCTGGTTCACCCTTATAAGCTTGCGCACAACCTCGCGTGTAATCTCCTTTTACTAAATTCTCGTGAGGATTGGTCGCAAATCGACCCCCAAATCACTTTACAGCCCGTTTTTGTATTTTTTTCCAATGCTAGATTGTTTTCTATATGGGTCCCAGCATGTTACCCCATAGTCTAATATTGGCCTTACCAGTGTTTTGTAATCAGAAAGCTTGCTTTTTCTCGTGCTTTTCCTCAAGACCCTGTTTACAAAGTTAAGCCCCTCCACCCTTTGCGTTCAGGGACCTCCCTCACCTAATTACCCCAATTAAAATCTTTACTAATCGTGATCCTAAGATAGTTACAGTTATTTTGCTCCGTTACTACTTCGATCCCCATTTTATATCGAGCTGCAGGGACATTTCTCTTTCTTGTAAAAATGATTGCCTTACTCTTCGTTGCATTTTATTTTTAACTGACCATTGGTAAATTTTGACTAAGTCTGTCTGTAGAATTTGTTCATTCTCAACGATTACAATTTCCGTATAAACCATGCAATCATCGGCAGTCATTTATGAATGCCAGGAACATGTTGACACGTCCTTGCGGGACTCCTGACGTGATTTTGACAGAGTCGGTTAATTTGTCATTCACGCGAACTCTGAGTGAACGATGTTTTAAATATTCCCGGATCCAATTCAGTACCCGAAAATCTATACCAGCATTGTTTAACTTACTTAATAGAAGATTGTGCGGCACGACATCGAAGGCTTTAGAAAATTTAAAAATCATAGCGTCTATTCTACCTTCTTGATCAACAATGTCCGACACATATTGGAAGTTGCCAGTTGCTCTGACAAGCAAGAGAATCCAGGTGTGAAGCCATGTTGCCCACTGTAAATCCACCTCCTTTCGTCTCACTGCTTACGCAAATATTCAGCTATCAAGCGTTCAAATTGCTTGCGTATCACAGATGTGAGGCCTGTAATTACTGGTTTCCGTTCGCGCACCTGATTTAAATATGGGAACTACAATCGCCTTTGTCCGATCGTCAGGAACATCAGAATTTTTAATAGATAGACGTATGAGGTACGTAATCATGGCTTACCCTCCTAATTTTAGCTCTTTTCCGAAATGCCATCCAGGCCAGCTGACTTATGAGCCTTAAGTTTTCTAATATTTTTTCGTAAGTTGCCAGCATTTATTATGAAGACAGGAAAACTGAAGATCTGTTTCTAAGTGGGTAAATCCACCTTTTCTCTGAATTCCATTGCATAGTAGTTAGCGAACCTTTTGTCTATAATTGCTTCATCTAGTTCTAGTGTGTTTCCGACTCCTTTTAGTGGTGGAGCAACGCTCTTATTACTCTTGCGTCTTCGAATATCTTATATAATTGTCATCATCTATTACCTCCCCCATCAAGCAGGATTATTAAATAAAATTCTTGGCCTGTTTTCTTTATTTCCACTAACTTTTTGTTAAGGTAAAGAAATCTTTTCTTGTAATAGATATTTTACTGTACGCTTTTCGCACTTTTACTTTGAGTTAACTAATTTCAGGGTTTTAGTACTTCGGGTCAGCGTTGTCCCTTACATGTGTCAGTTTTACCTTCTACGAAAAAGCGTAAATCTCTGCCAGAAATGTATATTTCGAATTGAAATTTGCAGATGTCCATCTAAGGCAACATAGAACAAGCTGAAAAAATTTCATCAAAACCGGAAATAGTCGCACAGGGACGCCTAGGTCACTTGATATATACTGTATTTGATATGAAACATACTTGGATTGATAATTAAGCAATAAATCAGTGAGAATTTTTTCGTACGTCAAGATTAAATAATATTTTTCTTTCTCACAAAATGCAATCACTAACATTAATTTTACAGCTCACTTTCGAAAGGAATTTTGTCTTAGAATATATATTAGTTAGAGATTTTAAACGTCACCCTATCTCCCATCAGTAACGATCTGTAATCCAGAATTTAGACACGTCTCCTGAACAATACGAGCACTATGAAAGGGCGAATTCATTCTATTGTGTTGATGACTACAGCCTACCAAAGAACTTGAATGGGGTTTCCAATTAATCATGACCGTCACGTCATATGATAATTTGTCTATGCTTGACTGTCCAATTCTTTTCTTAATTTGTATTGTATAACACATTTTCTGCCTATAGTTAACAAACGCAATTGTCACTAATTCACACAACACCTTACTCAACTTGATGAGGATATTTACAAAGACCTTTTTACGTGGTCTCAAAACTAGGAAATGATTGCGAATTAAACGGAGCAATTATGCATTTCATTTGAGAATTAAAACCCATATAATATGCTTATAGCTACGCCTAGATTTGTATGTTCCAATAAACTCATGTCTGGGGAAATGCCCAACGACCTCCGAAACTACAATTATCACGCGCAACCCATAAAAAGGGCTTTTCAAAACGCAATAAATCCGCCTTCAACCTGCACCATCCGTTATAATATTAAACATCATATATTTGCATTACATTCAGAAATAATCCTAAAAATCCACAGAATTTGCATTAAACTAAGAACGATAAGGAAGTGGAAATACTTCAAATGATGCTCGGTAAAGCATAATCGCCATGAAAAATTTGTATAAACTAAACATAGACAATATTGATAGGTCTTGGGTTCGATTCCCTGGTCCGGCTGACATTTTTCCATTCTTGTCTTTCTTCTAAAAAGAGTTGCTGGTTCTTCTCCTTGTGAATTTGGAAAGAACTACGTAAAACCGACAGGAAGGTATCTGTGAGGATTGGACGACACATTAACAATGTTAAACGGAGAGAAACATTTAAATACGGTTATTTAAACGTGCTTGGGATAATTGCTTCAGATTCAATTAAAAATACATCAGTATTATGCTACGATAGTAAAAAAACGAAGAGAATTAATTGTAGGAGGGTGGGGATTTAAATTAAAAGGCCATTCAGAAATAATAGTAAATTTATTTACATAGGGGAATTTAACAGAAAATATATTACTGAGGGAAATATTTAGGGTTAGGTTAAGCAATCTGATCTACTTAACAAAAGTTTAATACCGTGGACGATTCCCCCTAAACGACCTGGATTGGAAAATTGGCAGCGTACGTATTTACAGTTTCTATGTGGCGCCGTCTGCTTCAACACTTGTAGCGTCCAGGAACGATCATCGGTTCCGACTATTTGTTCCTGATGCTCAGAGCCGAATGAATCTACACAACCTCACTGCTGGGTCCCATACCTCGATAAATCGATCATTTTCAATCAATTTATATTTACCCTCGAAACTCCATTGGCCAAGACAAACACTTGGTATTAAAATATTGTTTGTTTAGGTATCTTTTCTTCCCACGCTATGTGCGAAAATAGCGCAGGCCAGTTTTGTGCGTGATCTGACGGAATTCCAGCGGCTTATAGCCCCTCTCTGCGCCGACTTCTAGGCGCCACTCAACCTTCCAATACTTTGAAACTTTTTACATTACAACTAATAAAATAAATATCGCGTTACACTATATTCTCGACACTTGGAATTCCTTACTTATCAGTGAAGTTAAAAAATCAAATGATGGCTTGAACATACCACTTCTTTACTCTCAACTCGTTGATTTTTCCGGGAACAGACTCCAGTTCTTCTATAACAAGGTATGTAGGCCCGGGTCTCCCGAACTGTGTTCCGCGGGGCCTGAATAGGTGTTCCGCAAAAATTTGGAGAGATCCCATCTATACTATGTATTATAATATCACGTTATAATAGTACTTAATAAGTACGTAAGACTCCGTTTGCTCCGAACGGGAGAAATTCGAATCAAAACGTAGTGAAACAAAGAAACCCTATTCCTCGTTTCCCTATACAATAGGAAAACAGGGAACAATAAACCAGCGTGAACCTGTTCAAACAACTATATCTCACTCGTACAGGATTCTAGATTGCCATAGCCGAGATTTATACTTGACAATGAGCAGCTATAACCAAAAAATAAGCCAACCTTATACACCTTCGTTTGTGGAATTTAATTCAACGGCACGTAATTCATTGTCAGGTTCGGTGCAGCGGTTCTCAACCGGAGGTCCACAGGAAAATTTTAGTGGCTACGTCAATCCAGATTATTTAAAATTTTGTGTGATAAAATGGCAAATGAACACAAAACGCTTTTGTTACATACTGAAGCGAGATGGATATTCAAAAGGAAAACACTATGAAGACTTTTCGAATTTCAAAGACACAAAATAATTTTTGAAAACATTTTGTTGACGTTTTACCAAATCCTTCATGGTTGATTAAACTTGCATACCTATCTGATATTTTTACAAAGTGCGATGAACGTATCGTTACAATGTGAAAGTATTATAATTTTTAATACAAGATATAAATTATTTCTTTTGATAAAATGAAATACGATTTGGGGTTTCATGAGTTTAATCTAACGATCTTAATTGGTTTTCTGCCATACATGAATGTTTGAATGAATTAAATTTTGAAGTACATGAAGAAATTTCCAAAATTTTATATAATTTGAAATCAGGTTTTTTGCAATACTTTCATAAAAGTAGTAAACGATTCCAGGGTTCAGAATCCATTTTCTGAGGCAGCTAAACCTGTAGGTTTAGGTGCAAGTGACTATATTTTGCTTTCACTGATTAAATCAATTAGATTTACATAATGATCAGTCTATTCGATTTCTCAGCGTGTTTTTCAGAAGAATACCCCAATATATCATTATTATTGTTTTACTTCAGTTTTCTACAAGCTATTTATGTGAAACTGGATTTTCTTATCACGCTGTAATGAAGTCTACATTCAGAAACAGGATCAACGCCACACCAGGTATTAGGATTCAATTTACAAATGTTGCGCATGATATCAACAAGTTATGCAATTCAAGGACCCAAAGTCATCAAATTCCCAAGTACTTTATATTATATTATAGGTCTATATTTAAAAATAAATTTACAAAGAAATAATTACTAAACAAAATCTTGTTTTACTTTCTAACGGAACATTTGGCTAATCACAGTTATCATCCAAACCACACCGCCGTCCACAGCTAACATCAATCAAAGTAATCTTAAAAACTACACCAGTCCACTCTATTTTATAGATCCCAGGCATGCCCCCACTTCCTGAGGTTTTCAAAATCCAGCTTCCTGTCCAGATGCCTTCACACCGCTCCCAGGTCAACGACCGTCCACGATCAAAACATCTGACCTGCCAAACACAATGGTCCTTATCCGTAGATTACTGCAACGACCGATCGTGCACTTATCTCAGTGTCATGAAAATTATAACACGCCTGACGGGCAAAATCACTTATTACAGTAGTATTAGGGGAGTCGGAAGAAGACTTGGAAACCATAATAATTGGCATGAACGTGATCCTGGAGAAAGAGTTAAATATGACGATTAATAGAGGAAAACCAAGGTAATGAAGTTTAGTATGGGAAACAGTGGAAAAACGATTGGGAAGGGATATTTTGAAGGAAGTTGATACTTGGACTTGGATGGTAGAAGTATATGTCTATAAAGAGTAGGACAGCAGAGGCAAGGAAAGCTTTTCGCGAAAAATAGGAATTTACTTACAGGTAATATAGGTGCGAACATTAGGAAATCATTGCTAAAAATGTTCGTATGGCGTTGTATGGGTGCGAAACATGGACGATAGGACTAAAGAAAGGAAAAGAACAGAAGCCTTTAAAATATGGTGCTATAGGAGAATTCTGCAAATCAGATGAAGAGATATAATCACTAACGAGGAATTTTGAAACTGAATACTGGAAGAATGAGCAATATTGACCAAAGGAAGGGATAAATTAATAAGCCACGTTCTAAGATAGGGTTTTGTAAAATGAGAATCAGAGGGATGTGTGTGAGGTAAGAACAGAAGAGTGAATTCCTTCGTCAATAAACTGAATTATAATCAATTTATATAAAAGATACATTTATGCCAACGTATCAGTCTTGAGAACTTGCAGTTAGAGACATCCTCTTAGCTGGTCTCGCCTCACTCGATACCATTGGATACGAACCTTTGATTGGTAGTGCAAAGCTACCATGGATCTTACATGGAATTTTTAATGTGTTTTATTGATTCTTACTCGTCGTGTTACGAAATTCATAGATAAATTAAAGCTACAATACTGAAAAAGAAACTCGCGCCTCTAGAAAGTTATATTTTGGCTTTCGGAGACATCATGGAGTTAATAATAAATAATTTACTTTTATTTTATATGTAAGTCACACACCTAAGAAAGTGAAACAGCACTCAAGAGTACGTTATTCGAGTCATTACACAATAAAACACAATGAAATGATATTTGACGAAAGCCTCCACACTACACTGGACTTTGACCCAAAATTTTAGACCTTATCCATCAAGAAACCATAATTTAATATATGTTTTCTACTAGATAAAGTCCTCGTATTTCTAATGGTGTCAACTAAAAAACGATAACTACTGAACGATTTATACCTCCGAAGAAGCTCATTTTTGTCGTTTTTCACTTTGGTGCAAGGTTTGCTGCTCCTAATTTACCAAAGTATATCGCCCACAAAACTGTAAATCGTCTGACTTGTAGAAAATCGTGTAGAAATGCAAACTACAAAATATGAATACCGTATGTATTTTATTTCTCTCTCCAGGATCATTTGAGAATACGAATAAAATATTGGCATTTTTTTTCGTCAACTTTGTGTGCTCATAGCTGCCAGGGATGAAATTTGTTTAAAGATTTGCTATTATTTTAGTAATCTACGCATGGAGTTTATCTTGTAAACGAATTCTCAGGGTCTATTCACTAATAACTGACATAATATTGAAGCTCAAAATTAGAACTTTGAAATGACCTCGTCTCCGACGAACCGCAGGTTTCGACGGAAAAGCCCGTATCTCAGTCAGAAATCCATATTTCGAGATAAAAGTTTGCATATGTTCCTGTAAGACTTCAGAGTGCAAACTGTCTAAATTTTATGAAAATCGGAAATAATCGCGCAGGAATCGTTCTTCAAATCCGGACACTTGACATAGAATGACCACCATTACAAAATTTCGTCCTTCTTCCACCCCATCTGTTTCTCTAATATGATCCTCCTTTTCTTAAAGCCCGTCCACGCAATGGAAATATCGACAACCATTTATTAGTGTTAGAACATTTCTCTTGTACACCATATACTGCATTGCATGGGACATGTCATGCTCTGAGACTAATGACCACCTTCTGTTTCTTCTGTAGTTTCTCTTCTTTCAGTGTATGTAGAATGTTTTGAATAAATTCATGCGTTGAAATTTTAAATTTCTTCTTTTCAACACATATTTTTGAAACGTAAATCTATTTACTTTCTAATGACACTAGTTACTTCATTTGTATGGTATTTTTTAATATTTTAGAATCTATCGGCAATAGGGAAATGGGTTGGTAATTGAATACGTTGGAGGGTGAGTATTTCTTGAAGATACTCAGAGCAGAGACGTTTTGAATATGTTGAAGAGAGCATCTGTAAATTTATTTTATGACTGATTTTCGTATATATCTGAGGCTGATGTAACTTTAGGAATTACAAAAGTTTGAACCTTTTGTAACTCGCGGGATCTAACGCTATCAGCACAATTGTTTTATTGTCAAAATTTTTAGTTGTGAAAAGCATAAGAACTCGGCATTTAAGCAACGTCGAACACTTAATTAGTTCTGCTACTGCATTTGTAGGCTGTGCGCTGATTATTCATTACTAAACTGATCTTATTCAAATTCTTGCATTATCAGCTATTTCGTAAAATACTGTAAAAACATCGAGATGCTGTTTGCCCGATGTGAATAGAAGTACAGTGACTCGATCGCACTAGCGACTAAGTCGACGAAGTATGATCATTTACTTTCATTAACGACCAGTTGATTGTGTACTTTGTCAGAGCTGGGACATAAAAACCTGGTGCAAGTTTCTCACTTCAAAACAGATGACTGATAAACTGTGAGCCAACAAAGCACATTACATCAGTATGAATCTTCGAATGATTTTGTGTTGTGGGTTCTATATCTTGGTAGGTGGGGGGAATGAAGCCACCACAGGTGAGAAAGGTACATCACCACGGCGCTGTTGACGATCTCCCACGTCCTTTCTGGCTGCTTAATCGGTTCGTGATTGCTGGTTGGACTCTCAAGCGTCGGAGGTAGGCTGAGCGTCGCTTTCGTCACTCCAGGGCTGCTCCTAAACTCGTACTTATTTCTGGTAGCCTCTGCTAAATTATATTCAAAGATAGTCGGATGGTTATATCAGTTACGTCCAGTGAACTTAATATTACCAAATTCAAATAGTTACGTCGGTCAAAATTTGTTTCCTAAAGGCGTCGGAAAATGTTTCTAAAAACTGCTCTTCTCTGTCTTAGTGCACCCTGGTTTCAATCTCCTCGCCCCGCCCACATCTCTCCTGGTGGGCGTGCACTTTCTACTTCATCCTTATGGAGGGGTGGGCTTTTTGATATCTTATATTTCGGCAAGTGTCCTTCATATCATTGGCCACTGCATAGCAAATTCTTGTTATGAAGTCAGTTGCCTGTATTGTTCCGGCTTTCGGGGACTCGGGATAAATACTTGACCTGTTTAGCAGGTAACAGGTCCAGGCGTCAGGTAAATTTTTCTTTTTCCCACGGCTGACCAGATGGATTCCTGGTAAATGCCATCTGTCGCCCATGTCTTCGGCAGCCTAGCCTTGAACCTACCTCGTCCAATCATATTGTACCGAACCTTAATGTTTCCGTTTTCTGGCCGTGGAGATGACTGTAGCTCGTCATTTAATTAACCTATCGCGTTCATTTATGTTCCCGTCTTCGTCCTGCTTAGATCTAAATACTTACATACATTAAAAATAAGAAATAAAAAATACAATTTAATTAATCTAATGGGGTGCGTGGCAAATATAGATGGATTGAGAATATGTGCCCCCCCCCTCTCTCTCCCTCATTCTTTCAAAATTAGGTTCATAATAATACAGTAAGTAGGACGACTGGTATAGGACTTACAACTCAGTTGGTTTTCTCCCCGCATTTTCAGCGGCAATTCAATGGATTTATCAATATTTTCATTAATATATTCTAAACTCTGCAAAATATCGAAATGAAAAGTACTCGAAAATTTAAGATAATTCCTATTTCAATCCCTTAAATTTTCAATGAAAATCCGTTGAGCCGTTTCGGAGCCTATTCGAGACAAACCTACAGACAGACAGTCAGAGAGAGACACAGACACTTCAATTCTATTTATTGGTATAGATATAATTATTGTAACCAATCAATTGGGAATATGTAATATACAACTGTGTGATTATTATCACAAGTTAGACATATTTATTATTTTAATTCATAAATGACGTAATGAAATTCGTGGAATATAAATTAATAATTCTATTTTATGTTTTTAAAATTTATATTGAATTGAAAGGGTCATTGTAAAGTTCCAATTCCCTGCTCTTTCCCCTTTATGTGCTGAAAATATCGCGAAATATAATTTACCGTTTACAGCGGCGCGACGTCTACAAGCCGGGCGTCAAGGATGCTCCATTCTCCAGCCAGACCGTGGTCAGACGATCCTTCAAAAATCCACAATTTCAGAATTTTTATAACTCTCCCAGCACCAGTTCCGTCCAGTCTCCTCAAAATCTCTCTTTCTGACGCGATTTAAGAGAGGCATCACCTCGCCGTCTCCCTCCATTCTGTAACCTTCCGAATTTCTCTAGCGTCCATTTTGTCAGTCTCTTTAATTTATGCCTGGCCATGTGTGGACAGGCAAAGGCCCGAAACCCAACACAACAACATCTGCCATTTTAAATCTACGTCCCTCACTCACACAAACTGCAGGCAGGTGAAATTATTAAAAAATTCCATGTAAATATATTGTTTGTAGTGTAAAAATTACAACATATCATTATGTTCTCTATTTAATATAATACATATTATCATGTAATTTGTATAATATTTTGTTGAAAAAATGTGTTAAAATTTTTTTATGCGACGCATGAGATATATTAGACTACATTTAGTGATTTAGATTGCATATAGAAACATTTTCCTTTTAGATTTCTTTTAAGAAATGCCAGTGGAACGTAACATTTTAGAAGTCATAGAATGTGTGGTACAACGTTATTTCAGTCTCCTCAGTGATAAAAAAGAAAATTGTACCTATGGTGCATTATGGTAAAGATAAGTATAGTAATTTATGTAACCAACTCATAATTAGCTTTGTCATCATTTAGTGCAGGACAGAAAAAGTCTAAACCGATGATTGTGATATAAAATTTTTGAAACCAATCCAAGTTTGTTTTCCATGATGTACGATGACTCGGGAGCCATATTCTCGTATCAGCCCCAGACGTAATTGAGCTAAGTTGGACAAGCAGAAATACCTCCCGTTGAGCGCAGGAGACCGAGGAAATATTAAAGAGCTGGAGCCGTATTATCCCTCTGGGACGGCAACGCACATTGCACTTTCTATTATTCAGCTTCCTTAAAGCAGTCTGCCGCTCTACAGATTGTCTACGTTGCGGTTTCACTTAGCGCATCAACTAACAACTTCTCAAGCTACATCAGAAACCATCGCATTATTACTCATTATATGTACTATAACTGTTTGCTTTCACTATTCACACGGCATGATATACTTAATAAATAAAAAATTCCAAAATACCATGGCGTTGTTTCTATGAGGCGCGTTGAAGTGATATGCATCATATTAAATAAACAATTATGCTATTTATGACACAGCTCCTTCCAAATTCATACTCATATTTGTACTTTGAAATTTCAGCATTCAGTTGCTCTAATACATCCGTATCTTCATTGAATATATTATTAATAGATTCTTACATAGAGGGGTACCTTACAAAGCTATGTGGCGTTCCGTTCAACGGACATCGTTCTATTTATTAAATAACATCAGCAGCAGATAAATCATCCACGTAATCAAAAAGGATGTAAGACTGTCCACACGCTTAAATGTCTATCGAATTATTACAAATTCCTACACACATTATTAAACATCCGAGGAGAAACTTTGGGAAATCTCCAACTATAAATGTGGAAAGAATTGTACGTATACATATTCCCATATTTCCTCAACTATAAAGTTAGTGACGTCAACAAGCATACAAACAAAATAGGGAAACACACTAATCAATTCCGTGAAATATGTCTGCGTTGTTGATGTTTGCATTTTTAGGGAAACACTGGGGATTTTAAACTTTGCACAGTTATTTTTTGGAACATCAAAATGTGACATAAAACTATGCAATTCACAACAAATCTATAAAGTCAAAATGACTAAAAAAATTTTAGGCAAAGGCGGACGGAAAATTCTTTGTGAGAATTATCAAAAATCGTAGGTTATTTGTGTAGTCATGTGAAAATTTGAAATAACTCAAACCAATACGTTTTAATGAATAGATGCTGAATATCGTTATTTTTACATATATTTTACAAAATAAATATAATATTTTTAGTATGATCCGAAATGTCCTATATGTGGCGGTTTAATCGCCGTCATAAAATACTGAAATAAAGACTTTTAGTGATAAGTCAGTATTAATGCATAATATTTTTGCTACAACAGTGTGAAACTGCAGTTCTTTTTAAACAAATTTTGAGATCAGGGTTGTGTGGTGTCAGGTTCCCTTCATTCCGAAGCTGAAATAATAACTGCAGTTAATGTACAATGGTAACACAAGAATTATCTTATCCTTTTCTGAACTAAATGATGGCTATTTCTCGGAAAAGATAAGGAATAAGCAGGGGCGTTTGTTTTCTAGCATTCTTACCGTAAAGAAATCTTGTGATGATACTGGATTTGTCACGTGAAGATGAGTCAAGTAATACAATAAAATGGTAGCGCTGAAGCTGCTATCTTACTGAAATAAAAAAGGGTCCATATAAATGAAAACCCACTTAAATGGTAGAGCGTTAATTGAAAAGAATTAAAAATACAATAAAAACAACACGCTGTTGTTTTTATGCCATCTCTAAACCCGCGCTATTGAAAAATTGTTTCGCTGAGTTTTAGAAATCAATATCCAACAGTCTTGAACAAGAAAAGGTTTAATTAAAATATTAAATATTACTATATTTTTATTATTTTCTGCTCCAATACCAAGTTTCCTAAAGATCCGAATTGGCATCCACGTTTGGTGAACCTTCAAACTTATTGATACACATTCGTTTCAGTTGATGTGAAGAAAATCGATATTTCCAACATCTCTAATTTGAATTTTATGTGCTTATAATGAATAAATAAAATTAAATGAAAAAAACTGTAGTTTTGTATGAAACGAGAAACACGTCCCGTCATAGATGTTTGAAATTCGTTTTATGCAAGAAATTAATATAAAATACATCAGTTGATTTACATCACATTTAAAATATTTTATTCGTGAAATTCGATTAACAAAACCCTCAGGGCGTGGTCACCAGTTAATTACAGCCTCCACCTCATTCCAACAGCCTTGCTCCGTCGCAACTCCATAAATAATAAGAACATTGTAGCGTCTCACTACCACTACACCCCAAGACCTCCTCCTCCAAACAACCCTTTGCGCCACGAACTAAATGATTCTCCCATTACAAATGCTCCTTTCCGCGTGTCTCGCGGAATACAATGGATGGCGGCTTTTCTCAAAGCAACCGTCAACAATCCTGCCTGAGCCGTATTTACACACTATGCCAACTTTCGACCTTGTCCACATAACCTCAGTATAAGTGGACGAGGTGAGCGACACACATCGGCCAATGTTGAATTTAGGGCGCGTTCACACGATAGTCTTGCAGTAGTCTAGTCTAAATTAAGTCTTGTAAGAGTTAGGAGATTACTGCTGACTAAAGCTATGATTTCCTAGGAAAGCGTTGTCCGTCAGTAGCGGACGTAATACTCCACGCTTGACGGTAACATCCAATCTGGAGATGTAAAGTTAGAATGACGTTATCGCTGACGTCCCGTTTGCGGTCAAACAGCAGGTATAAGGTTTAACCGTCTGAGCAGGATTAATTATACAGTGGACTAGTATCGATGATACTTAGATATTTTATATGACGTTTAACTTAAAAATATTATATATATATTATCGGGAAGCTTTTAAATGTTTTTTTTGTTACTTTTATTATTATTATTAACGTAACTTATAATTTAATTTAATTATATACAGAACGTGAACTTAAATTAGCCATTACTACGACATTGGACATTTCATTAACAAAGGTATATTTATGCCTTTTATTTATACAGATATATTCATTTCACATTGGAAAAATATTTAGAAAATTTAATTATTATTACAAAAAATATCGATTCTTGAAAGATGGAGTAAATATCAATTTTGGGATATTTTAAACTGATTTTTAAATACAAAAAAATTATATATTTTACTAAACTTCTAAAATTATTTACACTATTAACGTTAGTTTTAGCTTTTACATTGCCCAATTAATTAAATAAAGATAAATTTCCGTTTTATTTACATAGTTAAGTTCACTTCACACGAGGGAAACCTCAAAAATATAGTAATTGTTACAAAAAGAAACGAGTCTTGAAGAATGCAGAAATCACAGATAATATAAATTGAGGTGGGAAGAAATACCAACCAAGTATACGCTTGCCCAACGACCTGAAAGGTTACCTATTGGTATTAGTTCCACAGGTTCAATTCTTCAAATCCTCATTACTTCTGTCGATCAAACTTCCTTTTATTTTATTGTGTTCTATACATATCGATTCTACGCACATTAACAAGAAATTATAATAAACAATTAATTAATCAAATTATTGTACTGTAATCGTAATATAATTTAATAAAAAATAATCGAACTTTATCAAAATCTAGTAATTTTATCCGTCTTAATAAAATAAAGAATGGTCAAAAATCAGAAATGGAACAATTAATTAGACCATGTTTCGTGTCCCAATTTTTTATTTCGGCCCCGGATTTAACAGGAGCAACAGGACATTTTTAAAAATTTAATTAAGGAACTTTCCTAAAATTTGGGGAACGGGGATGCATGAAGTCCGCAGACGTTAACAATTCTTGCTATTTCAGAATTTCTTTTCCTACAAGTTAGGTAAATAGGGAAAAAGATAAAAATCTGCAAGGACCAGACCCAAAAGCAAACAAATATTGTTGTTTCATATGTGATTGTTGGAGACAAGCTTTTGTCCCTTGCACGAGAACTCGGTGTAACTTTGTCGAAGATGTCACACGTCACTTTTGATAGATTGTGTAGTTTAACTATCGAATATCTCGATTTCCATGGACCAGTTACAATACTTTTAGAATTTTCTGCGGGTATTTCAGAATGTATGGCTGCTACCTCAAAACCTACAGGCAATACAATACATTAAATGTTATATAATATTCAGGTATATAAATTACTTCAATGGACCAGGGGAGTTTTAATGTTTACAGTGACTTTCAATCAATATGGTTAGTCCCTATTTTATATAGGTTTAACTTTGAAATGACGTCCGTACCCTGGAGGAAAACGTTGAAGAATTGTTTGTGGTGGCGCAGGTAGTTTTACGGACAACGCTTCCTAGGAAACCTTCCATCCCCATCTAGATACACAGCCAACGTTTCTGTGACGTCTCATCCGTTGCTTTACGTCCGCTACTGACGGACAACGCTTTCCGAAGAAACCATAGCTTTAACCCTGCAGACGTAAGTAGTCGCATGGGGCCTGTGAGTCCTCAAATCAATATATTTATTTTAACGGACTGAATATTGAAATCAAATAGAATAAACACAGCGGAAAAGTTAAAGAACACTTTATTGAAGATATGATTTATTTGAAATGTAAAGTAAAACCGTATGGGAAATATATTAATTTTAAATCATGGAGAACAAATTTGTTTGGAATGTCGACCTCATGTTCGTCGACACAGGAGCATGTCTAACTTGTCCCTAAGTTTGGCATTTATTTTGTTGGAACATAATTGCTGTTCATTCGTTCGCGAAGAAGAGGTTTAGCAAGTTCTGTTGCAAGTTGTTTTAGAAAACTGTCCGTCCTCGTGGCATGTCACGGTTATTTGTTTTACACACAACAAAGGCAATTGCACAGGAGCACCTCAGGGCGCTGCGGGAGTTTTCTCGCAGGCGCTTCAGCCCAGTGACTGCGGGGCTCACCTGATCATGTCGGGAATGCCTCGCGCTCTCTCTGGGTACTTTTTATCAAAGTTCTCATATGCCGAGACACCTTCACCTACTTTAGGAGGTATATGTACCGGGGTCAAAGACCTTTGGCATATGGCAAGAGCTGTCCGCTGATCCCATTGTATCTGTCGGCCAACTGCCTCCTGAAACTGGTGGAGACACGGAGAAGAGAATGCTGCGTCCCCACAGCAGACTCGTCTCCCGTCATTCGGAAGGGCGTGAGAATAGTACCCAATGCCCGACCTACCTGATGCAGGTTTTCTAGGGTTTTCCCTGCATCTCTTTAGGTGAAACACCGGGTAGGATCCTTAAACCATAGCCTGGGGGCCCTAGTCAACCCTTGGCTACCTTGCTCTACCTTCCGCATCCCCCCTTTTCAATTCCCTTCCTATGCTATTAAAGGGGAGTTACCTGTTTCAGGATCACCCTCATGTAGCCTGTTAACCAAAAAAAAAATTTTTTTTAATTTAAAAAAATTGCACAGTCAAATGTTGAAATGGTATTAGTGGCCACCACCTTGTTCGTCCTTTGTATATACGCCACCTTTCGTCAAATTATAAAGTATCAATATTTCAGATTTCATTTTATCGTCTGAATCTTTTTCAATGAAACTATGGTTGTGCATTGTTGATAACATCAGCACTGCTTTGTTTGTTTCCGGTTCATGACTAAAATTAATAATGAATTAAATGCAATCAGAAAAACATAACTGTATTGAATGACCGCTTCCACACTATGTCGAGCGTCGTGTCAAGTATTACCATTTCGCAAAGTCGAAAAAGAGTGGACGCGTCGCCCGGCTTTGTTGAACGACTTCCTTTGATCCGAACCGACTTGATTCAACTCGGGCGAAGCGTCCACACCATTCGGCATGGGAAATGAGGAACAGTGACTTCAATATGCTATCAATAAATATTTGCAAAACTGTGATATTGACGATTCATTCACAAGCAGACAGAAAGCCCAATTGGGGTCAGGGAAGCGAAGTTAAGTACGAACCTCCTCCAGAAAAACCAACCTTTAGAGCTTGAGTCTTTCACGTGATTTATTGTGTTCTTACTAAAGTCGTGTCCGGCCAAATATTAACAAAGATGGAATTAAACTGTCCCCATGAGTTTCTTCAGATTATTAAACTTTCATACGGGCATAAAGTATATTTGTACCTAGTTACTTCACCGAACATGAATATAGTTTTTAAAACGAACAATGTATTACATCCTGAAGAGAGTATGAGTATAAAATCATTATCCATAAATCCTATAGAGAAGCACAAGCTTCAAGGATGTGGAACGAGTCAGAGATTTTACATAGGTTGCTTTATGAATATTAAAATATACTGTACTATTCATTAATTTTTAACTTAAAAAAATCTTATTATAAGTTCTATACAGAAGACATACAATTTGTACCTTATATATAAAATTGATAAATATTTTTACATCCTATACTAAAAAATTAGTGTTCTAATAATGTTCTTTCATAATTATAAATATCTACCCTATGATACATTCAGCTCCATAAATTCTTTAACAGAGTAGGAGTGGCTTAGTAAGAACTTAGTTAGTTCACATTTGAACTTGTTTGGATTTATTTTTAATTGTTTAATGGAGGTGGGAAGTTTATTAAATATGCTAATAGCATTGTAATGTACACCCTTTTGTATTACAGCTAGAGATTTCCCTTCCTTGTGTAAATTGTTTTTACTTCTGGTATCAAAGTCATGTATATCTGAGTTTAGTGTGAAGAGGTTACTGTTATTAATAACAAATACCATGAGTGATTGAATATGCTGGCAAGTGAGGGTCAGTATTCCAGTTTTCTTGAAAAGTCCCCTACAAGATGTTTTTGGCGAGACCTGACATAATATTCTAACAGACTTTTTTTGAAGTGTAAATATTTTATCTTTCCCTGATGCATTACCCCAGAATATTATACCATATGTCATTATACGGTGGAAATATGCAAAATAACCTAATTTTATGAGCAAAGGTTGCCGAGCCTAGTTTTCACAGGAGAATATTAATATGATCCTTCCAGTTTAATTTATTGTCCATGGATATACCTAAAAATTTTGTACATTCAACTTCAGTTATTTCACAATTATTTGTTGCTAGTTTTATTGAGTTCAAATTGGCATTCTTTGTCTGAAACTGCATGAAGTGAGTTTTATCACAATTGACTGACAAGCCATTGGCTGAAAACCAGTGAAGCATCTGGCTTAATGTAACACTGGCAGCATTTTCCAGACTATTTTGTTTATTTGCAACCAAAATACTAGTATCATCAGCAAAAAGTATAGTTTTAGAAGAAGAATTTATGGATCTAGGTAAGTCATTTATATATATTAAGAAGAGCAATGGACCTGGAATGGAACCCTGTGGAACCCCAGTCTTTATTTGTCCCCAATCTGAGTTAATAATTTGTCCAGAGTTAGAGTCTTTTAATGTAGCCTTCTGTTTCCTATTTGTTAGGTAAGAGGAGAACCAATTATGGGAAATTCCTGTTATTCCATAAAACTTCATTTTGTTTAGAAGGATATAATGGTCTACACAATCAAAAGCTTTGGATAGGTCACAAAAAATTCCTAATGGGTATCTTTTTTTGTTTAGTTGTTCCAAGATTTCATGAGTGAAAGTGAAATAGCAATGTCTGTTGAACATTTTTTCCTGAAGCCAAATTGTGAGGTGGTAAGCAGATTATATTTATTTAAGTAATCAACTACTCTATTATAGACTACTTTTTCAAATATTTTAGAGAATACTGGCAGGAGGGATATTGGTCTGTAATTACCAAAGATAGGCTAAAATATGCAACAGTTACTCCTATCAGGAAAAATTCCACTGCACAATGACTGATTACATAGGTAAGTTACTATGGAGGTGATGGTGTTAGCTATGTTTTTTAAGACAATACTTATTATTCCATCATAACCTGAGGAATGTTTATTTTTTAATGATCTTATAATTTTTTTAATTTCAAATTCAGTTGTCATCATAAGATAGAGATCACTTATGTCGCTAGATATAGTTCCTTGAAGTAAGTGTTCTGCTTCTGTATTTGATTTACTCTTATACCCGACTAATTGTTGGGATGCAGTTAAAAAGTAGTTATTAAATTGATTAGATTTTGTCACTAACTCTGATTTAATCTCACTTTCCATTGAGCATAAGTGATTTTTGTTTGTTTCATTTTTAATTATCTTCCAAACTTTTTTTAATTTTGTTACTGGAATTGCTGATAACCTTATTGAAATACATATTTTTAGCTGCAGCTATGACCTTGTTTAATACTCTACAATAATTTTTGTAGTGAGTTTTTAAACAATTATTGTTTTTAGTTGCCAAATATAGTTCTCGTTTGTGTTTGCAAGATATTTTTATCCCCTTTGTTATCCAAGGAGTACTGACATTATTTTTAGAAACAATTTGTTTCTCTGGAAAGCAAGATTCATAGTGCAGATGTAAAGTTTTAAGGAAATAATTGAACTTATCATTAACATTGGACATGTAGTATAAATCTTGCCAAGATTCTTCCATTATTGTGTGTTTAAAGTTGTTTAACGAATAATCATCAATTTTCCTGAATCTGATTATTTTCTTTTGATGTGAGTGTTTGGTGTATAGGTTATTTATCATCAGTAGTTGGGCATCATGGTCTGATAGGGCATTAACAACTGACTGAACATTGAAATTAGAGAAGGAAGAAATGTCCATAAAAATGTTGTCTATAGCTGTACCTTTGGAATCAGATATTCTGGTAGGAAAGTTTACTAATGCATTTAGATTGAAGGAAGTGGCTAGTGTTTGTAAGTGTAATTTTTGGAGATCATCTACTAAGAAGTCTACATTGAAGTCTCCACTTAATATGATTTTGTGTTTTATTTTATGTAGTTCTTGTAATAAGGACTCCAACTGTTTAATAAATACAGTATAGCTTCCTTTAGGAGATCTGTATATTGATACCATGATTAGTTTTGTGTTTTTGAATTCTATTAAAGTTGCATAGGATTCAAAGTGTAGTTCTTCATTAAATTTGCTTGTATCTACTGCAGTGAACTTATGATGTTTTGAGACAAATATAGCCACACCTCCTTTCTGTTTTACAGATCTGCAGAAATATGAAGTAAGTATGTAACCATTAATGTTAACCGAACCAATCTCAGTGTCTCTTAGGTGATGCTCTGATAAACATATTACATCAATCTGATTATTAATACTTTGTTCTGTTTCTAATAGTGATAATAACAATTGATCTGTTTTGGTCGATAAGCTTCTTATATTTTGGTGAATGACTGAAATGTTATATTTCTCCTGTATCTTATTCCTTGTTTTTGAGTGCCAGTGAGAGACTTGTTTAATTTGTATGAAATTGTTTTGATTAACTGAATTATTTAACCTAAAAAAGGGCGCGTGAACACATCTGTTATACTGAGATTGGGTTCACCTTACACTGATCATCCTTGATGCTGCTAGCAATCTGCTGAGCAAGAAGCAATTTGCCAGCAGCATTCAAGTGTAGCCCATGTTGTGTATGGTGATGGCGCTTCAGGCACTGTGCACCAATCACATTCACATGAGACCTCCCCAGTGTCATGAGTGAACCGATGAGGTCTGAATTTGTTTGCTTGACAGCATGGCACATCCAGGGCCTGTCATATCTCTCAAACAACGTGACAATGCCCACATTTGTGTGAGTGGTACACTTTGTGATATGGGCAATATCTTCCTCAATTTTGTAATTGAGGTTGCAGTTCAAACTATTTCCTGCCCCCCTATTATAATTACATGGTCATCTTTAGAGAGACCTTTCCCAAATGATTCCAAATCATTGACCACATCAGAAAGCCTTGTACTAGGTTTGAAAATACTAGTTATTGAATAGTCTTTCCCCAAGGGAGCTCTCAACAGATCAGCCACTCCTCTCCCATGACTTGTTCCAAGCAATAGAACTTTTCCTTTTGTTCTTTTAATTTTATTCCCTGCAGAACTATCTTGCTCTTTAGGCAAATGATCTTGTTTAGAACTTTCTGGGTTTACATTAGGACATTCATCTGGACATTCTAATACACTAAATCTGTTGCAAGTATCAACAGAGAGCATGTCAGGCTTACAATGTTTTCTGGTTCTTCTGGCTTGTTTTTGTTCCTTCCATTCATTTTGGACGTTACTTTTTAAAGGTTCAATCTGATTTACATTGCAACTTTCAGCATTTAATTTAAGTTTTTCTTCACAATCTAATAACTCAGCCTTAAGTTTCAGAATCACTGCTTCCTTTTCCTTAATAATATTTTCATAGGAACATGTTGTGCAAAGCCAAGTTTGTCCTTTTCTAACCTCACTTGACATGGCATTGCTGCAAGTCTTGTGAAATTTTCGAGAGCATTCTTGACATTTTACACCACCTATTTTAACTGGTTTGCGGGACACACATTTGGTATCCATTGTGATCCTTTAATTGAAGTTATTATAGAGTTTTGTACGCTAGATGTTAAAACGCACGAGGAAATTTAGTTTAGTGCGGCAGAAGAAAGTTAAAGTAGTTTACAATACGTGTCAATTATAATATTATATATTCACTTCTTATTATATATCAATTATATGTTTACGACTTACTTATTTCGAGTTACATATTTGTCTTGACGTTATATTTAAGTTGAATAAGTACACACACACAGTTTTAGGTTATGCTAGCACACGCTAAATTAAACAATGAATTTTACAATTTAGTTAAAGACACACGAAGATACCTTTATTAGATGTGATAAAGATTTGATTAAATACAAAGTTAGCTTAAGAATTACGCTATTTACATAAGTTTTAACGAATATTAAAATGTGCGATCTTCAGATACAAGCTACATGCTACAGTGCTGCCACCAGAGCAAAAAGCGTTCACCTTCTCACTTCGGTACACATGCGTATAACATTTGGTTGATGAACTCCCCATCTTGAAATATTATAAAAGCAGGAAATTATCTTCTCCTAGGCAAAGACTGTATTGTATGTGTCCCAAATTATGTTCTAATCTTTGAAAAGATATCAATTCCGCTGGAATGTTATCAATTTGCTGTTAAACAGATATGATATTGCTTCTTCGGCCGATGATCTTATCAATATCATCATAATTAAGATGGTTTACGAAATCTACGAAACAGGAAGAATACCAGAAAATTTTTGGAACAACATAACTATACCCATAACGAAGACAAATGGTGCTGATAGATGCGAACAGCACAGGACACTTCATACTATTTTCGTTAATATTTTACACGTATGAGATAGTATAGGAAGACAGAACGACAAATAAAACAGACCTACGATCATGGCATTTGTAGATTTAGAAAAAGCACTTGATAATGAAAACTGGAACGAACTATTAAGGATTTTGAAGGAATAAAATATCGAGAAAGAAGAATTATCCATACCTATACAGCAGTAATTAGAATTGCAGGTCAAGAAAAGGAATCAGAAATCTAAAAAGAATTGAGACAAGTATAGAGTCTTTAGCCCACGCTCTTTATGTTATATATGGAACAGGTAATGAAGAAAGTTAGAATTTAATGTGGTAAGGGAATCAAAAAGTAAGAAGAAGAAATAAAAACCCAAAGGTTTGCAGATTTATTGTGGTATTAGGGGAGTGGAAACAAAGACTTGGAAAACATAATAAATGGCATAAACGTGATTCTGGAGTACAACATGAGGATTATTGAAGGTAAACCAGTTGATGGAATAACAAATGGTGTTAAGGAATGTACAGTGAATGGATTTTATCGTGGATTGGAGGCCAAATTAGTTGGTGATCGCTTGCGAGAAGTTTTGTGTATTCTCGCGTTTGGGTCTTGCAAATGGCGTAGCTGCCTTTTTCTGCATGGCTTGCAAGTCCCAAGTCCGCATTCGCTCGCCGGTTTTGCTGGAAGAAACATCGGAAGAGCGGCTGGGTTGGACGCCACGTTTCGGTACATGATTCGACAACCCTAGGTGAGTTGCACAAAATTCATTTCGCCAAGTTTCGCCAACAAATGGTGTTAAATTGGGAAATGATATTTTGAGGAAGTTAAGGAATTCTGATACATGTGCAGCATTATAACTATGGACGGTAGAAGTATAGTAGACATAAACAATAGGATAGCAAAAACAATAAAATCGTTCGTAAAAACGATAAATTTCATTACGGGTAACATAAGTGTGAATATTAGGAAATCATTACTAATAATGTTCTTATGGATTGTGGCGTTACATGGATGTGAACCATGGACGTAGGACGTGCAGAAAGGAATAGAATATAAGTTTCTGATTAATGGTACTGTATAAAAATGCTGAAAATCAGATGGGTGGAAAGAATCACTAACGAGGAAGCTGTAAACAGAATAGCGAACAATATGGAGGGCGTTGACCAAGAGAATGGATAGATTAATAGGCCACGTTTTAAGACTTGAGGGTCTTGTAAAATATGCATTGAAGTGAATTGTGTAAGAACAGAAGAGGGAGGATAAGGATGGAATATGCAAAGCAGATTATGGAGGATGTGGGATGAAATAGTTATGCAGAATTGAGAAGGATGCGCTGGATGTGTTGCTTGGAGTTTGCATAGAACCAGTCCAAGGAATGTATACAACAACACACACATTTGATGTTAAAAGAGATTTTCATAACTTGCTACGTAAATATTTTGTAGGAATTCGCATGCAATAAGCTTTATTACCTAAGTTGTGGTAGAAATCTTATTCAATATCATGAATTTTTTTTTCACGTTTCACATTAATTATTTAAGGAATATACATGGTGACAATTACTAACGAAGGAAATAGAAGTGCTTAGTTCATACTTTTATCAATTTAATACTACCTAATAATTAAGTAACTAAAGACTAGGGGTATTAACGATATAGGTAGTTATTGAAAAACAATAAAAATTTGAAAATATATTTAATGTATTGTAGTAATATTTATATCTCGCAGCTAAATTACTAGTTTATGCACAGCTCGATGCAATTGAAAAGAGTATAAATTTTATTTTGGATACGTGACATGTTATGACGTCATCGGAGTTTTGTTTATGTCAAGGTTCCAAAATCGTGGCCTGTAATAAAATAATTTACCAATCTACAAATGAATAAAGTCTAAAGGGTAACATAATACGAGTTGGCCCCGCCTTACTCGAATAATTTAGTAGCAGATATCCCTTCATTTTATACAACTTCAAATTGATTACAAAGCTATATAAACTGAAGGAAAATCTTGACTGAAATTATTTTCAGAAAACAATCACTGAAAAAAATGAATTTTAAAGCCTTATCATTGAAAAATTTCAATTTATTCAACTTTGAAATGATTTTCAGAACATAAACACTGAGATATTTGTAATTCAGAAAAATGACGTTATTGGTATTCAGAGTTTGATGCATTGTATATTATTTCAATTATATGCAATGATTGCAACTATGATTTAAAATATAAATTAAATGAAAAAAGTTCGTAGATATCTTCCAATTCATTCATTTCCATATCGTTTCCTAGGTTCCTCATTAGGGTTACAATAAACTTTATTGAAAAAAATGTAAGTTAATTAATTTCGTCGCCTTTTATGTCCGTTTTCCTCGCCAGTACCCTTTGGAAAGAAAATTTAAACAATAAGAACAAATTATTTTCCTTATGAAATACGGCCAATTTTCTGAGTACACAACCTGCTGTGGGGAACAAAACAGATATATGAAACAATTTGAAAAATACAATATAATTGATTGAGAAATTGGTACATACGTACCTTATAACTTTTGTCTCTTATATTATTGGTAAAAAAAATTAATTGAAAGACATAATTACCGTCGTAGTTTCCCTGCATTTCTTATGGGCGGAATATATTTATTTTATTACATATTTGTGTCTCATGCTGTTTCAATTATTCAAAGAATTTAATTCACAGTGCAGCTGCCGTAAATATTTCGTAATTAAAATTTTTATCTCTCATGCGACATTCATGACTTTGCGCTATAAATTCTAAATCTATGTTAACCAAAAAAAAACCTTTCTCTGCCTTCCACATCTCCCCTTTTCAATTCCCTTCCTATGCTATTGAAGGGGAGTTGCCTGTTTCAGGATCACCCTCATGTAGCCTGTTAAGCCATGTATGTATACACATATATTAAAATAATTGAAAATAAGAGGTTATAACTTTTTTATTTTAATTTCCTTCTTCTTCTTAATCTCTAATTGTACTATCACAGCTTTCTGAAATTTCAATTACAGAAGAAATGAATCAGAGTTAATTGTTCTTTATCGTTGTGCATACTGTTTACCGTAAACATGCATGAATACGAAGAATTCGTGCAACTTTTTCACACCAGGAGGAAAATTTCAAGGAGAAATACAAATTTAATAGCGAGCTGTTGACGTATTTAATTTACACTGATAGATTATTTAACTTTATATTGACCTTCTGGCAACTTTGAATGTGAGACTTGTGACTCTGTACACCTCCAGAAGAAACCATGTTTCAAATTATCCCTATTGTAAAAAGTTAACTAGAAGTGTGATACAAGTAAATCTACTCGGTGTGGATCTTGGATTACTGGATCATATTTTCATAATTTGAGATTTAGTTAAATGATACGAAATAGTTCGACGAACTTCACGAGACGAACTGACCATTGACAAAAAGACTATGACTTGATGAGAAACGATAGTTCACTATTTGAACACCAATTCCGATCGCCTTAGTATAGATCGCTGTTCCTGGAAGCACCCACTCTTTAAGAGTGGTCAGTGTGTCAACCGTCCTGTCTGGTATTCGAACACAAAAGAATTAACAGACTTTTCTTTTCACTTCCCCAATACTCATTGGTTTTTGACGGTGTGACCGGTAGTGTATTTACGTCTCCCGAAAATACCGTCATTTATTTCGACTAACTGATGGAAAGCATATGACCGTCTAGGGCAGTTTGGCTGAAATCATTCGATAACTTTTGTGGATCCGACTACCAATACAATTGAAAGTAACGTAAAAATTTCTCTTCCGTTATGTAATAGGATAATGGGGTCGTTTCCCAATTACTTGGGACTGGCTAGGACGGAAGATAGTGAAACGTTTTGAAGTTTATTTAATGTAATATAAACAATTATATATATTGTAGCGGATTCCACGTTCCTCCGTATTCGAGGATTTCTTAATTCCTTTAGGGTGCCAGGTATTTTTCATAAAACACCAAAAATTGATTTTAATAGTTTTAATTTCAATCAGAGCATGAGAAAAAATTATATCTGCAGGGCGTGGTCATTCTCTCGTCGTCCCGCCGACACAACCTGCTTCTCTAATCACCCCATGACGACTCCCCTCTCGCCAGACCACATTGTTGTCCCGGGTTGCGTCAGTTCCTCAACAATTGCAACTCGCAAGCTGGTCTGCATTGTTCATCGTAACTTTTCATGTTACATTTTCCCCGCCCCCAATGAATTTAAAAAATGTACAATTTTTTAATATGACACTCATTGAACCACAGTCGTAAACAATATGAATGACCAACGCCCTTAATCAAAATTACAACATATTTACAAAAATTCTCTTAAAGCTAATAACGATTTTCTTTGACATTAGTAAAAATACAACATTCGGTTTTCCCCCTGGATTCCAAGGAAATCCACAATCATCAAAACTATTTAACACATACAAATTTTCTTCTACTCTGTTGTTACCATAGGATGCATATTTTTGAGAGATGGAAACAAATTTACTGCTATACATTAAGTTTCGGTTAATTTTACGACAACCTTTTCTCCCAAGTAATTTTTTCTTGTGCATTTTTCGGGAGCTTTTCTTAAATCTATTTTCAAAACATTTAATTACATTCGTTTCAACTTCCTTAACTTTACACCCACGTTTGACAATTTTCACTTTCTTTCTCTTAACATTTCCTCCCACACATTGTTTCCTCTGTGTTGTTCGGGGGATTTTCTTTCTATTTCGCCGTTTACGGCAATGAGCACAATTTTGCATACGGAAAGGTTTCATTACCACATCTGTATCCTTTACCTTTACATTCTCTTTCGCACTCTTAGCACATGAATGCTTAGCCAGCTTATAATTAAAAAGTGTGGTAGATTTTAAGGATAATAGTATACGCAGTGATTTTATCATATTTTCTATCTGCTTAACACTACTATTTACACATTCTTCCTTATATACACCTTCATGCCTGATCAGCTGATCGGAGTCGTGGCAGTTATCGCGTGATTCACCCCCTGTACTTTCTAATGTTTCCTTTACGTTCTCTAAACTAGACTTCAAATCTATCTGCATTTCCTTTATACTATTAACTATGTCATCAAGAAATTCCTTTTTTTTTCATCAAATTTCTTATAATTAACAGGGACAATTGCTTGAGCATATAGTTCTCTGCCTTCTCAGCTACCCTTTCACACGTAATACCCTCATGCACTTCTTCCATTTTTAAAACGCTACAGAACACACAAACCCCCCAACCAAAAGATTACGCAAAATACATTTATTTGCCACCAACTTGTGGAAATAGTCTTCTTACTCGTACTTCACTTCTCCACAGACACCGTACTCTGCTTTTTTACATAGACACACACATACACACCTCTCGAAGATATCCACGCAGCGGTCACTGGAACACTTAACCCCTCAGCTATGCATTAGATCAGATCTCTCTTCAAAAGCGTTCCTTCTGCAGCGCCTCCACTTCTCTCGAATAATTCTCGGGTACCCCGTTCGTCGTCCTCCACACCTTCAGTCGTCGTATCCTTACAAAACTTCGATGTTCTGAGCCTCACAGATGTCTCACCGCTGTTCGTTGTTCTAGGCCATTCGATGGCTCGCCGAATGCAGAATATTAGTTCTCCACTGTTCAATGACCGTCAAGACATTCACCAAACTCCTGCCATGTTCGTTGTTCGATGCCCCAACGTTGCGGCGTCAAATGTAGCCGATCCGTCGTTCCTCCGTATTCGAGGATTTCTAAATTCCTTTAGGTCGCCAGGTATTTTTCATAAAAACACCAAAAATGGATTTTAATAGTTTTAATTTCAATCAGAGCATGAGAAAAAATTATATCTGCAGGGCGTGGTCATTTTCTCTTCGTCCCGCCGACACAACCTGCTTCTCCAATCACCCCATGACGACTCCCCTCTCGCCAGACCACATTGTTGGCCCGGGTTGCGTCAGTTCCTCAACAACCGCAACTCGCAAACTGGCCTGCATTGTTCATCGTAATTTTCATGTTACAATATATATATATATATTGTAATATACTTTTTTGTGTATAAAACATTTATTAATTTAAATTACAAATCTGATCAATTTTAACAATTTTGTTTATTAATTTACGTGAAGACACGGGCCTAATCCCAGGGGATTTTGGGTCTCTCAAGAGATGGAGTATGCATCAGCTGAAAATTGAAAGAAAATAATTGAATGTTAATTTTATTCAGAGCAATGAGCAAGTTTCACAAATTTTAGATCGCTTACCCACAATTACTGGCCCAACAAACATCCACCTCTCGAATGTTTGTGCGTCTCTGGATATCGCCTCCCTTCTGCGGTCTGATCACTCTCTTGCCTTCTGGGGTCGAGCCACGTCCTCTCGGGTCTGATCTGGTCTGGTCTGCCCCACTCTGCTCTGGTCTGCTCTACCCCACTCTGAGGTCTCTACCACGATCTGATGCACTCGTCTCGTCTGCCCCTCTCTGACGCACTCTCTGCTACCGTCTGATCTGGTCTGATGTCTCCTCTCACCACTCTCTGACGCACTCTGATGTCTCCTCTCCCTACTCTCTGCTACCGTCTGATGCAATCACCTCCCTTCTCGGGTCTCTACTCCCGTCTGATGCAATCACCTCCCTTCTCGGGTCTCTACTCCCGTCTGATCTACTCTGATGTCTCCTCTCTCCACTCTGACGCCGTCTGATGTCTCTGATGTCTCCTCTCTCCACTCTGACGCCGTCTGATCTACTCTGATGTCTCCTCTCTCCACTCTGACGCCGTCTGATCTACTCTGATGTCTCCTCTCTCCACTCTGACGCCGTCTGATCACGAGCCACCCATCGGCTTCCCTTATAAAGCTTCGGGCGGGACTTCCCCTATTTCTTAACATTTCGGGGTTCCCCGCCCTCATTTCTCCCGCGGGGGTTCACCATCGTTCAGGCAAGCCGGGCCTTCCCCGCGGGGAAAAACATCTTTCGGCCGACTATCCATTGTTGTTGGCCGAACTGCGCCTCATAACGCCACAACCTTACCAAAATCCCCTTTTTTATCACAATATATATATATATATATATATATATATATATATAAATATATATATATATAAATGGTTTTATAACGTCTTGCGTCTTCCGATTCCCAAACGCTACTCCTCTCTGTCTTTCCATAAATTTTCTTCTGTTCCTCTTTCTCGGATTTCTTCATTTATGCCACTAATCCAACTCTTTCTGGGCCTGCCTTGCTTTCTTATTCCTTCCGGCTTCCATTGTAGAATTTGTTTCGGTAGTGTTGTTTCTGGCATCCTTTGTACGTGCCCAAACTAGATCAGTTGTTTGTCTCTTATGTCATCAATTATATTGTGTTCGACATCCATAATTTCTCTAATTTTTGTGTAAGGTATCCTGTCCATTTTTGATCTGCCTACCGCCCTCCTCCAGAAATCCATTGCGGTCGCTGTTAACTTTTTGGCCATTTGTTCTTTAAGTGGCTAGACTTCAGCGCCATATATATATATAATGTGATAAAAAGGGGGATTTTGTAAGGTTGTGGCGTTATGAGGCGCAGTTCGGCCAACAACAATGGCTAGTCGGCCGAAAGATGGTGGTTCCCCGCGGGGGAGGCCCGCCTTGCGTGTATAAAAAATGACGATGGTGAACCCCCGCGGGAAAAATGAGGGCGGGGAACCCCGAAATGTTGAGAAATAGGGGAATTCCCGTCGGAAGGTTTAAAAGGGAAGCCGATGGGTGGCTCGCGAGCAGACCCCGGAAGGCACGCGAGTGGACCAGACCCGAGAAGACAGGCGAGTGGAGCAGAGCGCAGAAGGCAGGCGAGTGAGCCAGAGAGCAGATATCCAGAGAGCAGATAACCAGAGAGCAGATATCCAGACCCCAGAAGAGAAGTGAAACAAGGAGAGGAGAGGACTTGGCTCGACCCCAGAAGGCAGGCGAGTGGACGGACGTGAGCAGACGTGGTCGAATAATGCAAGACGCCAGAGAGACGCACAAACATTCGAGAGGTGGATGTTTGTTGGGCCAGTAATTGTGGGTAAGCGATAAAAAAATTGTGAAACTTGCTCATTGCTCTGGATAAATAACATTCAATGATTTTTCTTTCTATTTTCAGCTAATGCATACTCCATCTCTTGAGAGACCCAAAATCCCCTGAGAGTAAGCCCGTGTCTTCACTTAAATTAATAAACAAAAATATTAAAATTGATCATATTTGTACTTTAAATTAATAAATGTTTTTATACACAAAAAAAAGTATATTACATTTTGGCACCCAACGTGGGGCTTACGATCTCTCTCAAGGGTGAAGTACTGCAGAAGCTATTTTTGTAAAAGGTAATCTTTCCAATATTTAGAGTTATAGTTTTTTTTTTGTTTTGCTTTCTTTCGTGTTCCTCTTGGGTAAAATTTAAATTCTGTGTTTTGCAATTTTTACTGTGCAATCTCCACAAGTACGCAATCTTTTGCTTACAAAAATTAATACATGTTTTTTAATTAATATTTTGGGGTTTTCTTTTGTTTGATATATGCTTTTTAGAAGTAAAAAACGTGTGATTAATATGGAAAATTCACAGGAACTAGAATTTCAGTGTGCACAGATTGAAAATTTGGAGTCCGAGGAAGTGATCGGGTTAAACGAAATGTTTGATAAAAGCGATGAAGGGCAATAATCAGTGATAGAAAATATAGAAGTCAGCAATAGGGATAGTATGAATACGATAGGGGAAAAGAGTGATAATCAAAGAAGAGACATTACTAGCGTGGATATTGAGATGCTGATTAAATATTTGAGTAATAAAATGGATGAAAATTTTAATAAAAGTTTGGCTGAAATAAAAGAAAATAATAATAAAATGGATAATATGGGAGAAAAATTTAATAAGAAATTGGATGAGATGAAATTAGAAAATAATAAGTTGGGAAAAAATTTGATGAGAGTATGGCTTCCATAGGAGAAAAAATTGATAAGAATATGGCAGAAATGAGATTAGAATGGAAGGAAAATGTAGAGAAAATAGCTGAGAAGATAGAGAATAATTGGAAACAGTTTAGTGTAGAATTTACAGGGGAAGGAAATAAGAATATGGAGGAGATAGGGGCAGTAGTGGAGGAAGAAATTATTCAGAACGAGGTATCTGAGAAAACATGTGATGATAAACATATTGATTTTAATGTGCACGTAGAAAAAATAGATAAGGAAGAAGTAATGTGTAGTTTAGTTGTTGATAATAGTCAAAGGGAAATGGTTCTTAAACAGTCGGGGAAAATAGTTGAGAGAGGAGAGAATCCTGTGGCTATTGATAATGATATTCAGGGAAATATTAGGAAACAGCTGAAAATAGAGATAGCTGAAGTGTTAGAGACAGGAAAGTTGTATAGTTACAATTTGGAGAAGAAAATGCTGAACTTAGCAGGTTTAAAAGGGGAAACTCTACGGGGGAATAGGGGAAAAAGACAAAGTTTAGGTCACATTAGTGTAAGAATAGATATAAAGTTTATTAAATTTAAACAGAATAGGTTCGATCATTATGCAGATGAAATGTATGAGGGAATTTTGAGAAAGCAGGGTAGAGGGAGAACGCAGGATCATTTCACTATGGAGTATGGAAAACGTATGGCAACAATGATAAGTAGTTTAAATTATGTAGCGACGTGGTCAATTAAAGGATTGAGGATTCATTCAATTGGTGAAGTAATTAAACGGTTTGGGAAAAATCTGTTTATATGTCAATGGGATTTTAGGCTGCATAAAGAATATGGGCATCCATTGCTGGAGATAGAAGAAAATAATAGCACGGGAATATTTGGGGTACATGAAAATTGTGATGATGGCAGGGGTCTATTGCCATATCAAGTGATATGTTAGATTATGGTAAAGTAACTCTAGGAGAATCATTACCCTTTAATGATTTCATAATTGGCGATTATGGAGACTCCAGCTATAAAGCATTTTCTTCCATTTCAGTGCTTTATTTCTTACATCTATTCTCTATGCTATCTTCTAGTTAGGTGATTTTGATGGGGAATTCTAGATAGTTCAGTTGTATTTTGTCACGGGTGTATTTTTTTGTATGGTAATAGATTTTGGGGATGATTTGAGATAGTGTGACAGGATTTTAGGTTAATTTTGGGAATCACCTATTTTGGTATTGTCTTGTTCTGTCATTTTGTTTCTGCACAAGGAGTATTTTTTCGATTTTGTGGGTTTATGTGGTTGTTGGGCTGTGGAAAGTAGATTATTGATGTGGATTTTATTGTGGGGAGAAATAATTAGAATCCTGTCTGTTTGGAAGAAATTAAGAGTTGAATTAGTGTGAGCTTATGAAAGGAAGGTGGTTTGAAGTATAATTGGGAAATGTCAGCTGTGATTTGGAAGGTGTTTCGATTTATGGTACTGGAATTTGGTGGAAAATAGCAATGGGACCTCATAGTGTTATTGGAGGATATAAAGGATTATAGGAATCAATCGTCGTATTATAAGGAAGTATAATAAGTTGAAAGCGTCGTATATTAAAGTGAAGTGAAGGATTCGTCGAATAATAAGTAAAGAATAGTATGTGAAGTCGTCGTATTGGGGGTGGCATAAATAAGTCCACGAGATTAATTTAGTTGGTGATTAGCCCAAATAGAAAGGGGATCACAACAGTGTAGTAAAATCGTCGGTTAAATAAAAATGTTAGATGAGAATGTGTCACTAAAATAGACCAGCTGGTACCTTGGATTTTAAAGATTGTGAATTTTCAGAGCTGATAGAGAAAGAATATGGGGGGAACCTTGAAGGAATTTTATGAGCAAAGTGGTGACTCAACGGTTATTATGATAAAGAGGCAGGATTTGAGTTAATGGGGAGATAGGAATAGTTTACTGGGTACAAATTGAAGACTTATTTGTTGGGAAGTCATTGAATGAGAAACTATTGTGCAGAAATAGGGTGTTATCTGTTTTTTATTAATTCTGTTCTATCAGGAGTTTGTTTATTTTGATTGATTGTACTTCTGGGTAATTAAATATGGTATGGGGGCTATCAAGCTATTTTAGTTTCAGTGTTGGATAAGTAGCAGTATTATTTAGGAATAAAAATTTAGATTCTGAAAATTTTAATGTGGGGTTTGATAAAATGTTACAGGAAGGAAAACATGGAGCCACATTGAGGATTGTTTTGTTTGAGGGATGATGTTAGAGGGCAGTTCAGCCATATAAGGTTGTTGTAAACATATGATGGCATGTGATTATTGAACTGAGATGCCGAGTTTCTCAATCCTGGCAAGCTGAGAGTTTCGTTCCTGTGAGCGGGTAAATTTAAATAATTTATAATTCAGTACAGGATTTTATTTTATCAATGGGGGGCACCAGGCAAACATGTGTGAGTTTATGTAAGCCACGTGTTAACTTGAAATTCTATCCAATTTTAGCTAATAAATGGTTTTAAGTCTAAATCAATAGGAAAGATTATTTTAAAATTAAGTTGAAAAGGGTGCTCAATCAATTTGATTAATTTGTAATTTCTCCGAGCACAAAAATGATTGTAAAGAATGAGCAAGGGGGTTAAAGATAAAATACGGAGATAAATTTCTCAAAAATTTTTTGTAAAATTTTATTAAAATTGATCGGGGGCAATGCGATAAAAAGGGGGATTTTGTAAGGTTGTGGCGTTATGAGGCGCAGTTCGGCCAACAACAATGGCTAGTCGGCCGAAAGATGGTGGTTCCCCGCGGGGGAGGCCCACCTTGCGTGTATAAAAAATGACGATGGTGAACTCCCGCGGGTAAAATAAGGGCGGGGAACCCCGAAATGTTGAGAAATAGGGGAATTCCCGTCAGAAGGTTTAAAAGGGAAGCCGATGGGTGGCTCGCGAGCAGACCCCGGAAGGCACGCGAGTGGACCAGACCCGAGAAGACAGGCGAGTGGAGCAGAGCGCAGAAGGCAGGCGAGTGAACCAGAGAGCAGATATCCAGAGAGCAGATAACTAGAGAGCAGATATCCAGACCCCAGAAGAGAAGTGAAACAAGGAGAGGAGAGGACTTGGCTCGACCCCAGAAGGCAGGCGAGTGGACGGACGTGAGCAGACGTGGTCGAATCCTGCAAGACGCCAGTGAGACGCACAAACATTCGAGAGGTGGATGTTTGTTGGGCCAGTAATTGTGGGTAAGCGATAAAAAAATTGTGAAACTTGCTCATTGCTCTGGATAAATAATATTCAATGATTTTTCTTTCTATTTTCAGCTAATTCATACTCCATCTCTTGAGAGACCCAAAATCCCCTGAGAGTAAGCCCGTGTCTTCACTTAAATTAATAAACAAAAATATTAAAATTGATCATATTTGTACTTTAAATTAATAAATGTTTTTATACACAAAAAAGTATATTACAATATATATATATATATATATATATATATATATTGTAATGTAAAAACGCAGGTGCCTGCAGATCTTGATTCTATAGAGTCATTGTGAGAGTCCAGTTGTGCCTACAATGAAGGAAGTTTTGTGCGCGACAATAGAGGCCAACAACAATGTAGAATTGGGTGAAAGTAGGCAAAATCCCCGCGGGCCGTGTGTAAAAAAAATGGTGGCTGTAAAGTCTCGCTAGCGTGTGTGAAAATCCAGAGGGAACCCCGGAATTTTGTGGAAAAAACCGGGGAACTCCCGGGGCGAGAAGTTAAAAAGGAGCCGTTCGGAGGCTGAGTCAATCAGTTGGTGGAGAGAGAGGAGAAGCATTAAGTCTGTCGGAGAGACAGAGGCTGAGGGTTTCAGTCGATTGTAAAAATTCTGCAAGATGCACTAAAGCCAGAGAGACGCGGAAACATTCGTGAGGTTGAATGTTTTTAGGCCCAGTAATTTTGGGTAAGATCATCAAAGCTGTGAAACTGGCTCATTGTGTTGATTGTTTAAATTTAAATGATTTCTTTTCTATTTTTCAGTAATTGTGTACTCCACTTCTCGAGAGACCCAAAATCCTCTGAGATATTGTTTCATGTAAGCATTGTAAAGTTGATAAACATAAAATTTTCTAACCGTTTAATATTTGTTAATTAATAAATTTTAATCCTTTCCCAAGAAGAGGATATTACAATATATATATATATATATATATATATATATATATATATATATATATATAGTACCTCAGTAAAACCCTGCACAATTATAATTCCAATTTACTGAATTTATATTATTTAAAAATTAAAGTAAGAACATCTCGCTGGCCAGGAAAAAGACGTACATCTCCGAGTCACCCTTCCGGCGCCGGGAAAAACCAGACTGAGGGGTTAACTGTATACTTGTTTTTGTCTGAGGGAGCGTTCAGCTACTGAAATTCCTAGGGACTCTGTTATCTGTGTCATCAAAAATCTCCCGCGCCTGACGGAGACTCACGATGTTCGGCAGGAAAACCTCACGTGAGATAGCGTTACCCCTTGGGAGGGAGAATATACGGATTTTACCTGCGAAGGTGAGACCCGGGTAAATGGACAGTATAAATATGGTAAACAGTCTGACAAATCGAGGAGCTAGCGGAGAAATATTGTGAGACATTGAAGTTGTGTAAGCAGTGGGACAACAAAAAGTATGGACTGATCAGTCGAGGAAGCAGCGGAGAAGGCTAGTATGTTTTGATCAGCCGAGAAAGCAGTGCACAGTTAAGGTAAGTACTTGAAAAGTGGAGGAACCAGAGATGAGCATGGTTTGATCATTCGAGGAAACAGCGAAGGATTAAGGTGTTAACGACGAGGAAAACAACTAGGGAAGAAGGAGGAAGGGCTCGAGTTTTCCTCAATTCCAGCAGTAAATAAAACGAGATTTTTAAGTTGTCTGGCTTAAATTATTTATTTGGCAGTATGAAAAACCGCCAGACATCACCTTCGCAGGTCAGCTTTGTTTTAACCCTTGGAGGGGCACGATACAATCTCACGTGACGATTGTCTGCAAATCGTCATGATTCTCCGTCAAACGCTGGAGATTTTTGAGGACACAGCTAAGTGTCCCTAGGAAATCCCGAAAGTTGAACGCTCCCTCAGCCAAAACAAGCCTACTGTTATAAGAATGCCATCTCGGCGCCGGGAAAAACCACTTTTACCTGGCCAGCGACATGCTCTTGCAGAAATTTTATTTAAACCAAAATTCCATAAATTGAAATTAAAATTGGGGAGGGTTATACTGCGCTACAATATATACTATATATATATACTAAATTAATAGCTTATTATGGAGGAAATTATATATATATATATATATATATATATATATATATATACTTCTACGATAAACGTGTGTGCAAACACACCACAAGACGAATATGTTGAACTTTCTTACGACGTAATAATTGGAGATTATTCCGAAGTAAATAAAGCGTACTATTGATTTCATATAAGTTAATTCGTCCTTTAGCTTTCCTGAAAACATAAAAATCCTTTTTAATCTAATATATCTACATCAGTTTTAGCCAATAATTAGAAGGTTTCGAACTCTTAACTAATAAGATGGTCACTAGCCCTCGACGGTCCCCCAGCGTTAATAACGTTCCTCTTTGCTTAGTACGATGAAGAGGGATTACTATCTTTGGCAGCAAAGATATGTTTACTTATTTTTGTTTGTAGTTTCCGTAGTTATATTACAGTATTGAGGCAAGCAAAACAGATCAATGCGGAAGCTACGTTCAGATGTATTTAGAGTGAAATTGACTATGTACTGTTAAGAAGGAAGAGTTGGCATGAAATCGACCATAAAGAACAAAATAAATTCAGTTGTATTTTCTTACTATCGTACTTATAGTTGTACACAAAGTGAAATTTTAATTCTATTTTCAACTGAATGATTCTCTTTTACATAATATTAAAAATTATTGAATCTTTCAGGGTTAGTTGAGTAAGTTTGTTTATGGGAAACACTTTTTCTGATATTTGTAAGCACCCATTCAATCACCTTATTTGGGAAATACTGAGAAGATTCCTCCCGTGGCGCTGCACCTCGCCTCTCCTCGCCTCCCGTCAAGGAAGACTTGAAGCAAGATTAATTAACACGGGGAGAATCAGTGTCTCGTGTTGCTAGTGAGCGCCTATAATTTGCATGAGCTCCCCGCTGTAATTTTGTGAGACCGCTCGCTACCTGAGCTGACTGTTTAGCCAAGATACAAATCTTCATTAGCGCCTTAAGACATCCTAGAGTTTCCGGAGTATCACTCAACCAGTATCGTAATTCTGTAAACCGCAAACAACATTATTTATTACTATCACTGATGCCTAGTTTCAATTTGTGAATATTGGACCAGCCCTGTATTTTGAAAAATTGTAATTTGATAATGCATAGGAATTCAAAAGAGGCCGCAAATATAATGATTTTTAGTTATATATTTGATTTTTATAAAGTTTTTAAGCTCATTTTTATTAATTAACCATCTGGGGACCCGGCGTTAACGGGTATTTATTTCTATTATGCCTGTGAATTATTTAATTCTTGGTCAACACATGATTCAACCGGCATTGAAAACGTCACAATATGAATGAACCCCATATGTCTACTCCCAGTATCTCGAGAGATTCAAAAATACTCCCGGTACAGTAATACGGCTAAAATATTTTCAGTACTCTAACAGAATATAAATCCTCTCCCATTGAAAGGATGTATTTTTACTTAAATCGCATATTAAAAATAATAATGTAAAACAGCGACTCGCATTACACCGGTTTCGACACCAAACTTGATAGTTTCCTTGTTATTTCCATGTGACTCATTTCAACCCTCACATGCTGCAAGGGGTTGAAATAATACATAAATATTTTCGGAGTAACATTCAAAAATTTGAGGTCAATAACATTTATACTCACACATGAGCCTTCATTACATATAAAAGTTTCACCCCCTCCCCCTAGGGGTGGTAGCGGTGTCTTTTCTCCAAAGTGTTTGGTTTTGGGTAGTGAGGAATATGGAAACAAAACATTTTGTCAAAATGGTTCTATCCTTTAAATATAAAGCAGAAGTGTGTGTATCCTGTCCAATCCCCCTGTTAGGTCCTATCGGAGACTTCATTATGACATTTTGAATGCGAATTAAATTGCAGTTCATCCCCTATTTCGATACCAAACTTCATTTGTTATTTTTATTTTCATATGACGCCCCCTACAGCCCCGCGATGAATGGAATTGAAAGTATACGAAAACTAATTAACCGAAAACACTATCAAATTAATTTTTGAAAATCCATCAACTGCCGTTATTTCCTTAATTACCTCCCCTCCATCGCCACCCCAAGTGGTTGTAGCTGTGTATTACCATAATTGTGTTCAAAATTTGGTTGAAATTGTTCTATCCGTTTAAAGTATTACGCGGAAGTCTGTTTTACTCCCTTCCAGGTAACTTGAATAACTTATTTTTATATCAGAATTTAAGTCAGTGGCTCACATTAGAGCTGTTTAAAGCCGAATCTCGATTGTTTTCTGGTTATTTTTATGTGATGCCCGTCGACATTCAACCCTAAGAATAGGGTTGAAATTATACTAGCAGTATCGTAGAAGGCAGTATCAAATTAATTGACCCAAGAATGTATTTATGATAAAAATATTGGCCGATGTTTGCTTACCCCCACCCCTAGGGGTAATAGCAGAATCTAATCCCGACTGGTGTATACCACGTGTTAGTCTAACAAAACTTACCAAAAATCGATATGGCGCGGGAAATATGGAGGAGGAAAGGGAAGGTCATCCAGACGGGGCAGATAGGCAACCCTCATTCAAATTGGAAATTTGAACGCGTGGTAGGAAAAGTAGCCTTCTTGTAATTAAGTTTTCTTAAATTTTCCAATTTTCTGCGCAATTTTCTTAATTTTTCTTTCCCTAAAAACCTTGTAAAAAGTTTTAGAAACCTTATAAAAAAAGGACGAATGAAATCGGTAAAGTTGTTCTCAAGTTATGGCGTGACCAAGGAAGTAGGGATTTATTTTTATATATAAAGATTTTCTTATTATTAGATATCTGCCAAAAATTAGTTGGTTTATATTCTGCCATTTATTTGGTGTGTCAATTTATTTTATTTTATATTCTGGTAGAGTTAATACGTCTGCTACAGATTATTTTAATAATATTATTGCAAATAATTAAGTCTTTTTGTTAATTAATGTGACGCAAGGAATATAATGTTAAAAAGGACTATCTACAGATCGGGTATTATGGGACGTTATGACTGTGTAAATAAAATTATGAAGACACAAAGGTTCAATTCAGGTGTCAAAGCCGAGTAATACGTAGACATGACTTACATTTATTGTTATTTCCAATTGTCCTCGACTGAGGAAATAGAACACGCCATACACTACATCATGAAACAAAAAATTATAAGAACAAAATATTATAACATATAATTAACTACAAAAGTTCTTATTTACGTAGGTAAACAAGATACATAATAAAATAACGGGAAACGCGACACGCACAGTAAAAAGCACAAACACACACTCAAAAGCGTAAACAATGGAAATTTCTGCTCTTGCATAACAAGGAATTTGACCTTGTGTAGTAGCTCCAGAAAATGAATGAAACAAACAATAGAGCAGAACAAACTAAACAAAGTTTTAAAGCTCTGTAATAGGAAACTTTCAACACTTTTGCAGGAAAATTAATGTTTTGCTCTGTAATTTCGACTATTTGGGAAACCATCAACTAACTCCTGTATAGAGTAATGGGCGCTATTTAATACAATATTTTTACTCTTATTCATAAACTTTTGTAATTATTATTGTTCTTAACCTCTGGAGGAAAAATGTTATATAAAATTATCCCGGCATGGTGAATATTTTTCTGGTAAAGAGTAATGCGATGATTGTATGACTTAGAGACGAGCGATTTCTAGTCACGTATTTGTAAAATTCGCCATTCGTTTCAAAAAATTTCATGTTCCATTTCACAAACTTGAAGATTTCGTTAAGGTATGCGCTAGACTTTTGAAGAAAGGTTTGCAACTTCATCAAAAATCCGCACAAGAATGTATTCGGATTGCATGTTTTTGTAACTTTAATATTTTTCGTGGAGAAATTTCCCCAAATGGTGATTCTATATCAAATAAATGGATTAAAATAAGTGAAGTACACAATTATTAAGTATTTTGTGTAATCATGTTGTATTAATATTGTGAGATATTAAAAAGCTGAACATAATTTCCTAGCGAGCAGATCTAAATGGCAATTTCTCTATATAGACAATTCCTGGGCGTCCGTTGATGGTCTCTTGCGGAAGAAGAATAAAATCAACCCGTACAGCGTCACTAGTCGAACGGCTGCTGGACCAACTACTTCAACACCGTGTGTTGGAACCAAAGATTATCTTCAATATCTAGAGTTGCAATGCCAGGTCTTGCCTACAGACGGCAGCGTGATTGCCTGGAGCTAAGAGAAAGATGATCGTAGAGGTGTGGGGATAGCAGTCACGTTCCCAGCACCTCTAATGCCGCTCTATTTAAGATATTCTGCGGTTGGAACCACACGCCGTCGTAATTTCTTAGCCACATGCGCTCACTAGCGTGCATGTCGCTGGTGCCCGATGATTTCCTACCTTGAGGCTACACCGACTGCCTCCACTAAGCCATTGGCGCTGGATGATTTGGCCCGTCGTGAGTTTCTTGCCTTGTCGATGTCTCACCGAACCGCAGTTCTCATTGCAGCCCGACACCTCGCACGTCACGTTCCAATTCAGTCGATCCCATTCAGTATTTGCTTCCCACTGATATTTTTTTTCTTGGAGCCCGCTCGGGGAATGGGCAACGGAGGTGACTATATGTATAAAACCCTGCTTATGAGAAATAAGGAAGAAAATTTTGACTCGAGGTTGGCAATGGTGCTAGGGCAATCTCTATGTGCGTTGGTCAAAGACGAGGATAATCCACCACCAGGTGAGCTTCGAGTTCCATGGGTGATTGAACAGAGAGCACACGTACCAATTTCTCCGAAGGACGACATTGGCCAGTACATTTCCCTTTTTAGTACCTATGTTCACAGGGTCGTCCCGCTGTGAAGAAACGATCCTATGTGTCCCCAGCTGGTTTCACATCCGCTTTAGCGATCATGTGAGTGTAGTCCTCCGTACGCCTATGGTTTCGGAAACGGCGACAGCGATCCGCATTAGCAACAACCTGGCCCACCATTTTGCGAACCTGCATTATGGATTATAACCGTCAGAAACTAATAGATTTTCTTGTAGGCACAGGATTGAACGTACCGTTCTGCCCGAGTATACTGTTACCTTTGATCAGCCGTGAATGATTCATCTACCCCAACTTATGGAAATATCAGATTCCAGCTCCACTACGACCAGAAACGGATTTTTGTGTCGAGATTCACGATCAAGGACGTTGAAACCCCTATTATCGACGCTGACTTTCTGCGCTTATCGGACTCCTGCCAGATTGTCGGCGAGATTTCATGGTGGACGGCCACATCGGCCTCTCCATTCCTGACGCACATGTCGTCGTGGCCTAACCAGCTTCCTCGTACCACGACCTACTGGTCGAGTTTCCTGTTATCACAGACTTCAGCGTCTCTCATCACGCATGTTTCTCGATTATGGACCACATACATACGATCCCTGTCGCCCTCTACGATTATCACAAGAGCTCCTACATATTGCGAAGGTCGACTTCTTAACTATTCTACGTGACGGTGTGACTCGACGCTTCGATAGCTCGTGGATGTCGCCACTCCAAATGGTGTCTCACGATGGACACCGGAAAGCGGTCTGACATTATCCTGCCAAATAGCTAAATAGGGGAAGTCGCAACGGCGGGACCATCGTTATTTTCGCTACTCCTTCCGAGCGGTTTCGGCATGCACATATCGAAATAATGGTTCTGGTGCTTCCTGTAACGACTTCCGCTACTGCCTCGTGATGACTACCAGGGCTGGCAGTCTGAATAACGCCTCTTCCTGTCCCTGTGCATATTTGCAGATTTTGGGCGTCACCGCACCACTGATTTTCTTCCCCAATGTAACGGTATTGTTTAGCGAATACACCGTCAACTGTAGGAAGCCATTATTGCCACAAAACAACAGTTGGTACGACACTACCGGGACGCACGAGGGCCTAGTAAAGGACGTTAAAGCGATAGTTATACGAACGCGTCGTAAGCCGTCGACTGTTTCCTGAGACTGTGTCCAATCCACCTTCCAGCTCTTCGACTATCTGCCACTTTCCAGAAGTTACTGACCGCCCAACTTGAGCCTTGAGCGTAGTCACCCAAACCACACAGGCCAACCCGACATCAAGGCTACACTTTACAGACACACATCCAGCTCCTTCGCTCAAGATGATGGCTAGTGTAGAAGCAAGAAAAGATGGGGAAAAATAAGAACAAAGAGCCATAGAAGTTCCATTGCAAAAAGTTCCGTTCCTATACTAAAAAAGAAATAGATTATTATATATCTTAGTGACATGGTATAGGTGGTAGTATCATGGGTTGTATTCGATAAAATGCTACTTGCGACTTCTGAAATGTCCCGCCCTCTTGCAAGAGACGGTCTCTGTCCAAAAAAAAGTGAATAAATACAAGTTTACTGTTCTTTGATATTGGGTTCTCATTTTTCAACTTAATGATCTCTTGCCATTATGACGTATGCTGAATTGTGCGAACAATTACTCTCAGTCTTTTTAATTACAGTCGTGGACAAAGATTCGGGTGTTCTATACCCATCCTTCGTCTTTGATATGTGAGAAAATCTAAGAACAAAGGCATTACTTATTGCAAATTTGTCCGATTCGAAAATCCATGCAATGCTGTGACATTTTATTTATTAATTATTTTTAACATAATTAACCTGTTTTCTGGTACATGTGTAACAGGATTTTCTTCACAAACTTACAAAAAGTTTGTTACAGAAAATTCTTGTATTAAATTTTTTTTACAATATTACTATTTAACTAAAAACTAGAGATATTATTAGAGGGGCATAGGGTGAAGGGTAGGAGGAATAAGGGAAAATGCTTTTAGTTCATAACCGGATGAATGTGCAAGGGAAGAAAGAAAATAGCGGGCAGTCTAATATGATGAGAAATGGTAGCTGCTTCCATCCGTTTTATACATTAAATGGGATTTACAGATTAAGATATTACAATTTTTTATTTTGTTTTGTTCAGATATTTTTATTTATTTATTTCATACATCAAATTTGGAAGCACTTGTCTGCTGGGGGTCTGTAGAGTAGATTGTATTATGCAGAACGCTCTCCCTGCATAAGTTCTAACAGTAATATGGCGTGAAGTCGCAGAAGTTCAGCCAACGCTCTATTCTTGGCTCCTAGGCTTCCCTTTGGAGGAAGGAGACAGCATTTCAATGTTTCATCCTCCCTTCCTGCATCTCTACTCTGGCACAGGTTGTACTTTCAGCTCCGGAATTCCGCTTTCCCTCATTTTCCGGCGTCCAGGAGATGAAAAAAAATTAACATGATGAATCCAGCTTAAACCCTCAACTTATAACGCAAATTTGATGTTAAAATGTCAGACATTGATCATATAACAGACAAGTACAAAAATTCCCGCGTTTCTCTCCGGTTCCTGGGAATACTCGTCCAGGAGAGAGGAGTGTGACATTACATAAATAAATATTCATATCAAAACGAACAAACTTGTATAAATGTCACGTTACATATAACCATCCCGTACGGCAAAAAATTATTAAACGGTTGTTTATCTATTCTTTATCCATATGCGAAGTTAACTTACATTTATTCTCAAATGGTAGTATACTTCCCAATGCTCCGTGGTATGCAATAATGTTGTATTGTTGACAGAAATCTTCACGCATTACAATATTGTAAATAATAAATTTCCATATGATTTTAAACTTGTGAACTACCCATTCAACAAACAATTCTTTCGTCGCAAACAGCCGACGTGTCAAAGATCTTTTCTCTATAGATACTCCCTCTTCATTCCAAATATACAGAGCTTTTGCAGGCCAAAAACCTTGGCAGGGAATCCGAGATAGAATGAAAGAATCGACTCGGAACGGGAAGAGTGATCACCAGTTTAAATTACAAGCAATGAACCAAAAAACAGACGTTGGAAAATACTCATTCCTAAATAGGACAATTAATGACTGTAACAATCTGCCTGCAGGTGTGGTTGGGGAACTTCCTCTAACAGAAAGAAAATTTCGACTCAATCTAAGTTTAGTGTAGTGAAGTGATCAGTGCTGCGAAATCTCTAAAAATATACTAAAGTGAAATATATTTCCAGTTTTTTTATTATTTCTTTTTTTTCAGGCAAAAACAATACTATTCTCTTTTCAAAAAAATAATTTCTAATAATATGGTTCCACACTTATTTATTTATATTGAATATAATTATACATTCAACTATATGTTAAATATAGTCCTTACGACCAGTTTATTAATTATTGTTTAAGTTCTATGTATCTGCCACCAGGGGCGGGCATCTACCCATTTGTAGATTTAATACAATATATCTGACCAGCTGATTGTTTTGGTAAGACTATTAACGCTAATCTATTTTAGGTTAGCTGAACTTAACAATATTTTTTAACAAGCTTCGTGTAGCTAGTGACAAAGAAAGCTTGATGATATTAATTCTACACGTGTATAATCAAGAATGCCAGCATATAGTCATGTAATTACGCATTGACAATAATGCCTCTACTCTCTCCACAGATATCTCAATCACCCAAGTGTCTTTGCTTTTAAGGTCATTGGGCCACCACATCTTCAACAATGTAACATACGGAAATAAATCTTATAAAGACTTGAAATTGGTTATTAAGAAGAACAATGTTCAAACTTTTTAAAACATTCTAATAACTGATCAATGTAGATCCTCCCTTTGTATTAAGATCTTATTATTCCAGCAAGTATTTCTTCTAAAGTTTCTATCTGTCTCAATATTCTTTTGGTGACTAAACTATAGAAAGGGGCTAAAGTGTATTCCCGATTTAAATTCGTATGTTATGAAGTTTCTGCTTTTACTGATTCTTCATTCTTCCTTCCGTCATTGCCTCGTGTCCCTAAGTATTATGTCTGCTCATTATTCATATTTTCTTTGTTGGCATGATTATTGTCGTCTCTATCATTTTCTCCCTCATTTCATCCCTGCCAATTGCGATTCCATCTGTCGTTTCGTCTCTCTTCGCACCACTTGTTTGTCTGGTTTCTATTCCTATGAGCATATTCGAACACTTTTCTTCGTATCCCGTCCCAGCATAATTTATGTTAGATAGAGATCAATCTGTGAAGACTATGTTTTCCAATGCATTCAAGATGTTAGCTAGCTGTTCTACGGTATCAATTCTTGCTGTAATGACGTGTTTTAAAATTTCCGGTCCAAAATGTATGCCTCCACGTAACTTTGTGATGGTGATGAGCAAAGGACGATCTAAATGTTTTTTTTGTTTCAGAACTCATAAGGAGAATAAATAAAGGGTTGAATATAAAATTTTCTCACTATCTCCGGTTGGCTTCCATAATTCCAGTATCTGGTTAAGAAACTGTCTCAATTCATCGTAGTTCTGAACATTTTCACCAACGTTTTGGGGAGAAAACTAGCACTCGGTACGAAGCAATTTCCGAAACCATATGTTTGTAAAAGTAAAAGAAATTCCTCCTTAATTTCTAAACTCTTCGAAATCAAATAAGAACTTCCATGGATTTTCTCCCACTTTATCGTCAAATTTAGGTGTCTCAATTTCTTTTCTTTGAAACTACTCTCCTTCTTTCTACCAGGAAAGCATGATGGACGCCTTCTCATCATCATTGTCATCTCCTCCTGTACCGGCTAGATGTTCTCGTTTTTTCTATCCGTTCATGTTCACTTACACCTGGATTACAAGCACTCTTTTGCTCACAGTTTATTATTTACGTGATCTATTATTTCAGATTTCACTTTTCCACTTTGAAAAATCGTTCTTTCTATCTCTGCTACGAGAATTCGTTCAGTTTTCTCGGCAACACAGCTTGAGACTCATCCGCACTACCGGGAATACTTTTAATCCTCTCATTCGGATCAGATAGCCAATTTCCCTTTAGTATAATTCTCTGCACAGCGTTTCCACATTCTGTTCGCGATCTATCATTCGTTGTTCCAAGCTCTGTCACTTCTATTTCCCGAATATTGAACTTCATTCCGACTGCTTTAATTGCTCCCTCTAAATTGCTTATTCATGTTGATTTCAAGAATGGAACAATAAAGCATTCAGTCTCACTTATAACCTAAAGTTCCTTTACTCAACATATTCTGTTCATCCCTAAAAATTACTCTGATCGTCAATTTTTTTACTCAAGTAGTTTAAAATTGCCATCATTCTATAACTAAAATCTCCCTGATACGTCGACTCTTTACTTCTCCTATCTGACGTTCCCCCTACATCAACAATGACTCGATCACCTACACAGAACTTTCGTGACGACTCTGTATCTACTATCTCGCCTCCTGCCAAATTTCTTCCACTGCTCATAATTTCCACACTAGGGTGCGACACATTAATTTCCATTACTTTACCTGACCTCAATATTATCTTGTGATTTATGCTATTAAGATTTTGTGGGGTATATACTTGATTTAGAGTAGCAAATATTGTAACAATTCAATAGTGTTGCTGTGCTTACTACTATGATATGAGCCTTGGTAAACTAGCGACAAAAATTTCATTTACATAGTTAATCATTTGTCGCATGAATAAATTGACAACCTATTTATTTACTCTAGCCGCACGTTTAAGCGCCAATTTGTTTATGCAACATAATAAAAAGTTGTTTGTTCGTTTTGATACGAAGTTTATTTATATATTAACAAAATGATTAAAAGTTTTATAATGCATTAAGAAAGCACGAGCACTCGCAATCTCAGGCCTAGTGGGTATAATATTTTTGGCATTAGTTTCTCCTTGGTTTCTTTTATGCCGGTTTGAGCTGGTTCCGCAGCACCAGCAGTAAGATGGACTGGAAAGAGGAGAGGATCAGGTTGGTGCTTTTGGTCGCGTCTCTGGCAACACAAGTGGGGCCTAGTCGTCACCTCACCACTCGTTTCAACGTACACCGTACATCTAAAATATGAAATGAATAAATTTATTTGTTTTCATTGTTATTAATAATAACAATTTCAAATGACTTATATGAATATAACAATTATTAAGTAACATTATTTAATTAACTAATTGCCAAGAATGTTTGAATTGATATATATATATATATATATATATATATATATGAAATGAGATATAAATAAATATATATATATATATATATTGTCTATACATTATATATACATAATGTATAGACAATGACTTTTCGTTAATAATACGTTCGGTTTAAAGACTATATATGTATATATATATATATATGCTTTTCAGAGAATATTAATTCTGTTTTTTGTTTTATGTCTATGGAACTTTCATCTATAGTAGCGTGAAATTCTACATTTGACTCCTACAGAGATTATTTTCAATTATAACTAAACAGATATCCCTGAATGAGCTAGGAAGATATATTTTATAACACCGTCATCAGGGATCCTTATTTAATAACACATTTTAGATTCATGTCCTTTAAGGTATTCCGTTCCTCTTAATTTATATCATATCCAGGGCAACCAAACACTACGTGTTCAGGAGAGACTAGCTATTCGCACTTGCACCGGGTGCCTGTTCTATTTCTGGCTGTACCTTAGTAGGATAAAAAGAAACAATTAGATATAGTTAAATTCAAGCAGAAACTACAGATTCAATTACAACAAACAAATGCGAACATAAATCAAAATACTCAAGAAATGTATAGTGCACTAACACATAAGAACATAAGTACAGGAGGACCAATGAAGAAAAGAGAAAGCAAATTAAGACAGAGTACCATACAGCTGATATATCGCAGATCGAAGTTGTTAAGAGTTAGAGAAACTTAAGATATAAATAAAGAAGAATTCGCAGAACTAGATAAACTCACGAAAAGAGAAATTCGGAAGGATATCCGTGAGCACCGATCCGCAACAACGAGGCAAATACTGGAAACAAGTAAATCAATAAGAAAGGCGAAGGGGAAAGTCCGTGGGGGAAAACAATGGATATTAGGAACAAAGACTCAGTCAGGTGTTCCCTTAACCACTGGAAAAGACATAATCGAATCAGCAACGGAATTCTTTAAACAATATATACAAGCTCCCTACAAAAGAAAGTCACAAATAGCGACCCTGGCGATCTAGATCAGGTCACCACCGAAGACATACCCGCTATAATATACAGTGAGGTTAGAACAGCAATTCATGAACTTAAGACTGGAAAGACACCGGGTGAAGATAATATCTACAATGAGCTCTTAAAAGAAGCTGCAGATCTCTTAACACCAATAATCACAGAAGTTTTCAACAAAATCATACAAACGGAGATCATTCCCGGCCAATGGAAATAAACACAACTATACTCCACAAAACGGTACTGTAAAATTATATTTTGGGTCTCGAATTTATAACGCCACTTTGATCTTAGTAAATTAAAGTTTATTTTAAAAGGTTAATGTTCATATTTAAAAGAGCATGATATCTACAGGGTTAAATTGTGGGCCGTGTAGCAGAGAAAACGTCCAGGCGCGTAAATATATACAGTTGCATTCTCCCTCTCTCTCTCTCTCTCTCTGACGTCCGCGGCGGTGGAGCAAGCTGCTAAAGTCCGCAGGGTCGCCCCTCGGTACTCGTAGATGTTCTGCGACGATTCCTTTCGAGGACACCCTCCCTCGTAGTCGTACTTTGGCGTACCGATCTCCACTGATCATCGGCCAACTTCCTGGTTGTTCCTTCTCCTGACTCAACTCGTCGCCGACTCTCCTCTTTCTGCCTTGATTTCTCCTCACATTGCTTCTAGGACCCTCCTTTTGGTATGCCACGTGATTATCACATCCAATTGCATTTCACGGCTTTTGCCGCCATTTTCAGGGTTCCTAGAAGGTTCTGCAGGTCAATAACCTTCCCTGCAGACTCAGTAATCCTCTCGGGATGACAAACATCACGATTTCCGTTGGAATGCAGCCCTACGGACTCTCGCTTGCTTGGCCGCCAGAACGAAAATTACGCTCATTACAGTACGAAGGATGACTTGGACTACTATAGACCTATAAGCCTGATGTCAAACTTATATAAACTGTTCACAAAAATACTAACAAGGCGAATAACAAAAACACTTGACGAGAATCAACCCTCAGAACAGGCAGGCTACAGCACAGTGGACCATATCCAACACCATCAGTCAAATAATAGAAAAGTCACAAGAAAATCACTTAAAAATTTACCTAGCTTTTGTAGATTATAGCAAAGCCTGTTCTGCAAAGATAAAATTGAACACCCAAACATACTTCAAGCACTGACCAATCAAGGAGTAGAAGTAAAATACATCCAGTTATTAAGAAAAATCTATAAACAAAGTTATGCTAAAGTAAAAACTGAAAAAACAGGCTAACATTTCCGTGTGGAAAGAGGAGTCAGACAAGGGGGCCCTATTTACCTGTATGCTGGAAGACATATTCAGAAAATTAAAATGGAATAAGAAACATGGAATAGGTCTTAATGGCAAGAGACTAACAAACTTGAGGTTTGCAGACGACATAGTTCTATTCGCCAAAACAGTTACAATCAATGCTTCAAGAGTTAAACTGACACAGCAAGTTGGCAGGACTATCAATGAATAAATCTAAAACACAAGTGATGACAAACGGAGTAAAAACCCCAATATATCTTGAAGGAACAGAACTGCTGTATACATCACTATATATATATATATATATATATATATAGTGATGTATACAGCAGTTCTGTTCCTATATATATATATATATCTAGGACAAATAATTTCCTTTAGCAACAAAATGGAAGAAGAAGTAAAAAGAAGGATTTCATCAGCTTGGAAAACTTTCTGGTCCCTAAAGTTTATATATTGTTGGACAGAACCCTAAATAGGAGGCTCAAAATGTAGACACTAGAAAACTGCATTTTCCTCTGGCATACTTGTAGAGTGTTTCTCTCTTTTACTCTGAGAGGCCATGTTTGACACCCATACAACAATACAGGAAAAACGCAGAGGAAGATCCTTGGGATTTCTCTGAAAGATAGAGTATCAAAAAACTTGATACATAGGGTGTCAGTAACAATAGGCTACAAAGACCAAATGGAAATGGGGAGGACACGTTGTGAGGCTACAAGACGAAAGATGGACGTTACAAGCTACCACATGGGACCCCTACATAGGCAAGAGACCAAGACGCAAGTGGACGGACCTATTCAAAAAACAAGCAGGAGGACAATGGATGAGAATAGCTAGAGACAGAAATAAGTGGAAAGAACTAGAACACTACACTACACTGTCACTTAGTTGTAGAACTAATAAGACATATTACGCGGATTAGCTGACCGCGTGAGACTACTAAAAGCTACCCCTACTTGTAGGAGGCCTTTGCCCTGAGTGGAATAACATAAGGCTATTTTCATTCATTCATTCAAGGTACAACCCATATGGTCCATGGCCTGAAAGGAAGTGTATCAACCCATTTGTTGGCTAATCTTTCTCTAACATCTGGAAGAAGGCCACGGACTCTACTGCCAGTGTTAAATACATCCTATAGTTTTCTGACAGATATCAACGATAATTTCACCAATTTCTCCTAGCACCTAGTTCTGCTGTGTATAGTCCCTCTGGACCTAGAGGTGAAAAATACAGGAAAAATGAGGGATTTATTAGGGAGAGAAGCTGTTAGTGCGTCTGTCAATGTAGTACTGTATCAGATATTCTGATCAGGGTTCTTCTCTGAAACTAAAAAGCCCTAGCAAGAAAATCCTCCAAATTCAATCTGTGTGGCCACGAGCTCGCAGTATATCTCGTTATCTCTGCTAGAATGGTCTCATGATATAATTTGAATATGAACGTAGGAAGTTGAAATTTGGCTGTTGCTATGCTGGTGATTTCGCCAACACATAGAAGAAGATAAGATGAAAAATAATGAACGAAAAGTTCTGCCCTCATCCAACCACACCCCGATATACCTTACGGACTTGGGATCTCTTAAGCGGCATCCTGTTATAAAAATTAACGATTCGATTAGGTGTACCTTTAAATACCAGATAATCTCCAGGCACAAAACGAGGTAACTTGCTGCAAGAAAAGCATTGACTTAGTTGTTCAGGGCGATTCAAGAACGGAGGTCCAATCTACCATAACATCGTCAGCATCAGCCCCTTCCTCCGCGTTCTCCGTTATTTGGGAAAGATTTATTAGTAGGTTCTACATGCAATGTCAATTGACACGTATTTTTTATTAGAGAGATCGGTTATTGGAATATCTTGTTAATAGCATCCTCCGTTGATCTAGCCTTCAGAAAGCAAATTCCTTTTAGGTGTCTAAATTCTGTAATTCTTTTGCATAGTAGTTATCGGCATATTTTCCTAGAGTACTTATGAGACAAATGAGTCTGTAAAATTTAGGGTCAGTTTTATCTTTGTCCTCGACCTTTAGCAACATTGAGTTTTGACTGTCTTGGGATAAACAAGCATTTTCTAAGCTACTAACGTATGGAACCGGTTTGTCAGAGATGGATTGTAGCATCATGGACCAGGTGTTTTTATAATTTAGCGATTCCAAGATAAAATTTATACTAAAAAATCTGAAAAAGCTTTCATTGGAATGTTGTTTGCCCTTTCGTTTTCTTTGTCTTCTCTTTACTTCCAGATGATAATCAGAAAAGGATGTCTCCGCATCAAATTATGATCCTGATCTAGAAAGAGCATTGCAAAAGACCGCCAGTCATGATCATATCACCCTCTTCGTCTATCATGGTTGAAAGTTTTCTTGGGTTACCTATTTTCTTTGAAACAATCCTGTACGGCTTCCCCCAAGGATCTATCGCAAGAATGTCACGCACGTACCGTTCCCAATTTTACTGTTTCAATTGTTATATTTTCCCTTGGTAAGTTTCTTTCTTTAAAATATACTTTTCTAGAAGCAATTGCCTGTCCCCGTTCGGCTGCGAACGCTAATATTCAGATCTTGCTTTCATTACCTTTTTCATTTGATTTGGAGTTCATCGCACCAAAAGCCTAAACTAGACCTCCCACTCCTCTTTTAGATCATTATTGCCCCTTTCGCGGCATGGTGAATTCCTTTTTCTTATAGCCTTGCCGACTTATCTATATATGGTATTTGGTATTTTTTTTATTTCCATCGTCAAAAGATTAAAAGTTAAATATTAAATAACATAACAAAGTATATATATATATATATATATATATATATATATATATTGTGGCGTTCTCTTTTAATTGTTGGGCGCCAGAGTGGATGTCCTTTGAGCCAATTTGTATAAGGGAGGGGAGTTAAATAATTCTTATTTAAGGCGTAAATAATATAGAAATTAATTATTAACAAATTTTGGCGGACAGATCCTACTCAATATATTTGTTATGCCACTGGCTACTCAGCTATGAATCCAAAACCTCGGGTTGACCGTGGGATAAATTTGGTCGGAAAAATGACGAATTTATGATGTTTACGTAATCATGAGAATGTTAAGGACTTCCATGAGTGGAAACTATCTGGTATTTTCCCCTTTGCGATGTCGTGTAGTCAGCTTGTCTGGACCCTGGCGGCTTCTGTCGTTTGCCATCGAATGATGGCGACTGCTATCTGTAGTATCTTCTTCAATGCCAGCGACTCCCTCCAGTAGTTTCATCGAGTGTCGCCTTCCGAATTTTTCCCTCGACTGTCCTCATTTCCGCTTTCATGCCCTTTAAATAGTTTTGGGCAGTCGCGCTTCTTAACAGCACAAAAACTCCAAAACTTTCCATCACCAGGGCATCTCCATCAGGGGTAAGTGTCACAGTATGAACATTCGTCACCCTTGTCCGTCCGAAGATTTTGAAGAGCCCGGCGCCATACGGGGTCCGCTCCTTTACTCTTTCATTGGCGATTCTACAGGCCTGTCACTCATTTCCTCCAGATGTTCAACCCCGGGGGTCTGGACGTTCCTTACATTCCACATGGTAGTACCCAACAACTCATCATTACTCACGCGATTCACTGTCTAAATCGCAGTTTAAATTAATTGAGCCTATACTTAATAACTCGCTACAATATACAGAGAATAAACAGTAAGGATTTTTTGATTTAGAAATATTGGCTCTCTAAATTCCGTTACCATTTACGGAGGTGTTAATTTTTCTTTAATCAAAGTCCAATTTGCGTGTTTGGCATGGTATGTGGGGTTCGCCGTTTCTGGATTTAAGTTTATACGTGGTTGCTTTTCGAACCTAAAGCTTATGATCACTGGTAGTCAACTTCTGCTCCACTTCTCAGTTGCAGCAGTACTCCACCGCAAGTCTGTTTGCCTCCGTGACGTCAATGCTCGATTTTGCTCCGACTCTATTCTTGAAAGTGTGGGGCCTACCAGGTCTGTTCACAATTTCCAAGTTTAGTTCTTCTCCTCTGCTATGCCACAGTTCAGATTTGGCCTCCGGAAATGGGAATAGTATCGAGTTGCCGTTAGGGCTCAGGCATCTGGTTGTATATCTTAAGCATCTCATTAAGTTAGATGATTCTTCGATTTTCCTTAAGTCAACGAAAATTTCTGATGGTTCCACTTTTATTTGATTTGTGGCAGTCCTCCAAGTCTGCTTGGACATATTTATCTTCTGTAAGAGCCGCATGGACTTTCTTCTTATGTAGGTAAAGCTCCATTCTTCCTTTATCTCTGGCTTTCTTAGAGGGTGGCTTATTTTTATTTCTTTTGTTCTACATTTTTTCTCTAATGATGTTTTGCTATTCTTAGTCGATTTTTCTATCTCCCTTTTCACAGCATATTATAGGTTTCACATTCTTTAAAAAGGCTGACAAGAATTTCACATTTCTTTCCTCTTTTGTTGCATGCAATACATATAGGTGGATCCTCATTCTACATACAGTCTTCCTTTGCATTATCGTAACGTCCACAGTGTGCACATATTGTATTTTCACAATGGCAGTATTTGGCGATATGCCTAAGATCTTTGCATAGTGGTTCCGAAATGCCTAAATGGCCGTCTTTCGCTCCTACTGAGAGAAACGGTAGATATAGCCTACCCTTCTGTAGTATCGGTTTCCTCATTTGTGGTGCCACTTCTGCCACGTGATGGACCACGTCTTTTTCTCTTGGTCCTGTTTTAAATGTTAGCTGAAATTGAGGATTTAATGGAAAAGAAGGAGTTCCAGGAAGAAAGTTCTGGTCATAAATGACATCAAGGACTTTATGGTTCATGTTTTTCGGGATGTCGTATAATATAATTTTTGGTTGTTTCTTCCTTGGTTTGTCGACTTTCGTGGTTTCTTTTAGTTTGAAATTAGACAGTATTTTTTCAGCATCAGCCTTGTCACCCGTTTCAATAATTATAGTTTTCTTATTCATCTTTATATTTCATATTTTTATTTTCTCTTCTCTGGGTTTCAGTATGTCTCTGATACTTTTTTTCCACTTTTCTAGGGTCTTCAAAACATTTCGGTTTGTTGTAATTTGAATTTGTAGTGCCTCCTCCTATTTTGTTTATATTCACATAGGTATGAGTGGGTTGAACTATTTGATTCTTATATTAAAAAGTGAAAGGGAAGCGGCTTTATCCAATTGCTCGATTCTTCCGTATAGGTCTGCTATTTGCAAAAACGCTTCAGTTACTTTGAGTTTGACACTGTCAACTTTTGCCTCCTGGTCTTCCTATTACTGGTAGACTTATAACTATATTATTTGTGGGTTCCTTATCACCATTTACTTATATCTACTGCATAAGCTTACTTAGGTATGAAAATACAGTGATGCTCCACAAGTTTTATATTGTCATTGGGGTACGCACTGCGAATTCTTCCTGGTCACAAACTCTCACAGCCTGTGAATGCAGGTTGACATCTGTTAACAGAGTAGTCGGTGAAGGTCGACTTTGTTGTATACGATGTGCAGGAATACAACCGGAGAGCACCCTACCTGGTGCTGTTTTCTGAAGTGTAGGATATCCTTCTTGGGTAAGTTGACCAGGCCTCAAAATTTCGAAGGATACTGTTCCTTCTAAAAGTAAATTTATTTCCATGGGTTGATGGAATATTGGATCTGCAAGAACAATGTCATTAAAGATAATTTGTTATGACTGGAAACTTTCTGTGTGTTCTGTGTTGAGACAACACGGGTCCTCTCCCATCATTAATGTGTTTGCTATAACTATTTGTACTTGACGAGATGTGAGTTTGACAGGGATTATAATATTAAGGCTGCAGTGTGGACGCACCTCTAATTTAGAAGCAAAATTTTGAGTTATTAAGTTGATCGTGAACGAGTTCCGTTAGATAGTGGCTCACAAATACTTATCGCCACTATTTTCAGTCAAGATCACCATGGCAGTGGATAAAAACAATACACTATTCGGATAGGAAGTAGCCCTTACAGAGCAGAACTGATTTTCACGATTAGTGCGATAATTACGACCGCTGTGAAGCATTGCACAATGCCCACAGTTGTTCGACTTAGAATTGTTAGAATCTTTGCTTACCGGCTGATAATAAAGCTGCTTCCATACTAAATTGATGCGCTCATTTACATGCAATACACTAAATTGGGGACATTTATGCAATTTATGTACTGACTCACACAACGAATACAACGAATGATCGGCGCGGTGGCTTGTTATTTAAACAGTTCGTAGCGGTGGAGAAATTACTACAATTGTTCTTGTAAAAGCTATTATGCCAAATGTTTGCAGTTGATTAATGGAATTAATCCAATTTCTAGAAACCAAGGCTGTATGCCACCAGGAGGTATTATTTTCCTAATGCATTCTGATATTTACACTTATGCAATCCAGCAAAAGATGTGATAATGTGTAATGGAACTTCAATTTTTAATTCCTCGGCAGCATCCAGATAGCTTGAAAACTGATTTACTGATGTTATCATCTAGTTTGACGAATCGTGCTTAGAAACTGCATATTTAGTAATTCTTTGATATGCAAATCAGTTATTAATTTTTGATTAAGATAGCCTGAGGTATGATGAAAAACAGATACTTCAAAGTTGTCATGTGAAACTGGTAAATTTTCTATGAGATGGCGTGTTTCACCTGACAAATACGAGGCGCTGTATTATATTCAGCCTTTTTTTAAATGAGGGCATCGAAAGTATCATAAAAACGCATAAAATCCCGTAAATTGCCATTGAATTTGGTTAATGGTATAGTTGGTAGTTTCAAGGCCCACGTATTCCTCTGTATGCAGTGTTTTAAGAATTGTGCTTAGAAATTATTGAGCAGTATATATAGACGATTATAATTAAATTCAAATGCTGCTACAAACAAATGATCCTGACGACGCTTCTCTTGATAGAGAACAGTTTGAGACAGATAAACAGAAAATTACGTAAAATTCTAATTTTATGTTGCCTTCTGATTGAAAGGCATTCACGAAGATATTTATCCTAGTCACTTGTGATTTGACTCGTTTTCTCGTCAAGGCGTGTTTCTGAACGGGATCCATTTTGGGTAAGGATAGACTTCGAAACACAGATATTGAACTAGAATGTGCTTTACAGAGCGACGTATGTTGACCAAGCAGCGGCTCCAAGTAGACTTTGGACTGTTCTAACAGCGTATTGTTACTTCACGTCGTCCCCAATGTTACAATATTGCGTTGCCCTTTTAGTCACTCGTCACGTGGAGATTCTGAAATATCGGATACTCGGGGACTGGGATAGAGTAATGTGACCAGACTTAAGATGGTGAAACACGGGACGGCCGGACTGGAGATCCAATATTAAGTATCGATATTGGCAAAATATTAATACAATAGTAAAGTATCGAACTAACGTATAGGCTATCTATAGCCTATAGTACACTTTTTAAATAAATATTTAAAATTTAAATAATAAACCAAAATATTTTTTTACTGTTTTACATTTAAATATATATTTTCATAACCACGACTCTTCTTTATGATAAGATTATTACTAAACCACATATACTAAACAAGTTTCTTTGAAGTTACATTTTGTAATAGCATGACTTAGAGAATTTCAATCTTCAGTTGGGTTTTTTCACTTCTCCACATGTCATTCATTAACGAGAATACCCTTTCAACAGTAGCGTTTGTTCCTGGTAAGCACAAGCAGAAGTCTTACAACAGTTTCCATGTTCTTGTAAGGGATGATTTAATGGTCAAAATGAGTGAAAATTTACACCCATTGCAGATCCACAGGTACTGAGCTATCTTAGTTGAACAACTCAGCAAGTGTAATAGCAGACACAAAATCATTTACTTTTGCACCTCATCAAATAGTTCATCATCGTTCATCTTATCATGAGCTATCTTGTTCTTCATAATATAGTCCAAACTTAATTCGAAATAATTCCATGTTGGTGCAGATGTTAGCAAAATCCAACCGAAGGAACTGATTTCATCAAAGCTTCCCATCCATTGCTCAACATACTGCTTGAAATTTCATGGAACGATGTAGCCGCTGTGATGAGCGCCTCACGATTAACAATGCCTTCCTCCTCTGCAGAAAACATTTTCAGTATCCTTTCGACAGCTGATTTCAATTCGAGCCACCTTGTCTTCCTATAGACTAACATTTTCTGATATTAAATATTTACAAAGTCACAGAACCGTATAAATGTAAAAATATGAGCAGATCTCCATTACAATGGTCTCGACATCAAACAGCTGCGGGGGAGGGGAGAGGAGGGAAGGTTAACCAGCCGGCTAATCACTGGTCACTGTCTGTTCCTGTGTATGTCATTGTAAATAATAAATAAGATGAGAAATTTTAACATTACGGGACAGTTCTTGAAATACGGGACGGATGGTCACAGTAGGATAGAGAGACATGGAGACTGGAAGACTCTAAATACTGCCTCGCAGTAGTGGCCGTGTGAGGGTGAAAGGCAACCAGTTTCTTTCGGTGTTACCCAGCCTAACTACTACAATCACTATCCATTCTTGATTATTGAGGATATTATCACCCAATATTATTATCACCGCCGCAGAAAAAAAACAGAAGATTCTGGTTACGCCTTTACATCGAAAGAAACATGAATGGCAGATTATTTGATTCCTGCAATTCTTGTGCAGCAACAGATTATCACTTCCTCGCATTCTATAGAATGAAAAAGGACACTTATAAAAAACCAATGCAGAAAATCACTCCTGCCCTTCATTATAAAGACACTAACGTGAAGTAATGTGTTACCTCTGAAGAACGGGTGCAGGTAGCAATGCAGGTATGTAATGATCCATTGCTACAATGCGATTTTTCTATTGTCTTAAGACAATAGAAAAATCGCATTGTAGCAATGGATCATTGCATAAATTTCTTTTATTCATGAAAGAGGTAATGATTATAAAAATAAGACAAAGAATTAGTAATTTTAAGGATCCACCACCTCGCGAACAACTTTAAAATGGTCTTGAGAAGTGGCCAGTCCTTGCGTGTGGTTTTCCTGATAAAGGAAAGTTGCATACCCGTGTAGTGACGAATGTGAGAAGGACTGGCACGAAGAATATTCTGAAGGTGTGCATGTTTGGTGCATTTCCCTGATCTCAGCAATGTGCTGTAGGACCCACGTCTGAACATCCACATCTGAACGCCTGTCAGACGTTCAATTTCCGGTAGCAAACTCTATAGAAATGCTTTCTTCCATTCAGGATCTTTTATTTCAGGAGAATTTTTTTTGCATCACAGAATTCTTTATAAGGTTTGTCGACATCTGCTGGCGCAGTTCTTTTGCGCTTTTTATCGATGGCCCACAGCTGACAAAGTTTAGAGGTCAGGGTGGATCAACTTGTGCAACAAATTCAGAAGGGAATGAATGCGTAGAGGGTGTGGTCATGGGGGTAATGTTCTCCTCCTCATCAGATAACTGTTGTGTCACATGTAATGAGCCGCAGGCTACACAAACTACATCAGACAAATTCTCTTCTGGTTTTCCTGCTTCTCTGATAAATACTATGATTTTTGAATGCAGCTGAATCGCTCGCTGCAGCCTTTAGGTGACGTACAAATGGGAGTGAAGATTTTTCCATCTCTCCTTGCACTCGCTCACTGTAGAAAGATATAAATACGAATTATCGAACATGTCTTAATGATAAGTAGTATAGTGAAGTAATTTATTGCATGTTAATTTTCAACTGATGTGTGAATATTGATGTATTATAACCATGTACTAAGCCAGCGATTACTTAGCGAGGAATTATTTAGGAAACTATTTTGGAACTTCTCTTGCTTACCTTCCATGGCAGTGGAAATATTGTATAAACATTTTAAGATTGGCAAAGTTCATTTTAAACACATTTTTTATCAAATTATATGTTTTGTGCATTTTAGTAGCCTTAACAACAACGTTCATTTCGTGTAAACATTTTTTTGTGATTAAATTAACCCTCTGCTAGTCGCCCTAGGTCCACGGGATCTAAATTGAACTATTCCGTTGCTGATCACTTTTGTGAATCAATTATTTTAAATCTGTATGCAGGCATTTAACATACTCATTTAGTTGCATATATACATAATATATACATCCAATTACAGTCTGGTTTAGATGAAAATATTAGTATTTTATAATGATAATGAATGTAATAGTTTTATTAAAACAATTCCAATTATCAGAGACTAATTTTCTAAACCAAACATCAAATAGATGAAAGATCCATAAACAGTTCCAGGTTTTTTAAAATTTCAATAAAAATTATTTATATTACTTGACTGTAGCAACACTGTACCACTTATAGCATAATAATCCAAATATAGGATACCAAATTACTAACAAATCTGTATAATCCAAAGATGGCAAACAAGATTGAACAAAGGCATTTTTCAATTTTGTCCCAAGACCTTAATACGCACAGTTGAATCACGATTACATTGCAGCTTTAGAACTCCAACAGAAGAAGTAGTTATAATTTTGAAAAATCTAACAGTTAAATCTTGTACATGTTCTTTCTGCAAACAGGAAGATGAAACACCTTATCACATTGTATAGGAATGTGATTTTTGGCATTACACCTTTCAGGACTACCGGAAACTGGAACCTTCAATAATTTTAGGATGTGAGGAAATTTACCAATCATTTACATTAGCCTTGAAACAATTTGAATTTCAGAAAGAAATAATTTGAGTAAAATCTGGTTGGCGTTTGGTTTATATTTTCGATTAACTTATTCTTCTTCTTCTTCTTCTGCTTTTCCCCTTTACAAATTCCTATCTTCCATTATGGTTTTCACATGGGTTTCCACCCGTTTATTTTTTCCAGGAGGTGACCATTGGTTTATTTATTTTGGCCATCTTTCTTTTTCCATTCTTTGTATATAACCTTTTAAGGGTTTGATTTTCAATACTTGTAACAACGGACTTAGTTACGTTCATTTATAATTTTATCCTGCCTTTTTTTAACACTCCTTAGATAATCGAATTCCACTGTTCTAATTTTGTTTTTTATAATTCTGTTAGGGGCCACGTTTCACTTCCATAACATAGAATGTTCTGTATTATGCTCTTATCGATTTTGATTTTTTATTTCTTTGTTAAATTTTTGTTTCAAATTATTCCGTGTAGAGTCCTGGTAGCATTGTTTGCCATTGCAATTTTAGTTTCTATATCTCTCACATGTTCCTACATTTTTAATTATTGACCCCAAGTATTTAAAAACTCACACATGTCGTCAGACATCAGCGGGGCGCCCGCGTAAGTCACTGGTAATTCTGCAGGTAAATTGTAGAAGTATAGTAAACAAAACCGTTGAATTCTGGAATCTTATCTATTTTCTAAATCCGGACGTAATAATAGGGATGGTATCATGGCTTTCTAGTGAATACAGAACGCTGAAAATTTTAGGTAGGACTACGTAACGTTTAGACGGGATAGAGATGCTAGGGGAGGTGGACTATTTATATGCGTCAAACAAAATATAGCAAGTAGGGAATCTTTGGTTGATGATGAATATGAAATAATAGCAGTCGAAGTACCACTCAATTGTCCGGGAAAATCTCTGAGGATTGTTGGAGCTTACAGACCTCCAAATAACGGGATTCAGGGTCCCATTAAAATCCCCTCCCATGACAACAATCTCGTTTTCTGCAACTGAATTTGCTATTACATTTCGCAATTTAATCTGCCATTTGTCGATTGGGATGGGAGTTTATTATCATCTGAGCACCGCTATTATTTTCTAAATTCTTTTGTTTGGGATTTGGGGTTTTTGCAAACGACATTAAAACCAACTAGATAGGAGTCATTACTTGATGTTTTCTTAATTAGGCTTGCGGAGATGTTTCTAAATTCGGAAGTGGTGGCTGACATAAGCGACCGCCATGCAGTGACCTTGGAGGTATTAGTAGTGGCTAAAGTGCAGAAAAAATAAGGATAAGGGTATTTCACTTCCAGAATGCAGATGGGGAAGGGTTTCGAAATTACTTACTCACGCTCCAGTGGGCTGGCTCTAGACAAACGTTGTGGCACACTTCGGGTACCACGTGGTCAGGGATTTTGGGCGCCACCTGCGTAGGTTATTTACGCAAGAATAAATTAAATAGAAAAAAATATCCTATGAAAATGAATTTATTATAAACAAAACAAAAAAAATTATATACGAAATATTTATCTGTCTGGCCTGAAAATTCACCAATTGCGAAAGCTAACAGTGAGTCTCCCTTTCCCAAGGATAACCGTGGTGATTTCGGTTACGAACCCGCGGTCGCGTGATCATTCGTGGCCATCACTTACCAAAAGCCGGAACATTCAGGGACTGTTGGTCGCCGCTCGTTCTGTGGCGCTGAATGAACCATCCCTTTCGCCGTCTTTACAAGTGTCCGTCTCTGAAAATCTCAGAGACGACGGTAAACGTTTCCTCCCTTCCTCTCTACTTTTTTTTCATCCTCTTATTGGCCAGCCAATATCCCCTCCTTAGCCCTTTCTCAGAAAGGGGGCCAAAATAGACATGTTTGACGCTGGAAAATCCCGTAAAGGGACACTCATTGTCCCGAAAGTTGTAACCCTTGGCTTTGTGCTGGCTACAAATGAAATATTTATAAATAATATTATAATGCGCCATACTGTTAAGAACTATTGGGAAACATTTAAAACAATAATTATCGAAGGAATAAGATACTATGTTCAAGTTAAACATCTAAAGCAAAACGCTGACTCGGAGTACTACAATCCCGAAATTAGGAAACGCAAAGTAAAATTGCGAAAAGCGTACAATAAAAGGAAAGTAAATATCTATCACATGAACAAACTTCATCTTAACAAAAAGAAAGTCGAAGCCAAGAAAACTGCCCAAAAATTTTATATAATAAACCTGCTTGAGGGGGGAGGTAATGGACGGGGAAAATTCTGTAACTATATTCGAAGGCGCAAGAGTAATAAGAACGTTGACCTGCCACTAAAAGGAGTAGGAAATACATTAGAACTAGACGAAGCAATTATAGCTATTTGAAATATCTATTAAATTCTGATGCCTTTATCCAATCGTCTGGAACCTTTTTAAATCAGGTGCGCGATCAGAAACAAGTAATTACAGGCCTCATATCTGTGATATGCAATGAATTTGAACGCTTGATAGCTGAATATTTGCGTAAGCACTGTGTCGAAAGGGGGTGGATTTACAGTGGGCAACATGGCTTCACACCTGGATTCTCTTGTGAGAGCAACTGACAACCAGCAACGGACTCCCAAGATCTGATCAGGGAGCCTGGAGAATAGACGCTATAATTATTGACTTTTCTAAAGCTTTCGACGTGGTGCCACACGATCTATTCTTAAGTTAAAAAATACTGGTATAGATTTTCGGGTACTGAAGTGGATTCGGGGATTTTTAAAAGATCGTTCACTCAGAGTTCGCGTGAACTGACGTGATTTTCACTGAATCGGACAATTTTTCAGAGTCCCACAAGGAAGTGTCATCGTGTTCCTTGCATTCATAAATGACTTAACAATCGGCATAAAATCACAGATCAAACTTTTTGCCGATGATTGTATTGTTTATAGTGAAATTGTAAACGTTGGGGCTGCACAGATTATACAGACTGATTTGGACAAAATTTACCAATGGTCAGTTGAAATTCAAATGCAAATAAATGCAACAAAGAGTAAGGTAGTAAAAAAACAGAAATGTCCCTCCAACTACATATAAAATGTTGTAACGGAGTCAAATAACTGTAAATCTTGGGATCACGATTACTAAAAATTTAAATTAAGGTAATGAGGTGAGCGAGGTCCCTGGCAGGTAAAGGGTGGACGGCGCTGCTGCTGCTTCAGCGTTTTGTAAGTAGAAATCTTAGTTTTTCTCATGCTTTTCCTCAATACCCTGTTTACAAAGTGGTCAGGACAATTTTAGAATATGGGGTAACGTGCTGGGATCCATAACGGAATGAACACACTAGCGTTGGAAAAAATACAAAAACGGACTAAAAAATGTTTTGGGGGTTGATTCGAGAAAATCCTCACGAGAATTTAGAAGCTCTCAGTAATAGAAGGAAACGTGTGAGGTTGTGCGCAATATATAAAGCTTGTAAGGGAGAACCGTCCTAGAAAGATATAAGGCATCTTACGGCGCCGAATTTAATTTTTAACGAGTGATTATTTTTAGAAATATAAAGAAAAGGGCAACGCACTGACGCAGGATAATTTTCATTTGTAGATAGGTCAATACGCTATTGGAATTCCTTACCTGCAGAAATACTGACGACTTTTCCGGGTAGTGTAAATCAGTTTAGGTATGGGCTAAGAAAACTTAAGTGAGTAGTATTTTTTTTAGAATCAGTGAAGCGATTTTCATTTCTTTTTCAGATAAAAAACTACACTTCAAAATTCTTCCTTAGTGTAAACTTTTTGTAATTGTATTTTTGTTTTCTTTGTATATAGCTGCTACCGGGAAAATGTCCAATAGCAGCTGAGTAATAATAATAATAATTTAAAATTTGGCATTTGTATTATCAATATTATCAATAAATGGATTATTATTGTTAGGGTAACCTATAATATTTCTCGTTGTCGACCATAATAAATGTCGAGGGATACTATCATAAGCCTTCTCTAAATCAATAAAAGTCATATGATGTTCTTGATGTTTAATTTACATCTTCTCTTGTAGTTGTCTAATAGAGAATATATTATCAATGCATGAACTTCCACTCCGGAAACCACTTTGTTCATTTCAAAATTTATAACTTTAATGAAAATTCCCACTGTCGAATCTAAAACACATAACGGAACTATAGACACGTGCTAACGACAACATACTTCCAGTATGATAATAAATATTATGAACAAATCGATGGCGTAGCCATGTGGTCACCCCTGTTCCCGCCCATTGCTAATTATTATGTGGAGCACTTCGAGGACAAGGCCCTTGAAAGTGCCCCACTACGGCCGAAAAACTTCTATCGTTACGTCGACGACACCTTTGTCGTATGACCACACGGAGCAAAGAAGCTGGAAGAATTTCTAGAACACCTGAATGAGCAGCACGCCAACATAAAATTCACAATGGAAATGGAGAAGGATGGCAACCTCACCTTCTTGGATGTGCTCATCAGAAAAAGACAAGATGGTGGACTGGGCCACTCCGTTTACCGGAAGGCCACACATACCGACCGGTACCTACAGGTGAGCAGCTCCCATCACCCTGCCCAAAAGAGCGCAGTGCTTGCGACCATGATCCATAGAGCCAGGTGAGTGTCCGACAAGGAAAGTCTCACAGGCGAATTTCAACACCCAAAAACGGTCTTCCGCCTCAACGGATACATTCCTGAGCAAATAAGGTGGGCCTACATGACCCGCGACCGAAAAACAACCGATGATGAAGACAAAACAAACCCGGCATTCCTTCCCTACGCCCGAAACACGACCAACACTATTAGTCGAGAATCGACTCCTGTAGATTTTAATCTGCCATTTGTCGATTGGGATGGGAATTTATTATCATCTGAGCATCGCTATTATTTCCTAAATTCCTTTGTTTGGGATTTGTGGTTTTTGCAAACGACATTAAAACCAACTAGATGGGAGTCATTAATTGATGTTTTCTTAATTAGGCACTGATACGGCGGCTCAATGACTATAGGTTTCCGCTGGGACTCATATGTCTGCTGCTCTCATACATCTCACGCAGGACATTCTCCAAGACCACTATAAGGGGAATACAAGCAGGAATGCCTCAAGGAAGTATTATTGGGCCAGTCCTACACAACATCTACATTAACGATGTCCCCACAACACCAGAAAACCAGGTTGCCCTATTCACAGACGACACCGCCATCTTAGCTCAGTCGAGGCGACCATCGGCACTTAACAATAAATTACAACGAGCACTCAGTACACTCGAACCACCACGATGGCGAATTAAAGTTAACGTTGGTAAATGCGAGGAACTTCTACTAACACGTAGGGCACGACACGCACGCCTACACACACACTGTCACAGTCCACTCACAGTCCACAATCGCCCGATTCAATTCCGAGACGTGGTTAAATACCTAGGAGTTTCACTGGATCTGGCCCTAACATGGAAACTTCATACCACGAACACCATCAAAAAAGCAAACATTAGATTAAAACAACTATACCCTATGCTAAACAGAACAAGCACCATAAACAGTTACACTGCTCGCGCCCTATACTTAACACTCATACGGCCAATTCTGACGTATGCAGGACCAGTCTGGGGCTTTGCAGCCAAAACCCACCTCCGTAACCTTGGAGGGCACGCACTGAAGACGTCCATCGGTAATTCAATATTCTGGCACTAATAGACGTATCAGAGAACATGTTGTACGTATGTACAGCAAGACACAATTCTCACACAACACAATCATAAAGTGTCTGGGCAACTATGATCATACCAGATACAACACCTCCTCCTCCTCCAACCCAACACCCCATGATTGTCTAAACGAACTTTATTGATCACGCTTGCTAACGGACTGTTACAGGACATGCTCGGCGATCCGGACGTGACGGAGAAGAAGAAGATGATTGCCAAGCCCAACTACTAACAATATCCAATCGCATGTTGCTGTCGCACAAGAGCAGTATTCTAGCTCCCTGTGCCCTTCAACCCCTCTTACTATCGCTGAGGTTTTTTACCCGGCAAGGAGATCCTTCTGCTTAAATTATCCGCATATTTTTCCCTCACCCCTACGCTCTTCATTCTGTTTCTCTCACAATCTATCTCCGTGAACGACCGTATTAAAGGGTATTATGCCCTTAGGTGCGAATCAAACACAAAATCCCGATCCTTGTGTCCCAGTTAGTGTACTAACAGGACGTGCAGAGGGGGTGTATAAAATGGTAGACCCCATGCGGGTGGTACGTACTTTCAGGGGGCACCGCCCTTGGGGCCTTTGGCCCATTTAAAAAAATAGTATCGCAAAGTATCCCGCCCGTTATTGTCAAGGTACAGGGGCAGTACCATACCTTCTCCCGAAAAATCGGGAAATTATGTCAGCAGACGCCTGATATTAAACTTGTTCCAGGCAGCGTGTGTATCAAGGAGGACTACGTGTCTGTCTTCAACGAAGTAGTGGCTAGGAAAATGGAGTACCATACCTTTTCGGCCATGACAAAGTTGAAGATGGTAATACGTGATCTCCCCCTCTAGACACCAGCTGAGGACATAAAAGAAGAACTCCACGAGCTCGGGAGTCGATGCCCCTATTTTTACTGGTAGTCCAGAGTAAGCCAGAGAACGAGGCTCTGTATCAACTGGACTCTCTCCACGCTTATTCTAAGACTAGAGAGAAACTCCGAGCGAGCCGTGGCCCTCCGCAATGTTTTAACTACCAGCGCTTCTGACATGTCTCTAAGCACTGCATCCGTAAGGCGACCTGTGTATGTTTTGCCGGATCTCAACAGACGAGGGAATGCAAGTTGCCATAGAGTGACGACCGCGCTTAGTTAAATTGTGGAAACTATGGTCAGCTGGGGCACTCCGAAAACAGGCGTACTACCAAAAATTGTTCCAGAACAAGAAGACCAGCCCCCGAATCAGGAGAAACACATCGTTAATGCACGCAAGTAAGAATGATGGTTACCCAAATGTTCAGTCAGATGTGCCAAATTATGATGGAGAAACCCATTGCCGGAGGAGTACCAACTGCAGTGCCAACTTATGCGTTTTAATATCTGTAAGTTGAGTTTCAACATGTGGAATGCCATTGGCATCTTGAGACAGACTGACGAATTTCGACAATTTGTAACTAATGGAAATATCGACGTCTTCTCTGTTTCAGAAACACACCTGAAGCCTGCGGTAGCAGTTGGAATCGCGAATTACTTCTGCTACCGCACGGACAGGCCTACAGCAGGAGGAGGGACGGCCATCTACATGAAGAAGTGCATCCCGCACTACTTCTGTCGCCTCGATGCTCGGTGTCGGTGGCAGTGGGACGGAGTCGTTGTGCACCTGGGGGGGGGGGGAGGTGGCGAGGTCCTCGCAGTCAGCGCATATCATTCGCATCACATCGAATCGCTGCTGACGACGTGAAGAAGATCCTCGCGCTGAAGAGGAAGGTAGTCCTGATGGGAGACCTAAATGCCAAGCACACGCAATCAACCTCTCGCGTGTGCAACAAGAGCGGTATCGCGTTACGGCGTGTAACCGGGAGGGGAGAGCACATCTGGTCCCCGTGGAGCCTACACACTTCCCTTATGGTGGACGAGCCCCAGACCTCATGGACATACCTGTAACTCCCTTTGTTACGGCTATCTGGAATTGCTATACGCTGCAGGCCCTTTCTTCTGACCACAACCCTGTTATTTTCAGAATGAAAGCAGACGTCGACCTCGTCGAAGCTCCGAGAAACTACAAGAACGTCGACTGGGCTTCAATAGAGGCCTCGCCAAATCCATCGCGGAAGCCCCCGATCCTGAGGACACCAAGCCTGCAGTGGAGTTCATCACGGAGATGACCGTCCACTGCGCCAACGAGACGTCTGGAGCCGACAGCCTCGCAGCGGGCGCCCTCCCTCCCCGCGAGCATCCTGAAGATCATCAGAGAGAAGAACCGTGCCAGAAAGTGCTGGCAGGACACGCGGTACAAGCCAGCCAAGGCTCGTATGAACCGGTTTGTCCGGGAAATTCGAGCCGCGACCCAGAAGAACAGAGATGAACTCTGGGAAGCGCGGCTGATGAGTCAGCGTTACTGACGGAAATGCCTGGCAGGCGACGAGAAGCTACGTGAAGAAGAGGACACGGATTCCACACTTGAGAGTATCAAACGATGAGGCTTTTAGTCCCTCAGAGAAGGCTGAAGCGCTCGCGGATGCCTTTGACAGGAACTTTTGCCCTGTCGAAAATCCAATAGATTTAGCCCAGGTGGAATACGTAAACAAGTATTTAATTACATATTTTTCAAGGAAACAGGGTGAAGACAACAACATTCCCGAGGTGGCTGGCAGATTCCGGAGGATTCCTCGCATTTCCTCGGTAGACAACGCGCCGGGGATCTATGGGCTCCCCAACATCCTGCTGAGGAATCTACCACCGGAGGCCATCGAGTACGTACGGCGGATCTTCAACGCCCTGCTGCGCCAGAGGTGATTCCCGCGTTCCTTGAGGCACGCAATCGTCTGCGCCAGAAAAGGATCGCAGATACCCTAGCAACTATCGGCCGAAACTCTCGAAAGTTTTGAGAAGCTATTCTGGTAAGATTCCAGGTTCATCTCGATGAACTAAAACTAATCCCTTCGTTTCAGTTTGGTCTATTGCAAGGCCACGGCACGACGCAGCAGATCATGCGGGTCGTTGAGCATGACTCTCTTCACTGAACAGAGACCAGCACTGCGGAGTGGTGCTCCTTGACGTCGCTAAGGCTTTCGACTCCGTTAGGCAGTCGGGGCTGATGTTCAAACTGGCGAGGTCCGTCTTGCCAAGTTGTTACGTGCGCTTATAGGACACTACCTGCAGAAGCGAACCTTCTCAGCAAGTGTGGGCGAGGCCCTATCATCGACACGGCAGATCTGCGCATCCTGTGAAACGTCTTCACCGCGGACATAAAGAAACCAGGAACAGGAGCCGAAATCGCTCAGTACGCAGACGACACTGCGCTGTTCGCTGCGTCGTGGAACCTAGACATCGTGGGAAACCGCCTGAACGCGGGCTTGGAGAAGATCCAGCTCTGGGCTAAAAACTGGAGAGTGAAGATCAACGCGTCGAAGAGCCAGGAGAGCCTTGGAGAGGTTATCACGTGGTTCACGAAGGCCAAGTATTTAGGGGTAACTTTGGATACGAGGCTGACGTGGAGTCACCACGTTAAGGATATCACCAGAGAGGTAAATACTAGGATAAGTCTACTATACCCAATTCTTAGTTGTAGCTCGAAGCTGTCGCCGCGAGTGGGGATCTCCATCTACCTCTACCTCATGGAGTACGCGGCCAGCGCAGCCGACAGCCACCTGGAGAAGATCTTCACTCTGGAGAGACGGTGTCACAACCTGCCGCCGCGGACATCCAACGCCGTAGTTATGCAGCTGTCTGAAGTAGACAACCTGTGGGAGAGGATCCTGCAAACCTCGGAGAGGTTCTACAGAAGGGTGCACGACTGTGCTGGTCTCATCACTAGGAACCGACCTCTGTCGATATTCCTGTAATGTATCAAATATTCTATACCTGTTAATTTAATTTATATTCTTTTTAGATCTACCAGCCTCTTTACAGCTTGTATTTAACTAGAGTAATATTTATATGTATATACATATACAACTATTTATTTATAAATTTTATATTTTTACCTATTTATTTATTATTACTTTATTTTGTCTAAATCCTATAATCCCTTTTAGGTGCGCGGAAGAAGGAGCGGAAATAGAACGAGCAGCAGCAGCGGTATTTGAATGATGAATGTTTGAATGAATGTGCGAATGTAATTTATTTTCTGTTGTTAGGTAGCCGTAATGGCAATTGTATGTATGTTATGTTTATATGGGTAAACAAAAGGTGACATTTTAGTAATGACATTGTATTTAGTGTGTCATAGATATCATTCAACTCAATGCGGAGTAGATTCCACGAGGAAGGAACTACGCCACTTGAAGAGGAGACTCGACCTCCGGTTAGATGTCAGCACTGCTGCACAGTCTCAACACTCGGCCTGAAGATGGCGACAGCGCTTGGTCGTCGAAACGTCGTGTTTATAATCGCACCTGCACCCGAGTGGAAACCCGACAACTATTTCTGCAGTGACTACACCGGGAAAGCCTCAGCTCAATTATTACTTATACCTCTATAGTTAGAACACATATCACCGCTATTTTTTAAAAGAAGGTAATAAAAATATTATATCTTCAAATCATATGAAATATCGTCTCCAGTTTCAATTTTATTAAAAATTTTCGTTAAATGGCCAAGGATCTTTATTTCCTTTGCATCGAATAGGCACTTCTTTGTATTCAGTCTCAGCCCTGCTATACTCAGACACTCGAGAACAGTTCGCAGTCTATGCAGATGTTCGCTGAATGTTTCCGAGAAAACTATTATGTTGTCCAAATAGCAGAGGCACATAGTCCATTTCAAGTGGCGCAGCAAGTTGTCCATCATTCGTTGAATGTTGCTGGTGCATTACACAACCCAAACGGCATAACTTTGAATTCGTAGAGTCCGTCTGGTGTAATGAAAGCGGTTTTCTCTCGATCGGCTTCGTCCACTTCTATCTGCCAGTACCCTGAGTGCAAGTCCATGATGGAGAAAATTTTGCCCCATTTAGACAATCCAGAGTATCGTTAATTCTTAGTAGTGGATAAACGTCCTTCTTCGTGATATTGTTAAGTCTCCTATAATCGACGCAGAATCGCCAGGTTCCATCATTCTTTGTGACTAGTACGACGGGTGATGACCACGGGCTCTGTAATGGTTGGACGATTCCTCGGCCAAGCATCTTATCCACTTCTTCTTTAATAATGCGGCGTTCTGCTGGTGATACTCTGTACGCCCTCTGACTGATAGGTGAGTAGCATCCTGTGTTGATTTTATGTTTCACCTTTACAGTGGTTAATTTTTCCCTGATTACTGCGTCGGAACACGCAGAATATTTCTGAAGCAATTAAAGAAATTTCGTCTGCTGAGCGATGGTTAACTGCGGCGCCAGTAACTTATGAAACTCGAATTCGTTGTTTTTCGTCAATGTAGGAAGTCTGCGGCTGGGTTGATTTTTTTCCATGACAGTCAGATGTTGTTATGTTATTAGCTCAGCCCTTGCTAAACACATATGTCTCGGAAGAAACTGAGGTACGTTCTGCCCATTAACTACCCATAAATCTCCAGTGCCATTCTTGAACGATATGACCGACGCAGGAATAATGACTTGTGATAATTTCTCCTTCGCTTCAATTATAAGATCTACGTGGCCATTTAACTTAGGGCACGTGACTGTAACCTTGGTAGCGCTCGACGCAGCAATGGTCACATCGTCGGGAACAAATAACCGCCCAGAATCCTTATTTCCTAATTCTTCGGAAGCTTGTAATTCGTCTAACAGAATTTCAGAACGTCCACAGTCAATTACGGCTTGCGAGCTCTTCAAAAAGTCCCATCCGAGGATAACGTCGTGGCTACATTGCGGCAGGACGATAAATTCGAACGGCTGAATTCTGTTATTAATTTTTAGCCTGATGGGGCATATTCCGGCTGGTTGCACATATTTGCCATCCGCGACACTTAAAATAGTATTCCTGTTATGAGCGATCTTGGTCTTCTTCAGTTGTCGTCGAAAAGTCTCGGAGATAACAGAGAAAGATGCGCCGGAATCTATTAGGGCTCGTACCGACTTGTGGTCCAACATTACGTCTGTATAATTTCCAGACATCTTGGCGACGGTCGTCGACGGAGGATTTTCTTCTTCCGCGGCCTCACCTCCAGGGAATGTCGCGTCATCTAGTATTCCAGGTTACGTCGGTAGGGGAGCGACCGAATGGCGACATAGATCTGGAGCGACGTGACGGAGAGCGTCCTCTCCTTGCGGCGGGATGCGGCGACGACGACCTGTATCTTCCTCGAAACAACTCCGTCTGTTCAGCATCGTCATATTGGCTTCCATGGTCATATGCATCCTGTCCTCGCCTAGTTCTTGCTTCGTCGAGTACACGTCTCCTGTCCTTGCAGTATCTAACTACATGTCCAGGACGGCCACAATGGAAACACACAGGTCTATTATCCCGTGTCCTCCAGACGTCTGTCTTCCTTGGGGCGTAGGTTGGCTCTTCCTCTCGTGCAACTACTTTCGCATAGGTCGGCTTCCGCTTCGGAACGACCTTTCGCCAGGAGGACGTCGGGGTGGAGATTGGCACCAAAACGCTTTCCACTTCCTCCCGGATGACCTCTTGGAAGGTTTCTGGTTCTGCTACGTCTTCTCGAAGGGATAGAGCACGCTGAATCTCTTCCCTTACTATCTGTCGAACGAGAGACGACAAATCATTCTCCTCTCCTACTGAGGCAATCGGCACAACGTTGGGAAGCCTCTCGAACCTTCGTCGAATTCGTTTTTCGTTCATCTCCTCTATGAACTGGCAGTGCTTTACGAACTCGTCCGTCGATTTTACGTCCTTTAGTAGGAGAGCCTGATATAAGTCCTCCGCGACACCTTTCATTAGATGTGCCAGGTTTTCATCTTCCCCCATGTTTGGGTTTACCGTTCAGCACAATGCGAGAACGTTTTGGATGTACGACTGGGCGTTCTCGCCACATTTCTGAGCCTTCTATTTTAACTCTTCTGTGGCCTGCCGAACATGACGCTCAGAATCGCCGAATGCATTCTGTATCTCGGACTTGATAGTTTCCCAGCTGGTCAACTTTTCTGCAACATTTTCGGACCACTGTCTTGCGGTTCCGTCCAAATAAAAGTATGCATTGGCTAGACAAATCGTGTCGTCCCACTTATTGAATTTGGCGACCCTTTGGTAGCCCTTGAGCCATCTGCCTGGGTTTTGTCCGGCGTCTCCTGTGAAGATGGCAGGGTTCCTTATCTGCTGCTGAACAGCAGCATAGGCTGGTGAGCTCCTTTCCTGGCGATCCATCACAGTGCTTGTTGGTTTTGTGTATGGTACGTACTCCGGATTCAAGCCTTGGAGTCTCCTGCTTTGTCGAGGTCTAATGGGAGCCACTGTGTGTTAAGTTTAGATGTACCCGGCGCCTCCACCAAAAATGTCACGTAGAGGTTAAAGGTTATAGGCGTTTAATCAACGGCAAAGTGCTGTACAAAGCTCGTACTGCTTAAGACTGACTCCGATTTGGAATCCAGTCCTATTTATACGTACATGAAATATTCTAGAAGCAAAACATTCTAGAAACAGAAAATACTAGAAACTAAAGGCAAACAATGTAAATAAATTAAACAAATAAAAAGGGTTGCTTCGGCTGGGACTCGAACGCGAGTCTACGTGTCTGCAGTCCGGCTCGCTACCGCTCTGCTATCAGTACAGGTCTTGAGATGTGGTAATTTAGTAAACTTACGTATCTTTATTTACCTGAAAATGTTGTTTCTTTGTGCTTGTTAATTGTTTAACAATTATATAATCAATTATTAATTTGTTTTTTTTAGTTGTTGTTTCCATGTATATTTATGTATTTCTAGGTGTTGGGTATATGATAATGAATAGTTTTTTCCATGTTGTTTACATACGGTTATTAATCTATCTCCGTTATCATTTGTCACACTTTCTCCAAAGGGTCCTATCACTTCGTCTTTTACTCTACTTCCCACTCTGCTATTGAAATCACTCGTTATTATTTCTTCTTGATCTGTCCTGATTTTCTCCAATATTTCCGACAATTTATCAAGAAAGTCTTATTTTCGTTAATTGATGCATCCTCATTCATTGCATATATTCCTATTATTATAAGCTCTATTCCAAAAATTTTGAGATCTAGTTTAATTAGTCTTTCATCAATTTCTTCCCAGGATATTATATTTTTATCCACTTATTTTTTATTAGAATGGATACTCTATTTTTTGCTCTACTACTTTTGAAATACTCCACTCCAAATATGTGTATACTCTCTGAATTTGTCCTGTCGCTTCCCTGCCTTTTTTGTTTCAGATAGTACAATTATATCTCCGTTCATTGTTGTAATTTCGTCTATTACTTCCTGTTCTTTAGTATTCAGGACATTTCGTGTCCGTTTCCGTAGCTTAGGTGTGTTATATTTAAATCCATTCAGCTTTGAATTATTGAAGAACGTAGCAGTTGGTGTTTTTATAGGGGCAAGTCGGCAGCCTGTCGCCAGACATGGAGGACCTGGGTTTTCTTTCAGGGTTTGCTCCCTTAGCCGACAAGTCACAGTTTAAAATGCGCTGGAGAAGTCGTCTTCCGCTACAGTCCATTACGACTACAGTGAGGGAGCACTAGGGCTTGTTGGCAGCGCTGCTAAATGATCGCAGTGGCATTTCCCGAGATTTATGAGATATACATAGTCGGCATCTGCATTTTCCTCGGGGACATACCAACCCTTTGCTCCTCCAAGTTAACTGATGGGTTTTATTATGGTGGTGAAAATTCCCCACTATCCTCAATATAGATTCATTAATATGAACCAATATAATGAACAGGATGCCTACACTGGCGCATGCGTAGGGGGCGAGGAGTGGCAACCTGAGTAACCACTCTGGTAACCAGCAGTAATAAAATTTTCCGGATTCTTGGAGAATTAATTTATTATAATCTGTGATAATTCAACTATAATAGAGTTAGTATCACGACACAATGCATTCAACCCGTGTAATTGTTATTTTACTCGTTTTGGGAGAGTTTAGAAGAGTGTATCATGCCCCAAATTGGCTACATCATCCATACTTTGTGTGACATTTGTAGAGTAAAATTAGTTGTAATGACATGAATGATGGTGGATCTGAGATTGACTCATCTGGACGAAAAAGTTTCATGGAAGTAAAAAATGAGGTTGCCATTAAAAAAAAGGACTTGTTGCTTGCATGAGGTTAGACACTCAAAATAATGAATGTCTCAAATGTCCCCCTTGAAACCCTACGGTTGGTGTCTGGAATAATTTTTCGTTGCGTTCCACCCTTCAGAGATATTTGGCCGTACTGTTTCAGATGAAAAACCCTGTATATCCAATCAAGACTTTCCATTGGCTTCTTCACCAACAAGTTCTCTGTTTAAAAATTTTAAAATGCATGAAATACCAAAAACAAACCAAAAACCAAAAACAAAGACCTAGATCGAATAAAGTTAATGAACCCTTAACCATCGACAATTTGAATTCATATTCTAAATCTTGAAGGAACGAAGTAAAGATCTTCCTTATTACACAGAAGTTCGTTGATTGTTCTGCCACAACGTTCTGAAGACGTTCTATCAACTTTTGGAAGAAATAATTGTATTTCTTGAGATAAAAGATGAAAAAAACCAAAATATATCGATTGTAAAAAACCCTTTGTGAGTAAAAGATCTTGTATTTCTAGCAGATATTACAGGTTATCTGGATAATCTTAATATTACATTGCATGGCAAAGGTCAATTAATAACGAATATGTACGATGCAATAGCAAGTTTGCACAATTATCTACAAAAAAAATTTGACGTATTTTCCTACGTGCGAGCAGATAAAATTACAAAATCGAAGTTGCTCATTTGCACAGTACAACGATAAAGTTGAAGAAATCTGAAACAAATTCGATCAACGTTATAATGATCTCAAAGATTTCACTTTGAAGTAGCAACAGCTTTCATTTCAATTCGACCTTCAGAGTTGATTGGTTTTCAGAATGATTCGATTTTAAAAGACAAGTATCGAGAAGAAGAATTTTCGCAAACTATATTTATATTTTGGTGAAAACTGAAAAAATTGGTGCAGCAATTTATTTAATTTTTTATGCTACTTTGGGGGTATATACTTATATGAGCAACTATTTTCATCCATAAAAGTAAATAAAACGGCCTACAGATCAAGATTAACAGATTAACATCTATTTGCCATAATGATGATTGTCTGTTCTCATTCTTAGAATCAAGATATTGGAAAACTAGTAGAAAGAAAGCGCTGGCAAGTTTCCGGTAAAAATATTAATTTTCTTATAAAATATAAATTATAGTGATTTTCATTAACAGAATAATTACAATAAAATATGCAATTAAATGAATTTAATTACTATTCATTGCTTTTATTTGAACATTAATTTTATTTATAATTTTAAGAAAATATTAAATGTGATGTGACGCGTGTGTCTTACCAACTGCATGAAATGGCCCGAGTATTAATTGATTTTGACACATCTGGGAAAGAGTAAACTGCAGATACCTGGTTAGATTTTTTCGGGGACTTGGTGAGGCCAATTTTGCTGCGGAGAGAATTATGGCCAGTAAATATTGTTTTCATATTGAACCGATTGGATATTCTGCGGACAATCTAATAATAATAATAATATTAATTTAATATCATTGTCATTTCAATTCATTCCTGGTGTGGCAATTTTAATGGCCAGTTGAAGCTTGCTATTTCTTCCCTTACTTCTATGTAATCATCTATAGGTGATTGCATGTTTCCATCCGCATTGGTCGTCACTTTTTGATCGTTATTTATTGAAATCGTTATTCTGATAGCAGTGTCGCAGAACGTGATGGGCATACGGCTGGAATAACCCCAGCAAGTTTCGTCATTTCACGAGGCTCCGTCTTATGAGTAAAGTATCGATGTTAAATTGAGCGCATAAAATGCACTATTAGTTGGGCCACGGGTTCGTAATGACTGCGCAGCAGCTCAATTTCACGCCTCCGCAGAGAACATTTTAAATTCCTTGTGAGCTGCGACGCCATTTGTCTGAACTGCGGCAAGGCTGTCGATTGTTATTCGAGGCGAGGCACGGCAGGGCGAGACGAGACGAAGCGAGGCGAGGCGAAGCTGCTTCCCTCTGCAGAGGCGCTGCGCGAGGCGCGACTGCTAATATTCTCTCTCTGCCCCTGCCCCTGCCCCTAACTCTCTCTGCTGACAATGCACCACAAAATACCAAATCAACTGTAAACACAAGTTCAGACGAGCTGACATCAACTTACATCAGGCCTCACTAATTTTTTCCTCTAAAATATAAAATTCTCCTGCTGGGGTTCTATAACTACATTGACCGCGTTAATATTTTTGAGCTAGTCACTTTAAGGTGCAACTTCCTCAATGTAGATTTTTTTAATGACAACAGATTATTAATAATGTGTATACTAGAATATGCACTGTCTTGAATCGTATTTGAATTTGTTCCGTACAAGTCTGTAACTTCCCCACTTTTTATCGGATTCCTGAATTCCTTGGGCCCAATAACAATTACCCTAGACTATTAATTTACATTTATTTTTCTCACGTTTACAAATTAAAGTCGCATGAAAATGCACAAAAAATTTCAGCTCATATTTGGCGTAAAAATTACACCGTGCCCCTGCCAATAAAGCCATCAATTACGCAATGAGCAAAAAGTTTAAACCAATAAAATTGCATAAAATTAAAATGTTTATAGCGAAAATAAAGCTTTGATTCTTATATATTTATACTTGCATTTGTAGTAAACCACATTAAGTAGTCTATTATCCACTACATAAGTACTTAATAACTAATATCTAAACGTCTAGTACATATCTATTTAAATAGTTTCCTTTCTTTAGTATAGACAGACCACATGGAATACACAATGTTTGTTGCATGTGCGGGGGGCAGGGGATTAGAAAAATAACGTGAGAACATCGATCTGAGAATTTTAGCGGGGTAGGTGTGATATTTTCGAGGACAAAGAGGTGTGAAATCCTGCGTATACGTATATACGTGCTCCCGCATAAATTATTTCTCCCCGCCAAGGGTCAAAATGCCGAGGATTGATCAAATTCGAGGGCAATTAGGTGCTTTTTCTTCCCAAATTTAGAAATATAATCGGTGGACAAGATGGGAAGAAAAAATGACGTATGACGTAAAAGGTGGGGAAAGAACAGAGTTTTTGGTGTAGAGAAACAGAGAAGAATTCTGCTGATTCCAGCGATCTGAGAGATCAGAGGCCGTCAGCTATGACACAGCTTCATCATCTTCCTCCAACAAATACGATCATCCGAGAAGGAGTAGCCAACAGCTCAGCCATAGAAATTACCGCGTCAAAGTGAGAAAATTTTATAATTAATCTGGTTGGGCTCCTACTGTTGTAAATATATAATTTTTAAATTCTGAATACGTAAATTATTGAGTGTCATAATAATGATTGACACATGAATCTTGACTAATTATTCTATTATAATTTTTAAAGCCTGTTTTAGACTTTTTAACATATTCATTTTGAATTATACTGACGTTTAAAATAACGAAACTGATTATTTCTCCTTATTTTAATAAGTCATAACTTATAAATATCCAGAAAGGAAAGTGAAAATATATCTAAATACTACGCCAAAGCTTTAGAGTAAATCAGAAGTTTTAGTTAAAAATTAAAATATTGGTGATTTGAACTTATATTTAACAAATCTCGTACTACAAGATTCGATAAAACGATTTAAATATAACGATTATTATCAACACTTTTAACATTAATTTTTGTCGTAGCTAAATTTACAAGGTCAGGATTCATTGAAAAGATTTTCAATGTAAATTTTCGACAATTCGTGTTGTATGTTGCCGATTGTGCTTGGTGAGCTCATGAGCTTCAACTTTTGGAACTCCGAAGTTCAATAAATTCCAACACAGTCTGGAATCACGTACAATCCACGAAGAAAGTTATGTAATTTCATCTTTAAAAATATTGTACGGACCCTCAGAAATTATATATACATACTAAAATTGTGAGAATATTACAATTTTTAATGGATTTTGTTTAAATCCTTGGAGTAAACAAAATTTGGTTTGTAGATGACTGTGGCAATGCCGAAAGCTACTGCAAAATAAATTTGAAATCAAAATTAAATTATAGTTTTGGTTATTTATATGACTAGCATAATAATTTTTTCTTATTTTAATCAAATAAAAATATTCCTTGACGAAATAATGAAAATATAACACCCAATAATATGGAGTTACAGATGAACTCTGAATTAACACACAGTTACTTAATCACAATTATTTTGTGCTCTATTAGTAATTGTAAATTTATAATTTGATACAACACAGAATCAGGGAAGCTTGTAAGTGAAGTAAAAACATCTAATATTCGTTTAAAAAATTAGCTATTTCCCATTATACTCACGATTTATGTATAATAAACATTGTTGTTTTCTAGAGGATATTTTTTCTAATAAAGCACACAATGAGTCACATACACCCTCTATATGTTTTCGGACTCACGAATAGCCGTTAAATGTACAGCCGAGTTGCATAACTTTCCATGACAGCGCATTTATCGACAGTAATATGACTTAATGGTGCAGTGCATATAAAACAATTTCGTGGTCAGGCAGATATTTATAATTCTCGGTATACATAACTCTAAAATCCTCAAGGGTATTACCAGTTCAGCCCAACTGTAATCTGTAATCTATTGTACGCAATACGCCACTATACATTAATTTTAACGGATTTAATTAGACCTTTTGCCAAAATTGTACAGAAGCTAACCTACAATAACTGCTCATTATAATTAAATTAGTTTGAGTCACTGTTTAAAAAAATGAAGTTGATTCTGCGCGCAATAACAAGGGTTCCTTACTCCTGGAGTTTATTTAAAATGCTAATAAGCGTTTTTTCGTTTTCGCAATCTCCGAAATGATAAATAATATAAACAACTTGGCATATATAAACTAAAATGAAGTAAAAAATGTAAATTTCTTTCAATTAATTTTTCTTGCACTTTCAATATTTTGTGGAGTTTAGTCCTAAGTCTGGTCTGATGCAACCCTCCATCCTAAACTACCTTTCTCAAGCCGATTCATTTCCCCATAACTACCACATCCCACATCCTCGCTAATCAGCTTAGCGTATTCCATCCCTGTCCTCCGTTTTCAGTTCTTACCCCACACCGTCCCTCTAATGCTAATTTCACAAGACCCTTGTGTCTTAAAATGTGACCTATTAATCTATCCCTTCCCTTGATCAACGTCCTGCATACTGTTCGCTCTTCCCTTTTTTGCTTAGAATTTCCTCGTTAGTGATTCTTATTTTCTACATTCTCCTATAGCACCACATTTCAAAGGCTCCTATGCTGTTCCTTTCTGAAAATCCTTCCGTCCACGTTTACGTACCCATATAACACTACACTCCATACGAACATTTTCAGCAATAATTTCCTAATATCCTCATTTATATCGCTTGTAGGTAAATTTCTCTTTTTCGCGAATGCCTTTCCTGCTCCTGATATCTTACTCTTTATGTCTACTATTCTTCTATCAACCCTAGTTATAACGCTTCTCAAGTGGCAGAATTCCCCAATCTTCTAAGTTTCTTTGTTCTTGATATTTATATTTAATAAAAACTTGTTTTACTTTTAAATCTTTTAAAAATACATAACTACCGATTCATATGTTTCTGACTTTAAATTAAAAATAAATATAAAGTCGACCAATAAGTAAGCATATAATTTTATTACTATTTAATTAATATAGATACGACGTTTCGTTTCCCTTTCGAGACTTCATTAGGCATACTACAAACATCTCATTGTTGTTCGTTGTTGTGGTATTCAGCCCTAAGATTGGTCTGATAACCATTCATGCTAACCTACCTTGCGCTAGTCTTTTCATTACCACAAAACTACCTCATCCAACGTCCTCCCTAAACTGCTTACCGTGTTCAATCATAGGCCTTACTCTTCTGTTCTTATCCGACATGACTTTTTTGAGGATTGGAGAGATTGGACTTTTCCAGAATATGTTTATTTCCAATTGGTATCATAATAAGGGTTTTAAATAAAATGATTTATAACATTACAAAAGATTAAACATGGGTGCTAAGTTACAATTTTAATATATAAAAACTTGGTTCAAAACTTACAAATTTAGCAATTCATGTCCTTCAATACATTCAATAATCTTTTCGGACAAGGATGTCAAGGAGTGAAGTATTTACATTTATGCAACGGGTACAGTCGAAATAATGTAGTAACAGTGAGTGATTCGGCACTTAAATTTTAACAATGGGAAATGAAAATTTATAATAGTTGCAATTTTTAAAAAAGAGAATCATAAATCTTGTTCAAATGACTCGTATAATTTTTTTACATTGAGTGCATGAGGGTTGCACCTGATATACATTTCACTCATCATTCCCAATAAGTAATTATTTTCGACACTAAAATTTCCTTATTTGGTCAATCGAAATTATGATTCTTAAGATGTATGTGTTTGTACATACCTGTGTGCTTTTGAATGCCTAATTATGTTCTTTAATGCGAGTTTTAAAGGTATTTGAGTTTGAATTGTTTATATTATAATGGAATGTTAATCGGACATGTTCTGTCAGAAAGTTTATTTTGTCTTTAATATTTTTAACAAAAGCAATCGTTTTGATATTAAACCAAGGTCTCCAACCTTTCGTAAGTTTCCGTCTTATCATATGTTGTCAAACATATAATTGATTCAACGAAACCATAGTGAACGAAAGTATTTCGAGTCGATTGGCATGCCATTATGGCGCCACTCAACACTTGCTGATATTTCCAGGATACTTAAGTAACAAAAATAGGCCCTTCGCTATATATCTTGTGTGAAAGATTTCTCTTAACATTTACGTGAACAGTTCTTATGATTCAGAATTTTAGGCGTGCCAAGTCAGCAAAATCTCGGACTGAAAATTGATACTAAATAAGATTTTAATTCGAAATTCGGAAGAATTGAATCGGCTGCAAACGAAGGAATGAACACTTAGTTAATTAACGAAGTATTTCTAATGAGCAGCCTGCTCCAAATTAGAGGAACATACGATTCTTTCATGGTATTGTATTATTCTCCATCTACCTTGAACCACATTGTACTCAGTTAAGAAAATAAACTTCTGGATCCTATTCCTGTTCAAAATTAATTTATGAAATACCAGGGACAATTATGAAAACGTGCAGACGTGTATTTCTGCGCTCAGTTCTTAATCCAGACAGTCAATTGAGAACTTTACCGCTACTATCACCGGAGGGTTTTATCACCTCATTGTTTCTGGGAATTTTATCCATAGTCCACTACATCTTCAGTCAAACGGCGACCATCTTATTTCAATGACTCATTATTTTAGCTTTATTTTATACTGAATTAACCCTTGGTTCAAGTCGCTGAAAAATTTGTCCTTACAGAATCCATAAAAAATACAATAGTAATATTAAATGTTGTACTTATCGATAACATGTGATATGAACGAGTAAAATCCGCAATGTAAACATACGGTTCTTATTATTAAATGTAGTATATCATCTCTGTAGTTAACCTAAGGATTGAGCCTTATGATGACTCCAAATAATTTTAGTTTACAACACGTGACTTAAATGATATCGAAACCAGAAATTTTCAGGACGATTAATTCTGATCTATTCTGCTGTGAGGTTTATCTTAGAATGAATTTGCACCGATTCAAGAATTCTCCTGTTAAATTAAATGAAAACGCTACATTAACTGCATCTGTAGTATCCTGGTGCAAGAAGAAGGCGAAATATTTCCAGTATTGTAATCGAGTTAAAAATTCTCCCGATATTCTAACCGAGTCAAGAATATACGTGAAATTCTATAGGAAATGTTTTGTTCCGCAGTAGGGAAACGTGAAGGGCAAGAGATTGAGGAGGAAGGAACTACCCTTCAACTGCCTGCCGGAATGCTACTAGCATGATTAAGAACATTAATTGAATTCATACAAACGGAAACTACAACATCCTATCCTTACTATCTATTACATTTTACGGGTGTTTCTTGACGTACAGCACAACTTGAACTCACAGAAATATATTTCCTTGTGAATAATACCAGATTCGTCTCCCGTCATTCTGAAGGGCGTGAGGAGGCAGTTGGCCGAATGATCCAATGGGATCAGAGAACAACTCTTAACGTATGCCCGAGGTCTTCGACCCCAGTACATACACCTCCTAAAGTAGGTGAAGGTGCCTCGGCATGTGAGAACTTAATTTGAAAAGCCTCGAACACTCTCTGACTGCGGGGCTCACCTGCCACTGAAAAAAACATCTGGGGAGAAATGCCTGCGAAAAAAACCTAAAAAATTATTTCGTCTGTGGGAGGAGTTATTTTGGGGAGGGGGAACAGGTTACATGAGGGTGTTTTTTGGGGGGGGGGTGGAGGAGTATGCTACATGTCGGTGATAAGACAGCAATCGCTTTATTTACTAGTTCACAAATGTAGCTGAAAATATGTACCATGTTTCACTGCATGAAACAAATGTATAAAAAATTAACGAAACCCGCAGACCCTTGAATAAAGAAAAATGTGTCAACTTGTCAATACATTGTAATTATTTCTTTACATACTGATAATAAATTCTATTAAATAAGAATGACTGTATTTTTTGTATTTTAATACTATTAAATACACAATAGTCAAAAAAACAATACGTAATATGTTTGTGAGAAACATAACTAAAGATTGGAAATTGAGTCTGATATTAATAAATTTTCGTCACCTTTCTATACCTCCTATAGTTTTTATTTCATTCCACAATGTAATGGGCGACAGAAGAGGATAGCGCAATCATGGACCATGGTTACGTGAAATTAAACGTCAATATCACACAATAAAAGACAGCTCCAATTAAAACGAAATAAGGCTTACGTGATTTTAAAGAAAGAGAAATAAGTTAAAATTGTTGCAAGCCTTAGGCCAAAGGCGTATCTCAACCTGTTGTATATTATCATTGGATGTCTCCTGTATTATTGCTGGACATGACAGTACTCATACCTTTCGTAACGTCAACTTGAAAACCTGTGCATTGTCGTCACAGACTTGAGCTTTCCGAAGATGTTTAGTTAAAAAACGAGTGCAGTTAAGCAAATTTCCTTGACTCACCGTACCAGTTCACACATTGGGACTATTCACGAGTGTGTCGTAATAGTCGATTAAGTCAAAATCTGCCAAAAATGTCAACACAACTTTAGACATGTTTTTTTAACGTATTCTTCATTTCTCAATATCAAATAGTTTACGAGCTTAGTTTGGCAGCAGGACTTTACTGCAGTTTTAAAAATATATGCACAAAGATCTATTGCAATACTGACGTACATTCACATCTATTACGTAGTGTGTTAGATATGCTTCCCGTCTTAGTCTTCCTCTATTGTCTTTCTTGTCTGCAATATTATGGCACTTATCCGTTGTTTTACACTACAGAAGGGTAGGGAGCGTGTAATAATCATCTGTTAATAGCATACATAAAATTGCTTCTCGTCTCTGTCAGTTGCATCTTCTCTGCTTTTGCACATTCTTCAGCATATAAAATACTCCTTCTTCTTCATTGGCTCTGCTACCCACAAGGTCTTGGCCTACCGGGCCGACTGCGGACTGTCATCTTGCATGACACATTCAGACACGTGGTCGGCGTATCGATTCTCCAGTTAAGTCATAGTGCCGTCATGGTTATGGGGACGGATAACATTCAAGCTCATGCCAGGATTCGAACACGGGACTCTGTGTTGTGAGGCACCGGCGCTATTCACTGGATTACAGAAGGGAGGCTTGTAAAATACTGTAACGACGTATTTATGAAAATGTTGTCAACATTAATTTTTTATAGATAACTTATAACAAAATGCTATAGCTCTATTGGTTCTATGTACTCTTTCAGGGATTGAAACAGGAATTTCAAAATAAAATTTTGTGTGTTTCATTTCGATATGTTGCAGTTTCGGAGCATAACAGATCAACGGAATGTGGGTTGGAGATTCAAACTCGCGTATAAAGTACCCTTCTCGTAGTTAAGTTTTCTAAAATATTCTAATTTTCTGCGCTATTTTCTTAGTTTTTGTTTCCATGTAAAAGTATTATAAAACTTTTAAAAAACGGTGAATGAAATGGGTAAAGTCGTTGTCAAGTTATGGCGTGTTAACTGTTAACAAAAGATGTTTCATATGAGTGCAATTTTAATTTATCGTCGTGTGTAATAATGGAAACGACGTTGCGGAGTACATATAAACGACATTCACGGGGTAATACCTTGCACGAGCAAGAAGCTAATCGAGGCGTAAGTGACGTTAAGAGTTTCTTCGTGAGGGGGCATTAACGTTTGATCAGTGGCTGTGCTGAATGCGTAATGCAGGCCAAGGGCAGTTCGGGCTGGCCGTAAAACATTGCAAGCGCCTCTTCCCTTTACTGCCGCAGGTTCGTGTTATTACTTGTGTGGCCCTGTGTTATTCAGCAGCTGCAGCCGCTGCCGCTGCTCCGCGCCGCGCCTCGCCTCGCCTTCTCCTGGGGGACGTGTTTCACTTTTTCCCTCCTCTCCTCTCCTCTCCTCTCCTCTCCACTCCTAGGTGACTCCCGGATCGAAATGTCTCCGAAATGCACAACACGTGATACTTTCTCCCTCCTCAAACATCTTCAAGTAGATATTTCATTTGTACTTCGCAACAAAAGACGCCAAGAAAATAAATATTCGTATCAAAACGAATAAACAGCTTTTTATTATATTTTAACAAAATGATTAAAACGCTTTGTAATGCACGAAGAAAGCACGAGCACTCTATATCTCAGGCCTAATGGCTATAATATTTTTGCCAGTTTGTTTTGCTGTACCGGCTGTAGCTGGTTGTGTAGCACCGGTACCGGTAGTAAGATGGAGAGGATCTGGTGCTTTGGGCCTGGTCCTGACGTGACGTCACTGGTCGCCAGCCACGGGCGTGTTTGATACCTCTCGTTTCAACGTACAAAGTACATGTCATTTTTGAAATGAATGTAATTAATAACAATGAAAACAATAATTTCGAATGACATATAACACTGATTAAAGTTATTTAATTAACTAATTGCAAAGATGGTTTATATAGATGTATACAGACAATGAATCGTCGTCTATGTGATACGCTCCCTTAGATGTCTCACACACATCCAGCTCCAAGCCAAGCAATACAGAAAATCAATACCACGTTCAGTTCAAACAAAATATAACTTCAATTGTTTTTCTCTGTTGCTAACGCATTTTAATTTTCATTATTTGTGACCAGTATTAATTTCCTTTGCGGTCAACAATTTAACATCAAACGTATATTAATGTTACACTTTTACTTTTTTGCGTGATTTAAATGAAATGACTTATTCGCGAACCCAAAGATATTTCTGTTTACAACCAGGGAGATGCTAACATACCAGAGACGTTGGTTACGGGTGAATTAATAATATATTTGAAAAGGAAATAAATGCGTTGTAACGTATATATATATATGTCACGTTACACAAGTACTAAATGGTTTGCTTGGGGAGTAATTTGTGCGACATAATTAACAAAATATTTTCTGCTGCACCATAATAAGAACTTCTTATGAACAAATATTACAGTCCTTCATGAACATGGAGGCAAAGGATTTTACACTCGATGGAAACTCGATGACTCATCCAGCAGTAACACAACGATCCATTTCCTTAGTTATCAACACTTACTAATTCTAATTAAAAAAATTTAAAAAGAGCATATAAAATATCAGATTAAAACTAAACTCGACTGTTTTGCCCACTCAGCTGCTTCACTCTCGTCGATCTTGTGTTTCACAAACAGCCGATACAGATACAAAGACATTTAAATGAAACACTTCAGGACAATATAAATCAACAAGAAAAGCATTTATTATTACAATTTCATGATGCTCACTTAGTGTTCGACAGAAAATTTGTTGGGCGGCAAGAATCGAAGTTCGAAAAGAATTTTGCTCCATATTTTTCCCTTCGGCCTTATGTTAACTATTACATTTCGAACACTTTTATGAACCAATTTTTATGAATTTGCCTTAAGAAAAATTAAAGAACTATTCTTCGGGTAGCTTATACTCTTGATATGTGTATGATCGGAACGCTTAAAGGATTTCAATGAAACCTTGAGGGATTGAAACAGGAATTTTAACTTCAATTTACAAATGTTTATATAAATAACTTCTGAACTCTTGTATATATAAAAATTAAATATTTACAAATGCTGCGCGAATAGCTCTTTGGGGGGGGGGGGGTGAACCTGAAATAGACAACTCCCCTGTAATAGCATTACAAGAGTATTGAAAAGGGGGATGCGGAAGGTAGAACAAGGCAGCCAAGGGTTGACTAGGGCTACCCGGTGTTTCACCTACAGAGATGCAAGGAAAACTCTAGACAACGTGCATCAGGTAGATCATTGGGTACTATTTTCACGTCCTTCCGAACTACGAGAGACGAGTTTTCTGTGGGGTCGCAGCATTCCCTTCTCCGTGTCTCCACCAGTTTAAGGAGAGAGTTGACCGTCTTATTCAATGGGAACAGCGGACAACTCTTGCTTTATGCCCAGTATATCAACCTCTCAAAATAGGTTAAGGTGTCTCGACAAGTGACTACTTTGATAAAACCCAGAAAGATTACGAGGCTTTCCTAACATAATCAGGTGATATTAAAGGAGAGTTGCCTGTTTCACCCTCATGTAGCCTGTTTACCCAAAGAGAAAAAAAATTGTTTACTTGAAACTGTTCTCTCATAAAGAATTATAGTTAATGATACGCTGCAATAAAATATAAGTGTAATTTTTTGAATTCACATAATTTTGTGCTTTTACACCTCCGTAATTAAAATATAAAATAGATTGCTATTTTGGAAACCAAACATCAGTTCGAGGGCAGAAATATCAACCATTAGCGTGTGTTCAAAAGATGCATTATTGAAAATGTAGATAGACCTTTATACAACTGCATTTTTACTCAATGTTTTTTTTTCAATTCTGAACTATATTACTATGCTAATTTTCACTACAATGAAATAAGTAATTTATTCTGAGTCTGTATTAACATTTTTTTGAGTTTCGTCAAAGCAATTTTGACGTATAACTTTTTTACGCTTATGAAAGCTCAAAAAATTATACACTTTTCACAGCAATGTTGTGCTTAGCATTGATGGTAATTCGCTGGACGTTACTTGTTCGTCGTCCTTTTATCGTGTCGGTCTAAACTTTTGTATTCTTTTGGAAAAATAATTTCATAAAACTCTGTGTAAAGATTTTATTTGTATTTGGGAGTAACCAATACTATAACTCACTTTTTCAAAAGTTTCATCTTTAAATTATTCTGCGCCATTTCTAAACTACTATTCTGGAATTTATTCCAGCCACGTTTAATGTGCGATAAAAAAATACCAGTACCCATCGTTTAGTGGATCACAAATCATTAGTGGCATATAATTTATCTACGTCATCCACATCTGATTTCATTTCGTTTTGAATTCTATTAATTGTGGTATCTTTTCGTATTCGCATTAAATCGAGGAATTTGAAGTGTGATAAGTGGTCAACAGAATGATATTTTTACTTTTTTTGTCACATGTGACGCAAAAGTCTCATCTTTTGGGTAACCGAAAAAAACTGTCACGTTGATTTCGACATTTTTGATGAAATAAAACTAGTCGGAGTCCTTTCTCAAATAAATCTCAAGAAACACAAATATTTTTATTTTAAAACATAAATTTGTATTTCTAAAAGTGAATATTCGTCAATAATTCATACAAAAGAAAACACTCTCTTCGCCGTAATAGGTTGTGATTATAATCAGAAAAATACTGACGGGAGTTGGCGCAATAGGTCCCTGGTTGCTGAGGTATGTTATTTCTTCATTCTTTTGTCATTTGTCGTGAATCTTCGGCTCCTTTCAGATTCTGAACTTGCCAAAACACTCTGAATACATCAAAAAATTCATCCCAGTAACCGAAATGGTTTCGGAAAAGAGAAGAAAAAATAAATGGCATAGGTCCATTGCACCTGGCGCGCCTAACGGAGAGTATAAGATGTTTTCATTCTAGGAAGATGGCTATTTAGCGGTATCTGTATAGCCTAAATTCTTCATTGGAGCTATAATCCTATTTGGTTGCCCGAACGACCACTGGTCTGGTATTCTCGTAATTTTAAACGAGCCGAGTGTCCGGCGAGACCCGGAATTCATTTAAAATTACCCGCTACAGTATTTAATCGACAGTAATCTCTTTCTCAACATGAGATTAAACCATCGTCGCATGATTGAAAATTTACTTTTTCATGACTACTACTTTATGACGCCATAACCAGAGACAAGTAGTTTACTGATAAATTACCTATGCACATACATACAGAAAAATACACAGAAACGGTTTATAAGGAGAAGAAACTTGAACCAGTCTGATTAGGACGAGATAATTTATGTAGTTATATATATATATATATATATATATATATATGTAACTACATAAATTATCTCATCCTAATCAGACTGTTTCAAGTTTCTTCTGGTCTGTATATAACGTACCTCAATCAACTGTCCTTTGTCATTTGAAATTTTTTGTTTATTGTTGTTCATCCAAAACAGGATTCTGCCGATCTTTTGAAGACGTGGGTCCTTCCATCCCCCTTTTGAGGTCAGCAATCGGTTGGATGGCTTAGGATCACATTGTTCCCAGTATGTTTGTGCAATTACCGGTACATAGTTTACAGGCCGGCTGCTTTACACTGCTTTTTATTTATATAGATGACACGAACGCAGAATAGTGATTCTCCTTCATCTTAAACCTAGTTTACGTGAATATGTCCATGCCGGGATTCTACGTGTGGCCCTCTGTGATTTGAGGAGGTGACGCTAATTTCCACAAATATGTAATTTGTGGTGGGTGGATTGACTCTTGGTTTCACTTGAAATTTCCTTATGTAATAAAACCATTTCCAACGACACTATTTACAATTCTCATATAAAATTGCTGCGACTAACCGAATCGACTGACAGGTTGTCCGCGGTGGTTACGAAAATTACATGTCGAAACTTAAATTTAACGGCACGGTTTTTTAAATTTATCAATAAAAAAATTATCAAAGAAATACTGTTTATTTACACAGAATTATAAAAGTATCTGAAATAAACCGAAATTACCGCGTCAACGTGAGAACATTAGACGTATAATGTGGTTGGGTTCTTACTATGGAATTGCTTGTTACCTGCTCCGTCTCAGATGCTCGTACCGTGGTGAAGGATCATGCCGAAGGCCTCTGAGCTCCCAGACCGCTGGAGCCATAGGTTGCTGTCAGGAAGCTCGAGGTGGAAGCCAGCCATCCACCTCTGTTTCAACGACACGTGATAAAGTATTTCTGTGTTTAAAGGCTCTGGACTTGGACCGTCCAAACCTCTTCTCTCCTCGGCTTGGACGGTCGTTGACCTGGGAGCGGTCTTACTGTCTCTAAAAATGATTTTAAAACCCTCAGGAAGTGGGGGTGGGGGTAGGGCTGGGACATAAACATAACCATGTCCACACCAGTCCATTCTATTTATTTTATGCTGTGAACGGAATTGTGTGAAGGGAGAGAGTGCCGTGAGCGGCAAGTGAGGACAGTGTGTTTTTTGGAGACATAGGGTAGGGTATGGTCGGTTTTGGGAGAGTACAGTTTTGGAGAGCAGAGACACCAGCAGCCAGCCCGAATAGCTGGGAATGAATGGACCCAGGCGGAACGTGGACATCTTTGGCTGCTGCACAGTAAGCCCTCCCCTTCCCTTCCCCTTCCACTTTCTTCCTGCGTGTGTGCCACGACCGCTAATATAACATTTCGGACGTGACGATGAACATTCTCATATTTAAATGAAATTTCTAAATCTTTGTAATTATATTTTAGGTTAGGTATTAGAGCTTAAGCAAGTATGAATGTGAGCAACATTTAATGATTGTGAATTCGGAGTGAGCTTTGGCCGGGAAGTAAATGTTAAATTAAGTTGTTTAAAATTTTAAACACCATTTTGATCATTAATGAATTAATTAAGGGAGGGATGGTTTATTCAAAGTCAAGACTCCTGAGAGCCTAATGCTCGACTCAAAAACTCACGTGTCTTGGCTGGACGCTGGCCGCCATAATCTCCCTCGGGATCTCGCGGTTCGCGATTGCCGTTTATTTTATTTTAGATAAATATACATTGAATTCTGCATATGTAGTGGCGCTCGGACCGGCATTGCGGCGTGAGAAGATCCGAGGGGGAGGGAAACGTTACAATACATAATTTCAAAGTACGTTTCGTCTGTTATGGAATAAATTGGATTGACTTGTGTTAGTTAGTTATTTATTAGTAAAGCTGGAGAGGTTTTTTTAAACAAATCTTATGGTACTAAAATTGAGAATACAGACAAAAATAATCAGATTCACTTGAAATTCTCCTGATTTCAGCTTCTACACTCAACAGATTTATATATAAATTTATTGCACTACTCTCTACTCCTCGCTTTTTAATGTTATTTTTAACCCTCCGTTAGGTGCGCCTCATATTGTAACGCCGTTAGGCGATACGTCTAGCGGACCTACGGTTTGACTTTTATGTATCTGAATAGAATTAAGAACCAATATTATCAATTCACTTTCAGATAATTTACATATAAATTATTGTACTCATATATACTCAATTCACACATGCAATGAAGGTTATGATTACGTAAAGCTGTAATAAAATTGTAAGTTTAAAATTACAACAAACTTTAGCGACTAAATATTTACAGGAGATATAAATACCATTTTATAAACCAAACGTCAGTTCGAGGCCCGAAAGATCATCCGCTCAAGCGTGTTAAATTGATTAATGATATAAAGATCTAATTGCATTTTAAATAATTAATTTTTAATTTGATGTTAAGTTACTGATTTATGTATTATATACATAATTATTATAAAGTTTTTGTATGGTCCAAAGTGTGTTCTGTTACATCTTGGTAATTCGCTTATTGTTGCCTCTTCGTCGTCTTCAGTTTCCGATTCATCAATATCTTCTATATCGTCTTCCAGGACAGTTTAGTCTTATATTAGAAGACGATATCTGTGACTAATTTTCCTACATATATTGAGCATTATTCAACTCACATACTTTTTACTCATTTTGCAAAACTGTTTATTATCAAAAAAATTATTGTATCCACTTATAAAAATAAAAATTTATGTAACGAATATAAAAATAGTTTAATCCTAAAAGTTAATATTAGTTTCGTAGAAATGGTTGACGAACTCAATAATCGCAACGTACTGCAGCAAAGAGAAGCAAAATGTAGTGAGGAGAGTGGGCGCTGTTTTCCTTTCTCAATCTCGTCATTTTGCTCTAAACAACGACCTCTTCTGGAATGTAACCTTGGCAGAGAATCGTAGAAACATCCTTCAGTGATGTCATAAAAGTTCGCTCCAGCACCTGTCCTGGCTTTCCAAATATAATAGGAATAAAACGGCATAGGTACGCCGGACCTGACGCGCCCAGCCGAAGGTTTAATGGCATTTTCACGATTCATTTGCACTCCACCAAGTAGCTGGTATATATTATATTTGAATGTGTTTAAAGAGAGCTGCTCTTACAGAATTAACGAAAGGTCGGTCGCATCTCCTGGTTCTTTTCTTACCGGCAATTGATCCGGTTTCATGGAAATGGAAATGTCAAAATGGGAAGGTTCCTTTATATTCGGATATTTCACACAACAAATGCATACGAACAACTGTCAAAATTATGTTCAATAGAACGCTCGCTGATCTTATATGGGTGCGAAACGCGGACGATAGGAGTTGCGAAAAGCAAATGAATAGAAGTTTTTGAAATGCGGTGTTATAGAAGAATTCTGAAACTTAGATGTGAGGATAGAATACCTAACGAGAAAGTTCTAAACAGAATAGGGGAAGAGCGAACAATATGGAGAACGTTGATCGAGAGAGGGATAGATTAATGCTAATTTTCCAAGACCCGCACATATCAGAACGTGGCCTATTAAAGGGAAGTGTGTGTGATGAGGGAGGCTAAGGATTGCATAGGTTAAGGATATAGAATGTGCTAGTTATGCGTAATTGAAAAGGCTTGCGCAAGATAGATTACCATAGAGGGTTGCATCAGACAAGTCTTATGACGACAACAACACCAGACATCATATGGCCAGTACACATTTCAATGGCAACTTCACTTTTGTCGTTGAAACGAGTGGTGCTATGTTGTGCTAGTCCGCAGAAATAAAAATATAGAACTACTTTTCGACAAATCACGCACATCTAAATAAATGTGTCTCACTCTGTGTATATATTTTTCATAACCATCCTGATTGAGAGATTAATTGCGACGGAAAACAATTACAAATTATACGCTTCAATATGAATAGTAATGGAGCCGCATTTTCGCTATACTAGGTGTCAAATTTGATTTGGCACTATTATATTTAATAAAAATGTAGCGTCTGGCGCACTTGCAATACATGAGGAATATTCTCACTTTAAAATTATTATTCTTTGGGAATGTAAATGTTGGGGCCGGTTACTATTATTTGCCGTGCGAAGATTTTTTTATTGAACTTCTAACACTAGAGCGGAATGACATCTTTAAGTCTCTTGAACCGTACCATGTAAATTAGAAGAAAACATTTTTGGCCGCATATCAACGTACACTTTTGATATTTCTTGTTCAAATTAATATTCAACTTCTTTTTATCAATAAGGTTAGACTTAGATGAGAAAATTTGAGAAATGAAGCAATGTCATTAAAATTCTGTATTTTTCTTGCAGTTGCACAAAAACGAATTGCTTTGTCCTGCATTAAGAGTCGTTCTACGGGATTAGTGTACCGCTTTTAGCTGGGTAAGTGTTGAGAAGGGACCCACAAAATGTGGAAGTTACTCGCGCCGAGCCATTATAAGCCGTGTTTCGCAATTGGAGGCCATTAATGGGTCATATAAGTTAATGGGCCAAGGTTTATGTTGAAAGGATTTCGGGCGCCTTGAAACAGTATCCCCTTAGTCAGCTAAACGCAGAGAGCAGTACATCTCAAGGAGATTAACTGGAATTCTACCCGGCCATAGGGCGCCAGCGTCGCAGCCGTCGCAGCCGCCGGACACGGCAATTAAAGCGACGCCACTATCTCCTACAATTTGCATAGCACCCGTTATCACACTAATTTACGACCAGCAGCATCAAAAGAAACGTGTTTCGTTGGAATTTTTTTTCTCAGATGCTTGAAGCATAAAGCTGAACCTAATCGTACGCAGAGAAATATAATTAAAATGGATTGAATATTTTAAGATAATGGTGTGCTTGCTTCGCAGGCGTAATTAACCGGATGCTCCATTGTTTGCTTTAGAGAGGAATGATAAGAAATAATGTAGGAAAACAATGGAAGCACAAAGTGTATATTTGGGTGAAAATAAAAAGATAGCACTCACACAGGTTAAACTGAAGTAAATATTACAAAATTACAGAATTGTGTCGATTCTATGCACAAATGAAGTACGTGTACATTAAAATTTTTTTTAAAAAAATGCCCGTAATTGGGACACCCCAAAGTGCGTACCCTCTAATTCGTTTTAATATACTAAATCTTACTCTAATATAAAATTTTAACTTCCTATGTTTGTTAACCCGTGCCGACAGGGCCACGAAGTTTATGTAAATTGCTGTTTTTTAACATTACGGAATATGTACTTAGATCATCTGAAATATCATAGATAAATATTCATGAATAGACAAATTTTTAGTAATGCGTTTAATTGTTACAAAATAAAATTAGAAAGATACTATACATTTAACTATTTAGATACAACTCAGTTCTTATTACCCTATGTGAAAGATTATATTGTTTTTGTTCTTCATCTGCGGTAATTGAAACAGCTCAACTAATGAAAGCCTTTCATAGTTTATTTACTGCTTAAGTAACAAATCTTCTTTAAGCTTCCAAAAGGCTTTTCTTCGTGGGAAGAAAATTAAGTATTGTTTGCACGATTAAAGTTCATTGAATAAATTTTTGCTCTTTATTGACACGAAATGACTCAAGGACTTCCCTAAAAGAATAAGTAAAAATAGTATTACAAGAAAATTAACATAATTTAAAATAACGGATTAAAAACCATACACCGTACAAAGAGACAGATATGTTCCCTCAAGAGAAAATTTGTCTCTTTCCAAATTCATATAAACGTTCTCTTTGTACGTTCGCTACATTATTACAGTATTGGTCTGTTCATTAACTGTGATAACACGGCTATTTCCGCTGATAAGAACCACAGGTGTTGACTGAATTTATTCAGCGCGGCTTTGGAAATTAATTTGTGCCGTCATGGTCAATGAGAGTATGAAACAGTTGACAAACATCCAAGCGCATGTCAGGGTTGGAACCCAGGACCTCTGAATTGCGGGGCAGGCTAGCCACTAGAGCACAGGTATTATTCAGCTCTGTTAAGTTACAACATAGCTGTTAACAATTCAACCATCGGGATGTTTGATATGGCAGCGTTGTGACTTTCCCAACAGTGTTTGCTTCTTGCCCGTAGTGGGAAGTTCAACGCGAAGAGTCCAAGTAAGACATATGAGTAATACTTTAATCTGGAGAGCAGAGTAAGTGAACTTGAAGTTATATCTCCGTGGTGCGAACAGCACAGGACAATTTGTTTATATTGCATGCATGACTTATTGGTCTTTCTTTTGTCATACGAAGGCAATGATTAGTATTTGCGAGGAATGTTTCCCAATACGTTGCGTGTGCTGAGATTATGGGAAATCGATAATTGTCGGGACAGAAATGAATCTGAATATGGACTATGGATACTCATACTCTCCTATTTTCATTTAATAATTAGAATGATACGCCAAGTTTGTTATGTATTATGAAATTTTTAAGCATTGATTGTGGCAACCGAATATGGTTTCTTATTATGGCACTGAAAATAATTTCAAAAAATCACAGAGCTGTAATCTTAAACGGGGTCGATGCGGCGCGTCACGTCACTTCGCTCATCAGTCACTTTTTCATTTATATTTTCCACTGCTTTAATTGGCACTTACCATTGGTGATGGCTGCTGAACAATCTAAGTCGTAACTTTCCGGTTGGCAACCTAAATTAAACCACGGTTAATTCTAGAAAGAGAGACTGCGGTTGTTCTCTGATTTAGAGGCTTGCCTATGCTCAATTTTGTTTGTATTTTGTACGATAAAGTATTATAAATGTTAACTTAAGCTGGACGTGACAAAGACATGTATATTTACTTGCTTATGTATTTATATTATTTTTCTTACTTTAATTTTTTTCTGTTTTCTATATTTTCTCATTTTTGTTTATTTCGTATTTGTTGTGGTTTACTCCTTTCCTTTTTCATTTACGTATTTTCATAGTTTTTCTCCATCGTTTTATATTTGTATATAATGGTTCCTACAACCCTTTACGTTGTAATAAAGGAATATACATATAAAAATTGTAAACACTACGCACATACATTGATGGAAACGAAAGACTTTAACTTGATAGGAATTTAATACGATTCTGACATGGCATGAATGTCCGAACTATTAGTGATGCAGTTGTGTGAGTTCGTCTGAGAGGAAAATCCTCCGTGGATGCCGCTGAAGACGCTAAGCTAAAGGACGGGAATCTCTGATGTTAAGACGGTTGTTGTACAGAATTAAGCTGGAAGGGGGCGGGAGACGGAGGGGTGCGTGTAAACAACGCAAGAATAATGAAACTGCTTCTTCCAAGAGAAGTAACAATGCGCGGTGGCAGAACAAAGGGTTAATCTCAGAGAGCAGCAGCTCCTTGCAGTACACAAGCAAGCAAGCAAGCAAGACACAGGCAGCGTGGTGGCGAGGCGAAGCGAGGCGGTATTAAGGCCCCGGGGGTTCCTGTCTTCAAACACCGACTTGCCAACGATAACCTGCACAAGGACACTTCAAAACGAAACATTTCGCCAAGTCTAAACATAATGTGCTTTTACGTCAGAGAACAAAGCTAAATAAATAAAGATATAACAAAAAACCTACTTTAAATACCAAAGTGATAAATTTCTATATGGTGGAAACTAAGTTGTCGAAATAAGTATTAAAAAGTTTAAATTTGACGTTGTTATAAATTAATCATTTTTTTAACTTCCGCTAAGTTGTCTCACACTTAAGCACTTCTGAAAAGTAACAAACCAAATCACCCGTAGAAATTGTGTAACAGACTACCAATCGAATAATTTTAATATTTTACGAAAGAATCGTGAAAAATTTGTTGTAACGGTTTAGTTAATACTAACCACACAGTAAAAAATAGTTTTGAATTCAGAATAGTTTTGGGATATCGCAAAATTTAAAAGATCGTGTTTTGCTTTCTCTTCGCGTAACTTCTCCTTTCACTAATGTACCAAATAGCCTTGACTCACGTAGCATAGAAACTGCAAGGCATACAATTAAAAATTTTTGTGACTTACCTTTGATTTACATGGAATTTGACTTCAACATTTTCTGAATTCGATAAAAACATATCAATAAATATATTGTTCTAGAATTGTCTCAACCGCCTTATCGTAGCGGGGAGGTTTGAGTGCTCCTATGACCCTGGTCCTGGTAGGGCCACCCAAGCCAGACAGGTCGAAGGGTTGGTCCTCCAAGTTGGGCTACCTCCTCATCACCTGTAAAAAGTTAAAACTGCTAAACGCTCCACAAATAAGCCTCGGATAAGGACGGATACTGGACGAAGACAAAAGCAAACGACAAGGAAAATGATTTTGGGATCTTGGAATGTAAAGACGCTGTTAGAAGCCAGGAAATTAGAAGAACTGGCTGAACAAGTAGAGAACTCTAGTATTAATGAAGTCACAGTTCAAGAAACAAGATGGCCGTAGTAGGATGCATAAAGTAAAGTAAATTTGCCTCTTATTACAGTGGTCCCAACTCAAGAACGGGACAGGCAGGCACTGGCTTCTTTGTAACTAACCCATTTGTCAAATTAAATATTGGTTTTAAGCCATAACATAAAGACTATGTATTATGGGTAGATACAATAATATTACATTAGTGAATGTATATGCTCCCACGAATGAACAGCAAGAAGAGATTAAGGAAATATTCTATGAGAAGTTACAGAGACCTTTGGAAAGAATACCTAAGAATGATATACTGATCATCCTTGAGGAAGGAGGACGTGTTTCCTATGGTAACCGACCCCAACACGTTGCATGAAGAAACAAATCAAAACGGCGAACATTTGTGTAATTATGCGGAAATTAACGACCTAATAGTGATGAGCACCCAGTTTTGCCATGAACCCATACACCAGGAAACAATGACGTCTCCTGATCTAAGGCTTGTCAACAAGATAGATCATGTACTGGTTAATAATAATAAGAAAAACATCATAGAGGACGTCAAAATGCTACGTGGATTAAACATTGACTTTAACAATATAGCGGTCTAAGTTGTAGTTCATCAAGAAAAGCCACCAGCTCGCACATCGAAAATACAATCCCCAGAAAAATGGCTCGTGCATGTTTATTTAAGAAATACAAGCAGCTACTTTATGAAACACTTAAAAATCGTAGACAACTAGAAGAAGTCAACGATGATTGGGAAGATCTCGAAAATAAAATATGTGAAGCAGCTAAGGCTACTATTGGAAAGAGTAATCGAATAGAAGGAAAAACAGATGGTGGGAGGAAGAATGCAGAGAAGCAGTGTTCAGGAAAAATGAAGCAAGAAGGAAAATATTATAGGCCAGGACCAGAGGAAATTATGAGATTTATCAAATAGAAATAACGAAAGCAAATCAGATCTGTAAAAGGCAGAAAAATAAATGTATTAACGGGAAAATCATCGAAATGAATGATAAGTACAGAAGAAAAGAAATAAGAAAATTTTTTGGTGAAGTGGGAAAGAAGATTATAAGTCAAGGTAATCTAGGTATATGCTTTGACAAAAATGGGAAATAACTAATCCAGGAAGAATTAGAGAGATAGAAAACCTTCATTTCAATATATTCGTCAGTTGTAGTGAATATTTCTCTGAAGAACATTTCACAGGATGAGGATCCTATGAACAATGAAGATGAGATCGATGAGCCATCCCACAACGAAATTTTCGACATAATTAATAATTTATAGCGAAATAAAATATTTAGATCAGATTTCTTCCTCGAAATCTAATTAGTTCTCCGGGAAGGATCTCTTCGAATCGAGATACATAAAGTCATACTTAAAATTTGGCGCACTCATGAGATGCCAAATCAGTGGAATGAAAGTATAATTTTCCCCAAGTATAAAACATGAGACATATTTGATTGCAAGAACTACAGACCAATCTCATTAAATGTAACGTATAAGATATTTGAAATTGTATTCAATAATAAATTGGTAGAAATTATTGAAAGAAAGTTAAGCGACTACAAATCTGGCTTCCGACAAAATAGATCGACAGTTGATAATATATTTTTAGCCCGCCAACTATATGAGAAGTGCCATGAATATGAAATTGATCTGCATAATATATTTATTGATTTCGAGAAAGCCTTCGACTCAATTCTGAGACATAAAATAATTGAAAATCTGATTAAATACAGTGTACCCAGCAACTTAATAAAATTGATCAGTTTAACCCTCACAAATACTAAAGCTGAGTACGAGCAGGTAACATGCTGAGTGAAGAATTTAAGGTGAAACATGGGGTAAAGCAAGGTGATCCAATGTCAGAAACTCTGTTCTGCATCACAATGGACGCAATTTTGTACCAGATTGATGTCAAGGGCAACATCATTTTGAGAATGTAAAGCAGTTGGAAATAAGGCATACTTTGCCAACATGGCATTTTTTGATAAGAGTCTACTTCTAAATAAATCTAAGTTGAGGTTATATGATGCAATCATCAGACCAATAGTAACGTATGCATATGAAACCTGGGTTCTGAAGGAGAATGATATGCAAAGACTGTTGATTTTCGAAAGGAAAATGATGAGAAGATTTTATGGACCAATAAAGAACATGGACGGTTCCTGGAAAAGCAGGTATAACCACGAAATTAACAAACTTATCAAGTCCAAAAGAATCGTAAGACATATCAAAGCCCTAAGGTTACGCTGGTTTGGTCATCTTTATCGAATGAATGACGACAGAGCAGTAAAGAAAACCAATAATTGGTGTCCTTTGGTCTTCCTTTCTTCCGTGCTGACAAAGGTCAGATGGCGAGATGATGTGCAGAAAGACCTAACAGTGCTAGGAATAAAGAATTGGGTAGTCCAAGTGCAACATCAGAAGAGCTGGAAGACTGTTGTGGAGAAGGCGAAAATGTTCGAAGGAACGTAGTAGTGTCTCAGAAGAAGAAGGAGAAGAAGTATTCTCTCCTTTATGACCAATTTTCTCCGAATTTGCTGTTGAGGGATTAAGAAACTCATCGTGTAAACCAATTAAAATTTAAACAGATGAAAAAAATGACATCTGCACATGTGTAATATTTTATTACCAATAAAACGAAACTTACACCATCAACGAAGTTTTTTAATAATTAGCACCACAAATAATTTCTTTGTTGTTTTTTAATTGAAAAGTAAACTTTATTTTTCTATATTGATGTTTGTTTGAGTAACCAGAAAGACCCTATTGAGACAATTGCTACCAAAAATCAACTTATTCAGGGCGCAATTTAAACTTCTTTCCAACCACCCCAAATATAGGAAAAGATCTATGGTGTACAGCCATATTTTTATCAAAATTGTAAATTCTCTTAGGAAAAGGTTTCTTGATGAAGTCCGAGGGATAAGAGTTATTAATTAAAATATATCTGGCCAACTTAATATTATTATTGTAGAATTTATAAAGTGCTACCTCATTATGGTTGTGTTAAAAGCTTTTTTAAAATTTTTCATTTAATAAATTTATTCTAAACTATTTAAAGGGATAAGGAAACAATGTGATTTACAAAATAAATTGCGGTGCACCCAATTGTCTAAGAAACTATATTGGACAGACTAAACGCCCGTTGCGAACGAGATTAACTAACACAAGGACAACTATACAACAAACCCATAACGTAGTCACTACCCATAGACTAGGCGAGAACCATAAATCTAATTTCCACCTTTTCCCAATAAAATTCCTTTCTACATATTTTGTTCAAAATCAATGTCGGAAATGATGCACATAGAAACAACTGAAAATACTATCAACTCATACAATGATTAATAGTGCTTTCAACAGCTTATTTTCTAAATTTATTGTTATACGTTCACGTGAAAAACAGATATTCACACGAGTTTGCAAATGTTTATAACACAAATATATTGAGGTATTACGCTTCCCATTTCACATAGATACTCCAAGGGCCCTGGGATTGGAGTTGTATATATCAGAGGCCAGCCATTCTTTCACCGAGTCTGACTTTAACCACTTTTGAGACGAGTTTAAGCGTAACGGGTGCCTAGGATTTCACTTGCTGTTACTTGTGGTTCTTGTTTTGCGATCTGATACTGACTTCAATAGTTTGCTTTTACAGAAAGAAACAGAGGTCATCATATAATCAATTAATTTTGTTAGACGGTAAGTGGTATACAGATTGTAGTGAAATTAACGCGGAACGAGCAGTTTTGGGCGATTATTTTGGATTGTTGTGAGGTGTTGGAGACGGCAACGGTACGGTGGTAGATAATAAATCAATTATTGTACAATAGTGTTGAAAATAAATTTCGAGATTTAAAGCATTATAATAAATTTTTTTACTACAACTGTATTAGGATATTTTGAATTAACAATATTTTCTACGTTACGCACATAATTATAACCACATTTTAATATTAACCGAGGTTTCCAACATGATAAATTAATTTTGATAGGCCGTAAGTGAAGAACAGATTATAGTATGGTTAAAGAGAACGGAGAATTGTTACGTCAAGACGACCGGTGTAAGGAGTTATCGACACCGGAAATGAAGGCGAAATTATGTGGTAATATGGATTAAAGTGTGGGTGTAAATATATGCATTTTTATGCGTCTATCTGTGTAAGTGTGAAAAAATATATATAAATAAGTGGGTGTGTTGGTGTGCTTCGGACATCAGGGAAATACTGAGGTGAAACAAGCCTGACTAATACCGGCTTCAGACCCGAGATTAATGGCCAGGAATTTTTTATTTCCTGAAAACTGGAAATATATTTCATTTGAGTATTTTGTTAATGTTTTTGAGAATTTATAACATTGCTTCTTTTCCCGAAGGTCTTGTCACCTCCATTAGAATATCATATCTGTACAGGATAGATTGAAAAATCTACAAAACAAGAATGTCATACAATTTTAATAACAACATAATTATACACATAATGAAGTATACTGGGGCTGATAGATGCAAACAGCACAAGACAGTTAGTTTAGTATCCACTGCATGCAAATATTACCGCAAATAGTATGTAGAAGGATGGAACGTCAAATAGAATGCGAGTTAGGAGAAGATCAATTTGGTTTCAGGAAGAATGTAAATATAAGAGAAACATAAATGTATGTGCGTTAATTTGAGAAGAATGTATACGGAAAACAGGCATACGTTCGTGGCATTTGTAGATTTAGAAAATAGTGTCTTCAAATTTACATTATCAAAATATTTAAGGATTTTTAAGAAGACAGGAATAATGTGTAAAGAAAAAAGTCTTACCGATAACATCTACATATGGCAGTCAGCATTAATTAGACTGCATCCTTGTTTACTCCTTTCTTGATTTCTGCTTTCTTTTCTTGATCTTCAATTCTGTCGCCCATGCTGTTTACAGGCGATGAAGACAGTTAAAAATGAGTACGGCAAGGGAATCAAACTGCAAGGAAAATAAATACAGCCCCTAAGGTTTGCTGATAACATTGTGATATTAGAAAAGTCTGAAGGAGACTTGGAAACCATAATAAATGGCATGAACGTAGTTCAAAATGAGCATTACCTCAGGTTTTCCCTCTATTAATAGAGTGTAGTATAGAAAATAGTGGAATAACGAAGGGTGTTGGATTGGGAAGGGATATTTTGAAGGAAGTAAAGGAATTTTCTTTCATGGTAAGCATAATAACTAGGGATGGCAGAATAATAGTGGACATAGAGAGTAAAATAGCAGAGACAGAAAAGGCTTTTCAAAAAAAGAGGATTTCATAATATTCATACTTATATTACTCGTAGGTAAATTCATTACAAAAATGTGGACGGTAGGAGTTTCAGAAAGAAGAAGAATAGAAGAATTTGAAATGTGGTGCTATAGAGGAATGCTGAAAATCAGAAGGGGGTAGAGTAACTGACGAAGAACTTGTAAGAAGAATAAGAGAAAAGAGAACAGTATGGAGGACTTTGACCAAGGGAAGGGATAGATTAATAGGCCACGTCTTGTGGTATTGCAAAATGAGGGACTTGTGAAATAACCACTAGTATAGTTTAGTATAGGAAGGGATAGATTAATAGGCCACGTCTTGTGGTATTGCAAAATGAGGGACTTGTGAAATAACCACTAGTATAGTTTAGTATAGGTTAGCATGGAGCCTTGCATCAGACCAGTCTAAGGACGGAATACCACCACCACAACAACAAAGGAAGAAAAACTGAAGAAACATGAAAATATACCGAAAAGTTGTTGCTTATTCAATTTCAAGAAATAAAGCCTGTAAAAGGTCATAAACCTAAAGAACACTTATTCTTAATAAAACAATTTGAGTGGTAATGATTTATATTAATTTTAACATATCCTGACTCGACCAGAGTTAAGCGATTGCTGCCTATGGTATAGTTTACAATTATAGAAAAAGGAAATCCTATGACATGAAATTTAAAAAAAAGGTGATATATGGGATGGGAAATTCATGTCAGCTAACATTAATATCGTCGATTTGTTCTCAATTAATTTTTTTGTCCTGTAGTGTAAAATCCAATCGTAGATTTCAGTAATGTAACACGAAAGTTGTATAAATATTTTCTTTTGTGTTAAGTGTATTAAGGATGGACGGTCCAGATTGGTCTGACTAACTTTGGAATATATAATTACATCTTCGTACGCACAATGTAAAACCATATGTTTCAGTATTGTATAGAATTCCAAATCAAGCAGCCTTCGAAATATTCCGGGAAAATCTCGGAATTAGAATAGGACTATTATAAAAGCAAATTGTCCAAATTATGTATGAGCTACAAAGAAAGGGGTTAAATCATATTTCGTAACTTTTCTTGGCTTGAAAAATTTACATTATCAAAGCTGAATGTAGAAAGCCCTGAAATTTGTTTGAAAATATTAATTTTGAAGTATAACTGTTTCCAATTTGAAGACGATCCCTACACGTAACTGTACAGAATATCCATTTTAAGTTGAACCTTTCACAGGTGTAAGAGAAAATAAAGTTACTCTGTTATGTCTATTTACCATTTTATTTGTCTTTCTTTTTTTTTCATCAAATCGAAATAAAAACTTCAACGGGTACAATTATCAACAAAGAGATCCCGGAAATGTGTAAATGTTAATCACTTGAAGGAAATATGTATAAAACTGTCATATATGAGATAGGATGATTGTCAACCACCACCGAGCTGAAACGACAATTGCAGTAATTACCCGTATTATTCATTCACCTAAGGCAACACACGAAATGAGTGTTAGAAGTTGTAAAGCTACTGTCACATCGTAAGACTGTAGTGAAGGTTTTCGTCACCTGAGATGTCGTGGGCGTCGCGGCGAGTCGCGGCGCCTGAGTCACATGCTACTCACGTCCCGGCGCTGCTTGGCATGCACACAGCACCGCTAATGACACCTTCTCACCTCACCTCAGCCCTCGTCGCTGATACCTAGCTGATGAGACGGCGCAAGCCATCAGCAGTAGAGCGATAGCGTAATGGGGACAGCAAATTAGATGCTCCAATAGTGCACGTGACCTGCCGCGCTTAATTCACTTTCAGTCCAACATGGTTTACCAAACAAGCCTGAATAAGCTCACATAAACTTCATAATATCATTGTAGGCATTACAGTGGCCACTACTTCATATTTGCCAGCCTTAACCTCTCACTTATTACAAGACAGTAAACAATTAATTTCAAGGCCTTAGTGTTAACAATTACTATTTAATTGATAAAATACTATAGGGTATATTTATTTAAACCATGACCTATAACTCAAAAAAACCAACCGAACAGATAAAGGTGACTAAATTCATAAAGATACCTCCCTATATTTTAGTTCATCTCCGTGGAATAAATTGTGCTCTGAATACGAAAATTAAAAACCATAAAATAAAATACTATTATGAAAATAGCCTATGTTCCGAGAAAATTAGATTCCTGCCCGTATGTGATTTTTGTATTTAACGCAGGACGTCCGCATAAGATACGATAGCTCTACCTAATAACGATTTCTGTCGATCCTCGACCTATAAAAGGAATCGACCAACACACACCAAAATTTACCGACTCCGGTAATCGTTTTCTTCGTTGGCATGTCATGGATCTCGGCTTCAATGGTTAATCTAGAGCTCATCATAATGAAGTAAAGTAGCGTTTCATGAAAAACGTGATACAGCGAACCTATCTTTTGACGAAGTTAATTGAAGTCTAGATTCAAAGTATTACAGAACAAAAATTAAAAAGATGCTATTAAAAAGGGTCATTGACAGAGTTAGTACTGAGTCTCGTGGACATTTAGCATTCCTGTCATATAACAAGATTAGTTCTTCGTCTATTTCTAAAACAACAGTGAAGCTCCTCGAATTTATAGACTTCTAAAAATACACATAGATGGTTCCTCAATAGTCATTGAAATAAACTCGTCATTTAATTTTTTAGCCGAAATGAACGACATAAAGATAAGAAACATATATTCTGGTTAGGTCAACCTAATAGTCCATTTTATCAAAATGACACTGCATAAACTGTAATTTCTTAAAACTCACTTTACTGTTACATACTTCAAATATTCTAATAAGTGTATGTGGCAATCGGCATTTCATTTAGTCAATTTGTGAAGAATTCCCCGTATTGGAGACTCAGTACAACTAAACACCAAGGCGCCAGTGAGGAGAGACATCAGAGTACCGAACGTGACAGTTCGATTATTTGGTGACTTAAAAATCAGGGGCCTGATTCCAGTTTCTTGACCCCAGGGATTTTACGACGCATCCATTTCCAAAAACTATGGAGAAAACCGCGGCACAAGTTGGATTTTAATTAGAAGCTGAGAGTCGGGTGAATCGTCATGCATCTCATTGTGGTGTGAATGAAGAGATGACCTCCGAGGATGGATGGGAGAAATATCTACACTTGGGCATGGGCATTTGAAGATGGAAGAATTCTGTAAGGTGCTTGGTATTCGATCCACTGCACGGTAGTCGGACATGAGAATATGAAGGAGGAACAGGTTGGGCAGTCGTGAAATAGAAGTTGATCAGTCGGGGAAGAAACTTAGAAGTAGGAAGGTTTAAGTTGAGTTTGGATTTTGGCGAAGAACGTCATAAATTAGGTAGAAGTCGCTTGAGAGTGAAATAAGTTTTCAATATAATCCGGAGAAAAACTGAAAAGAAGATGGTGGGAGATGGTGGGAGAGAGCTGAATTTGCCCCGTCTACGTAATCCTATAAGGAAGACCTGGTACCGACGGCAAAATTCATCACTAGAAGGAGTCGCCAGACGAACGCTGAAGCAGCGTGAATTATGAAGAGGGAGAAGGAAGCCATCGTTTCACAAAGGAAAAACAGGCGCGTGTCTGATCCACTGTTTGAAATGTGTCATAAATGTCGTTCTGCTGCAAAAATCCCCCAAAAAAGACCCTTGGGAGATTCTTTTTTTTCAATAGTTCTTGGCCTTCCATTGGCCACGACGTTTCGAAGGCGGTCACGTATCCCCGAACAGACAGTAAACACTTATCGATTTTTTTTGGCGGGTAACAGGCTACATGAGGGTAAACCTGAAGCAGGGAACTTCCCTTTATTAGCATAGGAAGAGACTTGAAAAGGGGGGATGTGGATGTAGAACAAGGTAGTCAAGGGTTGACTAGGGCCCCCAGGCTGAAGTGTAAGGATCCTACCCGGTGTTTCACTTAAAGGTAATGCAGGGAAAACCCTAGAAAACCTGCAGCAGGTAGGTCGAGTTAGTGGGTACTACCCCTGCGTCCTTATGATGACGGGAGACTGTTTTTTTGTGGGAACGCAACAATCCCGCCTCCATGCCTTGGTCAGTATTGAGAGGCAGTTGGACGACTGTTCCAATGGGATCAGCGTACAATTCTTACCGTATGCCGAAAGTCTTTGACCTCCATACATACACCTCTCAAACATGAAACAATTAAGACAAACTTTTAGAGCCAATGGGTATTCACAAACCCTAATCTATCGGGCTTTTAAGAAAAACAAAAATGGTAAAAATACCGTTGACTAAAGGAATAAAAAGAATAAGTGACGAATGTAGCCTGACGGGAGAGGAGAGAATATGCTTTAAATTCGTACATAAAAATAACCGAACGAATTGGAAATACTTGGAATATACGTACTATGGGAGAGCCTGCTTCTTTTAAGAGGGGACGGCATAATACCAGTACTTAAGTAGTTACTAACCTTCCCCAGCTAGTGAAAGACAAGGACACAAATTACTAGTGCAAGGAATATACCAAGTGTTTAAAGTCGTGCATCCGGAAAATCTCCCATTCTGCAAACTCCGGCAATAAAGACCATGGATGGTAGTGCGCCAGTGTATTTCCAGTATCGCGGAGCAAGACACGAATCTTCCATCGAAATTTGAGGTTCGTCTCAAGTTTACCTGCCAAGAAAAATTCTATCTGGACACGAAGAGGCTATAACAAACAAACTGAATATTTGTTTATTAGTTTTTTCAGACGTGAGCCACTGACTGCATACGTTATCTGGTAGCTGATATTAGTAGAACCATTCCGGGCCGAATTTATTACAAATATTCACACCGTCAGTTTCCGATACTATACCTAGTGGAGGACTATACACATGATGACGATGTTTTTGTGTTAGAAAAAGTTACATCGCTGTTATGTCCTGTAGTTTAATGAGAAACTAACTTTATCATTATAAATTTATGTCCTAAACGGAAAAGTTATTAAACCTACTAATTTTCTAAATATATTAAGTACGTTCTTCAAAATTTATTATATAATTGTTATTATAATAATTATTTGAACATATCAAAACTATTTTATTATATACTGTCCAATTACCAACTAATTTGGCTTGCCGTACCTGGTTAGCATCAGTGCCTCGCACCACAGAGGTCCCGCGTTAGATTCCCAGCATGTGTTTTTTGTCATTTGGAAAATTTATTTTCTTTCTCGAGGTTTTCTCAGTATGTGAAGTCAAAGTCGCTAAATAGCTTTTAGTTAATGTGACTAAACAGAATAAAAAATAAATCTGACTATATATGGATTGGGATAGCAGAAGTGCTGACATTAAACTGGAGGTCCAGCCTCGTCTTCAATTGGTCGGAATTCCTTCCTCGTGGAATCTGTTCCACGATGGCATGGATATTATTCCAATAACATTTTAGTAATGACAAAATATTAAATTGTCATGGTTTGATATACACATTTATATATAGCATGTAGTAATTACCCTAAAAGCTACCTAACAATTTGAAACGCTTCTCGCATTCACACACATCCATACAAAAGCTGTGGATCAAAGCAATTAAATGGTTTACATAATAATTTTATATATAAATGAATATTTGTACAAGCTGTAAAACGGCTTGTCAGTTTACTATAGTCTAATTAGTATATTATGTATATGAGTAGTTGATACATTATATAATGTGCTTTTGTGAAATTACAGAATTTTTTGTTATCTTTCATATTATTAGTTGTATATGTAATTGGTTTATGCTTAGTGTTAGAAAAATGGTTTTCTTTCCGACTAAGATCAAATTAAGAATTTTCCGGGTTTAATAAATGCTAGGCCAACTGACTTTAATTTAAGCCAGGCAAGAAATCGTAAATGTACGTACCAAAGTGGAAACCTGAAGCTGTCAGGCTCCGCGAGTAATAAATTTGTGAAAGAGCCGCTACGTTGAGGTATATTCTGCCGACCAAACAACAAGTAATAGCCGACATATTTATGACACGATTAGGAAATAAAAAGGAGGCCGCTTCGAATAGTTTTCTGGGAAACGTTCAGCGACCAACTACACCAAATGAGAACTGTTCTCGAGTGCCTGAATACAGCAGGGTTGAGACTGAACCCAAAGATGTGTCTATTCGCTGTCAAGGAAATAAAGATCGTCGGCCATCTAGACTTGCGTAAAAGGCATACTTCGGGACCCGGAGAAAGTCAGGTCGATAACTTATAGATTAACTTTCCCTGACCAATATGACGTGGACAGTTTTCTAGGACTCTACTCTTATTATACACGTTTTCATCGACACTTCTGTGGAAAAGTACGTCCACTACACACGTTGTTACAAGGAGACGTCAAATTCATGTGGAACACCGCAGAGCAAAGTCTTTCGACATGCTGTGACGAGTCCTTTTTTCCGACACATTGGAGGTGTACCTCATTGCTGACAATTTTTACGAGTACAAGTCATAGCGTACGCCTCCAGAACAGTTGGCATAGAGGAATTATTCGATGACAAAGAGAGAATGCCTTGCTTTGTTGTTGTTTCAACCGTTCGCGATTGTAACGGACCACCATTCCGTCTGCTCGCTGACTTGGCTCAAGGATCCCTCTGGACGGCTCGCCAGGTGGACTCTAGTGCTTCAGGAATATGACGTCACGTCAAAGTACAAGAGTGGACGAAAATATCAGCATGTAAACTGTCTCTCTCGAAACCCAGTCCACGAAACAAACACTGAGATTCTGGATTTTCTAAACTCTTTGACGGGCATTCCTGTGGAACAGAGAAAGGACCCCAAAGCTATCTCATATCATACGGATTTTGAACTCTTCACAGGATGAAAAGAGGACTTTAAGTTAATTAATAATGCACTAGATAAGAAACATTAGAATACATCTTCTTCCCAATATGTCGTAGTCATCTCCAAGCAACTTCGTCTAGAAATTCTGCGGCAGTGGGTCAGTTGATCCCCGGAGAGACACGGACTTGGCAATCGCGAGAGTCGACTGTGCGCTGATTGGTCATCCCAGCGTGACGTCTGACTGACCACAGCTGACCACCAATCATACGCTAGGGTTGGCTCACGCTCCACCTGGAAATGACGACAGTGATGACAGTCGTCGAAACGTCGCGGTTGAAGAACTGTGTGACCCGAGTGGAAACCCGAGAACTATTCTTACAAATGGATTATTGTCTGCGCTATTACTTAACTCGGTTTTCCGTTACAAAAGCTGTAGCATCGGCGGAAGCTATCGAGATTGATACATTCGTCGTTGAAGAAATAATACTTAGGCATGAAGATCCTAAAACTAAAATCTCAGACAGCGGACAGTATTTTAATCTAGACTAATACGAGAGATAAAGAGACTGTGAAATAACGCACCGAATGACAACTGCTTACATTCCTCAAACAAACGGGCTTACGAAAGGAAAACAAAACATTGTCCCACATGTAGTCCGTGTACACACACGTCGATCAGAAGAACTGGGACGCTGACGTTCGGCTACAAAAACGCCGAGGAAGAAACAGCGGGATTCACATCATTGTTCCTGGACCATGGTCGCGAGGCGTAAATGACAATAGACACGATTTTCCCTTACAATCCCAACGATTTGAAACTTCAGAAACTAAATTCAAAACCACCAGCCGTAACGTAGAGTCACGAAAGACAGAAATTAGAAATTTATATAAGAACTGGGGAAATATTGAAAATGGATTGGAAACTCCGTTTAGTAATTGTTGTAGTTAAGAAACCTTACTTAGAGGAGATAGTGTCCTTACGGCCTAAAAACCTTTATTACGCAGTTCGAGAGATATTTTGAAATTAAATGTAGCGTCTCATACAGAGGCAGTTTTATTCACCCAATGATCCTATGCACGTGTCCAGTAGTGAATGACTTTAATTTCGTTGTAAGGTTTTTCACCGTCTCATAGAACAGAGAGCTTTCTGGACAAATAATGCAGAATGGATAGGAAGAACGAGTTTAATGAACATTTGAACAATGGGAAAATTTACACTGGGATCATCAAACGCTAGAAGTTTATTTCAATAAATGCTCTTGGACAATTCTATAGACGACGATGAGCTTATTGACATGCTCCAGCACCATTATGATGACGAAATTAATAGTTATCCTAGTATGGGACTAGTGACGACAGATCTACAAGCAATGGAATTTTTACAACGGAAACAAAGTTTTTTTAAAGAATAATATCATTATTATGGTGATTGTGACTACGGGGTGAATAGCCGTTTCTAATAATGAAATCCATCAAAGAAACAGTAATTTTCGATGTGCAGGATCCTAAATTACTGACGCGAAACATGAACCATCAAGGATAATATTGTTTACAAAATATTTATTTACTAAGTACCCATAATGTAATTACTGTTAGGGTTAGATGTTAGATGACCTGACCCTTTCAACTTAAATCTGATTTTAGTATCAATGAAAATTAAATAAAACGTCCTCTGTTTAGCAAAGTGACAAACAAGTAATCTGTTCTATTCTAATCTGTCACATTATGTCGGAGGAAAATAAATTTATAAAATATTTTAATATCACGACGAGAAAACCAACTTATATTACAGAATTGTAATGAATTTGTGGGAAGAACGTTTTGTAAAAAGAGAAACTCAGAGAAATGAAGATTTGAGAATGTTTCTTCCTTTTTTACTTTGTTTGGCATGGGTTACTCATACAGAGAATTTAGGAAAGGGTTACGTTTTATAGATGTTTGTAGATAAAAAGACCAATATGATAATTTGAGGGGATTCCCAAGTGAATAAAATGTTGTTCCACACGGCACAATACACCCTTCTATTCTCAGAGATGAAAGCATCATCCACAAGAGGTGGGCGAATCTAAAATGAATTAATGATTATAAAAAGGGAAATGTTAAGTGATGGAAGAGATGAATATGTGATGATATGGTGAATGATGTAACTCCGCGCGACAGCTAAAAACTGGAACACATATCCTTCTTGAGTCTTTAACGTGATGCCTCCATGTTAGTCTCGATTCTAACCTAACCCCTACATACTTAGCCTTCATAGTTCACGGGATAACTTCTCCGAAGAATCGGAGGACGTGTTTTCTTGATTTTCGTCGGGTGTTTAGCAACGCCTGGTTCCTTGACGCGCTGTTCTTTACTCACCAATTGGTGGCCCTGCATCAGGTATTATTCGTGACTGCGTTCAGACAGGCTCACGCGACACACGGGTCCCGCGATGTCGTGAAGTGTGTGGTGTCGTCCACGTACTGTGTGATTTCGGCTCCGGCTCCTGGCTTCGGGGTGTCTGCCGTGAAGATGTACAGGACAGGCCCGATGACGCTGCCTTGTGGTACGCCGGCCCGGATCATCCTTATCGACGATTGACAGAGCCTCACCCACCCTTACTCTGGACTAACTGAGTGCTATACACCACAGTGCTTGCCCTTGTTCATGATATGGTCCACCTAAAACCAAACTAAAATGGAAGAAATAGTTTTATATCATCTAACTGAACCAGAAGTCTTACCAAAAATAGTTTCTCGAAGACTTTAAAGAGCGTCGGCAGCAAGGAGATCGGTAGGTAGCTGCTGGGATCTCTCTGGTCCATTACAAGATTAGGTATGTCGCAAACGATGGCGTTTCCAGGCGCTGGAGAATTTCCGCTAGCTCAGCAGGGTCGTAGAGGATTCGCCTGACGTACTCGATGACTTCCGGCGGTAGATTCCTCAGCAGGATGTTTGAAAGCCCGTCGTTTCCCGGCGCTTTGTTGGCCAGCAGCTTCCAAAGAATAACACATTGCTCGTTAATTGAAAAATTGGGGATTTCGTCGTCTTCGTTCTGTTTCCTGAAAGATTAATCCCACAAATTTCTTTTCACGTATTTTACCTCATAAATTTTCAACAGGGCGATATGACTATATGCCGTGCCATGAACTCCTATTAGATGAAAATCCGGGTCGTTTTCTTGACGTAGCTTCTCTTGGTCTCCTAGAGTGTGATCAGGAACACAGAAGAACGGAGATCCGCTCTGGGAAACAAGGTTGATGAGTCAGAGCTTTGATGTCTCGGACCAGCCAATTCATCCGAGCTTTGGCCAATTTACCACACGTGTCCTGCCAGCACTTTCTGGTTCTGTGCTTCTCCCGAACCAGGTCTACGATTATCGCGGGGAGGTTGATTATCCTCTGACCCACTGGTCGCCTGGGCCCGGAAGATTCGTTGGCGCAGTGGACTATCATATCCGTGACGAACTCCACTGCTGGTTCGGTGTCCTCAAGATCGGGGACTTCTGCAATTGAGTCGGCGAGTTCCGTCTCGAATTTCACCCTTCTTTAACCATCTCTGCCGTTATGAGGTCATTCTCTGAGGCTTTATTATTCTACAATTGTTTAAATTTTTCTTATTTCTTTTATTGTTGGTGGTTCCGTGTCATCTGCACCCTCATTATTCCTCTCTTCATCATCCATAACATCTCTACATTCACTCTCAACAGCTCTCTCTAAACTTTTTCTACTACTTGATCCTTCTATTTATTTATTTACTGGTCTGACTGAGAGTAGTGATTCGAAATGTTTTGCCAATTCTTCCAATGTTCGTTCTTTCCCGACTATTAATCTGTCTGTCTTATCCTTAAGTATATTCACTCTATGTTGGTATCCCTTCTTAAGCTGTCCAACCCCACGAAATAACTTTTTCCCTCGTTTGCTTTCAAAATTCTTCAGCATTTCATCAACTCTATCATTTTCTTCTATTCTTTATTTGTTTGTTATCAATGTCTTTGCTATTCTCCGTTTATCTTTAAAACTGCCATATTATTTCGAGTGGGTCTCTGTATCATTATTTGTTGGGCCAAATTTCTCTCTTCCAGAACCTCAGCAACTTCATCATATCATTTATTTCTATTGTTTCCTTCTCACTCTATGCACTTCTTGTGCTGTTACACGTACTGCTAGCTTTGTTTTTTCCCAAATTGAATTGAAGTTCACATCCCCATATCCATTCCACATGTAGTTTTCTTTGCAACTGATCTCTAAACTCTTTCTCTTTATTTTCATCCTTTAGAATTTATACGTTATAAACGTTACCCTGTTCAGTCCTGTCTCTGGGTTTAATTTCCAGTATTACTTGAAACTTGATCTTCACCAATATGTAATCTGTATCACTGTCTTCTCGTCGCTGGCCCCTTACGTCCTGTATGTTAGACCACGTGCTGATAGATGCGTGACACGCTTCCGTCTTGTTCTTTGTCCAATCATACGTTGATATCCATGTAATCACAAGTTTCTAACCAAAGGTAAAATCAACCAACTTCCATCCGTTCCATTGGTTTTTTGGTGTTTACAGTGATATCCTGCCACTGAGTGGTTTTCTATCTCTTTGCCTACTTTGATGTTAAAGTTGTCTGAGGAGAATACAATGCTATACTTGGGTAGCCTTTCATATAATTGTTACATTTTTTCAAAAAAAATTGTTTTCCTCTTCTTCGGCCTCCTATGTTGGAGTATGAACAATAATTAATGAGATGTTGGAAAATCTCCCACTGGAGTTTATTGCTTCATATTCGATCATATTATGACTGACCGATATCTTGGCCATAAAACCTGTAACTGTTATATTTTCTTCTTCCCCACCGTTAATCAAAATGTAATGCTGTAAGTCCACCACTTCTATTGTTTTCCATATTATCTGTTGCAATGCTGCTAAATCTATCTTATATTCAAGTAATTAATACTCCAACTTTCTGCTAACCTCAGCCTGAAAAATACATCACACATTTCATGTTCCAATATATCCATATCGTTATCATTTAGCGCGCTGTACTCGTCATAAGTTTGGGACTGTCTGGTTCTTTCGATTTGGTTCCTGAACAATATGAAGTTTTATGGTGGTGGGTTCTTAGCCCCACGTACCAACCCCCGACCTGGAGGGCCGGGAGTCTGGATCATCACCTTCGGCTTGTCTGGCAAGGTAGATACGCTTTATAGCTCATAGGATCTTTTGACCACACAAGCCCCACCTTCACTTCTAGGTAAGAAAACCATATTAAAATAGTTATTGGACTTCCAGCCGGGTGAATGTAGGCATTGGCCACGACGTTTCGACGGCGGTCACTGCCATCGTTCTCAAGTCGAAACGTCGTGGCCAATGCCTACATTCACCCGGCTGGAAGCCCAAGAACTACTGAAGCAGCAGATACACCGGGAAAACCTTCGTTCTTTCATATTAAAATAGTTTAAGATAAATAAACTCAAAAAATCTAAAAACGCTATACCATTGTTATGTTCCGTCCTCTTTTCAATTAATATTATCTTACAATGATTAAAATCGTGCTAAATTACAATTTAATGTAATATGTGATTGTTAGACTGAAAAGTAGATTGGAACAGCGGGCAGGAACAACACAGTCGAGGAGTGCCTGTGGGAGTTTCTCTCGCAGGCCTTTCCCTCCAGAGTGACTGCGGGGCTCACCAGATTATGTCGGGAATGCCTCGTACACTCTCTGTTTTTTTTAATCAAATTTATCACATGCCGAGATACCTTCACCTATCTTGGGAAGTATATGGACTGGGCATATGATAAGAGTTGCCCGCTGATCCAATTAGATCAGTCGGCCAACTGTCTCCTGAAATTGGTGAAGACACGGAAAAGGGATGCTGCGATCCCACAGAAAACTCGTCTCCCGACATTCGTAAGGGCGTAAGAATAGTATCCAATGCCCGACCTACCTGATGCAGGTTTTCTAGGGTTTTATCTGCATCTCTTTAGGTGAAACACTGGGTACGATCCTTAAACCACAGCCCGGGGGCCCTTGTCAATCCTTGGCTACCTTGCTCTACCTTCCGCAGTCCTCCTTTTCAATTCCCTTCCTATGCTATTGAAGGGGAGTTGCCGTGTCAGGATCACTCTCATGTTGCCTGTTAACGCAAAAAATAAAAAATAAATAAAATCACCATAATCTATAGAATGTGCTGTATAAAAGGAGTTTCCTTGGGAACTCTTGTGAGGATATCAGTGACTGACTAGTGCAAACAGCTTAACCTGTTTTAAGAATAAATATAGATTTTGAATAACAAGAAATTTACAAAAATTGTATACAGATTAAAGAGCTTCATCTGCTGTTCCCGGGATTGTTGCCTTTCTCCATAACGACCGCTTCTGGGGATGTTGGTACTATGGGAGGGATGAAACAACCAATCTGGTGGTGGTTTCGGACAAAGGAGAAATCCCCTTCAATATTACAATAGTCGCAGTGCACGTACCGTTCCCCTGCATTAGTTTCACATCATCATGCAATTCAATCGAATGTTGAAAATGTTAGTGACAGCACATTCCACAGACCACGCCATGAAAGCCCGGTGTCAGCTTTGTCTCTGTTGAAGCTCATAAACAAGTCTTTAAAATTCAAGAATTTCATATTAAGATTAAACAAGTGTGGTGGTGTAGTGTAGTAGCTTTAAAATTCAACCAGTAGGGTGAATTTTACCTTACCTTCTTAGTCTTGCTTCTAACTCTATGAGCTTTGTTTTCATATTTCATTTCTATACCTTAAGAGAATCTGCAAACTATTTTCTGTTGGTACAATCGATTGGTTTTGTACAATTTTAATAAAATTCGTTACATTTGTACCTGAAATATCTGAATTACTTGATAATTTTCCGAAATCATAGAAATTCTTGGCAAGATACAGTAAAACATTGTTGTGCTAATTTTTCAAAGATTAAATTTATACAAAAGCCAGGACAAAATTATACGAAAACGTCTACTACAACATAAACAGCAACAGATACAAATGCATATTGATAGTATTGCCAAAATTGAATTGCCAATGGTTAAATGAGCATGTACCCACACTCAATCACGACGCGCATCCCCCAAGGAAGTGTCATTGCCCCCTTCCTATACAACATCTTCTCCCACGATATCCCACAACATCCCAAAACTAGCTTAATCTTGACACAGCCATCTCCTATGAAACCTCCTCTCTCATCTCCAATTTCCAACCACTCCAATCAGCGCTCAACAACCTAGAGCAATGGTCCAAACAATGGCGAATCAGCATTAACCCCACCAAATCAATAACCGTCCCATTCACGCTAACAAAAAACTCTCCTTCCCAAATCCATCTCTACGTCAACAATTTCTTAATCCACACAAAAACAGAAACTACCTATATAGGAATTGTTTGATTTTGGAGTGGAGCAGATTGATTCAAAACTCTCTTGGACACCTCATATTAATCATTAATTCATAACTCTATATCCCCTCCTAAACAGAAAAGCCCCCGTTACCATCAGCACAACAAACAACCAAAATTCAAACAAAACAAAACATAATCCTACGTACCATTACAAACTCTCCCTGGTGCCTTCGAAATTATGGATTTTACGTTGGAAAGTTTTATGTTATGGTGGATGACGTAATCTCCTAATCCATAAGCTCCCTAATTAAAAGCATCCCCACTAACTCAGTTTAGAATTCAATATGCTCAATTTAAGCCCAGTAAAGCATAAAGTTTTTAGAAATGTCCGTCTTCACGTATTTCTTAGAATTAGGACGTGGGGATTGTGATTAGTGAATTGGTAGGTGAGCCTAGCTTTGGTTTACGGAATGGAGAGGTCTTAAGTCGGATTAGCTCAGTTGGTAGAGCATGCGGCTGGATATCGCAAGGTCCTGAGTTCGATTCCCTGTTTCGGTTGACATTTTTCCATTCTTGTCTTTCTTCTAGCAAGGATAGTTGAAAACTCTATTCACTACATAGTCCGGGAGGTACAAGGGCTGTTGGTGGAACCGTGTGGATCTGCGAGGCTGCGGGGTTGTGGCTGCCAGCCGTTGGCCTGAGCTTCTGACTGCTGGGCTGGGGCTACTGGCTGCTGTTGGCAATATAATTTGATTCACTTGTAAATATTGCTGCATTATCAGACACGATTATATTTGGAAACCCAAGAGTGGCAAATATCTCGGATAATAAATTGATTGTTGATGATGAGGTTGGAGAGTCTCATAATATTATTACTTACGCCCACCTTGACTTTGTATCCACGACTATTAAAAGTTATGGTTTTGGAAAGGTCCAGCATAATCAGTGTAGATTCGCTCCCAGTTTCTCTCGGATCTTCCCAGTGATGTAGAGGAGCTTATGGTGCATTATAATATTATTTATAAATATTTCATTTGTGGCCAGCGCAAAGCCAAGAGTTGGAACTTTCGGGACGAGAGGGACGCTGGAAAATCCCGTAAAGGGACAAACAAGTCTATTTTGGCCCCCTTTCTGAGAAAGGGCTAAGGAGGGGATATTGGGTTTAGCCATAGGCTGGCCAATAAGAGGATGAAAAAAAGTAGAGAGGAGGGGAGAAAACGTTTACCGTAGTCTCTGAGATTCTCATAGAGACACTTGTGGTAAAGACGGCGAGAGGGATGGTCCATTCAGCGCCACAGAACGAGCGGCATCCAAGAGTCCCTGAATGTTCCGGCTTTTGGTAAGTGTTGGCCACGAATGATCACGCGACCGCGGGTTCGTAACCTAATCACCACGGTTATCCTTGGGAAAGGGAGACTCACTGTTAGCTGTCGCAATTGGTGAATTTTCAGGCCAGGCAGATAAATATTTCATATATATATTTTTTTGTTTTGTTTATAATAAATTCATTTTCTTAGGATATTTTTTAATTTTTATTTAATTTATTCTTGCGTAAATAACCTACGCAGGTGGCGCCCAAAATCCCTGACCACGTGGTACCCGAAGTGTGCCACAAGCTTTACATGGGTTCGATAATGTTTGTGCATAGGCCTCACGTGATATTGCAATTCTTTCAATATCACGATCAATGCCTATCGAAATACAGTATTTTCGAGCCAGTTGTTTCATTTTCGTGATTCCATTGTGTGTATTGAATTTTAACTATAGACTGTCAGTCAACTGTTGAATGGATCTTTTGAATTCAGATTCAACCCTATGAAATACTTTGTTGATAGTACTTTCAGTTCCTCGCTGCAGTGCTGAAAGTAGCTTTGAAAGCTCTTCATCTTTTGCTGTTTCGACTGCCAGTGATTTAGCATTGACATATTCCATCGATGTAAAAATTGTCATCAACATTCATCTCATTGATGAAATGTCAGCGGATAATTTCATTGCTTTGTGTGTCGAGAACAATTAACACTTTGAGATGACAATTTCGATTGCTTTTGTGTTGCTCGAGAAAAACAATCAACATTTGAATGTTCCGTTCCTTTTTTTGAATATAACTTCCTAGTCGAATCCTGATAGAAATTCAGCATAACGTAAAAGCCTTCCAGATGTCATTGGTGGCATTTTCGTGCATTGATGAAACATTCTTGTTAGCGGTTTATTGTCTATCACAAATAGCAAGACCCTTAAATGGATAAATACTCAAAATAATCACACTGTAATGTAAAAGAAGTGAAGACTGGTACTATTTAACAAAGTATGTTCTCATAAAGTTAACGTAGGTTTTAAGTCAGAATTTTAAAGTTATATTTGGGGATTTATTATTATAAGGAAAGACTAATTTAACATTATTTTTAATAAAATAATAATTTACATGAGACTTTTAAATCAGAGTTTTCAGTGGGGTGAATTACGAAACTATTAGGATTTCTGATGGCAATTGGCTTGGCAACTGAAAACTCTTTATAATTCAAAACAACGATACCTACGAGGTATCTGCGTCCCGGTCTACGCCGATGGTGATGGCTGGTGGCTGCATCAGGGGATGACCTCTGTTCATCTTCGTCCGAGCTGAATATCACGGAAAAATTTGGTGGAGACTCCCTTAACTCCTTCCGGTGGCTAACAAATTAGTTTTAGTTCAGCATTAACCGGCCTCTCCCTTTCTCTCAACAGCTAAATTTTAACTTTTCATCAACTGTCTTCCGTTTCCCAACAGCTTTCCTCCCGTCTCTCAGCGCTTTCTGTTCATCCGCTCTCTCTTTTGAATCTCAAAAACGTCTCTTTACATCGACTGTTTCCCGTCTCTCGTCTCCCAACACTTTCTCCCTCCTTCTCCAAAAATCCCTTCCCCTGTAACATTGGTGGGTACCTACATAATTTCAAACCACCAATAAGCTATTATCCTCAAATGCTTCTATTGGCTCGCTCTTTGACAATTGAAGCTAATAGGAAAAATTTCCACCCTGCTGGGCCTAAATACTTCATGTGTTTCGCGTTCTTTCGTGATATTTAAAATTATCCACGGAACTCTCGGTTTAGCCAGAAGCAACCCCCAAATTATTCACGGTGATCCCTTTTCGTGAATGGTCCTCTCCCACATACAAAAGGAAGGGTCAATCTTTTGTCTCAAGGAATGCGAGTGCCGCCCAGGGAAAACAGATGCACAGTTTCAACTCGAGTATTTAATGCATTACAACATGTTAACGCTACATTATGTTACAAAACTAAATGAAAAAACTTATGATATTTCTTTAAATATTTTTGTCTTATATTATTGGAGAAGCCGTTTAAAATAATTACAAGAAACTAAAGACACGTCATTTAAATTCTTTATTTATGTTAAAGAAAACTAGTGTTTAAGGTGTTCAATTTTTTTAAAATCACTACACTGGAATCGAACAATAAACATTCTCATATAGGTTTTAGTAGATTATTTCAATAGATTCGGAAATATGAAAGAAAATTTTCAGACATATCAACTTAAACCGAAAAGCATATTTATCTACACAATTTTCGAATAATATAAGTAATAATTTAAGATTCAAAAACGGGTTTCATTTTTAAAGAGGCATTAATTAAATAGCCATATTATTTTCGGCAGAAACACATTCCGTTTTTAGATTTTTTAAACAACAGCAATAAATGCCGCCGAACTATCAGTGAGAACAGAAACTCAGAGAACTGAAATTATAGCTATGACATTGAATGACAGTTGAATTATGAAATCTTTTCATTTTTCACTGCAATTGAATTGGGAAGATACGGGTTTTCTAGGGGTTTTTCTGCATCACTTTTAGGTGAATCACCGGGTAAGATCCTTAAACTATAGCCCGGGGGTTCTAGTCTACCCTTCTCTACCTTCCACATCCCCCTTTCCTATGCTATTGAACGGGACTTGCCTGTTTCAGGATCCTCCTCATGTGTCTGTCGCACTCCCCCCATCCTTCCCAAAATAAAATGGGAATGATTCTTTTTAAACATGAAGTTCATAAAACCGAAGTACCGATCCAATCCTCACCGATATTTATTCGGATAAACGTTTAAGAATTGGGAACTCGATTCATGTACCAAACTCCAGTACGTTAGCTGAAAATATGCAATTTCAAACTTCGCGTTAAGATTAAATTACGAGCAATTTGTCCGTATGTAATAAATTTGTTATTATATTACGTAGTATTATTTATATTATTTTCATATTAAAAAATTGTCTTCCATACAGGAGTTCGGTGGCTTCCGCGGAATCTTTATATTTCAGAAATGTGTCCGACAACTAGAAATGGTAGGGCAGAGTGGGGCAAAAATGTGCACATAGTGATTAACCTTGTATACATACTTTTCAAAAATAATAAAAATTATACTTATGGCACAAATATTCAAACTGTTTTGTTTTGAATTCAATAATGTTTTTAATTGTATGTTGAATACGCTTTTTAAGCAATTTCAAAAACGCACTTCTCCCCCTCCTGAGGGGCAGAAATACGTTTATAGTGGGGTAAAAGTTCGCATGTACAGAGGCTCTCCATCGAATGAAATATAATTAAAAATGTATGGAAAGTACACCGCATCTTGCTAAAAGTAAATGAAAAATTAAACCAAATGTTTTACTTTTTTTATATTTATGTCAACTGTTATAAGTTAAAGCCACTACCTTCATGCCACCATTCTTCGCATTCTTACACGTGGTCCAGTACTCTAACGGCAGATCGGTGTACACATCTCCACATCCTTGGTAGGTTATTGTGCTCTCAGCATTACTTTCCTCCTATTGAGTGTCATTTTTAGAAATATTTTTTTTGCGCTTAACTGGTCTTGTAGTTTCTGTGCCAGGAGTTTTTTGACATCTTCATATTATCAGCTTTGGCTGGTACCTTATTCTCAAAAGGTGAACTTGTTATTATTTCAGATTCTTTTCCTTTCTTCTGTGCCACTTGCTGTCACACTGTGGGTCGGACACATTCTTAGCGCAGTTTCTCTAATCACCGCCACCAGCGCTGCGCTGGGACGACTAAGGATGGGTGACCAGGAACCAGAGGCTTTCTCTCTTGATAACCAGACGCCGAGCGGTGCACATCGCTGCACTTTCTTTTCTTTTCCGTTCTTTCTTTCTTTTTTATTACTTTCATGGAGTGTTTCTTTACTTGTCAATTGAATATAATGGTCAATTACCAGCTTATAAGAATTTTATTGTGTTGTATTGTTTATTTATAAATGTTTTCCATTTCACTAAACTTAAAGAAGATACTTTACTTTATAAAAAATTGTTTTATTTTGGACCAACGCTATTTTTTCTTAATATTACATGTTATATTTTTTTAAAAAAATTCATGACTTGGCGTCAGACGCTCAGAACCTAACACTTCTTTCTTCGCAGGCGGGTCTTCATTTTTGAAAGTGGCCTGATCTGTGCTTGGGAGACTTGTCTGGTCTCACTACCGTCTACATCAGGTTCACAATACGACCAGAATATGAATAGCTTTGATAAAGCAATCCATTCGAATCTGGGCTCCCATGCTGGGTGCCATGAATAGATGGAACTGCATCTGCTTCTCCAGATAAGTCTCACCTAGTGGTTTCAATACGTTTTGCACAAACCAACTGTAACTACGTCTACAGACAATCCGTGATGATACTTAAAAGACCGAGTCTAATCTGACCTCATTGGAAACAACAAAAAACTATACTGCGCACTTTTATCCTTTTAAGTTTGTGCGTTATTATAAAACCTGCATTGTAAATCCATTAATCCGCAATAAAAATATTAAAAATCCTTGAAATGATATTCAGTGCGCATTTAAATGTATCATAAAAATAATTTAATCATTCTTCATAATATTTAAACTATTTAAATTTACATTTGGCCATTATTATCCATACCCTTCAATGTTCAGTGTCGAGGCATAATGGAAGTAAGTGAGAATAACCTAAAAAACTCACTTTTTTGTATTTATTAATAATAAGCAATCTGTATTTCACTAATGTATAAAGCACAAATATACAACGTGTATACAATATCATTTAATTTAGTTTTATGTATTGGTAATGAGTAAAGATGTCGCTCAACTATTTGACCGGACGTTATTACATGTGTGATATTCAGTTAAATTAAATAAAGAAAACACTCCTTGTTTACGATTTTATGTATTTATTTAAAAATATTACTAAAAATTAATATTGCTCTGCAATACTTTTCCATATGAACTCTAACCATGGTAAATGTGAAACATCTCCGTGCGCGAAATGTGCTTCAAAAGGGCTACCAAGTTTTGCCCTCACGTATAATACAAGTATATATATAATTTATAGAAAAATGATAAGAATTACCAAACCGCATATTTTCAGCATAAGCATAAATATTTCTTCTTTTACGTCCACTTCTTTTCTTGAAATATAAAATATCGCACAACTCGCACCTCGTCAAAATGTGTAATATTGTTTCTGTTCCACGGAAAGCGAAACGTCCGCAGAATACACAAATATATTCTCGAGAAAGCATCGCTATTATTTCCATGCTTATGAAAGTTACTGTTGAGCATACAAAATTTTATGACAAGATTTCGCACGAGGAATTGTGCATGAGTGAATGATACATTTTTCAGCGTGCGTAACATTTCGGAAGGTTGGTGTATTAAAATTACGTTGCGCACACTAGATTATAATAAAAACATAATCAATTAATCCAGAAATTCTACCTCTAATATTATTCCGAATTTCACAATTATGGTTCAATTTCATAGTTTGCAATAATTTAAGTATTTTCAGTCGGAATAAGCGCCTGTAAAAAACTGTAGCAAGTTCAATGCATTTTTTAGATTAAAGATGTTTTATAATAATTTTAGTGTTGTTACTACCATATGTACGTTTCCTTGATATCAATACAATTGAAGAAATATAATTTATTTATTGAAAGCTAAACCCCTAGTCATAAATAATGAGTTTTAAAACCAAAATCCTTTCCAATTTCACATTCAAAGTAATTACTAACTACGTCACACCCTTCGTAATTAAACAATCAGACTATATTTTGTAGTTGGATAATAGGTGCATATTACAATTATTTCCCTAAAATGAAATCCAATTTACAGGTGTACCTAATTAATACCAATAGGGAGAAAGAAGTATAGGCAAGAGTACAATCGCAATGAAATTGGAGCACATAACTAGTAAGAATTCTGTAAATAATACTTATTATATTATAATATTAAAAGAAATAAAGTACTAATTAGCAACAACAATGTGGGAACGATAGGTGTTGAAACGTGTAATAGTTAAGTGTCCTTTTACATAACACCACTGATCGTATCGAACTTTTAATTGATACATTAAATAAAACTCTTATTATAATAATAAAATAATAAATGTCAATTAATATGTCCTTAATTTACAGATATAGTTCCAGTTCGATAAATTAGAAATAACAATGATGTGTTGTTTAGTAGTATGATTTTTCCAAAACTGTGATTTACTCACATAATTAATTTTGTATGTTTACTGAGAAATACTACTAAAGTATTTTGAGATTTAACTTCCTGTAAGGAAGACGAATTCAATGGAATTAACTCTTACCACATTAAAAAAGGCACATTACGTTCTACTAAATGTATTCGTAGATCGCTGATTATTAGCTGCAGTAATATTGACGTCGTGTCTTGAATACAATATTGAGCTTCAGTCATCAGTTGTGACGTGATATAAATAAAAGTTTGGTCATACCACAAAATCTATTACTGAAATTCTGTTTATGCGTGCATGTGGAATATTACCTTACAGACGTATTATTTCTTCCACATCTACCTAATGAATTGACAGACTTCTGAAAACTGTTAATTTTGAATTACATTATTAACTTAAAAAAAGATACAGCTCCCACGTTCTTATGTATGTGAACTCTCATCAAAGACAAGCTGCTCTCCACCAATTCTGCTCCTCCCAGAACACACATCCCTTTTGAAATATATGTAAAATATACATATATATACGTCACTTCGAAACAATTTTTACGTGTTCTCTTTACACAGAAATGTATCTAACATAACTACAATTTGCTCTATTTATTTCAATACCGTATATATGTGCATTCTCAAAATTATACTATAAAAAAATTGGCCCATGTTGGTCAAGCATCGTATAGATATTTAAAAGAACAAATATTTAGTTAGCGTAGATTGTTTTATATATTGATTGTAAATTTAACATATATATATATATATTGTGGTATACAACTTTACAATTTTAAATCTCATAACACTTATTCACTAATACGCAAGAAAATGCTTATAGTTTGAATGTTGTGTTTCTTTAAGATCTGAGGGGATATTGGGCCTCTCGAGTGTGAAGCAAGCAGATACCAACATCGGTATATGGCTGCTAAGATAGATGACGTGGACGTGATTGTAGGGTGGAGCAAGAATACTATAGGAAATTTATGGGAAAATCCTATAATCGTCACGTTGAAGGAGCAGCAGAGAAGCAAGCGAGCACACAAAGTTCAGTTGTCTCAATCTTCATTCGCTGAAAAGTGTGAGGCCCCGGTTTGCCATCCTCTCCTGTCCGGCAACTTATTACGTCATTCCGGGACTTTTCAGAAATAAATGTCCGGAAACTCTCCACTGCACGGGTGAACGTCCTTCTATCACAGCGTTCAGCGCTCCGTCTCAGACTTACGTAATGTACAGAGTCACATTCACTTCATTTCGTCTCTATACACGTAACACGTAGTGGTCACGTCTATACCATTCGACGTTCGGCACCCGATTTCTGCAACAAAATTTCGTCTTGCCGTCTCACTTAAAAACACAAGCTTTCACCTCGGCGTCTCTCCGCGGTCTGTCTTATTCACTCTCAAACTTCTTTTCGGCAATCTTGCCAGAGCTGGGTCAGGTGACCTGCTCGACCAATTACGGCTAAGCAACCAGCACATTCAAGCATTGAAAAATCAAATTCCTTCGAGAAGCTTCCAGTCTTTTTGCAAACGGCACAGAAATCACGTTCACAACACGTGATCTTATCCACGAAATAATGGTACAAACTGAAGAGAGAGACTATAGACCGCCCAAACGGCTCATTGGAGGCCCCACTCTACTTATTCTAACAATATTTACAAACAATTTAATTAATCCTTGGAGCCTTATTTGAATATTTATAATTAACTTGAAACACGAAAAAACGAAGGGTACCTGGGTTTTACTCCACATTGCCCACGATCAATTTTGAATAAATATTGGAATGACAAAAAAAATTGAAAAACTTATCTCCATATTTCATCACCAAAAAAAATTATATCCATATTTCAACACAAGTTACAAAATTAAGCTATATGGACTGAGCACTTTTAACCTTTAACTTTTAATAGAATGATTATATCTATTAGCTACTGAAAACATCTAAAATTAAAAAGAATTAAAAATTAACACGCGATTTAAATAAAACTTGAACATGTTTGCCTAGTGACAAACCCCCTCCCTTCTCAAAATAAACAATAAATCATGCTTAAGACTTTAAATTACTGAATTTAACCATTCACAGGAATGAAACTTTCAATGTTGTAGGATCGAGAATCTGGAATCTCAGATCAGTATTCACATGCGTGCCATTACATGTCTTTTGGTCAGATTTTTATCAGTTTTGCCTATTTCAAATCATCTGTATCACTTCTGTGCCATTCACCCTAGATCCATTTTAGTTCTACGTCAGATAATAGGGAAAAATCATAGAGTAACTGATTTATTTGAACTCGTGTGGTGTTCACACAAAATGTCCGTATAACAGCTTTGGGATAATCATAATATCTCCGTATTCATATCTCATGGACTTACTACTGCCACCTACCACTTTCAACTAAAATACATGGCTCAGCATGGCCTTCAGCCTGGTCTAGAACTCTTTTTATAATAAAACACAACACTTCCGTTACATGGCACAGCTACATAGAATGATATCCATTTCCTTTATACCCATAGCACTTCTTGACGAATAAAACATGATAAACATTTGGCTGACATGTGGCCTGACAAAAATAGCTGCACCCTTCAACCAATATTCCAAGAATCATTACAATACACTTAATTTAACATTTGGATTTTTAAATAGAATGTCACAGGAAGGAAATATTAATGGCTGAACTGTCCCCTAACACCATCCATTAATCAAAATAATCATAATTACAATTATCATGAGCTAAATTTCATTCCTGAATAAGGCTGCTAAACTCAAGCATATTCTATTCTAATCTACAATTTAACCTATACACCAAGGAAAACAGAATAAAAACACACTTAAAATACTATTATTATAAACTGTCCGCATTCCAGTGCACTCCCTCTCGTGTAGATCTTGGCTACATTCTTCATAGCTTGAGAATCTTTTCTGGAATGAGAAATGCGCATGCGCATTATTACCGTTTCCTTCGTTTGCTTGTCTAAGATCCAGCAATAATATGAGCTACCAAACGCACCGCGTCGTCAGTGCTTGCGTGCTGACATATAGCAGCTGTAGGCAACCGCACCAGGATAAAATTTCAAATGCTTTTGACGAATTAATAAAATGATTACTGATGTTGCACTTGCTGTGGTTTATTTGGTTAAATCAAATTTTATTAAAAATAAAAAACGTTTAACAGGCGGCATTTCGAAGACTCATAATTTTGAGAATATTACCGTGCGATCCGCATTCAATATTCCCATAATATGAGACTGTTTCCTAAAATTAACTTTCTTTATTTAAAATATGTAATAAGTAAAAATATTGTCGTTTTAGGAATTTGCGCCAATATAGTTTTACATTTTTACAATTATAAAATTTCGTTCCTATTAAACGTGATGGAGACGTAATTACAAATGTAGCATATTACGGGTAGTGGATTATTGACAACCCTGTACATGCAGGAGTGCTATTAATAACTTTATCCACCTAAAATTTGTCTTGGGTGATGTAGCACATAAGTTATGTAATACACATAGCCAGTGGCGGCTCGTGGGTACTTAATTTACTTTCCAAGGCGTATGTTAAACGCATTTACTTCAGTACTTTTAATATCGTCCCTAATAAAAAATTATATAAAAGCACATTTCTAAAGAGAATGCTGTTGGTGTGAGAAATAACGACTCTGTTGTCAGAGGCGTTGAATTAAGCTCCCCCGGGGGGATGGGGGTACGACCCTATCTAAGGGTGGAAGTTACCTCCCCCGAAGACTGTAAATATTGGCCTTAACGCAGTATCCAATCAACTATTTATACGCCATTTCACCTCGGACAAATTCACTTAACGTTCTCCGTATTGGCGTACATTCGCATCACCGAAATCATCTTATAAGAATACAACTAATATTTCAATACTGGGTAATTATAGCATAATAAACACTGATATTAGTAATATTGTATGAAGGAAATAATAAAATTTATATTTAACGTTATTAAACGTTTCAAATTACTAAGTTCGAAAATCAAGTCTGAAGTCTAGGCCTATATAATATTAAAACAGAAACGTTAATCCTGGGAAGACCCTCTCAATTACAACACTCGATTTTAAATTATATGTCTCAATTAAGGAACATGGAGTTGAAGTGTGCTGTGTGAGAATTGTCAGCCAACGGTCAATATATTTGGTTTCAATAAGTATCTCTCTGTTTTATAATATAACTAAATGTTTACATACAGTTTCGAGTCTAATTCCTCCTAAATAATTTGGATTTCGAATGAGAAAATAACTATTTCGTATTAGTATTGGGATACGTGTATACAAAATTAAAGATTATAATGGATAATGTAAAATTTCGAGTAAGTTTTAGTGTTGGTAAACTAAGCGCTAGAATCTTGAATAGTTATATCTAAGGCTGTCTTTACACTCACCAGAAATTTGTGAAATTCACTGCTAGGTAGGCGTGGTTATACTTGTATAATTTTTGTGTATGCATAATTGAGATATATACTTTATTTTGTGTGCATTTATTATCCATTAACAATATCGGAGTAAAGGTATTTAAGAACGTTTCTTTTGAAAGCAGTCAAATTTAACAAAAACATTGTTTAATAAAAAATTAAATATATTATGCAAATAAAAAAATAATAATAAAAGTCAGATAAATATGATCATTAACGTTTCTTACTATTTTGTGTTTAATAATTTTATAAGATTATTTAACTTTAATGTTTAAAAGTGGCCAAAAACAAACTATTGGTTACACCAAAATAATTTAATACAAGTACATGTTTAGTTCAACCTGAAGGGGGTCCAGATCAAGACCGAAAGTTAACAGTACAAAAATTCCGTCATGCATAACCTTACTGATAAAGCCATATTTCTGCCTCAATAATATTTCAATATCATAAATTTAATCATAATAAATTTGACTAACAGCTAATTCTCATCCACAAAATTTCATCAATAAATTTATTAAAAATAATTGCATAAAAACGAAGGCCAAATACTCAACACCAATCCCACACAACCATTGTTATTCTAACAACCTTTACATAATGCAGAAATAGTTGTCGGGTTTCCACTCGGGTGCAGGTGCGATGAAAACGTGACGTTTCATTGACCGAGTGGAAACCCGACAACTATTTCTTCATCAACTACTCCGGGAAAGCCTCAGCTCACTTTACATAACGCTTTGAAAAACCTTTTACACGTGTATAACATCCAACTCATTACTAAATCTTCCAATAATGTATCCACTATTATAAAACATTTGAAAGACGCAGTTGTTGTCGTCAGTGTTAAGACTGAAAGCCTCCACACTAACCTATCTCCACCACATCTCACTCCTACACTTTATCCTTGCCCTCCCTCTTCTGTTATTACCCCACACACTTCATTCAGACCCCCATGTCTGAAATACCAGCTGATAAAAACAAAATTCACAATGTAGTTCATCTATTGAATTGTAATGAGTGTCCAAGCGCATTCATAGACCAAGCTAAAGGAGCCATCACAACCAGGAACACAGAGCGAATATCAAGATTCCGTCATTTCCAAACATATATTTATCCCAGTCAATAGTATGGTTGCATTCGATTTTGACGTTTTAGACAAAGGCAGCAATTACACATACTTTTAATGTGAAGTATTTCATAAATTAAACGGGAACAAACAAACTACTGAACAAATCCGTGTCCATTTTTACATTCAGTGTATTTAATGTCTTAATTCATGATATAAAATATTTCTAAACCTACTGATTTTCTTTGTTTTCGCAAATTTTAATGTTCTTTGGTTAATTATAAAATTACAGATAAATACAACAATTCATGTCTTTGTAATGTAATAATTTTGTGTATTGTTTTGTGGTGAGGGTTTTATTATGAGGTAGGTGGGACAGATCAAAATAATAATTGACAGAATTTAAATTCATCAATATAAAGGATAAAAAGAAATTTATAACGTTTAATTTTTACTAAAAGGGATTTATTCCAGTATGCTTTTTATGGACTCTCGCTTACTTTTTCTCAGGGAAAGCGAATGCACAATCAGCTTATTAAGAAAAAATGTGAGTATAGCGAACACATTGTTCTTGCCTCTGGTCGCTTCTCTATAAAAAGGCGTTGTTGACGATCCCCGGCGTCCTTGCTGGCTGGTGACTGGGGCTTGATGTGTCTCCCAAGCGTCGGAGGTAGGCTGAATGTCGTTTCGTCACTCCAGCGCTGCTCGTCGACTAGAACTTCAATTTTGATAACCTCTGCTGATTTATCTTTACAGAAGTTTCAGTCGAACTTATGGTTCTATAAGATTGCGTCCAATAAAATAAAATTTTGAGCGACGTAACTGGTTGAATTTGGTAATGTTGTCTCCTAAAGGTGTCTAAAATTCAGGTTGCACTAAGAGAGAGGAAGCAGTTTTAGAAAAATTTCCAATCTCCACGCCCCACCCAAATCTTTCCTGGTGGGCGTGCACTTTCTACTTCCTCCTTATGGAGGGATAGACTTGTGATATCGTTTATTTCGGCAAGTGTCCTTCATAACCTTGGGCGCTGCATAACAAATTGTTGTTTTGAAGTCAGTTGCCTGTATTGTTCCGGCTTTCGGTGGCTCGGTGTAAAATACTTGCTCTGTTTAGTCGGTAACAGGTCCAGGCGTCAGGCCAATTTTCTTGCTCCCACGGGCTGACCAGATGGATTCCTGGTAAATACCATCTGTCACCCCATGTCTTCAGCAGCCTAGCCTTCAAGCTACCTCGTCCCATCAGATCGTATCGAACCTTCATGTTTCCGTTTTCTGGCCGATAAGATGACTATAATCCGTCATTTGATTAACCTATAGCGTTCATTCATGTTCCCGACTTCTTCGGTCTTCTTAGGTCTAAATAATTATATAATTAAATTCATCTAATGTGGCACATATTTTTATTCTTATTGTAATGTATATGACAATCGCGTAACACAGTGAACTTTAGTTCAACCTGAAGAGGCTCCAGATCAGGACTCAAATATATAGTTGTATTAAACTATTTTGGTTTTGTTTTAATAATTGTCTGTTTTTGGCCACATTTAAACATTATTTTTAATTTACAGACATTGATAACTCATTTGTTTAACTTTCATATGACTTAATGTTTTATTATAAACATAATATTGTACGTATGGAGCAGTTCCCGGATTAAATACATTAAATAACATGTAAACAGAATAATAATATATTAAAGGATTACAAGATTATTATTATTATAAAAGCTACAAAAGGGCAATAGCCCGGTGGTAGTTACTTAAACTTAACCTCGAACCAAAAAAAAACAAAAAAAGGAAAAATATATATTAATCACACTGAAATATTATTATGTGGCCTCCCATCGAGTCTTATATTGGATAACAGACTACAGTAACATTGCAGGTTAACTATTCCAGTTCCAGATGGTCCTGTTTACGAAAGAGAACTTCACTACGCCTATTCTGAAGTGGTCGTTCCGTGATATGAAGTTAGGTGTCTCAAATCAATTTGTGACCACTCCAGGTCGACTCGTTTCTGAAAACTTTAAATAACGCCGTCAATCTTGCTCGTTTTCGCCTCTCTGCAAGTTTCTCTAAGAACTAGTTCGCTTTACCTTAAGTATAGAAAAATTTTGGTACATTCTTTCGAATTTTTTTGAGTGTGTTTATATGTTCAGATCTATATAGGTCTCACAGAGATGGCCAAAACCATTCCTTTTAGTGATCTTTCTGAGTAAGTGGTTCCGATCCGATTATTCACCGCATATATATAGCACTCATCTCAAGACCTGCAGTGATGGCAGAGGGGTATAGAGCCGGACTGCGAAACGTAGACTCAGGTTCGAGTCCCACCCGACGCAACCGTTTGTTTACTTTATTTACATTGTTTGCCTTTACTTTCTAGTATTTTATGTTTCGAGAATGTTCTTCTACTAGAATATTCCATGTATGTATAAATGGGACTGGATTACAAATCGGGGTCAGTCTTACGCAGTACAAGCTTTGTACAGCACTTCGCCGTTAAATAAACGCATATAACCTCTACGTGTGTGTTATTGAATCTCACGATCCCTCAGAATCGTACATATATTTTAAAACCCAGGTACCCTTTGTTTTTTCGTCTATTATTTTATTGTTAAAAGTTTAATAAGGCTACTAATATTAATTTGATTGTTTGTCTTAACATAGTAGGATGTTGTTGTAATAAGTGTAGTGGGGCTACAATGAGACGTTTGCGCGGATTGTAGTCTCTGCAGTATGTATCATTATTGGTAACGTGATTCCTGTTTTGCGTGAAAAAGATTCTGGAATGTTCGAGAAGGAATTTAGACTTTTCAACGTAAGAGTTCTCGGCTGTAATTGGCTAATCAGGTCACCTGACCCTGACCAGAACGAAGATTTAAGGTGAACAAGTCAGTGGGGTGTAGGACCGGGAACTGGTAGGACGTAATATTTGTATCAGGTGGTGAAAATCGAATGGTATAGACGTGACCATTCCGTGTTACGTACAGAAGGGCGAGGAACGCGAGTGTGTAAAGACGTGTTTTATGAGCTGTGGAAATATCTGTCGTGGACGTGATAGTTGTACGCTGAGACGAGTGGATCATCGGGCTGTTGCTGGAACTGATGGCTGCAACGCAGTCATTGAACCAGAGGATATAACTCATTTACCCGTACTCAAAGTGGTCACAAGCTCCTACACATATTAAAATATTTCGGAGTTTTAGCAGCCAGATATTGCGGAAGTGAGAGCTGAGACATTGGAGTTCGTGTCCTGAACCTGCCGACTGCGTATTGTCGGTGACACATACTACAGAAGATACTGAGAGCACATGGCCGAGTATGAAATACTCGATTAGCAGCCAAATACAGATGTTGGGTGAGTGAAGATAATAATTGTGAAATTTGCTCATTTTTATTTTAATTTCCTGATATATTTTTAACATCAAAATTCCTAACTCTATGTTTTTCTCTTATTTTACAGTTGCTGTAATTGTTTAACTCTTTGACAGGCCGAAATGCCCCGGCAGATTTTGAGTTGTGTTATATATTATTTGTAAAAATTGTGTTTTATAAGTGAATTTTAGTAATTTTTGAAATTAGATTAGCTTTTCAATTACCCCTCCCATTAGTATACCACTATTATATATATTTATTGTTTCCATGAATTTACAGATGATTTTCTATTAATTATTTGAGGTATAGTTTTTCTAGCAAACATTATATACACTTTTCGTTATTTGTTAATAAATAAAGAAATAGTTAGAAAATTTATTTTTATAATTGAGATATTTGGATGGTCCCTAATGGAATTGGATTTTTGTTTCAAAAAGGTACGAAATTACTAGTAATATTCACACATAAGCTTATATTATAATTGTTTTGTCACTGATTAAAAATTATTATTCAATTCTATAGCAACCACTCAAATAAAACAAAAGTATTTCCCGCTTAAAACTTCAGATACAAGAATTTAATTTTTGTGGGCATACTTCTTTGCGTTATAACTTTAATATGGACAAATGAATCTCAAACAATCTTTGGCGGTTCATATTCAAATGAAAGAAAATTGGTGAAGCGAATATTTGCAGTCTTGTACCCCTCCCTTTACTCCGTTGCTATAGAAGGCGGTGGGGGAGGGCATCACCACGTTGCCAAGAATTGTTCTGAATAAATTACAGAGTGTCAGTAGGTTTTACTGTTGTAAAAGGTCAAAGACATCTGTGTGACAGTTGCTACAGTATCCACCGTCTTGAGAAAAAAGCTTACGAAAATTTATAAGCTATCTGCAGGTATCTTGGAGCAAAATTAAGTATTTATGAGGAAGTACGGTAAATTTGTTTAGGAGTTCGCAGTGGAGCTAGTACAGAATAGTTGTGACCAAAATACATACGCAGAGAATACGACTCATTACTGGAATATTATTTTATAGATACATAAAAAGCCGACCTCCTGTGGTGTAGTGGCTAGCGTCTCTGCCTCACAACACAGGGCTCCCGGGTTCGAATCCTGGCATAGACTTGGATGCTTGAGCTGTCATGGTCGCGAAGACCGGGATTAAGACATCGATTCTCCAACACACTCCAAATTCAGAATGTATCATGCAAGATGAAAGTCCGCAGTCAACCTGGTAGGCTCAGACCCTCGATGGGCTGTAGAACCAAAGAAGAAGGTACATAAAAATAAAAAGAGAAAATGTGATTGTATTGGTCAGTATACTGCATATATTTTTAAGTTTAGGTGTTTTATTGAGCATTCTGACAATCATGAGACCATCTTTGTCGTTGGCTGTCTTGCCTGCCCCCCCCCCCCCCCGCATCTATTTAAAGGTGAATTGCGACCACGTGGTCACTCAATAAAAAGTTATGTAATGTGAAAGCGTTTTAAAAGGCATATACAACAATGTCGTGGAGTGTATCGTATCATCAGCTTTTAAGTATCGCAATTTCAAAAATTCAGCTTAATACTACCAGTAGAAATTTTTATTTATTTTTGTACTTATTTTGCACATATCTTGCAATATTATGTTGAATTTAGCGTTATTAGCGACTTTATTACTAATTCACTTCATTTCTTATAAATACGAACTAGAATTTGGATCAAGAAGTGATGAGTGGCTAAAGTGAACCTTTATCCAGAAGAGGCCACCATAAGACTTTAGTCACGTGTTGTTCTTAGGGGCCGATTAAATCCTAATTTATTTCGGTGTTATTCCCAGACAACTGCTGTCTGTTGAGTGGAATTTTACTGAAGTTTCAATAGGTAAAGTTAAGAAAAGGATAAATATAGGGCATTATAAGGCACTTAGGTCTACTGTTCCTGCAGAATAGTTTACATTTACATTTACATTGAAACCTGTTTATTAGGGTCATAATAATAGATGTTATATCATCAGAAAATTGGTCATAATAATAGATGTTATATCATCAGAAAATTTTCTTACTAACAGTGATGGATTTATTTATCAGCATCAGTATTGTAAACAAGAAGAGCGTGGAAAGTATTGAATTAGTGCGGATTCTTGTGGTTCTCCGTTTTATATCTTGGGAAAAGTGGCATTTTACGTTGATTTTTATCTTTCTGCGTTGCGTGAAGTTCTGAAGTTTGGTTGATATTTTGCTTTTTTGTGTTGCCTGAAGGTTTCAGTATAATTAGATGAACTTGAATTTGCGGCGATTATTTCTGCCAAGACATTGGAAATTTTCTGGGAAATAATTATTGTTTCTTTATCATTATTTATAATTTTATGCATCCACCTGTTAGTTTGCCTTTAATTGCGTTTATTAATTCCATAGTGTTTTGATGTAACATTTGAAGTTAGAGGCTTTTTATCCATGTATTTTTAATTGTCCTTCCGTATAGTGGTATAGCCGGTGGTCACATAGGTTATAAGTATTATAAAATGGTTTATTCAAGCTTCGGATATGAAGACATTTTATCTAGCCGTTACTATAGCAAACCAGCGATATCGTTCATCTCTGTACTCTACAAAAAAATCGATAGCACTGTAGCGAGATTCCTTGGAATTTAGCGCCACAGAGATTATAACACATTTTGTTCCATAAATTTATTGATAGAGTGCTTGTAATCTTCGTGTTTCTTTTTGCGCTGTTCCTTCCACGAGGCAATCGTTTTCTATTTTCCATTATTTTAAATGTCTTTGACGCCACAATTTCAAAGCAAATAAACATAATCACTAATGCTGCTAATGAGTCAACAGTGTTTATTTCTTTATCGAAGTCTAGTTCACTAAGCCTTTTAATTATTAATTTCTGATCCAATTTCCAGCTGACTGTTTTAACTTCCATATTTATGATCGTTGATTTTCATCGACGTTGTCTCCTTCTATCTCGATTATGAGTAGGTATCATAGGTTTTATTTGCAACAGTCCAATCACCTATATAGGTAATACTATAGGAGAAAAGCTTTGGATGGATTGCGCTTAGATTTCTGTTACTGACGTTTATGTGTGATGCTATGCCACGTGGAGTAAGGCATTATTTTTTGTTTGAATGCTATATTCAACTTTGTAACCTGTGATATCAGTTTTGTTCTAACACCATAGCATATGACGACTCTGTTCAATGATATTAATTATTTCGTTAGATTCGACCGAGTAGCTGTTGGGTAGATCAAAATTTAATGGCTTCAAAACTTTGATTCCTATAGCTTCTAACTTTTTATGTGCAATATATGTTTGTGTTGTAAGTTCTGCGTAAACATGTTCTTTAATATAGACCGTGACTCCTTGCGTTATTTTCTGTTCTTATGAAAGCATTGATATCCTTTAATTTTATTTGTTATTTAAAATTAGTTTATTTTGAACCAATAATCTTTCGTTTTTGAAGACGGGTGATGGGGTTGAAATGAATTAATTTAATTATAATATAATTATATATTAATGGGAATTTAATATCGAAAAGGAAAGACTAATTTAACTTTAAAATTCTGAATTTAATATAAATAAAATATTTCAGCAAAACATTATCAAAACAATTAATTTTCATGAAACTTTGAAATCAGGGTACTCTGAGGGGTGAATTGAGAAGCAATTTATATTTCTAATAGCAATAAGCCTGGCAAATGTGAACTCTTTCAAATTCAATGCAACGATACCCGCAAGGTTTCTGCGCCTGCATCCAGGTCTGCGTCGATGATGATGATGGTGGCTGCATCGGTGGATAACCTCAGTTTATCACCGTCCGGGCTGAATCTCGTGGACAAATCTGGCGGAGACTCCCTTATCTCCTTCCGGCCGCTAATAGTTTAGTTTTAGGTCAGCATTAGCCGGCCTTTCTCCTTCTCTCTGCATCCGTCTTCCAACACCTGTTCTTATTCTCCAAAATGCCTTCATACGAAAGCTCGGTGGGTAGCTACATAATTCCAAACCACCAATAAGCTGTTATCCTCAAATGACTTCTATTGGCTTTCTCTTTGAAATTTTCCTTATTTGCTGCAATTGTTAACCTGCTGGGCGTGTGTTTAGCGTTTCTCTACGATATTCCAAATTTTTCACGAAACTTCTATTCTCACCAAGAGCAAACCCCTAATTATTCACGGGGATCCCTGTTATCGTTTGTGTATCTGTTTTTCCTAGGTATGTGGGTGTCACTCGCATTCCATAGGACAAAAGGATGACCCTTCCGATTGAAAGTTTCACTTCGAGTATTTAGTACATAACAAATCGTAAACAACACACATAATATGTAAGTTTTGTTATCGGGTGTAGCATCCGTTTAAATTCCATTGAAGAACCTTTATCATAATATTTAGTTGTCAGATCGGAGGTATCTGTTTCCGATTCAGCTCTGTTTAATTGACGGAGAATTTTAATTTTGATTCGTGAAATTCTTCCTATAATGGATGTATTAGTGAGTAAAGTATTAGATGATCTTGATGACCGTTGTCTTTATGATAACGGGATTAGTGGGGTCAGTATTAGTTTGATATTTTCAATTGTAGAATTATTGGACTTACGTCGGATATGATAACTCTTTTCTATTTATTTATTAGAGGTCCCATTTCTAATTTATGGTGTTTGATGATTATAGTATTGTGAAAAATTTGAAGTTTTAAGTCAACGAAGCATTTTTAAAAACACTTTACCTGCGAGGTTTCGAACTCGTAGTTCTCTGTGTTAATTCTGGACTTCCGATGACTGCGTTGTCTAATGATAGATGGACTGAAGTTACGGGCGATAAAATCGTATTCTTCAATGGTTCAACGTTGTGATTCCACCGTTTGACGAAGGGCCCACTGTAAAGGGAAAGGAATAATTAAAAAATATAAACACAAAATTTAATTTATTAATATTAAATTTTTTATTATTAATTCAAATTACCACATGGGTCCTTCTCATAAAGATGGTCAAGTTTAGAACGATTTAGTATTAATATTTTATTGATATTAATTTGCATAAGACACGACTATGAGGGTCATATCTGTGGGGGAAGTCGAACAAGCGAGTGACAGAGATCTCCGAGTTCGGCGTCAGGCTTTGACCAGAGGAGGGGAACTCGTTCTGGTTACTTGCTGAATGCCTCTTCTTTTCTTTCTATGGTTCTTTATCTTACACCGATTTTAACTATCCTATCTCAATACCTTCTTCCCTCTCCTCTCTCGGGTCTACTTACCTTGTATCGAATTCTTCTATCTGTACATCTTCTCTTCTCCTTTCTTTGCCTTCCTGGCCTCCTTCTACTTCCAAGTCGTGTCGTGAACTGCATTTTTTGTCTGTTTGCCACTTCCCAGATAGTCTGTCTATCACTCCCACTTTTCTCTCCACGTGACATGTCTGTGATATTTAAAACTTCCCCAGGATCACCCAATGCTCGTGGAGATTACGATAATCCTTTAAGGATTATATTTAAAATTTGTCAGCCTCCACGCACTGACCATCTCACAGCCTGCCAAGCCTGTACGCTTTCTCTTTTTCTGTACAAAGGCATTATTTATTGTCGTCAAGTCAACCACTTCTCTAGCAACATTTTTCTGCGTCTTCGAATACGTGAACGACCAGTACAATATTGTCACGGGTCTCAGTTAATAATCGAACTAGCAGGTTTTATAAAAACACTTTTATTCAACTCGATCCACTCGCACCGAATGCACACCGTAAACTGCCCCTCGCTCACAACCACACCATAACATCAGCTACAATACAAAGTTCTTGTGGGTAAAGACATGTCTACTAATACATTTGTTAATGTCATTGAAATTATAATAAAACTAAAGTTACAAACAAAATAATAACAAATAATGTGGCATTGCTCCTCTTCCAGGAGGACAGCGACCCGCTGTTTGTTTTCAATGCTATTGATGGTTCAGGCGCATGGCTCCCTGCTTGTGTGTGGAGTATCGTGTCCTGGATCACCACCGGCTATGGCAGTCTTGTCGTTCTCGCTGAGCTGTTTTGCTGGGTCGTGGTAGGGTTTCATGCGTGCAACGTGGACGACATCTTTCCGTTTACGCTTTCTGGACGATGGATCGTAGTCTTCGATTTCGTACGTGACATCGGAAAGCTGCCGTGTTATTTGATAGGGCCCAAAGTACCGCCTCAAAAGTTTTTCGGATAGACCAACTTTTCGTATCGGTGTAAAAACCCATACAAGATCCTTTGGTTTATAAGATACCGCCTTGTGTTTCGCGTTGTATCTTATTTGATCTTTTCCCTGCGCGCGTAAGGTTTGAATCCGCGCCAGTTGCCGAGCTTCCTCCGTCCTGGTTATTAGTTGTTTGACGTAATCCTCCTGCCCATCATCTGTTACTAGTGGGAACAGTGTGTCCAGTGTTGTCTCAACCTCTCGCCCGTGGACAAGGAAAAACGGAGTGAAGCCAGTGGTATCTTGTTTTGCAGTGTTATATGCAAAAGTTACAACGGGCAGTATAGTGTCCCAATCATTTTGTTCGAGGTCGACGTACATAGAAAGCATGTCCGCCAAAGTCTTGTTGAATCGTTCTGTTAGGCCATTCGTCTGCGGATGGTAGGCTGTTGTCATCCTGTGAGTGATATTGCACAGTGCGATTATCTCGCTCACCAACTTGGACCGAAAAACTTGACCTCTATCCGAGATCATAACACGAGGCGCGCCGTGCTTGAGAACGATTTCTTCTACAATAAACTTTGCTATCTCTGCAGCTTCCGCTGTTGGAACGGCTCGGGTTACCGCATAACGCGTATGGTAGTCCGTACATACTATTATCCACTTATTGCCTAAAATCGTCTTCGGAAATCTTCCTAGAAGGTCAATTCCAATTCTGTGGAATGGAGCCACTGCAGGTGGAATCGATATCAGTTGTCCGGGCGGCAGTTGTGGTACACTTTTCCTTCGCTGACATTCCCGGCAATGGCGCACGTAACGCCTTACATCTTTGCAGAGGCCAGACCAGTAGTATCTGCGCCTAATCCTATCTGCAGTCTTAGCGAATCCTAAATGTCCGGACGATGGTGCGTCGTGAAAATATCGTAGAATCTCTACTTTCATATGTGCCGGTATGACGACTAACCAATTCCGTCCCATTGGAATATGATTTCGCTTATACAATGTGCCATCAATTAAGTGGAATCCTTCCTTTCTCAGTTTTCCATTTTCCAGATCTTCGATTATCTTCCGCAGATTCTCGTCACGACGTTGTTCATCGGTGAGATTGGTCAACGCAGCTACAGCGGGACCCATGCGGTCCAAGTCCGTTTGATCATTCAACGGATTCCTTGAAAGGCAGTCAGCATCTTTATGTACACGTCCATTTTTATATACGACTGACACTTCATACTCTTGCAGTCTGAGCGCCCATCTTGCCAGGCGACCTGATGGGTCCTTGAGGTTAGTCAACCAGCACAGGGAGTGATGGTCAGTTACGACAGTGAATGGTCTCCCAAATAAGTATGGCCGAAATTTATTAATCGCCCAGACAGCAGCGAGACATTCCCTTTCGGTTGTTGAATAATTTCTTTCGGCTTTAGACAGTATTCGAGAGGCGTATGCAATTACTTTTTCAGTGCCATCCAGAATTTGCACCAGCACGGCACCTATTCCGTAACCGCTTGCGTCAGTGTGTAATTCTGTGAGCGCTGTCTCCTCGAATAACCCAAGTACAGGAGCGGACGTCAAAGCTTTCTTCAAAACATTAAAGGATCTTTGTTGGTCTTCGTTCCACAGGAATTTAGTGTCTCCTTTAAGAAGGTCTTGGAGCGGGCGAGCCTTGATGCAAAAGTCCTTTATAAATCTCCTGAAGTACGAACAGAGTCCAAGAAAACTCTTGACGTCACGGGTCTTCCGAGGGGTGGGAAAATTTGTGACTGCTCTAATCTTGTCCGGATCTGGAAGAATCCCGTTACCGTTCACTAAGTGCCCAAGAATCTTTATCTCCGATGCTGCAAAGAGACATTTCTTGGGATTCAATCGAAGGCCTGAATCTTGTAAACACTTCATTACAGTAACTAGGCGGCTTAGGTGGTCCTTGAACGTATGGGAGAATACTATAATATCGTCCATGTAACACAGACACGTCTTCCACTTAAGATGTCGAAGCAAATTATCCATCATACGCTCAAACGTTGCTGGCGCGTTGCACAAACCGAATGGCATCATTTTAAACTCATAAAGTCCATCTGGAGTCACGAACGCGGTCTTCTCCCGATCCGCCTCGTCTACCTCGATCTGCCAGTAGCCAGTATGAAGATCCATAGTTGAAAAGTATACTGCTCCGCTTAAGCAATCCAACGTGTCATCAATCCGTGGAAGGGGATATACGTCTTTCTTAGTGATTCGATTTAATCCGCGATAGTCGACGCAAAAACGCCAGTTCCCGTCTTTCTTCTTTACGAGAACTACAGGGGATGACCACGGACTTTCTGAAGGTTGAATAATGCCCTTTTTTAACATCTTGTCAACTTCTTCGTGTATGATCCGTCTCTCTGCTGGTGACATTCTATAAGGTCTGTGGCTAACCGGATGATTATCCCCAGTGTTGATGCGATGTTTAACCGTAGGTTTTCGGAGAGCTATCGACTCTTTCCCGGATTCGAATACGTTGGAGAATTCTCTTAGTACGTCCTGTATTTGCTTTCGCTGCTCCTGTGTCAAATTGGCTCCAAGAAGCAACTGCGTAGCCTCCTCGTCGGCTTTCCGTCGTACGTCTGTTTGTCGTGTACTTTCCTCGAGGCTACAGAGCTGGCCCTCGTGTATTGTCTCGGCTATTCCAATGCAAATTCCTCTAGGGATTAGCTGCGACTGATTCTTGCCATTAGTGACCCAAATATCTCCTTCGCCATCGCAAATGTTTAATATTGACGCCGGTACGTACAATTCCTTTCCGAATAGCAGTGTCTTATTACAACTCACGAATAGGTCACAATTGTCAGCGTTCGTGGCACGGACTCGGATTCGCTTTGCTGATGCAGGCGGAACAAACGTGTCTTCTAGTACGAATATCCGACTCACACCTTGTGGTACATCTGAACATTTTTCACTTGCCTCGTCAAGGTAGAGTACAGCGTCGCCACAGTCTATGACGGCCTGCGACGCCTCGAGGAAGTCCCATCCTAGAATAACATTATGACTGCATTCAGGGATGACTATAAATTGAAATGGTTGAGTCTGGCCGTTAATACTGATTCTAAAAGTACAGGTTCCAAGAGACCGTACCTGACTTCCGTTGGCGGTCTTCAACGTAATTTCTCTATCGTCTTTTATCATGGTCTTCTTGAACTGTCGGCGGTAAGCATCGGCTATTACAGAATAGGAGGCTCCAGAATCTACGAGGGCTCTAGCTGGCTGATCGTCGATGTCGATATTTACGTAATTCCCCGTCATCCTAGCGACTGTCGTCCAAGGAGGATTTTTATCAGCAGCGGCCGCACCTCCGTAGGTGGTCGCCCATCTCAGTTTTCCTGGCTGGATGAACGGCTGGATCGTCTGTATGGTGACGGTGAACGTCCGCGGCGTGCAGGTGATCTGCTTCTTTGTGGGGACGGACTGCGATCGGCGGTTCGGCTGTATTCGTCGTCTTCGTTCTGTCTTCTTGGTTGTTGACGTCTGTCGGCGTAGTAGTCATCAAAGATTTGCCTCCGTTCACGGCAGTAACGTACCACGTGGCCTGGACGCCCACAATGGAAGCACACGGGTGTATTGTCTGTAGTCCTCCAAACATCTGTTCGTCGTCGTGGTGATTCCTTCTGTTGACTCGAGGATTGTCGACGGGATTGCACGATATACGACTGTCTCGGTTTGTTACGGATCGTGGCAGCATAACTTATCTGTGGTCTTTCTGCGACGTACGCTGGTTCGGGCCTCGAAAGGGGAGCCATGCTTCTTTGTATTTCTTCTTTTATTATTCCCTCAAAATCTAACGGCTGCGGTTCTATATTTTGTGGCATAAACACTTTCTGTATTTCCTCTCTGACGATCTGTCTTATTAGAGTGGCCATATCTTGTCTCTCATCCACCTTCGTCATTGAAGCGACGTTAGGTAAACGTTCATAGCGTCGTGGAGCTATTCTACTCTGTTGTGATAGCTCTATGTGGTGGCACCATTTTATGAACTCCTCTGTTGTTGTAATGTTCAGGATACGAATGGCCTGATAAATGTTCTCTGCGACGCCCTTCATCAAGTGACCAACTTTCTCTTCTTCGTCCATTGACGAGTTTACTCGATGGCACAGTGCAATGACGTCCTGTATGTAAGACATTGCGCTTTCCGTTGATCCTTGTGCACGCGTCTTCAATTGCTCCTCCGCACGCCTTTTAAGTTTCTGGCTGTCACCGAAAGCTGCTTTTATCCCTTCTTCGAATACGTCCCAGGAACTAAGTCGGTCTTCATTGTTTTCGAACCACTGTTTCGCCGTATCTTCTAAGAAGAAGTACACATTGGCTAAACACACTGTGTCGTCCCAGCGATTGTGTTTGGCGACCCGTTTGTATTCTTTTAGCCATTTGTCTGGATCTTGGCTGGTCTCACCTTTGAATATTGTCGGATTCCTAACTTGATGGCAGGAGGTTAAAGGTGAAACAGCTGTCGTGGTCGCCATCTTTCTAACCCTCGTACGCTGTTTCAAATAAACTCCGTACTCAGGTGGCAAATGTTTAAGGCGACGGCTTCTTCTAATGGGACCCGTGTTGAGGATACCTGGCGTCTCCACCAAACTGTCACGGGTCTCAGTTAATAATCGAACTAGCAGGTTTTATAAAAACACTTTTATTCAACTCGATCCACTCGCACCGAATGCACACCGTAAACTGCCCCTCGCTCACAACCACACCATAACATCAGCTACAATACAAAGTTCTTGTGGGTAAAGACATGTCTACTAATACATTTGTTAATGTCATTGAAATTATAATAAAACTAAAGTTACAAACAAAATAATAACAAATAATGTGGCATTGCTCCTCTTCCAGGAGGACAGCGACCCGCTGTTTGTTTTCAATGCTATTGATGGTTCAGGCGCATGGCTCCCTGCTTGTGTGTGGAGTATCGTGTCCTGGATCACCACCGGCTATGGCAGTCTTGTCGTTCTCGCTGAGCTGTTTTGCTGGGTCGTGGTAGGGTTTCATGCGTGCAACGTGGACGACATCTTTCCGTTTACGCTTTCTGGACGATGGATCGTAGTCTTCGATTTCGTACGTGACATCGGAAAGCTGCCGTGTTATTTGATAGGGCCCAAAGTACCGCCTCAAAAGGTGACAATATTACTAAAATAATTTTAAACTAATGTATATCGTAAAGAGTTAAGTATTTAAATACTATGTATGTTTGTTTGTAAACATGGAAATGATTGAGTTTGATAGATTTAATCTGTACATTTATTAGAATTTAACTACATTCTTCGTCTACTTTTATTCTTTCCAAAAATAATCCCCTGCAAATTATTATAAATTGAAGACGGACTTGCATGACTGGAGAAGTAAAACATATGTATAAATATTTACTTTAAAATAAATATTAAAATATTTAAGAGGCAAAATAGAATTAATTAAATTGATACTACAAGATATACTTTCTGGATTTCCCTATTTATAGATTCACGTAAAATTTACATAATAGGATGGCATATTATTATCAAAGAAATATATCCCATTTAATTTAATGTATTTATATGCAACACTGTGTTGAATATATATATATATATATATATATATATATATATTGTAATATACTTTTTTTGTATATAAAACATTTATTAATTTAAATTACAAATCTGATCAATTTTAACAATTTTGTTTATTAATTTAAGTGAAGACACGGGTTTAATCCCAGGGGATTTTGGGTCTCTCAAGAGATGGAGTATGCATCAGCTGAAAATAGAAAGAAAATAATTGAATGTTAATTTAATCAGAGCAATGAGCAAGTTTCACAAATTTTAGATCGCTTACCCACAATTACTGGCCCAACAAACATCCACCTCTCGAATGTTTGTGCGTCTCTGGATATCTGCTCTCTGCTCCACTCGCCTCCCTTCTGCGGTCTGATCACTCGCCTGCCTTCTGGGGTCGAGCCACGTCCTCTCGGGTCTGATCTGGTCTGGTCTGCTCTCGTCTGGTCTGCCACTCAGGTCTCTACCACGATCTGATGCACTCGCCTCCCTTCTCGGGTCTGGACTGCCCCTCTCTGATCTGGTCTGCTCTGCTCTGCTCTACTCCGATCTGATCTCGAGCCACCCATCGGCTTCCCTTATAAAGCTTCTGGCGGGACTTCCCCTATTTCTTAACATTTCGGGGTTCCCCGCCCTCATTTTTCCCGCGGGGGTTCACCATCGTACAGGCAATGCGGGCCTTCCCCGCGGGGAAAAACAATCTTTCGGCCGACTATCCATTGTTGTTGGCCGAACTGCGCCTCATAACGCCACAACGTTACAAAATCCCCTTTTTTTATCACATTATATATATATATATATAATTCAATAGATACAATAAAAAATTAAATTGAGTAATTTTAACAATAACTGAAAACATGAATATGTTTTGAATTTAGACAAAAACACAAAAATGGCAAGAAAGGGGCAAATCCAAACTAAAAATAAGTTCTCCTTTATCCTAGTTTATATGAAAGTTTATGTGAAAGGGTGGGACTGACAATTCAATAAACAAATGAACTATGCTTTAGTTACTTTTATGCGACTGAAACTCTTCGTTTTTGAGGAAATAATAAATTCGTGAAACAAAGAACTTCCTCATTTGCACAACAAGGCCATCTTGTCATGTGTTTGGCCGGTTAGCACAATATTCCTCTCTTCTTGTTTCCTGCATCTGTAGAGTCCCCGAGTGGCCCTTGTACACAATAAAAGAACTAAATAACGTCAAAATGTTTTGTTTTATCAATGTCTGTTTGGAATCTAGGAACAGTTAAATTCCTGCATCACGTTTGTTGTGATAGTCCTAAAACTGGTCTATTCAACCCTCCATACTAACCTTTCCTATGCAAGTTTTCCATTTCTACAAAGCTGCATCTTCCGTAATCTACTTAATAACTTGGCCTCCCTCTTTTCTTCTTACCCAACACACTTCCGTTTAATGCTAATTTTACAAGACGCTGATGTCTCAAAAAGTGGCTTTTTCTCTATTCCCTCTCGTAGTCGAAGTCCTCCAAATTTATCTCTCTTTCCACATTTTTCTTTAGAATTTGCATGTTAATTACCCTATACACACATCTGATTTTCAAATTTCTACTATATCAACACATTTCTAAAGCTTCAATTCTTTTCCTTCCTACAACCCTTATTGTCCAAGTTTCACACCCTTACAAAAAATTTTTAGTAACGATTTCCTAATTAGCCTTAAGTTCTTTCCTCTTTTTTGCGAAAGCCTTCCTTGCCTGAGCTATCCTACTCTAGTTATTAAACTTCTTTCAAAATCTCTTATAAATCTCACACCCTCTGTGATACTGTTTCCCTAACAACAGTCCAACACCTTGGTTTTCCCTCCCTCATGTTGTACCTCTCCTTCAAGATCACGTTCATGCCATTTATGATTACCAAGTCTTATCTAGACTCCTTTAATACTGCAATATCATCTGAAAACCGTAGGGCTTTTGTTTATTTTCCTTGCATTTCCCTTTTAATATTGATTTTCAAAATTATTTCATCGTCTGTTCTATATATAAGTTAATTCTAAAGGAAATTGACTGAGTAATTTATCCAGTACGTGATTTTGTTTCATATGGGAATATTTGATGGTTTATTATTATTATTTTAGTTAATAGTTCTTTAAATTACGAATAGAAGGGAGTATTTTTAACTTTTGAGTGTGTCAGCTCAAATTATGTTGGGTTTTAGAAAGTACATATAATTATAACTTATTAACTTAGCGCCAGGAGACGATTAAATTCAACCAAACATATAACAATATTTGCAGTCATCCAATATTTATGTGACATTTACTATATGCTAAGAAGCCACATTGCCTACACGGATCTAAAAGCTGTAATCAGGGATCCGTATTTTATACAAGTGTTAGAAAATATAACGAACCAAATATCCCGGATTGAGCTAGAAAGATGTAAAAGCAAATTATCTCTGGTGGTGTGAAACTCTACGTTTAGCTCCTACATAGATAAAAACTCCATAGATATAAAAAAACAGAATCGATATTGTCTGAAAGCGGGTAGAGAGGAAGACGGTTGTAACTGCTTCAAAAAATTCGACATTGCTTTGTGTCTCTCATAGAGGTAATGACAGACAGATAAAGCGTCACACCACTCTCCTGGACCGGTATGTTAAAATGTCGGGAATTTTGTTCTTGTTTGTTACATGATTAAATTGGCGATATTAGTAGAAAACAAATACACTTGACGAAGCCAGCTTAAACCATCATCTCCAGGACGCCGGAAAATGAGGGAAACCAGAATTCCGGAGCTGGAAGTACAACCTGTGCTAGAGAAGTGGAGACGCAGGAAAGGAAGACGAAGTAAAACATTGAAAAGCTGTCTCCTGCCTCCGAAGGGAAGCCCAGTAGACAAGAATAGGGCGATGGCTGACCTCCACGCAGTATTACTACTAGAACTTATGCAGGGAAAGCGTTCTGCATAATACACAGTCTGCAGAAAAGCGCTTCCTAATTTGATGTTCAAAATAAATAAATAAAAATAGCTGAACGAAAACAAAATATCTTAGTAAATCCCATTCCATGTATAAAAAGAAGGAAACATATCATAGTCTTCCTCTCGCTTCATATTAGAGTGCCTGCTCTATCTTTCCTTCTATATACACCCATCTGTGATATAACACCATTTTCCCTTCGTCATACTACCCCCCCCCCTCACTCTATACCTCTCTAATCGTATCTAGTTTTTTAGTTAATTAGTATTATTGTAATAATAATAATAATAATATTTGAAATTTTTGTAACACACTTTTGAAGTTTGTGTAAGATAAGCCTGTTATAGATGTACTAGAAGACAGGCTAATTATGTTCTAAATAATTAATAAAAAAATAAGTATTACTAAGAGCTTACAAATTATGATGAGGATTGTTTGCGAATCACCTGACCCCCAAACATTTTGACAGCCCGTTTTTGTATTTCTTCCAACTCTAGAGTGTGTTCATTTCCATATGGGTCCCAGAATGTTACCCCATATTCTAAAATTGGCCTTACCATCGTTTTGCAAGCAGAACTGTCGTACTATTCATGAAGACCCTGTTTAGAAAGTGAATCAGTAGCACTCCACTCTTTAGCTGCAAGGAACCCGCTCTCTTCATTTCCCCAATTTAAATCTTTACTAATCGTGATCCCAAGTTGTTTGACTCCGTTACTACTTCGTTCTCCATTTTATATCGAACTGGAGGAACATTTCTCTTCTTTTGTAAAACGATTGCCTTACTCTTCGTTGCATTTATTTTCATTTTATTTCTAACTAATCTTTGGTAAATTTTGTCCAAGTCAACCTGCAGTACCTGTGCATCCTCAACGTTCTCAATTTCCTTATATACCATACAATCCAAATTCTGGCCGGTATGATGAGGTGGCAGCCATTGTAGCAAAACTCTTTGCTAAGGAATTGGCTATCATTTAAGGTTCCATTAATGTTTCATCTGTTTCGTTTATTAATAACTTCATATTGTAAGTTTAGTTTTTCCCTTTCATACCCTTGACTAAGGACCATATCGATTTTATGTCGTTGGATACATCAAATTTATTATTTCTGTTCAATCTAATCTTGCTCTCTTAGTTTGGAAATTTAACTTGCTTCTTTGGGATGGGTCCATCATGTATTTCTTTAGGCTACGTCTATATTGGGTATGAGTCTATGTTTCGTGGTGACCAAGGTATTAGGCCAGCCCTGCCTATCCAGCCTCCTGGAAAGTGTGTGTCAAGAACCGCACGCACATGGCTACTGTAATGAGCGGGGGGGGGGGGAGAAAATACAAGACCCTTTTCCGCCTCGAAAGACGTACTCTCCATAAACCACACCATGTGGATAATCTGTCCCCCAAAATCTACAGTTATGACGAATTACTGTTCCACTAACATGAAAAGTAGCCTCGTCAGAAAAGAGAATTTTTTAAGAAAATGACATCATCATCAATTCTGTTCAGAAATTTGTGGTGAATCATGACCCCTAAATTTAAGCGGTAAAGCAAAAATAATTGAGTTTTTGTTATTTGCGTACAGCTGGACGAAAAACTAGGGTGTTTTGGTGAGGCCGAGTAGGCGGGAAACGTCGCCGATTACAACATTATTTATTGCCTGGAGTGCATTGTATTCGACACAGTTGGTCCGGGGAACTGTCCTGGGAAGGTTGGGGTGAGAGAGCAGCAGTGGCTGAGGAAACAACATGCGTAAAAGTTAATTTCGGCATGTTCGAGAAAGAAGATTCATTTGTAGTACGGAAAACAAAAAGATAACATTTGATGGAGATTTAAGCTGAAGAAGAGGCGCTAGAGGAGACGTGATCTAGCAAAGGAACATCTGGCAACGGCAAACAAAGAACGACGTCACCACGCAGAACATCTGGTAACGGCATTTTTTCCCGGCTTTTCCAAATAAACCATTCTCGTTGATTCGCGATTGTTTTTTTATTTCACTTATAACGTTTGTCACCAGCGTTCAGAGTAAACACAAAATGGCGCCCAACTTGTTGGCTCGAGTTGAATCAAGACGAAAAAAAAGATAACTCAAATTAAATTTAAAATTCGACAAGAATGGTTATAATTAAAAGTTTGAAATACTCTCTAGTGTGCATGTTTTTATTTATAATTCTGTGTGTGATTGTGACCCTAAGAATTTACATAAATTTCTTTTGTTTTCCGTTTCATATTGTATATCGTTGAGGTCAGGTCAAAAATGGAGCCAAGTAATGATAATGTCCAAAGCATTGACGTGGAAGAGAGCGTAAATAACGTAGTCAAAGTACAATGTTATATAATGTCGAGAATAGAGGCATTATTATTGAAGATGGAAGCCAGAATGACCAGAAATTTATCAAGAATTTGTACTGAAAAATCTCAAAATTTGAAGTAAAGCTAGAGAGCTCATCGAAACATATTGTTGAAAGCGAATGTACATCGTATGATTTGAAAGGGGAAGTTGATAATAGCAGTGAAATTAGGTTCCATGATTCAAAGGGAGTTTTGAGAAACGTAGAGGATGGGAAAGAAATAATAGTAGAATTGTGCGCTGACAATGTACGGAAGGAAAACGGATTTATTGAAAGAACTGACATTGAGGATCACGAATGTAAGGAGAAAAATAATTGGGAAGTTTTGAGAAACGTAGAGGATGGGAAATAAATAATAGTAGAATTATGCACTGACAATGTACGGAAGGAAAACGGATTTATTCAAAGAATCGACATTGAGGATCAAGAATGTGAGGGGCAAAATAATTGCAAAATAGAAAGTATTGAGAATTATGAAAAAGTAAATGAGAACATAAAGGGGCGGTCTTTAAATGAGATACGAATGTTTTCAGAGGCTCGAAGTATGAAAACAAAAGAGGAATTCACGGTATTTTCCTTGAAAGCAGAAAATGATTTTAAAAATTCCCAATTGGAAAATTGTTATTACGGTGAAAGAGGAAAGAAGTTCGGTCGAGAAACATAGTTTCTTGTTTGTGTTAAATATACAGGCAAGAACCTAGGCCGTTTTCGACAAAGAGCGAGCAGGTATAATATCTCGTAAACAAACGGCACGCGCCGACAACAGGGGTGTACAATTCAGTAAACACCAAAACCACAAACTGCTTAAATAGAGACTTATTATAAAAAAATACATTTATTGATTTATATGTATACATAAAGATATATACAAAACTGTTTTTTTATTTTTACTTCGTGAATTTTTTTAACGTAAAAAAATAATCAAACTGTCTAATTAAATATTTGTTTATAAAAAAAGTTACCATTTTAAATAAAAGAATGTATTCATTGATATATGTTCAAAAATTGTTTTGTGTTTAGGGTTAATTTGCGCAATTATAATGATATTATAAATAATTATTGTGGGCAGTATGATTATTATTATTGAAATAGTGTATGTAAAATATAGATTTATATTTACCATAACTTATATCAGCCCCCAGGATGAAAGTTGAATGAATGAGGGAGAGTATGTTATTGTTTTGCGAAAATGGAACCGGAAATGCCATTGCGTTGTACGAACTGAAAAAAAAGTGAACAAATTGTGAAGTGATTGTGATTTAGGACAGCTGATATCTTAAATAAGAAGACTTTTAAAACAAAATATTTTTTTTTAAAACAGGGGGAATATGCGGTAAAGCAAAAATAATTGAGTTTTTGTTATTTGCGTATAGCTGGACGAAGAACTAGGGTGGTTTGGTGAGGCCGAGTAGGCGGGAAACGTCGCCGTTTACAACATTATTTATTGCCTGGAGTGCATTGTATTCGACACAGTTGGTCCGGGGAACTGTCCTGAGAAGGTCGGGGTGAGAGAGAGCAGTGGCTGAGGAAACAACATGCGTAAAAGTTAATTTCGGCATGTTCGAGAAAGAAGATTGATTTGTAGTACGGAAAACAAAAAGATAACATTTGATGGAGATTTAAGCTGAAGAAGAGGCGCTAGAGGAGACGTGATCCAGCAAAGGAACATCCGGCAACGGCCAACCAAGAACGACGTCACCACGCAGAACATCTGGTAACGGCATTTTATCCGGCTTTCCACTTAAACCATTCTCGTTGATTCGCGATTTTTATTGCAATTATATCGTTTGTCATACGCGTTCCCGGGAGCAATCTTTTAGAAGCTGCATAGATTCTTTTTGCTTTACCGATTGAGCCAATTTGATTATACATTTTATTCGTAAATTTATATTTTTATTAAAACTTAATTTGAGTTATATTTCTTTTGGAATTTTTTTATATAATATCATCATAATTAAATGGAATATATTCAAATTAAATATACTCTTTTTATTATTTAACAATTCCTTGTTATGATAATATTTTTGTTGGTGTAAACAAAGAGCAAATACCACAAAGTTAATAGAAAACTCATACCTTACGATTTTATAATTATAGTTTATTTCATGTAACAGTTGCAATTTGTAGGCACGTAACCGGTCTTTACGCACATCATACTTTAGGCACTCCTATTTGTAGAATACGTCTGGCCAATGACTTCTTCGGGCTCCGAACTCACGAAACACGGATCTGCTCAACATCTTCAGATGTTCTCGGTGTACCTGGTGATTTTGCTTTTAAAACACTACCGGTTTCCGTGAAAGACTTTAGCCAATTCCGTAGGTGGTTCACCACCATACTGACGTCTAAAAGTACGTTGCACTGTTGTAACTGACTCAGTTTGCACAAGCCAAATACCACACTGCGCCTTCTGTTGCTCAGTTTCTCTGCACTACACGCACGCCTGGACTGAACTGGAACTGAGGGCACAGACGTAAAAAACACCACTGGAGCCAACTGCAGGAGAGTCAAACTTGGAGAGTTGATGAATCAAAATCCACAAACTAGAATAGTGTTTGTCAGTTAGTACACATTCTAGGACACGTGAAAACAAGGAATTCTTTCCCAAACACCCTGTGTTATTGTAACGAGCTAAAAATTTGAGAAGCCCAAAATAATTTTAGGATTTAAAATCTGAGCTGAATGGTGCATTTTTCCACGTCTTGCGGGATCTGTCATTGTTAAAGAGTGTTGTCCGAAGGTGAAAAGTGGAAGTTTGACATGTGTGGACCCTTTTGCCGAGTGGGCAGTGAAAGGAGAACAGTAGCAGATGAGGACACGATGGGCGAGAAGTAAGAATGGGCAAAGCGTGCGAGATGACAAAATTTTAAATAAAATAAAACGTAGCGTAGCTCCTTGGAGAGAAATGAAACCTACAGAAACTTGCAAGAAGCCATCGATTGAGACACGTCGTGATTGATCTTGATGCAGGAAGTACGTCGAGGCTAACAATACGTGAAGTGAAAACAAAAAGCAGAGCACTGTATTTTATTTTACAGGAAAGTTAAATTTCATAAAGAAAATTAGTGCTTATCTTTGTCCATCAATCTTTCCTCCTTCACGCGAAAATTTTCTTTAAATATTATCACACAAATTTTTACGCATATTGCCACTATAATATTTGCCTACATTTCTCCACTAGATTCTACCCTGGGAGAAAGATTTCATTTCATTCTGTTAAAACTTTAAATTGAAGTTGTTTTACAATTTTATAAGTTTATTTAACGACAAAACAATTTAGTGAAACAATCATATAAAAAAATCTCAATCACAAATAACATAATCATTACATTGTCCTTCTGGGAAGTGGGGAGGTATTTGTAGTGGTGTTCACCGAGATACTTTACTTTTGGATTTGGATTTTTGTTGTCACTTTTATGGCAGCTTCACCTGTGTGATGAGGTGAAGAGGGTCTTTTCTTTAACTTGGTTGTTATGTCCGGTCCTGAGCTCCGAACTTTTGTTGCAATTAAAAATTGTATAATACTCTCCGGGCTCCATTTTTCTTTACTGCTCCATAAATCTTCTCAGCGTTTTTCGCTATAATGTCATTAATTTATCCACAATTAATGTATTCATTGTCCAGCTTTCGCTTTCATATAGGACTGTAGGTCTTGTATAGTTGTAACTTTGTGTTCAGTACATATGCATTTTGACTTAAACTGGTTTCGTAGTCAATGACATCTATTAGCCCCAATAATTCTATTCTTAATTTCAGTTGTTATATTGTTCTTATTTACAATTATACCCAACATTGCGACTGGCCAAGATCCAGGCATAAGGACGTGAACTCCTAGGTAACCGAACCGGACCCAACGAAGGAAGAAACCGCCTCATTAACGCGGAAGTACGGAAAACAGTAATTACGTTTTTTGATGCATTAATTAGCACTGACATACCTAACTATCTGCTGCGCAAATCCCTACGTTTATGACCCTGTATTAGATTGAGTCTCTTTCTGAGACATTTGCGGCATATTAATAGAATCCTAATTTTATATTTGCATAAATTTGTGTTAATAAATTAATTTGTTTTAATTCTAACTTAACAAGTTTTCCTTATTTAAATAAAAAATGACTACAGCCGAAAATACAAATTTCTATTGTTGATTTAAGAGTAAAACTTTGCTTCCGTTAGATACTTCGTTTCTGTATTATTTTGGTTCATAATCCACTAAATTTATAAATGTTATCCATGTAGTTTTAATATTGGATCATTACAATTAGAAATACATTTTTGACCATATGTTTGTCTTTTAACGCAGAAACGATATAATATAAAAATTGAGGCACGAATTTCAATTATTCAATATAATTTTCACTAATTACTTATAATGAAATACTTATTTGTTTTCTTGTAATAATAACAATTGTCCCACAGAATGCATTAATTTTTTAAACATTACATTGGTTTTCCCATGACTCCTCCCCTGGATCCACTACTGTGTTTATAGTTATGATAATGGCGGAGGTAACGATTACAAGCATAACAGGCTCATAACTCCCAGTGTTGTTGAAGCTAATCCTCATAATAATTACAAAAGTTGAAAAATTGTCGGTTGGACGCCTAATCCTGATTCGTCTTTGAAGAAAAATTGCAGAATCTAAATGCGCGGTGAATGGCTGACTGAGCGCCGTATAATGCAGTTTGATGGAGCTGCAAATGAGCCCGGGGCGTGTAATGCGCGCCTGTTTACACTGTTACACTGCTACACTGCCGTAACGCATAGATTGAATTTTTTTCTCTGCTAAGCGGGTAAACTGGCTTAAAATTCCTATTAGGATCACTGGCCCGTGTGTTATTAAGCAGGACAGGGTTTCAGCCTATTTTGCTTCTAAGGGAATGAGACTCCATCTTTCCATCCGATGAATATATTAGTTATATGGATTATAAATTAGTTTAATTTCTCAACAACGTTTATGTCTACTCAACTGCGAACGGTGTAATGACTTACTGTTTTGTTAATAGCAACAATTTAAATTTATAATTCAACAATCTAATTCAGAATCAGTTCCACATTCAACGGTATGTATTACTCGGGGGGGGGGGGGAGAACACATACATTCACTATGTTATAATATATTATTTAAGATCGTTGATCATAAATTGATAGCTTCAATGTAAATTGTTTTCGAGTAGACGTTTAACGTATTTCTAAGTCGTGGCGAAACGGGACACTTATTGTTTAACAATTTACGGAAAAAGGAAAACCCAGGCATCACGTCGTGCCTGGTGTGTTTCCCAATTTTGGTGATATTTGGCAGCATCTCCTGGTGTATTTCCCCTGGTGTAACCATAAATGTTATTGGTCAATATCCATCCCTGCCACCTGGGTGATATGAACCTAAGAATTGGGGAGTGCAGACAGATTTTACAGGGATTTATCGAGAGCGGTGAGACGGGAGAGATTGGTGAGTGATTTAGAGAGAGCTTGGCATTTTGGTAAGGGAGATTTCGAGTTGATCGGCATTTTCGGACCATTAGTCGAAAGGCGAGGAAGAAAAAAAACAGAAATTGTCCTGAACCAGGGACAAATAGTGGCGGCGAACCTGAGGAAGAAATTGCTACGAGGAAGGAGCTGGAATTCACTAGGTTGCAGGTGTAAATTACCGTGTCAGCTTTTGTGTTGATTTACTATACTGCCAGGTCTGACTAGATGTTGTGTTTAATATTCTTATCTATAAGAAGGTCCATAACATATGACCCTGAGTTTAGAGGTCAATGATTGTTAGCTTTATGAATTTAAGTTTTATTTTTTTTGTAAATATATGTAATTTTAATTAAAAACGAGTTGCTGGATAAATATTGAAAACATCAAAATTGATGTAAATTTGTCGAGGAAAGATAAATAACTTTGTCATTTTTACCACAAAAGTTCATTTTTAATATATCAATTTATTTCAATAATTTCAAGTAGTATCCCAGTCCGCCCCGCACGCTAGTCTCAGTTTAAGGTTTTTCACCGAGCCTTAATACAAGTATATTTAAATCTTATATGTAAATTATATGCCACTAAAGACACCTAATTTACGAATATATACTATTAAATAGTTAAAAGCGAAGAATTTTTGTGAATTACCTTTGTCGAAATGCTGCAAAAATTATGTCACAGATGTAAGATGCCAAAACAAGAGTTCATTCACAAGGTGAAGTCAAAACCTTGTCAATTCGGCTGTCAGTATTTCTTTATTGACCAGTTATAATGTTCTACCTGTATTTACTAACTTCTAGCACTATCCAGTATAAACCTATAGCATCCCGTTCTACCTCGGTATCCCGTTCCGCCCCACACATGCTACGAGGCACTTTAATGGTATAATATGCAGGACTTAAGTGTTCTATAGAACCATGTAATAAGAAAACTATCTGAAATATAGTAGTACACTCAATTTTTTAAAAGTAAATTTTACCCTTAATTTTGTCTTTGTTACTCATTATTTTCCTGTTTTTTTAAGGTCGCATAAACTACGAGGTCATTAGCGACCGAACTAACTTGAGGGTCACAAAAAGTGAATATTGAGCATGTTATATTGCATTAAAACGATTCTTTTCAAGAATCTGATGACTTTTTTGGTCGTCTGGTGAGTGTTTGATCTGGTCTGGGTTGCCTTCTCTGACGATCCCGTGTGTATCTTCAAGAACTTTTGTGTAAGACTTGATAGGAATCTCCAGGGTGATGATTGTGTTGCAAAGAAAGAAAATTGGTGGAGGTCTATTTGTGTATATGTGGGAGTGTGTTAATTTGGAGTGATCGGATCATACCCTAGAAAGGACTACTTGATATCTTCTGGATGCCTTTTCTGCGAGGAGGATAGCGAGGAAGTTGTCAAATAATTTATGGGTTGGGCTTGGTTATAGAAGCGAGTTGCGATGGAAAGGCGTGATTTATGATAGAAAACAAATTAAGAACTCAAACCTTCAATCGTTAACAACAGACAATTTAATGTTTATGTGACTTAGCATTGCCCGTTTTACTCTAAAGATTATGTAATTTAAGATATGACGAGTATTTTATAATGTTTCTTAGCTGTTTTTTAGAAGAGATTAGTAGAAATACGGGTCAATTTATATCTAATATTTGGGTCGGAGCATAATTCCGTGCAGTTTTATTTTTATTTCTACTTGAATTTTCATACTGTTCAGCCTTGAAACTGTACAAAATCATATGTGGACGACGTACAAGTTCTTGTTCTCAAAAATAAAAAAACTCCAAACGGAAAGAATCCAATAGAATTGACCCAATTCATGGCTTCCAATTCAGTGAAGAATTGTGGATTGACCCTATGCATACCAGCCAAATAATTTGTAGCCTTCTGTCTCCATTCAGTTCTGTCCTTCATTGTCTCCTTCATAAAAAAACGCTTTTAAAATTATGGTCAGTACATTATTGATTTATGTAGTCTTGTAACAAAATTTTAATGAAAGAAACAATTTTTCTTGGCAATATTTTACGATTTGTTGTGAACGAAAGTAGTTCCAAGTATTGTACATTCAACACCGTTTCTCAATTTTAATACTTCCTTCTTCATATTTAAGAAATGTAGAAGAGAAATGGTGACTTAAAGATAGACATAACTAAACCAGCCGATAAAAAATAAAAAATATAGCTCCGACAAGAAATAATAAAAATGGTTGATGAAGAGTGAAAATACAAAAACGTGACACATGATATTCTTCAAGCGCCTGCACTGCTCTTTAACATTGAGACAGATACAAAGTCAAAATCTGCCAAAAAAGGCTACAAGAGAAATGCAAAGCGGTTGAAGATTTCATGATGAAATGGAAAATAGACGTAGGTTATGGGAAAGTCAAAAAAACATTCGGAGACAGGAAAGATATTAGCAAGAACATCAGGAGTGGGGATGGGAAGCCAATTCTGGATAAAAAGAAAAGGCAGAAAGATGTATCACAATGAAAACCCAGATCAGTCAGTACTAGAACAAGAAGGGGAAGTAGATGATGAATAGTTTAGGGACAAAATTTAACTTCAGAGTTTGATAGGACGCTCACGAACCTGAGAAATTGTAAAGCGCCAGGAATTGATAACATTCCAACGGAGTTGATAAGATAATCTGGCGAAGAAGAAATATCATGGCTGTTCAGTATACTTTTGAAACTCTACGAAACAGGAAAAATGACAGAAGATTGTAAGAAAAAAATAATTACCCATATACCAAAGATGACTGATGCTGATAGATACGAACAGCACAGAACAATTAGTTTAGGTAGTATATCATGCCTGCAAATTATTAACGAAAATAATATATATATGAGGATGGAACGACAAATTGAATACTGCTTAACATATATAAACGGAATATGTAAAAGTAATCATACTACAAGAAGAAGAAATAAAAACCTTACGCTTTTCCGACGATATTGTAGTTTTAGGGGAGTCAGAAGAAGACTTGGAAACCATAATAAATGGCACGAGAAAGAGTTCAATATGAGGATTAATAGAGACAAACCCAAGGTAATGGTCTGTAGTATGGGAAACAGTGGAGGAACAAAGAGTGTTAGATTGGGAAGGGATATATTGCCGGAAGTTAAGGTATTCTGCTACTTGGGAAGCGAAATAACTAGAGATGGTAGAAGTATAGTAGACATAAAGAGTAGGATAGCACAGGCAGGGAAGGCTTTTGCGAAAAAGAGGAATTTACTTACGGGTAATATAAGTGTGAATATTAGGAAATCGTTGCTAACAATGTTCGTATGGACCGTGGCGTTATATGGGGGCGAAACGTAGACGATTGGAGTTTGGGAAAGAAAAAGAATAGAAGCCTTTGAAATGTGGTGCTATAGGCGAATGCTGAAAATCAGATGGGTGGATAGAATCACAAACGTAGAAGTTTTAAAGAGAATAGGGGAAAAGCGAAAAGTATGGAAGACGTTAACTAAGAGAAGGGATATATTAATAGGCCACGTTTTAAGACACGAGGGTCTTGTAAAATTAGCATTAGAGGGAAGTGTGTGGGGTAAGAACAGAAGAGGGGGCCAAGGATTCCATAAGCTAAGGAGTTTAGGGAGGATGTAGGATGTGCTAGTTATACGGAATTGAAAAGACTTGAGCTAGATAGATTAGCATGGAGGGTTGCATCAGACCAGTCTTTTGACTGAATACCACAACACCACCTAACTGACAAATCCGTAATACTACAGACATCATGTGGCCAGTAAACATTTCAATGGCCACTTCACTTTTGCCGTTGAAACGAGTGGTGCTATGTTGTGCTAGTCTGTAGAAATAAATGTGTCTCAAAGCAGTAGTTTTATATTTTTATTTCCAAACGTGTTTTTTTCGAACTCTCTGAGCGATTGTTTTCCGTCGCAATTAATCAGCGTGGTTTTGAAAAATATATACAATGTACAAATTATACGCTTCAATATGAATCGTAATGGAGCCACATTTTCGCTGTATTAGTGCCAAATCATAATTAGACACCTATCATATTTAATAAAAATGTAGGCGTCTGGTTCACTTGCAGTACTTGAGGAATATTCTCACTTTCAAAAAAATCTTCTTCTTTGGGAGTGTAATTGTTGGGGCCGGTTTTCATTATTTCCGTGCGCAGATGATAAGGCTTACGCAAGATAGGTTAGCATGGAGGGTTGAATCAGACCAGTCTTAGGGCTGAATACCTCAACAACAACACAGTAAAAGTATGATATATAAGTGTGAATATTAGGAAACAATTTCAAATATGTTCGTATGGACTGTGGTGTTATATGCGTGCGAAACGTGGACAGTAGGAGTTGCAGAAAGGAAAAGAATAGATGCCTTGGAATTGTGGTGCTATAGTAGAATGAGATGGGTGGCTAGAATAATTAACGAGGAAGCTCTAAGCAGAATAGGGGAGGAGCGAACTAGACGGGGAGACCAAAAAGGTTTTTAGAAGAGGTTAGTTTGACCTCTCACCTCAAATTCTCTTTTCCTCAGACAGGAGCTAGCGAAACGTAATGTTTAACTGTCGGCTTCAAGGAGTTAGACAGGAGAGGTGATCTGACTGCAAGTGTCAACAAAACTGGAAATCAGGAAACACAACAGAGGCCTCGCACCATTTGCCGAGCAACTCTCCATCTTTACTTTCTCGCCCTCCTTACGTCTAGAACCATTCTCCTATTTTTTTGGCTTCTGCCTCTCAGCTAAACTAAACACGTACATTCCTTCTAAAGGGAAAAACGCTATCCCACCTGATGTTTGTTCCGCCAATCCTCATGAGTCCTTCCATGATACAGGGAACAGTGCCCTTCGGAAATTTTGAAGGGTGAATGTTCCTTCAGCTAAACAAGCTTAGTATTATAAATCCGCAGACAGGAATGTTCCCCGTCCGGCAGCCTGGCGCCGGGGTAAACCACTTCTTACCTGCCTGTCGCAGAGCCATAATGTTCTTGGTGAATCTTCAGATCATGAAAAAATTAAAAATTCGAAAAATATTAGGGAGGGGTCCTACTGGGCGACAAAATTAATAAATAAAAATACGGCCAATTATGATATAAAGGAGGACAAGAAGTGAACGATATTGTAACACGTTGATGCGGTTAATTTTTATGGTTGTGTGCATTCCACCATTTCACGCTAGGGCGTGGTCTGTTTTCTTTTTTTGGCTTGAGCGTAAGATGCAAGCGATGCTCCAATCCCAGTAAAATCAAGGGTAGAAAATTTATAATGTGATAAGAGTGTGTAGACGATTTGGGCCACGAAATAATGGTACTTCGATGCTCACTCATGTATTCGTCAAACAAACAGAATCGCAAATCACTCACAAGATAGCAATTGAACGTAGAAAATAATTAGACTTTTTCAACTGTTCCGATAGGTTTTTTTGATGAAATGTTCTAGTCCAAAGTTCAATTTTCTAGTATCCTATAGGGGAATACAAATTGGATAATTTGTATTAAACGAACAGACACAACTGTTCGGACTTTTGGCGGTATGTAATCAAAAGAAAGGAGACAGCTTTTGAGCCAGGGACAATAAAACGCAGATTCCACGTCGCGCCTAGGTGGTGAGAGTAGGCGGTATCGGGTAGTATATTTCCCAAGAAGAACCATAAATTTATTGGTGGATATCCATCCATGAAACATTGGTTATATATACTAAAGAAGTGGGAAGAAGTTTTTAAAAAGTCTGGCAGAGAGATTTTGGGAAAACGATTTTTGGAGAGGACATTTTTAGACAGACGGCAAGACAATTTTAGTGAGAGATTTTTAGCAGGTGATCAGAATACTTAGACAGGCATATCAAGGTCAGGGGGTAAAACGGAAATTCGTCATGAACCAGCAAGGATAACAGCGGAGTCTGTGATCTAGAGAAAGGACGACTCAATTAGGAGGAAGGGGCTGGAATATGCACTAAGCCAACACGGTAATTACCCTGTGATTTTTTGCTGATTTTCTATACTACCAGGTCACAGTATATTTGTGTAAAATATTTTGTTCCATGAGAAGGCCCATAATATGCGATCCTGAGGTTACAGATAGAATTGTTTAGTTTTAAGAAATTTATTTGTATATTTTTTGTTAATGTATATGTATTTTTAATTTAACAAAGAATAGCAGGCATAGAGAAGAAATATCAATACTGTAAGATTAATGTAAAATCTGTTGTTTGTTAAAGTAAATTATTTTCTTAATTTTGTTACAAAATCTTATTATTAATATATAAATATTGCACTTAAATAAATAATAATAAATCCCCCTATTCATTAGTATATTGTATAGACTATAACTGACGAAATGATAATTAATACGGAATAATGTTCGGAATGAATACAAACATGATTAAATAGAAACTCAATTCCTTTAGTGTCAATTCTAGTTGGCATAATAATTGGTAAAAAATTAAAATTTTTACTACAGATTATTGTTTATTAAACTTTAAATAAACTAATCACAAAGCATTATTTCTTTGTCCGGTATGCTCCACATTTCTTGCATTGTCCTGAGAAACGGAATCGTAAAAATGTTAATAAAACAGATTTTTAGATTTGTGAAAATTTATAGCACTTCGTAATTGGATCTTTAGAGAACTACTTTTGGTGACAGTAAAAATTACGGTAATTATTTATGTTGAGAATTGATACTGTTCCCGAAAGCCGATGAGTAAGAGCAAGAGATTACTATAAAATGGCACGATGGCCTAATATTGCTATTCCTCGCCAAAGGGACCAAGAAATCTGTGTTAGACGATTCAATTCGCTAATCTATTACATTATTTATTTGAATTCCAAAAGTATATTGTAAGTGAAGCTTTCAATGAAAGTAAAGTATTTTCGTTCCTCCAAGATGAAGATAATTGAGGGCCGGTTGTGCTAAGTTGTTTAGCTAATAAAGCTATCCCAGGTGCCTCGTTGATGACGGGTAGCAGGTCAGGCCACGACGTGCCTAATTAGCTGTCGTCCTGACGACACGTCATTAGGCGAATAGAGGGCGCTGTGATGGAGCAGCGCTCTGCCTCTGACAGCATATTTATGGAGAAACCATCTGCATTTTCCAATATGCAGATTATGTGATGAATTTGTGCAGCCTACCAAGGAACTTACTCGAAAAAGGTATCACTTAAAGTAAAAGAAAATCTAATATATGAGAAATAGCTTACACTCGTCTAAACTCCTTAAAAATATATTTATTGACGAGATGTAATAGTTGAACAAATTTAACTAAAAGTAATTTTAAAGTCACTGATTTAATTAGATCTTAAACTCTAGATGCTTTTTGTAATTTTCTACTGACGGTCACGTTAATACAGAATATAATGCATTATCCTGTCAATATTTGATCCACGGCGTGGAGCATAATGTAACAACATTATATCAATTTTGTTGTATTGTGTGAATTAAAAAACATTTCCAATGTTGAAAACATATTTACTAATGCGTCTGGCCCTTTGAATCATTAAGGGCAAGTAATATAATAACAGAATATCCAACTGTTATATTTTCACGTAAATAATTTCCACAGATAACATTCAATTTGAACTATTGTTTGTAATTTGTTTCGGATGTGTCGGTGATGAAATTTAAAAAAAATTATTTATAAAGTTCGCATAGACTTCCTTTTAATTAGCTTTGAAAGTGACAATTATTTACCTATTATTATACTATTATGAATTTACAAAATAAGATATTGATAATTATTTATCTTCATTTTATTTTTAAATTATAAAAACAAAATACAATACAATTAAATGAATAAAAAATCTTACTGTCCTTACATAAGAAACTTAATTTGTTTTTTGATATTCATGTGAGTCCAAGATGGATTTCTAAATTTTGCCCTGTAGGTATTTTAGTTTGTGTTGGTGGTATTTGGGACATTTATTGATGACATGGTCCATATTTAAGGCAGTAATACACGGATCATATGACGGTATCTATTTAGTAGATGAGTGTGGCTTAATTTGCAGTGTCCAGTTCTTATTCTGGTAATGGCAACGTTTGTCATTTCTTTACGATCTTGTTGCAGCAGTACTTAGAACATATCGTTCAGAGTTACTGTCATCTAATATATTCCTCTGTGTGTTACATTCGTTTATGGAGTTTTGAGTGGTGCTTATGCTTCCTGGGACCCACGCCAATACCACAGTCGTTAAGGCATGTTTGACATTCATCATTTCCATGTTGATTTTCCCCTTACAGATGTTATGTACTGCAGTAGTGGAATTCGAGAATATGATAAACTTGTTAAAATTTACTTGCTCGTTTTATTTATTTGTAGGTACTACACAGACGTTGGTCCAATTATGTAGATATCATGCATGTGTTACAATAGAAGAATTTACTGTGGTTATTGTAAACGAATGTTCATACTTCTAAACATTACATTAAATTACAACTTTTTCTTACATTAACGAGACATTTCAAATTTAGGTTAGTTACAAATGTAAAAATATATTTATAATTATAGAAAACTTATTTTTACGAGGGTTAGAAATTGTAATATAAAGAATTGGAAGTAGTATATTTGAAAATAAATTAAATGTGTTTATTGAGAAAAGATATTATAATCTGAATAATACTTGGTGTGTTAATATAAGAGAATGTTTTACGGATTAAGAGAAGAAACACTGTGTAAATTAATTGGAGGTTAGTATAAACTTCACTTCACAACTAGCAATAACCTTCACGAGTACACTGCCCTGCACAACACAAATACCACTGCACCTTGAGCGATACCAGATGATATTCAAAATGAAAATGTTGTTTCAGGAAGAAATTCCTTCAGTGACTGGAAATCTCATGCAATTCACATGAAATATACAATTTTAAAGTATCAGTTGAACATATTTAAGTACTATTGGTTGAAATATTTTATTGGATAATAAGTAATATCTATGGAATTGGAATGTCACAAATCTGAAGTGCTAACTGATTGCATAGGACAGTCATTCGGCAGCATTGGAGATTGTGAGGCTGTTACCGATTTAATATTGTAAGACTTCATTCAAAATATCCAGAATTCATTGGGTGAAGGACTGAAGGTATCTGGCATTTTTGCTGACTTCTCTAAGGCTTTCGATACCGCAGATCATCAAATATTAATAAAAAAGATGGGATATTATGGAATTCGGGAAAATACGTCACTTTTACTAAGATCGTATCTTAAAAACCGCAAAAAAACAAGTAGTAATTGAAACCAAATACGACCAACTTCACTTATCCGACTGGGAATTTATTACATGTGGAGTTCCTCAAGGATCAATTCTTGGGCCTTTACTTTTTATTCTGTACATAAATGATCTTCCAGGATACGTAATTCCTCTAAAATCGATTCTCTACGCGGATGATACAAATATAATTATTGCAGATAATCTGATTAAGAAAGTAGACAACGCTCTGAATGGTCTAAGACTAAGTTAGTTGAGTTTAGTGCTGATGCTAGTAATAGACCCGTAGACAACTTCTCAGCTAATGCACCTTTCCTCGGCCTTCGGATTGACAATAAATTAAAGTGTAATGACCATATAGATCTGCTTGCTGTAAAACTAAGTTCAGCTTGTTATTTTCTGAGAACACTAATGCAACACGTTGACAAAAAGTACGTCAAAATGTTCTATTTCGCGTATGTTCATTCAATTACGAGCTATGGCATCTCTAATTGGGGAAACTGCTCCAGGAGTAATGAAATATTTAAGTTGCAAAAGCGTGCAATTAGAATACTTTCTAGCACGAATTCTAGATCGAGATGCAAACCTTTCTTCAAAAGTTTGCAAATACTTACTTTACCAAGCGTATATATTTATGAAATATTAAAGTTTGTAAAGCAGAACACTAATTTGTTTCAAACAAATGGCGAGTTTCATGAATACGCGACCAGAAATCAGAGGTTCAGCTCTAAGGTCACGTGGACAAGCATCGCCTTGCTCTACACCAGAAAAGTATTCACAATACTGGGATAATTTTATACAACAGCCTTCCGTCAGAGGTTAAAAATAATACCTACAAAAGCTTCGTGAAGCAGAGAAAAACTATTCTTTTAAATGGCGCGTTTTACTCGGTACAGGATTTTCTTAATCGTCCTTCTAGTATTTAAATCAAGGTTCCTCTAAAAATTGTTGAATGAGCTGCCTTGTAAAATAGCACATCACATATCTTTAAAATTTCTATTCAGTTTTTTCTGCTCTTTTATTTGTTTGTTTGATGTATTGCCTGGAGCTACGACGGAGGGAAGGTCAGTTTCCTGGTCCAAGTAGTTAAAACTCCATTGAATGTTCCTCAGTGTGTGCTTGTTTGTGTTTCCCAGTGTGTGTGTGACATCGCGTGTCCATGTTGTGTTTATATTTTCTTTTTTCTATATACATTTTCTTTTATTAATTTATTTTAAGATTATTTGTTTTTAATTATGTACTTTATTTTGTTCATTTTTAATGTATGACGTATCCTATTTCCTCAATCGAGGACTAATGGAAACAACAATAAATCTAAATATTCGATTTTCTTATTACATAATTTGATCAGAAAAAGTATTGTGACGCTCGTTCTCGTCTAGTTGAGAGTATATCTATATTATATATTTCCTAAAGCTCGTCATATGGCTTGTGTAAGCTTTAACGCGCAGAGTCGATGCAGGCAACAGGTAAGACTGGGCATTCATTAAAAGTGAAAATCCCGTAATTCAAGTCAATGATCTTGTGTCTATAATATACGACCCTCAGTTTATAAATAGAGAATTGTTAGTTTGAAGGAATTTTTTTGTATCATTTTTATGTAAATATATATGTACTGTTAATTAAGAAATAATTTCCGGCTTAAAGTTTTAACTTATGAACATTGTAATATTGATGTAAATTTGTTTAGAATCAAGTAAATTGTTTTCTTTTTATTATAAAATCTCATTATATATGGTCCACTGGACCTTATTGGGCTTATCCCAATAGCGTTTCAATTGTTCATATGCTTTCAGCCCCTCAACTCTGTTGCCTTCCAGACCTCTGTTTGTATTCGTCGTCAGTCATCGGCCAGCATGTCCACCTGAGGCAATTCTGTCACCGCATAGACTGATCGTTCCATACTATCCTGTAGAACACAGAGCCTGTGAACGGAACCTACCTTTCTCCTGTTTGATTTTACTGTCATTGCAGTACACCATATCGAGGCACCATACAAGATCACTGATCGCACAACGTTCGTCTTGGACCTGCAACATTTGGCATAATTCGCGTTGTATAGCAAATGAGGCAATTCGTGTGATCGGGCAGATACTGTCCCAGCTACTATACGTCTTACGTAATCTTTATTTAAAAGATATCCTATCATCTATCATTATACCAAGATATCTGATAAACGATTTCGAATAATATCAGAGTTTCCTGCCGTAAGGTGATGAATTCTCTACATTTTCGCCCAGTGACGAAAACTGCCTCCGTTTTTTCTTCCTCCAGTTGCAGTCTCGTTTGTCCGTAGCCACTGCCCGATCACACAAATTACCTCATTTCCTATCCGAACTATTTGTTCCTGGTGCTTAGTGACGACGACAATTGCTATGTCGTCTGCGAAGCAAATAATCTTGCTTTCAGGGGGAATACCTAGTCAAAAAACGCCATCATACTTAATGTTCCGTAAGAGGGGTTCTAGTACCGAGCCTTGTGGGACGCCACCTGTCATAACATACTTTTCCACGCCGGTTTCCATACCGCGCAGAGGATTTCTGTGGGAGAGATATTTCGCCACAATTCTCCTTATGTATGTTGCCACCTGTAACCTGCGCAATATCTCTAGGATGCAATTCCATCTTGCCGAATTTAAAGTGTTGCTTATGTTCAAGGTGATTATGGCGCAGTATTTTAAGACTTTTTTTCATCCTTCACCAGAATAGCTTGGCGAGCGGTTTCCACTACCATATTGCGTCGATGGGGGAGCCTCCTTTCTTGAATCCATATTCTCAGCAAAACCATTCTTATCTTCTACTGCCTTTAACAGTCAATTATATGCCAACCGCTCCAACACTTTCCTCTAAGTAATCAAGCATATAGAGTGGACGGTATAATGACGGAAGTCCAGGCTGTTTATTTGGTATTGGCAGTGATACCAGTCGTTTGAGTTTCCAAGGCTCAGGAAATACACCCTCTTTCAAACAAAAATAGAACAAGTCAATGAAAACGTCAGGTCTCGCTTTCATTGAAGTTTTTGTTACAATATCAGTACAATGTAGCCCATTAAAAATGAATTTGTGATTCAGTGGCCATCGCTTCAATAGTAAAATAAAGTTTTTTTAAATTACGCGTGATTTATCTTTAAAGTAAAATGACTTTAGATACCAAATAAATGTACATAGTGTAACCGTGTAACCCTTCCTCACTTTGGTAGATGACACATGTAAATAGTTTTATTTCCAATTTCGTTTAGAAGTGATGTTAAATATCTTAGTGATTTGGAATATAGTTGTATCTTTGAAGACTAATGTTGTATCGTTGAAGTTGGGCGATTTGCGCACTCTTCGTTAAAAGAAAACGTTTCATTTTTTGCGAAAAGTAATTCAACATGTCTAAGGAGAAGAAAAACATTCAGTTTGTAGTATCACAGGCTTGGACGAGTCTGTGAAAGAAGGAAGGAACTAGCTGCTGCTGCTGCAAAGAAATTAATTATCCCGCCATCTTCCAGATCGTCATCTTGAGACAGTCAACAGCCAAAACAACGAGTGACACCCGACTGGTAACGTGAGAAATTCACTTCAGTTGGATCCTTACCTCCCTTGCGTAACAGACACACTCTGTGGCAAAATAATGTCGTTGAATCCTCTTCAAGGATAAGCCGGCAGTAACAAGGAGCTCCCTACATGTAAATAGTTTTAAGTTTAGATGTAGATAACACATTTTGTTTTACAAGACTGATGAAGTAAAGCTGCCGTGGTTATACTTACATTCATTTAAATTTGTTTCCTTTATGTCGATAATTTGTATGATTCTGGAACAGGTGACGTCACTCCCCTGATTCATGCTCTCAGTCCTGAACCCGAGTGTGTTCCCATAGTAAAATTGTCCTACGTAACACGTGGTGGCGCCCATATACTATTACGGTAAGATTCAACATTACTCTATTGTGACGTTTTGACTGGGGATATAAGTATATTAAAATATAATACTATTGGAGTCGAAACATTATTTAGTAGATCTCTAAAGATGCATCTTAAAAACTTTTTATTAATTAGTTTATTTATGGTCACATCAAGAATTGAAAATGTCATTAACGAGCCGACTTACATAGTTGACGGGGAATTACAAAACTGGATGCAACTTCTTTCGTGTCAAAATGTAAGCGCTTGCAATACGTGAACTGCAGTCATGGACAATATACAGAAAATAAATGATGGTTCATATTTAGTACACGTCGGCATCACTACTTCTAAAATTATTTAAAATGTTTGTTAAACCACGCATGAAAACACGCACACACATAATACTTAGTATCTATAACGAAACAACGATGTGATAAACGAGTTGTGTGGTTGTGATTCAACCATGCGTCTGAATGGAGAGATTTTAATAGTCGCCACAATGATTCCACTATTGTCATCAACTTTGATGAGTAACTTCGGATGAAGACAATGTTCTCAGTCTTACCGAAAACTTCTCAATTACTGATCTAGTTGGAAAAGTAATCTCTTAAGCCGTTATTACGTTCACCGATGGTTGTACTTGTACTTAAACGCCACGTCTTTCTACCATACTATATCCTGAAATTCTTATACAGTAAATCTTACTGTCTTTCATAAAGCAGGACTCACGAGCTGTATCCGCTTATATAAACTACTAGCTGGAGACCAGGCGTTGCTCCGGTATTTATTTATATTATCCCGGTACATTATTCAATAAAATATTTATTGTACGTAAACTGGCATCGAAAACGTCACAATATTAACCTCAAACATACTCTCAGTACAATAACAGGACTAAAATATTCTCAGTACTGTGATAGAATAAAATTTATTCGCCACTTAAGGAATGAATTTTTACTTAGGTAATAATTCTCTCGATTCCACCCCTGTCGTTTTTAAGTTATACGGTATATCGGTATAGATAATTGTTACGTTTGACGGTCTGTTTTGTCACCTTCCGCTTGAACCCGATGGTGTGGGTTCCTCCGGAGCCGTGGTAGATCACGCTTCATAAATTCACAACCTGTTTTTCTGCATACGCTCTTCTTCAGTCTCCTTGTGTCGAAGATTATGAACTCGACTTGCATTACAAGTACGCCAAACAAAATTTTGACGCCTCACTTGTGGCATTTTTTATCACTAACTACTCTAAATACACATCAAAATACTCGAAACACAGTAAGTTTTGCTGTTGCGATAGAAACGGTAATTGAATACGAATGAATGTCAATCTATCAGTACTGTATGAACACGTCCGTCCAGACCAGTGGTTGAGCTTATGATCGCTTCACAGCAAATCTTATAAGTCGTAGTTGGTTTTGAATAGCTTTCGCTTTCTCATGTTTTTCAACAATAGATCGAGTAATATTCGTCGCCCTCCCTCCCCCCCCTCTCTCTCTCTCTCTCATGCTGCCAAACTTACGCTTATAATAAATCAGTAAGTGGTATGAATGGTATGGGAACGACTAATAGGAGTTTTAACTCGCAGTTGACTTTTACGCTGCCTTTCTCGCGGCAATTCAAGGGATTTAAAAAAATTTACATTTATTTCGATATCTTGCAGAGTTCAGAAGATATTAAACACACACAACTTTCAATTAAAATTTCTGGGATTAAAACAGGTATTTTAACTTAAATTCATTGAGCCGTTTCGGAACATAACACATGTAGAGTATAGGAAACCCGCATTTAATTGGACATTCAAACGCGCGGATATAAAGTAGCCTTCTCGTAGTTACATTTTATGAAATTTTACAATTTTCTGGGCAGTTTTTTAATTTTTCTTTCCATAAGAACCTTGTACGTAGTATTAGAAAACTTATAAAAAAAGATGAATGAAATCGGTAAAGTCGTTCTCAAGTTATGGCGTGACCAAGTGAATAGGGATTTATATGTATATATATATATATATATATATATATATATATATATGTGTGTGTGTGTGTGTGTGTGTGTGTGAAGGTTATCAAGCTATGTTCTTATTGTAAGTAATAAATTAATAACATATAGTGATGAAACTACCAAAATTGTGCACTGATTCATTTATATTCTAAAGTTCACGGAGTGAATTCGGAAAATTATTGCCATTCTTAATTCTACGACCTACAAACCTATATATTGTAATATTAATGTTGCGTTCAATGTGATACTATAGTTAAAATGACCGTTTTATGTGATGTGTATGTTTGTTGATTTTTGTTAATCAAATCTTGTCAAGCATTCTTCAAAATAATTGAAGTATATTTATCTGAATATTTCTTTAAAAATACGCTTTACATCCGATATCATTAAAAGCCTCGGTTATAAAACAACTTTATTTCACTGAACCAGCCATATCTTCGTAAAAGAAGATGCTTTCATTTCGTATGTTGTAGAGCTAATCTTAACTTAATAATAATTTTCAATACCGATATTTCATCGTTGCTAATCATCCCTAGATTATCTATGTGAAGAAAATGTAAGGAAAATTGAATGTGGACGTATTAATGATATATTTTATGATAAGTACTCATTAACTAAGCACTAAATAAATTTGATTGAATTTGTAAGTGTATTTGTTTCACGCATCCAGTTAACGTATTGTCCGTACTTAGTAACAACGAATAATTATTCCGAATAGTGTATATATTCTGTGTTAGTGTTACGTACAACGAGGAAAACGGTTTACAGATCTGAAAATATCTCTCACATCTTACGTTAAAGCCGAAAATGGTCTTCTGACATGAAACGGCATCGTACATCACACGCAACCTCCATAATAGTATTTCATTCCAAGTAGAGCTACCACTTATCTCGCCTGAAAATACCTGGACGGAACATGGAATAGGAGAATCACCTTTATCTCAAAATATTTTCATACTGACAAGCTTCCATAAAGAAAACAGCTAAAACTTTAATAACAGAGTCATATAATATTTATTCATAGCGACAAAAAGGTGTGTCGTACATTTTAACAAAATTTAATAAATTCATTGAAGAAGTTATTTTTTACAGTTTCAATAAATTGATCTTCTTTCTTTATTATTGAAATTAGTGAGTGGCTAACGCATTATAATTATAAAAGACTGATTAACATAAGCAAAAATTATTATTATACTAAATAAAAATCAGTCACACTAATAACTGAAACTATACTTTAAATTTGATTTAAAATTTATTTAGGAGAATTTTTCGGCAATATATATATATATAAGCCAGCGCAGTCTGGAATCACGTACAATCTAGAGCATTTATCGAACTTTGAAATTCCAGAGGTTCCATAATTATTTTTGTAACGTTACAAAAAATATTGTATTTGATTTTTGTAGATGACTATGACAATGTTGAAAGCTCCTACTAAATAAATTTGGAATCAAAATTAAATTATAGTTTGGTTATTAAAGTGATTGATTAACGTATGGAAAATTTACTTTCGTAAAAAATAACATTATTGAATTATGCTAATGTACGTTAAAATACTGAACCATAATTAGGAATTTATTTCATTTACTTTACACAATATTTAACCAAAACTACATCATACTTAAATATAATAATATCGGGACGTAGGAAAAGAACGGCATTAAGGGCTACGATTAAAACAGGTAAAGTATAACGGCAACTTTCTACTATTGTTAACTGATAATATTTATATAAAAGAAATTAGTAAAACCCATTAAACATCCTGATTTAATGGCAGTTTATCAGTACTTAACTCCTGAAACTTCAGCCCATGGTAGCCATTATCATCCGTCATGATATAATTAATCAAATTTAATACAAATTTACAGTTTCGCCGCAGTAAGTCACACAACTATATGTATACATTTACAGGGTGTCCCATCTGTACGGAGAAAATTTCTTTGAAGGAGGACACGTAACGAAAAATGTTCAATACGTATTCAACCAGTTAAAGAGTCGATATTTTACTCGTTTCAGGAGAGTGGAGAAGAGTGTATTAAGCCTAGGTCATCCTTCAAATTCAGTTATTCGCACTTGGAAAGGAGGATTTGTGGACGACGACGACTACAACTACAACGTATTAATCCTGATGATCCACGGACTGTGACTATATAGGCTCTGATCCACACGATTCCTAACATAGGTTTGAACGAAATCGAACGGGATTAAGGAGTGCCACCGAGCAGGCAACTATGATCTCACCACTACCACACGGATCACATAACGTTCTCCAGGACAGGCAAAATCGAGTTGATTTATATAAGTGGCTCTTAGAAAGATTTAATGAACATCTAATTTGTTTTACAATACATCATCTGCAGTGATGAGCAACGTTTTAGAGTAGCGGGTCGTTACATCTACACAATTGTCATTATTGATAAGGGTAAGTGCTCACTAGATTCAAAAACAACTATTTTCGCGCAAACGAAGTCACGGGAATAGCTAATCGATATTTTATTTCCCCCTAAAAACGAAACAACAGGAACAGAATGTTGATAAAGTTTAATTCATTGAATATATAAAACGTACGGCATCATGTATTATCATCGCTTCAGGGAAAACCTTACAACTCGCAGTTGGTTTTGAACAGGTCCCGTTTCAGAGAATAAAAATGAGAAATTACTGCTGTTGTTGTGGTATTCAGTCCTAAGACTGGTCTGATGCAACCCTCCATGCCAAACTATCCTGAGAAAGCCTTTTCATTTCCTCATACCTATCGTAACAAAGATCCTCCCTAATCTCCTTCACACATACTATCCTTGGCCTCCCTCTTCTGTTCTTCCCTCTAATGCGCCCTTCTCTTGGTCAACGTCCTCCATATTATTCGCTTTTCCTCTATTCTGTTTAGAACTTCCTCGTTTGTGCTTCTATCCAACCACCTGATTTTCAGCATTGGCCTATAGAAACAAAAGGTTTCTATTCTTTTCCTTTCCGGAGCTCCTATCATCTACGTTTCGCACCCATACAACGCTACGCTCCATACAAAAATTTAGTAACGATTTCTAATATTCACACTTATATTGCCCGCAAGTAAAATCCTCTTTTTCGCGAAAGCCTTCCTTGCCTGTGCTATCCTATTCTTTATGTCTACTATACTTCTACCATCCCTAGTTATTACGCTACCCAAGTAGCAGAATTCTTTAACTTTCTTCAAAATCCCTTCCCAATTTGATAACCTTTGTTATTCCACTTTTCCCATAATACGCTCCATTACCTTGGCTTTCCCTCTATTAATCCTTATATTCGACTCTTTCTCCAGGACTACGTTCATGCCATTATTATGGTTCCCATGTCTTTTTCTGACTCCCCTAATACTACAATATCGTCTCCTTGCAGTATAATTCCTTTTCCATATTCCGTTTTAATATCCATCACATGTTCTATATATAAGTTAAACAGCATGAGCGACAGACTGCATCCTAGACTTACTCCATTCTTGATTACAGCTTTCGTTTCTTGATCTTCTATTCTAATTACTGCTGTCTGTTTGTCTTCTGTAGAGGATATGTATAAGCCTCCTTTCTCGATATTTTATTCCAGTGCTCTTCAAAATCCTTAATAGTTTGTTCCTATTTACATTATCAAACGCTTTCTCTAAATCTACAAATGCCATGAACGTCGGCCGGTTTTTTCTCAACATGTCTTCTAAAATTAATCGCAAAGCTAATATTGCTGAGAAATTACTATGTATAAAAATTTCCCTGACGTGACAAAATAAGCCAATTTACGTATACTTCGAATCGATGATTGAAAGAAGTTTATTATTTCCCAGGGACTTAGCTCTCTGCCAACCATAGGTGAATTCCGGCGTACATCCTACTGCAACAATAGATTTATAAGTACTTACTCTTAAAAATATCGAAATGAAACATACACGAAACTTTAAGTTAAAATTCTGTTTAAATTCCTGAAATTTTCATTGAAATTCCTTGAGCCGATTTGGAGCATAAACAGATCAAGAGTATAGGCAACCATATTCACGTTCGAGATTCAAACGCGCTGATATAAAGTAGCTTTTCTGTAGAATTTTTTCATATTATGAGATTTTAAAACTTTTCCGTACGATTTTTTAAAAATTTTATTTCATACAAATTTTTCCTGACAATGACGAACACAACAAAAAATAATTATCCAATATGGTGCAGTCGTTCGATAGTTATGCACGTACATACATTACGGCCATTCAATTATATATGTATATATATATATATATGAACGTAAGTTCATCATTATTATTTATTTGTTGAAATACAATACAATTATAAGTAACATGTCTTCGTGTCTAATTTGATTGCTTTTGATTTGGAGCTAGATGTGGGGCATTGGAACTATTAGATTCTGTTTTCAAGAAATTTTAACAATATTTCCTTGTCGGAAATATTCTTTTCCCAATTCTTCCTGGTTTGTATATTTAAGCTATTCAAAATCAACTGTCGCAGCATTATGTCGTGTATTGTTACAATGATTTGCTAAGCTTCTGCAGCACTGAAACTACTTCTAACCTGATTAATGATTGATCTCAGAGTGGAACAAGATTAATTTATATTCTGTACAGGGAGAGACAGTAAGTTTTGCAAATGTATAATGGCATTAATATGTTTTGTTGTAGTACCTATTTCAAAACAATTCACAAGCTATTTGAAAGTTCTTATTCATAATTGATATATTGCTTTGCTTTACCTTGAAACGACGAAATGAAATAATGTTATCTTTGCATTGACCTATAAAAGTTGGAAAATTGACTGCAGTTCCTGTGGTATGAAATGATTCTGCGCTAAAATCACGTTCGCTTTAAGAACTTGAATTTACTTACGGATCATGCAATTTACGCCTAAACTTTGTCTGAACTAAACCCAGTTTATCCATAAATTATTAACTATCAACTGAATGATTGTCTTCATCCTCGAATTCCAATTTGCCCTGATTCTCAATTTCTTTTAATCTATTTAGCTTTATTTCTAAATCAGAACCTGCATTCTTTTGAAACTAAATGATGTAGTTTTCCAGACGCGGAAGTGCAGATTTAGCATTCCCACGTTTTTTCACGATTAGTGTGTTTTCTTTAGTACCCATGTATTTTTATTTCAAATTAGAGTCACTGATTAAGCGAATTAGATTTTCATAGCCACTTGAATTAAAATTACTGGTTTATCTGTCACGGGAAATGGATTCCTGAACCCAGAAATCGTCCTTACTATTTTACGGAAAATATTGCAAAATAGTTTATTTCAGTTTATGTAGGTGGTGTAAAAACATTGACGAAACTTAATCATCAGCTTTAAAATTTAATTCATTAAAAGATATATGTGGCATGTAAGGCAGGGAAACAAAATCATTAGATTCAACCGATGAAATACGAAATTGCATTTTTCGTCAAAAGTTGCAATTTTTTCTCTTGTATTAAATATTGTAATACCTGTTCAATAATAAAACTTGCAGATATTTTTACAAATCGCAATTAACTTATCAACCATGAAGGATTTATTAAAACTTTAACAAAATATTGTCCGGAATTATTTTGTGCCTTCAGGAAAACTAACAACTCACTTTGAAGTTCAAAATGTCTTAATAGTGCTTCTCCTCTGGATAGCCATCTCACTTCACTATGTAATAAAATGCTTTGTGTCCATTAGTCATTTAATCGCACAATATTTTATTTAATCTGGATAGAAGATGTTTTGATTTTACATAGTTTATAAGTTTAACGGCTTCTTTCATAACAATTTTCAAATTTGTGGAAAAAATTTGCCTCAAGTATTCTTTTCTAAAAAGACTTTCAGATTTTCATTCGGTTCATTTGCTTTGTTTTGCTGCTTTGTGGGCTAACCAAACAAGACATAAATTTCGAGGATTTTAAAAAACATTTATTAACATCTTAAATAAGGATGATTATGACGATATGCCGGATGCTTCCGAAATACGTAAATTAATGGATACTTTTTTGATCATGTTTTTTTAATCATATAAAATACCTTTCGAGGACCACTACAATTTTCCTGCAGACTTTCGCTTAAGAACCACTGTACTAGATGGTGCTGTGAGGCTGCAATTATGCGCCGTTGAATTACAATTCACAAACAAAAGTGTATATGGTTGATTTAATTGTAGGCCATAGCTGCTCATAGCAAGTAAAATATAATATTAAAATATTATTTTCTGACTTAAAATTTTATATTAAATAAATAAGTAAAAAGACGGCCGTGAAAGTTTGTCTTATAACTGTGGGCTATGGCAATCTATACCTCACTCGTACATGATTCTAGCTGACTGAACACGTCCATACTTGTTCTTTGTTACCCACGTTTCCTATTGTAGCTGGGAAAAAGGAACAGGGTTTCTCAGCGTTGAATCGGTTCCGAAACAAGCTACAACAGGGTTTCCCAAACTTTCTCTTCAATGGAACACTTTGTAAAATCGGACATTCTAACGGAACACAGCTTTTTTTAGGATGGGTGATTCCTAGTCAAAGAAAATAGAACAAGATTTCATTTAGTAATTATTTTTAAATATAGATCTGTAATATAATACATATAAATAAATCAAGTACTTAGTGACTTTGATAATTTGGGTCCTTGAATTGCATATATTGTTGATACCAGCCATAATATTTGTAAATTGAATTCTAATATCTGGTGGTGCGTCTTCCTGTTTCTGCACTTTGACTTCATATGAAGAAAATCCAGCTTCACATAAATAGGTTATAGAAAACAGAAATAAAACTATAATAGATTGATTAGAAATATCGGGAAACTCTTCTGACAACCCCCCCCCCCCAAATCTCTTAAAGACAGATCATTCCATTTTTCTTTCACTGATTAAATCAATTAGATTTTCAGTCACTTGCACTCAAGCCTACAGGTTTACATGTTGCAGAATATGCATTCTGATCCCAGGAATCGTCCATACTAGTTATCGGAAAATATTACAAGAGTTGATTTCAGGTTATGTAGATTATCTAATAATATTATGGAATACTTTGAAATTTAATTCATTCAAACATTCATGTATGCCAAGAAACTTAGTAAGATAATTAAATTCAACTCATGTAATCCAAAACGTATTTGTTTTTATATCAAAAAATCTACTTTTATATATTGTATTAAAATTTATACTATTTTCTCCTTGTAATTATAAGTTCATTGCACTTTGTAAAAATATCAGCCAGATATGCGAGCTTAATCAGCCATGAAGGATTTGGTAAAACTTCGAAATGAGTTCTTGAAGACAAAAGAGCCTTAATAGTATATTTCCTCTGGATATACATTTAACTCCAGTATGTAGTAAAAGTGTTTTGTATTCACTAGCCATGTTACCGCCTAAAATTTAAATAATCTGGATAAATAATATTGTTTGAACACGTCCACACTTGTCCATTGTTGCCCCTCTTGGTATTGTAGCGCGATTATCTCCCGTTAGATGCAAACGGAGTTTCTGTTTTACGAACTGATTTAAGTGGTATTATAACTTGGTATATAATCTATAGCATAGATAGAATCCCTCCAATTTTTTGCGGAACACCTATTCAGGCCCCGCGGAACACAGTTTGGGAAACCTGGAGCTAGAAACAAAGACGTGATTCCACTTTCTCCCGTTAGATGCAAACTGAGTGTTCGTCTTACGAACTGAAGTGGTATTCTAACAGGAAATTATAATCAATAGTATTAATAGATTCACTAGAAACTTTTTGCAGAACACGTATTCAAGGCCCACGGATCACAGTTTGGGCGTGTTGTGGACGTGTAGTTTCTCCAGAAATGTAGGTAAATTTTTTGGTTTTTCTTCGTGTATATGTGCATTTTCAGTTGATGTACATAAATTGCAAACGGACTATAGCTGTTTTCCTGCGACAAATTCAGACGGCTCTTACTTTAAGAAAGACTTAAATTTTATGAAGTCGTCAAATGCAAACGTACGTTTATTCGAGTGTGAACGGAATAGGGATCTTCGGAACCATAGGTATTTGCTACTCGTACAATCAAACTGTAAATAATTGGCAGTATAAACATAATTAGTAACGATCACTAAAAGCAATTTTAACTTCCTTTCTCATTCGATTCACGCGAATTTATAACAGACGTGATTGTTTGCCAACGAACTGTAATAACTGTAAATTTAAGTATAATATGAATTCGAATCTTTTAATTGTGGATTTAAATAACGTAACTCTTTTACAGGCCGTAATAAATAAACAGATTATAGGGTGGTAAACACAAAGATGTATTGTAACAATACGACCAGTGCTAGGCAATCATATTTCTAACTGTGTTTTAAACTATTACATGAGTTTTGTGTAAGTATTCACTTGATTTAATACAGGGCATGGGAATAGTAAATGTCAAAACACAAGAAAATATAAATTAATTGAAAATCTTGTTAATAAAGAGAACAGCAGAACTAGACACTTAGACCATTCAAAGTTAATAAATTCTCTCTCAACCTAGATAAGACTGTTAGTTCAGTTTAGTGCTGATTCTACAAAGTTTCAACCAATGACACGTTCCTGGGCCTTTGGATTGTTGATAAAGTGGAATGACCATATAGATCTCATTGCTGGGAAACTAAATTCATCTTGTTATTCTCTCAGAGCATTAATGAAACACGTTGATACAAAATACGTGAAAATAATGTACTTCGCGTATTATTGTTCAATTATGTGATATGACAACGTTACTTGGTAAAATTGTTCCAGTAACAATGAAATATTTAATTTGCAAAAGTGTGCAATAAGAACATTTCATACTTCGGACTTTGGATGGAGTTGCAAGTCATTTTTCAAAAACTTCCTTGTTTTACCTAAGATATACCTTCATAAAATCTTAAAAAATAAAATAAAAATGTTCGGTTTTACAAACTTTAAGTCACGCCAACAGCTAAGGTAATTAGCGACTACTTTACCAATACGGGATCTTATCTTCCTTGTTAGGGTTACTCGATTTGGGATAGCGGAGACGCAACAAACACCCAATTCCTTGCCAGGAACCGAACTCAGTTCGTGGTACGAAGCAGTGACATTAGCCATTGGACCACAGAGGCCCGCTAACATGAATTTGTTTCAAACGAAATGCAAATTTCATGAATACGTGACAAGAATCACTCATATGTGACGTAACGTGGACAAGAATTGCCAGAAATGTATTCACTGTAATGAATTTAACTGGAGAGGGAGGTTGAATTTATTTACTTATAATTTAATAAGATATTATTTTCTTCACATTGGAGGACATATATAATGACTACTAAGTGGTAAGATGGTAGGTGGTTGGATTTAATTTATTATTATAATGTGATATGCCCCACGTTGGTGGACATTTATAATTATATTTACTGGTAGTGTGTTGATGGGAGTTTGAATTATTTTACTTAATTTAATTATAATATAATTTATTAAGAGGGATTTATTATTGAAAAAGAATCGACTAATTTAACATTAAAATTCTGAATTTAATATAAATTAAATATTTCAGCAAGAGCATAGATGGTTTTTACAAATTATCAAAGAAAATATTACTAAAACAATAAATTAGTTTTGGGAATTAAAAAACAGGGTACTCTGTGGGGTAAATAGAGAAGCAATTTAGATTTCTAATGAAAGAAGGCCTGGTAAATTTTAACGATACCCACGAAGTTTCTGCGCCTGCACCTAGGCTGCGTGGATGATAGTGATGATGATAGCTGCATCGGCGGATGACCTCTGTTCATCACCATCCGGGCTGAATCTTGTGGACATAGCCGCCGGAAGGAAAATAGGGAGTCTCAGCCTGATAACAGTTTAGTTTTAGGTCAGCATTTTTCAGCCTTTATCCTTCAATCGGTGACTAACTACTTTTAGGTGTTGATGCAAAAGCTAAGTCTCCCAACAACTTCTGTCTCTCATCTATCAACACCTTCTGTTCATCTTCTCTGAAATCCCTTCCTACGTATCCTCGGTGGGAAGCTACATAATTCAAAACCGTCAATAAGTTGTTATCCTCCAACGACTTCACTTGGCTTGCTATTTAACAATTGCAGCCGATAGGAAAATTTTCAACTGCCGGGCCTAAATACTGCTTGTGTTTAGCGTTTCTTCGTGAGGTTCCAAATTTTCCACGGAACTTCCATTCTCACCAAGAGCAGCCCCCTAATTATTCACGTCAATCCCTTTTGTGAATGGGCGCATATTCAGCCAGAAGGGTCAACTTTTTGTCCTAAAGGCTAGGAAACGGATGCTGAACTTAAAGTTTCACTTCACGTTTTTAATATATTACACCACCAAATTTTATATAACAGTATTCCTCCAGAGATTAACAACAATCATTGGTCACACCTATTTGTATTATGAGATTCCCTTGGCTGTATAGAGCTGCAGTCTTACCTGCGGTTAATCCTCCGTACCGTTAGTTGGGACTTTACGGTGACAATTGCTTTTCTGCTAGTGGTGCACATTCCACATTCGGCTAGCCATCGCTGCAGCATTCCACTTTCGGCAGCGGCAGGATAACGAGTAAGTTAAAGGTTCAGCTGCCAACGCATCGCATCTTCATAGATTTCTACACAGCATCTGGCCTGTACGAGATCTCACAACATCCACGCCAGAAGCCAACTTGGAACTGCAGGATCAGCATTCATTCGGTGAATCTCAACCACTTATTTATGCATTTGGTGTGGCCGCCAACCTCCGCAGAGGAATAATTCCTAAAGCATCATAAAATACAGTCCACTCCCACCAATCTTAATTATTTAAGTGTAAAAATATTTTAGTAAAGGATGCGTTTTACTCTGTACAGGAGTTCCTTGATTCTTCCTTTTATAATTAAAATTAATGCTCCTGCAAAAGTGTTGAATGTTTTGTTGTGTAAAATTTCCTATTAGAGAACTTTTATATTTCTGTATAGTTTTCCTGCTCTTTTGTTTGCTTGTTTCGCGTATTGCCTGGAGCTACTACGAAGGTCAGAGACTTCGTCGCACAGCACCAAAAAGTGCATCTGAGTGTGCATTTTTGCTTTCCAGTGTGAATATTGTGTTTTCAGTAATTCTATACTATATATCGTTTACTCTATACGTATTGAAGCAATTTTGGTGGTTTATTACTGTTGAATTTGGTCTTATAATCACGTGTTACATGATGTCTTGTATGACGTATCCTACTTTCTCCACCGAGAACTAAGAAATAACAGTAAATCTAAACAAATTTCCTCTGAATAGAACAAATTACCTAACCCTGTCGTGTGATAAGATTAAGTATTTGTGTATGCATAAAATGTAAAAATGAAAATTTAAACCGACACAATTTTCATAATGTACTTTACAAACTATTTTACCGTTGATTTCAAAGTATTAAACAAAAGTCGTCTTACAGTTTATCTGAAAATCCGGGTATCAGAATTCCTAGAGGAAGTTTTCCCTACCTTGTTACAGGCATCAAATTCTGATCTCTGCTCCGACTCCATGGATGTTGTTGAACCGGCAATTACTATCGTAAATTTAGCACATAACGAAGAGATTTATTACTATCGGCACCGGGTTCAACCCTTAGCTTCTCCTGTCCAAAACTAAGACCCACGATCTCAAATTTGTTTTATGTCAAAACCTATGGAAATTTTGTGGACTGGAGCGACGCATGTCTGTGTGCTTCGAATGCCAAAGCAAGAGTGATTCCTTATTTGCGTCTCAGAGTCAGATGATATAAATTTTATTGACAGTCAATTTACAGGTCGAAATAAATTATCTCTACATGCTCTAAAACGAAACTACTCGTTGGAGTATTAGAATATGGCATCCTGTCAACAATGATTTTCATTGGCGTAGCTAAATTAAAAATTCTTCAGCCATTGCCAGTTATATTAATTAATATAAAATAAATCCCTTCCCATGCGCACATCAAAACTGAAAGTAAATAAATTTTCAAAATAATACCACAATTTAATTTACTTTATTACATTAATAAGCATTTTTAACTCCTTCCAACGAAGTATTATAGAAACGTTTTATTCCGATTAAGTATGTATAATGTAATGAGAAAACCGAAGGTTTTTCAAGACTATCAAGACTTGACAAAGTGGAGTATTTTTCCCTCTAAAGAGGGGTGTACGGGGACAGAAAAGCGTAACAATTTACTGTCGATCCTTCTGGCGAGCGTCAATGAATGGAAAATTTTCTAGACTAGCTGAGCAGACACCGAACTAGACAATTATGGAATCGTCTTTTTGCAAAGAATGTGAAATGATTATCTTTAGAAGACCACTACACTTTCCTGAAAGGAAAACACTATTCTTTCATGAAACAAAGTTCGCGAGGAGGAGAAATTCTATGGTCGATTATGAGATAAAAAATTATAAGAACCAATAAATAGTTCTCAATTTTTTTTGTCACCACAATGCTAGCTCATTACCTTAAGGTCACCATCCGGCTAAAAACAATAAGCATAATCAGATAATTTAAAGAGGTAACTATTTTCTGAGATTCACGTGCACATTATTTTCGAACATTGTGTGTTCGTTTATGCCTTTATATTGGTGTAACAAAAGTGAAGATACTCTAATGTTATTACTACTAGGCATACGCCCCTCGTCGATGGGTGCATTACTACGCCACTCCAATATTTATACTATCCTACTATGCTACTATCTGATGGCAAATTTTAACTATTTTTTTAAGTTTTATATAAGTTAAAAAGTAATTTTTTAAACTAAACTTTAGAGATAAGAGGTGGGGAGATTATATCTTTCTGATATAAGAAAGAGGAAGCGTGCAATATAATGTTAAATTATGATTGGTCAACCCTTACAGATATAAATACTATAGCTTATGTAATTTAGTGCAGCGTGCAATAAATAGCACTAATCCTTTAATTTTTAATAAAGTAAATGCAAAAGTTTACACCATACTTAATGAAAATTGGTATCCTAAAAGCCATACAGACAAAGTTTGAGGTACATGTCTAGCTAGATACCGAGCAAAATTCAATAATGACTTTGTAAATTCCTCAGGTATATCAGATAATATGTCCAATGTAACAGTATAAAATAGTAATTAAGATATTTATATATATATATATATATATATATATATATATATATATATATATATATTATTTAAGTCATAAAATTTGATTATTTTAACTTGGCAAGAACACAAGGTGGTCAGATATTAATTATGAGACAGTAAATAGAATTTAATAACATTCTAGGAGTATAACTTACATCAAAATATTGATGTTATTCTAGATGTTATTATGGAAATTAGTTTAATTCATTAGTATGTTTATATTGAAATAATTACTATAATTTTCAATTAAAGCAATTATATTGAAATCAAACACACAAAAAAATACACAATTAATTCTCAAAACTCAATATCTGTAGGACTTATCTGGACCTCTCAAGAGTAAATATTGCAGCAAATGGAAGGAAAAGAAAAAGGAAGAATCAAAATTTTGCTTTTAAAAATGATAGATAATATAAAATGAGCAAGCTTCACAATCTTTCCTTCCACTAACCCACTATTGCCTCATAAGACAAATGGTCCACTTCCCACTAAACATCAAGTTGCTTCGTTTCCAAATACAACACATAGTTTAACACAACATCGCTAAAAATTTACAAACATGGGCTAGAACACTGCTATCAACAATTTAGTCTTCGTAAGAATCCCATCCTAATCAACGCTGGTAAAACGTTAGCCCATGTTGAGATAAATAGTGGTGATTAAAGATTAACAACTATACTGGATTGTACCAAAATGCGCGTTGAATACGCAGCCCTCAGCTGTACAATGCTCTGTTCACTGGCCGGTGTACACTCAGCTCTCCGGCTGAAGAAAAACTTTCCTTCGGGATGGTTACTCAATTCAGCAGACTTCCTGGACTGATAACCCTAACGTCAATCAACCTCCTTCACACAAAGTTCAACTGGAAGAACCTGCTTACCCCGCTCCGCAAAATGTATAATTGGTCTCCACGTCCTCCTTCAACGCTCTCAGCAAATCGGAGTAGCACGTCTACTACATTCCGTTTTCAGCACCTGACTTCGTAACACGGAGTAGCACGTCTAACCACTATCGTGTCCAGACACTGTCTACCAAAAGTACGTCTTGTCTCGACGACCTCCTCCACCGCTCTCAAAATTACATCCGCACACTTTCGTGTCCACCCACCGTCTGACTTGTTCATCTCAACAATTAGTTTCGGCCATCTTGCCGAAACTAGGTCAGGTGACCTTCTCGACAAATTACCATAGAGCACACTAGCACTCTCTGCAGTCAAAATGTTTAAATTGCTTCGAGTAAGTTCTAGAAGCCATTTTTGCGCACGGCCTACCCTAACATCAGGTCCGTGGAACTACGATCCACCACACAACTGCCTCATTGTGGTCCCGCTCCACTCATTCTAACAACAACCATTCGACATAGCAATATTTTTCAAACAATTAAATTAATAATAGAAACCATATTCAAACATGTTTATTTTATTATTTTATTGTATATAAGATACTCTGGTTTTTACCCACAATATCTTGACCAAAAATAGTTTTTTACGTATTTGTAATATGTACACATTAAAAAATAGCAACCATGTATATAATTTTACCATTAGTTGCCTACAACAAAGAAAAATAGACTAATAAAAAATTTAAATTTCCGAGATTTGTAATGTTGGAGACGAGTTGTATGAATAGAATAAATCAATCACATTATTTTAATTTTTAAGTTATAATGTTTGTGTTGATTATGCCTTTACTTTTTGGCATCTATGAATAATATATATAAAATTAAAAAATATAATAATGAAAAATTGGCCATCAGAGGCGCTAATAAGTAGGATAGTATAAATATTGGAGTGAAGTAGTAAAGTATACTTCGACGCGGGTCGTATGCCTTCTTTTTATTAGATCTTACAGATAATGAATATCATTTACGTTTTTATGTAATCAACAAAAAAGGAAGTTTAACAGATAAATTGGAATCACCCAAAGTTATTGGGCCTAAAAACATTGAACACCACGTATGTATCCACGTTTCTCAGTCTTCAGGTACGCCTTGCTGCTGATTTCCATCCAGGAATGTCGTGTATTCCTCTCCCACAGTTAGGAGATCCTCGTCTCGATGTATTTACTGGCCACGTGCTACTCAACTCGCACCATCCTTTAAACCACTCCTTTAGGTCCAACTCGTCTGTCTACCCAGGTCCAACTCCTCTGCCTCCCCAGGTTCAACTCGTCTGCTCTCCCAGGCCCAACTCCTCTCACATCACCGTCCCGTCTGATCCCAGGAACTTCTATGACTTTTTAAATTCTCGCCCTGACCTTCTTTCGAGTCTCGGTCACCCGACCCCAAAACTGTCCCAATCAGAACATCGCTCCAGTGGAAACTTTTCTAGTAAGTTCCTACGGCACCGGACGTCCCCTGCAGGACTTCACACACGCCACTGACTTTTCCCTGCGGGACTACACACACGCCCCTGGACTTCCCCGCGGGACTTAACACACTTTTAGACAATTTGAGTGTTCCATTGTTGATGGCATCTATTGTCGTCGCACAAAACTTTTTTATTGTAGGCCCAACTGTACTTTACAATGACAACTATTCCTGAGAATTGTTCCCGAATCCTGTTCACATTTCAACATTAAATTAATTTAAGTTATATTCTATTTGCATCTTAAAATTAAAATACATAACAAAATCAACAGCCACCTGAGTTTTTACATTACATTGCGCCCGATCAATTTTAAAAGTAATTTGCATTGGAACAATAATTTTTGAGAAATTTATATCCGTATTATATCTGGAAGACCCCTTGTTCAATCCTCACAATCTTCTTGTGTTCCAAGAAATTTCAAATTATTTTAAATAGACTGAGCACGTTTTACACCTAACCTTTATAATGATTTTTCCTATTAATCTAGATTTATAATATTTATAAGCTATAGTGACAACAGCTAAATATGAACAGAATTTAAAATTAATACATGGTTTACATAAACTTACACATGTTTGCCTGATGTCCTGTCCTCTCTTTGATAAAAAAATCATGTCTTGAATTATAAATGATTCACAGAAACGAAACTTTCACTTTGGCAGGACTGAGAAACTTGGCATTTCAGTTCAGTATTCACATGCCATCATGTGTGTTTAGGTTGTCAGCCTTTTATCATTTTGCTTATCTTTCAGAAAATATTTATCTGTACTGCTTCTGTTCCAATCACTATAAATCCATATTTAATACCAGGTCAGAATAATAAGCAAACTTCAGTCACCCTGTGACTTTTCCCTAACTCGTGTGTTGTTCTCCCACAAAAATATCTGTATCAGAACATCTGTACTCGAAATGCAGTGTGATTTCCATCTACTCTGGGATAATCACCACATCTCCTTTCATCATTATCTTGTGGCCTTACTACTACCACCAACGACTTTCAACTAAAATAAACGGCTCAACATGGCCTTCTGTCTGACTTGGACAACTTTTATAATAAACACTCTCTTCGATTGTATGGTCCAGCAGATAACACACAGGAAAATAGCATCCATTACCCCTTACCACTTTTTGACGAATAAAACATGATAAGAATTTGGCTCACATATAACTTACTCAAAATAAATTCACCCATTACACATAATTCCAAAAAACAACAAACTTATATGGCTGAACTGCCCCCTAACACTAATACAACCCCTCAAACAAAACTATCCTTAATTTGGCACCATGTTTCCTTCCTGTGACATTTTTCAATGACTAAATTTCAATTCCTAAATAAGACTACAACTTAGAAAAGTGGAGTATGCAGTTACTGAAAATAAAAAGAAATCATTTAAGGATTATTCAATCAGCACAATGAGCAAGTATCACAGCTTTTAAGAACTTACCCACAATTACTGGGCCTACAAATATCCAACTTAACGTATGTTTTCGCGTCTCTCTGGCGTCTTGCAGGATTTTTACACCGATGATGGTAGTATGAATCAGGTCCAACTCATCTGCTTTTTGAAAACATCTGACAGATCCGTCGTCCGTCCTCTTCCCAACTCATCTGCTTTTTGATCCGTCGTCCGTCATCTCCACAACTCATCTTCTTTTCATCTGAAATTCAGTCCGTCGTCTGTCCTCTCCGCAACTCATCTGATCTCTGTCTCATCTGAACTTATCTGAAACTCATCTGCCTTTCAGACTCATCTGACATTTCCGTCGTCCGACCTCTCCCCAACTCATCTGATCTCTGCAAACATCTCACCGCTCCGTCGTCCAAACGGCCCCCTTTTAAGATCTCGGCCCGGGAGTTCCCCACCATCGGTTTTCTCACACAATTCCGGGGTCCCCCGCCAGTTGTTTATTTCACAAAACTCCGGGGTTCTCCGCCATCGGTCTTTTTCACACACCACCATTTTTTTACCCACGCCCCGAGGGAGTTTCCCGCGGGGGATCCCCATCGGGGGTTCACCCGCTTTCAGCCAATTTGACATTGTTGTTGGCTTCGCTTGTCGCGCACAAAACTTCTTTCGTTGTAGGCCGAACTGCGCCCCACAACGCCACAATACAACTAAAATCCGCGTTTTTTCATTACAATATATATATACATATATATATATATATGTATATATATATATAATTGTAAATAGTGCGCAATAGTCACGAAAAAATTATTTATATGTATAAATAAAATTATTATTATATTTTAAAGCACAAATAATTTGATTAATAATTTAAATAATAATTCCTCTCCCATTACACAAGTTCATGATCGGATTCCTGAAGTCTTAATCACTGTGTGATCGAGCCTGATTAGGTCAATGATCCGTTTGATACTTGATTCTTAAAATCGAGAAATAATAACTTATGTGGATATTATTTTCTCTCTTTGTAACTGTCATTTCAAGATTATTGATTGTAAGGTATCTTAAATCGTTAGTCAGGTTTGCTATTTCCTTTGGGAAAGTGATAATACAACCCTAGAAACATTTTATGGAGGTTCTCCTGTTACGCTCCACGTAGGTTTCCGTCTTTCTTCCTGCATTCCATGGATTATCTGTAATAGCTGTCCACCGCTTTCTTCCGGGCAATTTATCTCCGGACACGGAGCAACGAAGGCAATTTAGATAGAAATCGCCTTCGAATGAAGGCTAGACAGCATTAATGCCAAAGATACTGCTCAAAACTTTCACGAGGTACATGGCCGCAAAAAACGTTAATAAATAATACTTCTGCCACAGCCAGAAAATCGGGCAGGTGTGAAAATTCACTCTTACCAAACATTGGACTGTCAAGATAGTCATGGTAATGACTAGGCATCATTCATAGCACAAAAGAGAATGATGCATTTATTAGCTTATGATATTGTCCCCGGCTGAGAGGAAAATGCAGTTTTCTTGAAAATACACTAACAAAAATGGTATCCATACGAAAATTGAGAGAAAATATCATTCTAAAATTTATTATTCTCAGACTAATATTACAAGAGATTCATGTTATTTGATTTGAAAACAGCATTTTTTTATATAGAAAGATAAATAATATACTATACTTGGCTACAATGGATGTTCTCCAATGAAATTCAGAAAAATTACTGACACTATAACTGGGATTCTCATAATGTTTAAAGACATAAAGGAAAGCTGTCCTGCAGTGACCTAGCCGCATGTGGTCCTATGACGTCATGTGACGTAGAGAGAGAGAGAGAGAGAGAGAGAGAAAACCTGAAAATGTTTCTTGAGATCCTTAGCAATTCTACAGAAACTGAAGTCTGAGTGGACGTTCGGAGCTTTTAACCATTTGTGTGCATCAGTAGAACTTTATTGTGCTATACTTCCTGTATTTCTACACCCGGCACATGAATTGTTTTTCAGATGAATGCTACTGCTATTAGTAATTACTAGACTCATGATTTGTTCCAGAGTGAATTTTGGGTTTATTTAAAAAATTCATGATCATTTATGTAACGTAGAGTCCTATAAGTCGTATTTAATTTTTAAAGGTTATAATTATGTATCTTTCAGGTCATAAAATGTCTCCATATTTATTTATAATCCGGGCCCTACTTATGATAGTGCAAAAGCGTTCCTGCAATTTAAGAGAGCAATAGATAAGTCAGACACGTTAATAGAGTATTGTGTGAGTTATCTTCTGACTGTCGAAAATATGACTATTAGTTTTCTAGAAAACCTTCTCAAAAGACTCATCATCAAAATTAATTCAACATTAATCACATAAGCTATAAGTGTAATATTTTATAGCTACATACCCTTCTTTCTTTCTCTACAGCCCATTGAGGGCCTGGGCCTACCGAGTGGACTGCGGACTGTCATCTTGCCTGACACATTCCGAATTTGGAGTGACACGTGGTCAGCGTATCGATCCTCCACCAGTCTTAATCCCGGTCTTCACGACCATGACAACACAAACATCCAAGCCCATGCCAGGATTCGAACACGGGACCGCTGGGTTGTGAAGCAGCAACGCTAGCCACTACACCACAGGAGGTCGGCGCTTACCCTTCACCTTTGGTAAATTAATATGGAATTAAATTTTACCGGTTTAGCGTGTGTAGCTCCCCTTAGGAAACATCCTGATTCATTCAACTTTTCAAGTATGCAGCAGAAAGAACCATCTTGAAGCTGACGGGAAAATGACAACATGCCTTGGCGCCAACATGACTTAACGCCAAAATATTTTATTTAGGACAATCCAGAAAGCAAGGTTTTGGGAAAATCTCAGGTCCCGAGTTCAACGGTATCGTAGAGGCATCCCCTGTTTCATTCACGACGGAGTCACGTAAAATTTGGCTTCGATGGTTTAAATTATAGCTTGGTGGAGGGATGAAGATTTCTTAAAATTGGAGGAGAGAGAGTTACGAATTCGTAAGCTCTTGTCTGAAGTTACAAGGAGGAAGAAGCATGGGAAAGAAGAAGGAAAGATGAAATATACACGCATAAGTGCTGTAGTTAGAAGAAGAAGGACAAGGAGAGAATGGAAGGAAGAATGAGGTCTCAGCTCTCAAAAATGACTTCGAAGAAGAAGAGAGCCTACGAGATAGGAGGAGGAAATGATGGCGTGTGATTTCAGGTCAACCAACCGGAAGAGAAGAAGTTTCATGATCATCTATTCTGGAGGGAGTAGTGGAGAAAGTCGTCTCTCCATGAACGACGCCCCGTCAGCCAACCAATCAAAGCTTTGCCAAATTTAGGAATTCTGGCAAAAACGATGGTTGAATGAACAATGGTTCACTTATCTGAAGACGTACAACTAGAACGCATCCCGTAAGCCGGATGAGAATCCTTTCGAGCAACCAACAATAGGAGTCTATGGAGGAGACACCTGAATCTTCCTGGAAACGGAAAATATGCCTAACTGATCCACCCACAGAGTCAGAAAATACACTGGAGCGTGAATGTTTTTCACGTAATAAATGTATGTAACCAATTATATTTAAAATAAATTTATTTATCATTTCGATAAACATTTTTCATTTAAATAATACAAATACCCAAAGAATTAGTTACAATGAAAACATTGAAAGATAGGCCGCTTGCATTCTGCAATAACCTTTCTTCTCCATTCTTGGGCTGACTAGGAGGCATGTAATGAAGTAGTTACAATAATTTGTAATTTTATATAAATGGGGAGAATTGATCAAATAATTACAGCTTTCTGCAGTTTGCGCGGGTAAGGCAGATGTTGTTGTTTCGTGGTCAGGCATTAATTAAAGAGACTGAGCAGATAGTCGGTAAGGAATTTCGGAAAGTTTCCAAAGATATAAAGAGGGAGGGGTAAGGTCTCTTTATATGCGCTGCAGGAAATTGCGCAGGGTTGGTTGGTTCTGTGAAAGATTTGGTGGAGATTGGATTGCGGTGGTGGATAAATTTTTTTAAGCTTCAAAGTCTGAGGATCTATGAAGTATTGTCTGACCACGAGCTAGAACAGCTGATGTAGGGAGAAATCAGCCACGAGCCTGGATTCGTCGCCGCAGATACCTGTAAAGCTACCTGCAACATTGCCGCCTGACTGCAGACACAACTGTTAACGGTAATTAAAGTTCGCGTATTCCTCAATATATATATACGGGATAGAGCAGAACTTAAAAATTTTCCATACCCCGTTTAATGATGTCCTGCAGAAACATATTTATATGTAAATTATGAATCAATGTAATATAGCTAATTAAATTTAAAATAAAATATAAATTTATATATATATATATATATAATTTTATCTTATTAATTATAATCAAATGTAATCAAATCCATATTACAGGCATTGTCGACTGATGATGGTGGTGTCATGTATGTGGGACGTCTCACGGGATGACAAGAGTACTCTAGATGAGGATTTTTCGGACTTCACACTTCACATAGGGACTTACGTCCCATAAAGCCGGAACACATTCGTGGAGCTGGTATTCACATTCTGTTGTAAACGAACACACACACTTTTAGAAGGACATACTTTTGACAAGAAAGAGTAGTCCTATGCTAAACACAAAAAGGCAAAAAAGAATATCAGAATGTTTGATATTGGTTTTACGTGGTTATAAAAAAATACGAACGCTAATGAAGACAATAGGGTAGTACTGGTGCATTTAGTCTCAAAGTATGATTCTGTAGCGCAGTATAACCCTCCCCAATTTTAATTTCAATGAATGGAATTTTGGATTAAATCAAATTTCTGCAAGAGCATGTCGCTGGCCAGGTAAAAATGGCTTTTCCCGGCGCCGAGATGGCGGCTGTCTGCGTGCTTATAACGGTAGGCTTGTTTGTGGCTGAGGGAGCGTTCAACTTTAGGGATTTCCTGTGGACACTGCTACTTGTGTTATTAAAAATCTCCTGCGCTTGGCAGACAATCATCACGTGAGATAGTTTTATACGTTGGAGGGGGATTATACAGCATTGACCTGCGAAGGTGGTGGGTGGAAAAGCAGTCAGTATGAAGCGTGGATTGATCACTACAGGCAGCAGTGGACAGTATAATGTATGAAAAACCGTCGGACAAGTGGAGGAAGCAGTGGAGCAGTATAAAATATGGTAAACCGTCGGACAAGACGAGTAAGCAGCGGAGAAGGATATTATCTTTTGATCAGCCGAGGAAGCGGTGGACAGTATACTGTGTGATATTGAAGTCGAGTAAGCAGTGGAAGAGTATGGTGTGATAAATTTTTTCAACTTCTGCCTCCTCAACTGTCAAAGTAAGTTGAAAGGAGGGAAGTACGAAGTAGAGTAGAAGGTTCAACAAGAAGGCTTGGTGGGAAAGTAGTAACGTGTTAACTTTTCCTCCTTTTTGCCTCGTTGTTTTCCCCGACTTTGAGTTTTCCTTAATTCCGGAAGTTCCAGGCTCAACCCGAACAACAAGAGAAGAATCCCATGTTTACCTGCATCGAGACGCACAAGCCAACAAAACAGGTTCGTCGAGTGAACGGAAACTGCTACACGTGGTTACCCAAATAATAATCTAACCTGAAAACTTTAAAATCGTCCCTAATTATTTGTTTTGTACATGTAATCTTCGTACAGGACCCCATTTAAATTTTTATAAATAAATGTATACATTATAACCTAAAACTTAAATTCTTTAAATAAATAATATATCAATCCACGCCCCCCCCCCCACCAATCATTTACAATTCTCTACTTCGAGAAGATCTTGTAAGATTTAAAATGAGTAACAAAATTTCAGTTACTAGTATGTCTCCAATTTTGGTAGGTAAATTTCGCTGACATAATAGAACAAGTAAACTTGGCCAAATATTATTCAGTTGAATTCTATATCACTTCGGATACTTCTCACAAAGACAAAAAGCAGATATTAAGGTATGTAGTGATTGAAAATGAGAAAGTACGAGTAGTACAATCCTTTATATGTTTAATTTAAAGAAAACTACTGAAGGAATTTCAAACATGATTTTGCGCACGTTTAAGTTTGTTGGTCTAGATATAATGAACTGTGGAAACCAAGGATATTAATAGTCTCAGGATAGGCTGTGGGAAAGAAGAAATGATGCCATAAATGAGGCACGACATAATTAAATTCCATTTTGTTCACTTTGGAAAGATAGAGAAAGGTAAAAAATTTAAACACAAGAACAGACGCAGGCAGTTTGATATTTACATTGCAATCAATTTACTTTTTTTACTTAGTCCTCCGCTTCATGATGTTAACAATCTGCAAAAATATTTGAAAACAAAGGAACTTGACATAATACTCTGAGCTTAGATAGTGAATGCTTTACAGACCGTACAGATACAGAAACATAAAGCCGTTTATCAATGTTTCCTAAGTTATGCGACAAGGATGTGTAAAGAACTTAGCATTTTCATGGAACCTCACAGAAAACGAGAAGGCATATTTTTGATGATGGAACTGTTCCATGTAGATGAATTTAGACGAAAGCTCTTCTCTTCGTTACTTTCAAGTCGTTTTTAACAATTAGGCGTAACAGTAGCAGTGTTGTTGTGCAGTTAATGACTGTTCAGCGTCCTAGAAAGCTGCTGAGAAGAAAATATAAATTAGCCGCTTGAAACGGTTTTATTGGTCGTCGCGTCGCGTTACGTTGCGCTATGGCACGACGCCTGCTTTGCATGTTGGTGCCGTCGCCGACGCCGTCGCCGCTCCGTCACCGTCTTCCAGGCCGACTTTTAAATTGAGTTAGAACTACAGTCAAGACACGTCCACCAGCGCGACAATTGCGTGCCTCCACCCCGAAACGCGCTGACCTCGCCCACCATCTTTATTCACGACGAATACATTTGCATCCAAAAATATTTCCATTAAGTCACGTCCACCTTTCCCCGTTTGCATCTTCTGCTTCACTTGTTCGTGTATTACTTCCGCAAATTTATTGCCGAATTGGAACTTCGTTCAATTTTACAAACGACGTTTATCACATTGCAATTTTTCATTTGTGTTTTTGTATTTATTGTTGGTCTACAATTATCCGGTGGCAGATACAAAATTAATTTACTTAAACATAAATACTCCTAATCTAAAAAATAATCATAGTTCCAATAAATTTCTATAGCCCTGAAAGGAAAAAGAGAGACAGTACAAGAATTATATTAGCTTAACAGTTCACTTCACTTTGGCTTTAACATTTATATTCAAATATGAATTTATATTTTTCAAAATAGCCAGTTTAATTCACACGTTTTTTGAGATTTGTCCTAAATTTATTTTCCTGAAGAGGATTACCTCCAAACACTCCCACAGGTAAATTATTCCAGTCGTTGATGGTCCTATTAAGGAATGAGAATTTTCCAACATCTGTTTTTTGCTTTCTACATTTTACTTTGAATTGATGATCCCATCTACCTATATAACTGGGCTTTTGTATTTTGGAGCTAATTCCAATTCACGCTTTTTGCTCCGTATAAGCTTTGAATAGCAAATGCAGCCTTGCTTTCTCCCTCCTTTGTGACAATGCCTCCCAACCTAGTTGTCCTACTTTTTCGTTCCTGTGACCTTACTCGCACAAAATTAGCAGCCCTATTCTGAACTTCCTATAATGATTCCATTCGATTTTTTTTATATGGATCTCAAAAAGCCGCTAGCGAAGGATAAATATGCCACCTCCTTTGAATTTGAACTTCTCTTTTTCAAGTTCCTCATTATGAAATGTAAGTAATTCGACGCTTTTCGGGTTGTGAAATTCACCTGTTGGGTCCCACCCAAGTCTGTTTTTGAAATCATATGTAATAGTTAAGCCATTCTACTGTACTATTTTCATCCACAACAGACCATTCAAAACATGGTATTTATATGAGAATGCTATGCTTGAATCTGAAATGAAACTGTGAACTTTTAATATTTAAAATGAATAATATACAATAAGTGAATCAGTTTTAATTTAGAAAGCCGGCCTTTTTTATGATTAACACTAAATTCTTTATGCACTATATATAAACATAATCTAAGAAAACAGAAACATTTGGCCTATACTGGAGTCCTATTTTCGGGTCTTATCATAGATACAGAAATGCATACATAAACCCTACGCGGAATTGACAGTACAAGAAGTCGGAAAAAAGTTACAAACAGTGTAAATACCGTTTTCGAACTTCGAAAGGTTACAAACTGGTTAATTACCGTTCCTCAACTTAGCCTGAAATACATCGCTTGGGTCATAGATGACGTATCGGTCACAACAGAATCCTTTAACCTCATCGTTGAGTAATGAACATATTGCTCATTATGTTTCCTTCTTTGCCTCCCCGGACAAGACGAAGCGTTCCGCTCATTATCTAAATGCTCATCGCCAATTGTAATCTCGTATCTCTTACTTTCCAACTTATTACTGCTTTATTGAACACTGATTACTATTCTTTGCTTAATCTTACTCATAATCATACTCATAATGATGTAGTACCTCATAATATCCTATTGGATAAATTAAATAAAACAGGTATAGATAAAAGAGTGTTACTATGGGTAGAAAAATTCTTAACCGACAGATCGCAAAAAGTCAAAATCGGGGAACAATTTTCGGATTCAGGCGCTGTAACATCGTGAGTTCCCCAAGGCTCTGTAGTCGGCCCCTTACTGTTTTTAATATTCATTAATGACTTACCGAATTACTTGAAGTCAGGGGTAAGGCTTTTCGCTGACGACTGTATCATATACAGAAAGATAACAAACGAGGAAGACACTTTATTATTACAAGAAGATCTAGATAAACTTAATAGCTGGGCTCTGGAAAATAAAATGAAAATTAATGGAAAGAAAAGCAGCTCAATCTCGTTTACTAAACGCACGTTGTTAAATGAGACAGAATATAGAATAGGTGGGGAACTAATTCCAAGGGTAACGAGCTGCAAATATCTGGGGATATTTTTCAACAATAGACTTGGGTGGGAGGAACAAGTGAATTTCACGGCCCGAAAAGCGTGGAATTCCTTACATTTCATTATGAGGAACTTAAAAAAGGGAAGTTCAAAAACAAAGGAGGTGGCATACTTATCTCTAGTTAGACCAATTTTGGAATATGGGGCGGCTTGTTGGGATCCTTATAGAATTAATCAAATAGAATCATTAGAGAAAGTTCAGAAAAGGGCTGCTAATTTTGTGCAAGTAGGGCCAGGTCATAGGAAGGAAAAAGTAAACCAGCTAGGTTGGGAGGTCTTGTCAGAAAGGAGGGAGAAAGCAAGACTGCATTTGCTATTCAAACCTTATAAGGGGCAAAAACCATGGATTGGAATTAGCTACAAAATGCAAAAGCCCAGTTAGATGGGATCACCAATTCAAAGTGAAATATAGAAAACAAAAAACAGATGTTGGCAAATTCTCATTCCTAAATAGGACTATCAACGACTGGAATAATTTACCTGTGGGGGTGTTTGGAGGAAATCCTCTTCAAGAAAATAAATTTAGGTCAAATCTGAAAAAACATGTGAAGTGAAGTGGATATATTTTAATATAAATGTGTTTCCGAATATAAATAACTAAAGTGAAGTGAAGTGAAGTGTTTCTCTTTTCTCTTTCAGGGCATCCACAGAACATGTTTATCTTTCTTTAGTTTACAATTATGTATATTTAATTATGTATCTGCCACCGGGCTTGCACCCAATTGTAGATTATTAGCAAATACAATACAATAATATTACTATAATTGATTTGGCCTTCCAGATGCGTGTGAACTAGATGACATCCCAGTAAAAATGGGCACGTACCTTCTGAATGAAAGGAAAATAGCTCATTTGGGGTCTAGAGTGAGTTTAAGACAAAATTTCGGAAAGGATAGAGTAGGACTTCTCGGTGAACTAATATGAAATGACTGATTAGTTAAAAAATTAAAATAACTCTCTCCGTCCAATACATTGTAATGCTGAATGAAGAGTTGTCGGGAATCCCCTCGGGGGTTGCAGTTTGTTGTCCCCAACGTTTCTATGGCTGATGCCGCCTCCATCTTCAGGGGAACTGACGTCCAATTCAGGAATGGTTTAAATAGTCGTGTTCGGATTATCTTGTCCAGATACGTCATAACCTGTTTTTGTAGATGATTTTTAAAGAAAATCAGTTTATATACAAAACTTGCCATTGCATCGTACAAATTTGTTATTAAATGATCTTTGCCGTACAATTTAATATTAAGATTATTCAGATAACCTGTAATATCTGTTAAATCGTAAAGTAACGAAGTAAATCGTCGAAGGTTGACAGTTATCGATTCAATGCGTAGTGATCGACCCTTGGGGTAAACCGTATAACTGGCAGGAAAAATATCCAATCCAGAATCCCTATCCACATTAAGAGATGATAACAACCAAATGACCACTGACTGGAAGTCGTCTGTAGAATTACTAATGACTAAACTTCTGCCCGATGACAGCATTGTAAATGAAACACAAGAACAGCAAGAAATCAGAAAATTATGTGAGCAAGACTACAACAACGGAGGAATTGTGTCACCCTTTGATGAGAGAGAAGTTAAAAAAATAATAACCGAACTAAAATTAGGCAAAGCTCCCGGTCCTGACGGAATTCAAAACGAGATGCTGATGGCACTTTCTGACAAACTGGCCCCCTTCCTATGCGGATTGGTGAATATATGTCTAGCACAGGGAAGGTTCCCGAAACGCTGGAAGGTGTCCCGATTAGTAATTCTACTAAAAGATAAAGATAAGGATATTACAGACCCCAAATCTTACAGACCAATATGTTTAATCAACACGATCGGGAAAATAGTGGAAAAACTCATGTGTAAGAGACTTGAAGACTGCTGGATCCTGAGAGGGATTAATGACTGCCAATACGGCTTCCGCAAGGGAAGATCAACTGAAGACGCAATAAACAGAGTTCTACAGTACACAAAAAATTCGACCAAAAAATATATAATAGGAATTGCAGTCGATATAAGAGGTGCCTTCGACAACCTGTGGTGGCCTTCTCTGATGCAAAGATTACGAGACATAGACTGTCCGAGGACACTATACGGCATGATTAAAGACTACTGTAAAGACAGAGAGGTAACGTTACAATGTCCACACGACCTGATCAAGAAGACGACCACAAAGGGATGTCCACAAGGTTCAGTTTGCGGTCCAGTTTTCTGGAATTTATGTATGGAACCCCTTCTGGACCACATGACTCAGTCAACTTCTGTTGGGGATATTGTAGCATATGCCGATGACATTATGATAGCAGTAGAAGGAACCTCCAGGTCAGATCAGAACTCGAGGCCAACGCGAAAACAGCGTTCTCTCCTTCAGTCTCTCCACGAAAATAATATAATAATAAAACTAGTGTAACAGATGATGATCTTGGAGCAGGAAGGGCGCTGCGGGAGTTTTCTCGCAGGCGCTTCAGCCTAGAGTGACTGAGGCTCACCTGATCATGTCGGGAATGCCTCGCACTCTCTCTGGGTACTTTTTATCAAAGTTCTCACATGCCGAGACACATTCACCTATTTTAGGAGGTATATGTACCGGGGTCAAAGACCTTGGGCATATGGCAAGAGTTGTCCGCTGATCCCATTGGATCAGTCGGCCAATTGCCTCCTGAAATTGGTGGAGACACGGAGAAGGGAATGCTGCGTCCCCGCAGCACAGATTCGTCTCCCGTCATTCGGAAGGGCGTGAGAATAGTACCCAATGCCCGACCTACCTGATTCAGGTTTTCTAGGGTTTTCCCTGCATCTCTTTAGGTGAAACACCGGGTAGGATCCTTAAACCATAGCCCGGGGCCCTAGTTAACCCTTGGCTACCTTACTCTACCGTCCGCATCCCCCCTTTTTCAATTCCCTTCCTATGCTATTAAAGGGGAGTTGCTTGTTTCACGATCATCCTCATGTAGCCTGTTAAATTTAATTTATTATTACAATCAATTTTTTGGTTATTTGTATCCGAAACTATTCTTAATGCGAGAAACAAAGACAAATTTCTTAAATGTTTTTACATTTGTACAATCTAGGATTCATAAAATTCGAATTTTAAACATAAATCTTGAATTATTTTTGTCTAAATGACTGATTTTTGACAATATATATTATATATATATATATATATATATATATGAAGATATAACTGTTATGGTTATTTTTATGGTTTTTCTTAATGCCGGATGTGAGTCCACATCAGGACAAAAAAAAACATTTTTAATTCAAGTTTATATAAATGTTTGTCTGATTTTTGGCTGTCAATTAGTCTAACGTAACTTAATTTTTTGAACTAGATTGCTTTTTAGAAAAAGTTACTGTTACAAAATTAAAGCAGTAATTTATATATATGAATCCCTATTTCCCTTGGTCACGCCTTAACTTGAGAACGACTTTACCAATTTCATTAGTTTTTTATAAGTTTTCTAATGCTATGTACAAGTTTCTTACGGATAGAAAAATTAAGAAAATTGGAAAATTTAAGAAAACTTAATTACCATAAGACTACTTTATATCCACGCGTTTGAATCTAAATTGTGAATGTGGGTTGCCTATACTAATTATGTTATGTTCCGAAACGGCTCAACGGATATCAATGAAAATTCCAGAGATTTGAACAGGAATTTGACTTAAAGTTTCCTGTTTGTTTCATTTCGATATCTTGCAGTAAATATTTAGAAAACCATTGAATTTTCGCGAGAAGGGTGGCGTAAAAATCAACTTCGAGTTAAAACCCCTATTAGCACTTACTGTGTTACTATTAGTGTAATTTTGACAATTTTAGGGAGAATGGAGGGTGAGCAATATCACTCCATCTATTGTTGTAAACATGTTCAAAATCAACTGCGACTTATAACGATTGATGTGAAGCGATCATAAGCTCAACCACTGGACTGGACGGACGTGTTCATACAGTATTGATTGATTGACATTCATAAGTATTCAATTACCGTTACTTTCGCAACAGAAAAACTTACTTTATTTATTGTTAGTAATAATAAAACGCCTCCAGTGAGGCGTCAAAATTTCGGTCGGCGAATGTATAACGCATGTCGAGATCATAATCTTCAAGACAATGAGACTGAAGAAGAGCGTAGGCAGCGTTTGGAGGCAAACAATGGGAATTTGTCAAGCGAGATCTACCGTCGGGTTCAGGCGAGTGGCGACAAAACCAACGGTCATACGTTACAATTACCTACGTTTAGTGTATTAACTGCCGAACGAGTCCACTAGGAAGAGGGCGGAAATTGGTGTAATTTTTATGTAATAAAGACTCATGTTTGAGTCAATTAATTTTATAGTCTTCTCCCCTACAATATTTGTGTATATTTTCCCCTTGTAGAACGTGACGGCTGGGGATGGAAATGAGTCATATGAATATAACAAGGAAACTATCAGAATTGTGTTCGAAACCGGTATAAAGGGGGACGCTGTGTTACATTATGATCTTTGATAGGTGATTAAAATAAAAATTCATCACTTAACTGGGGAAGAAATTTTGTTGTCAGCGTAAAATATTTTTAGTGCTGCTATTGTACCGGGACATTTTTGGCTGCCGAGATACCGAAAATATATTTGATGTTCATATAGTGACGTTTTCGATACCAAGAATTAAATAATGCACCGAAATAATTAACTGAACACCCGGCGTTGCCTGAGTATTTATTATGTCTCGATATAAAAAACCATATAATTTTGGTAATCCGGTGTGCTTCACATTTCGTATTCAGGAGTTAGGATGTCGGATTGAGGAGGCTTCTGTAAACCATTTATTGGTGGTGAGGGGAGGCTCGGTCGAATTTAGTGGTGGTTCGTCACACGATAATATCTTTTTCTCTCATGCCATGATCATTCGACACCAACATAGAGCCCATCATATGTCTTGGAAAATGACGTTCCGTTAGTCCAAGACAATGTGCTGTAGAACCAAAGAAAAATGTTTAATTACACGTTTATAGATGATTGACAGATATTTATACTGGCCACGCACAACTGAGGGCGAAGAAATTCTTTACGGTTTTACCATCGTAGAAATTCATAGACATACCACTTCTTCAGATCGAGATCTGCGGTTGCGTGGGACCATACCACCAGCCCAATTTACTTGATGCAGGTTTCCTACGGGTAACACTGGCGGAGTTAAGGATAATGTTGGGTAGGATGCCACATACATGTGAAGTCCTAGTTAACTTCGCTACCTTGCACTTCCATTAGTATCCCACCATTCGAATCCCTCCTCATGGTACTCATAGGGAGTGGATAACATAATGAATGAGTTTCAAATTTGAAGAAATCTGTTTGCGTTCAAATGGCCACCAATCATATATGGGAGAACAATGCTAAATTAAATTAATAATTTTAAAGGAAAGGTATGTCTGTATAAATTCAGCAGATGACAGTACTTAAATTCTCGTATGCGAAATAGATTGTGTAATCGTAAATTTAAACATAAATATTGTAGGATTTGAGTGCTTCATCATTTATGTTTAAATTGACAAGTAATTGCGAAACACGTCAGGTACCCTATTCAGAGCGGTGAAATGAAAAATCCATTAGATTTTGCAATATTTATGAAGTCCTTCACGTGCAACTTAGCCTGCAATGTCTATCAAACTGAACCCATCAGATAACTGGTTTTTTGTCTACGAAAAGAATAATCCTTAAAGTAAACTGTGCGCCTTTAATTTTTAACTTTTTAATTTGATTATTAACATTACGCTGTGTAATGAATTCAGCGTAACATCTGTACCAATAAATAAAATTGATGTGTATGTTTGTCTCGAATAAGCTCCAAAAGGCCTCAACGGATTTGAAAACATGGAATTAAACTTGAATATTCGTGTATGTTTCATTTAGATATATTACATAAGATATTAATATAATATAAATATTAATTCTATGGGAATTTTTATTGGCATACGCATATCGAAAACTCCAAAAAGTAGATGCGGGTTGCCTATAATCTTGATCTATGCTCAAAACGGCTGAACAGATTTCAATGAAAATTTCAAGGATAAAAACAGAAATTTAACTTAATTTTCGTATATGTTTCATTTAGATATCTTGTAGTGTTCAGAAGATATTGATGTAAACATTTATAAATCTATTGAATTGTCGCGCGAAAGGCGGATTGAAAAACAACTGCAGTCAAAAGTCCTATGCGGAGTTGCTACACCATTCATCCCTTTACTGTACTATTATAAGCGTAATTTTGGCAGCATGAGAGAGGGAGAGTGTGAGGGAGGGCGAGCAATATCACTACATCTATTGTTGCAGCAGGATTCACGCCATAATTAACCTATTGTTGGCAGAGAGCTTACTCCCTGAGAATTGATAAATTTCTTTGGATGGTCGATAAGATAAATTGGTTTTGTTTTTCGCGTCAGCTAATTTCTGATTTTTAAAGACAGATAAAATAAATATCTAAAAAAATATAAATGAAGTTTTTGTCTATGGAATTCGTATCGAATTAGCTTCGAAACGTATGGAAGCAGGATGTGTTCAAAACAAACTGCGATTTATAAGGTTTTCCCTGAAGCGATCATAAATAAATAATACCGTACTTTTTATATATTCAATGAATTAAAATTCTATAGCTGATGTTTCGATTTTAAGGTAAATAAAAAAAGGATTTCCGCGCGAACAAAGTTTGTAATAAATTTGATAAAAAGAATTACAAGAAAATATTATTGTTACAGAATTTTCATATATATTTTAAGCGATGATTAGGTCTGCATACTTATAATGCGCTATCCCGATACTTGATTTTTACTCTAAGAAGTCCAAAGAGATTTTCAATAAATCATTGTCATAGTAAAGTAGCAAAAAATATTAAAGGCTGATATTGTAAATAAATATCGTTTGAAAAAAAACATCTTTTGTCAATTATTTAACAAATAAATACTGAAATGATTTTAAGATCTGTTCATAAATCGTTTTCATATAATGACAATGACATTTCATTACATCATTGAGTATTTGCACAGTTAAAATTGAGGAAGATAAAGACGAGTGTTTTGGGAGAACTAGGATGGAATATTTTTCAAGGATTTTCAAAACAGACATAGACTTGTTTAGAAAGTTTTTTCCTCTGACCTCTCTTTAAAAAATTATTGTATTATAATGTGTTAAATTTTAACAATTGATTGGAGTAACAAAAATCTGTTTGAGGAAAAACGTGAACAAGGTGCGAATATGCACCAATACGTCCTTTAAGAACTCAGAGTCAGTCTTAAACACTGGTTGGAAAATTATTTCATTTAAAACATATGTTTTCTTCAGACAGTTTTTTAAATTAATTACAGCAATTCTGTAGCTTAGTTAAATTTGTACTGAAACGTTAGTTAATAGAGCAATATCATATCATATTTTTCAGAAATATTTGCGTATAATAACTGATCATATTAAAATATTATTAAACAAAAATATCTGTGTTTATTTTCTCTTACGGTTCATATTTGCAATAATAACTATTGGAGGAGAACAACAGGACCTAGAAATTGAAAATGGACAACAAATAAAACGATACAATGAATATAAATATTTGGGAATAAAAATATCACAAAAGGGCACACTGGATGAGGCGATTCAAGAAAGAAATATACAGGTTAGGAAAGCGATTGCTATGCTAAATAGCATTTTATGGTACAAAAGTAATACGAAACAGAACAAACAAAAATAATATCATACAATTGTAAAAATATAATAACTTATAGCGCGGACGTCTGCATGATCTAAATGCATTTCTGGAGGAGGGCTGTAGGCAGATCCAAAATGGACAAAAATGGAAAATTAAAGAAATTATGAATGTGAAACACAACATAATTGACGGCTTAAGAGACAGACAACTGATCTGGTTTGGACACGTACAATGGATGCCAGAAACAACACTACCGAAACAAATTCTACAATAGAAGCCGTAAGGAAAAAGAAACAAGGCAGGCCCAGAAAGAGCTGGATTAGTGGCAGAAATGAAGAAATCCGATATATAATATTTATATCGTTTTATAACACCTTGCGTCTTCCTTTCCCAAACGCCACTACTCTCTATCTTCCCATACATTTAATATTTCAATATAATAATTTTTCGTCAAATTGAGGACGTTCATTAATATAGTTGTCGGCGTCCCCCATACGTGGGAGAAACTGCTCGTTTTCAGTTTTTCCGTTGTGCCTCTGATGAGTTGTTGTTAATTACAGAGAAAGGAATTTGCCATCTAGAGGATCCGTGCATTCCAAGCTTCGCTGAACCCTTAGTGTACATGCTAATGGGCCTTAATTACCACTTCTCCCCTGAATATATACCCACGGTCACGCCTTGGAATTGAAATACGAATTTATTGCGTCTGCTGCTAATAATATTTGCTGTCATTTAATTGAACATGATATAAAAATAAATAAAGATATTATAACTTCTTCATTTGGAAAGTTTTTAATATCATATTTACTAACACACCACAGAATTGCAAAAGAAAATAACTTGCACAGTTTTTTGTTTCAATCTGACTTGCTGTCTACTCTACATTAAGCAGTGTTTCTCACAATTTAATAGTTAGTCGTTATACTATCCGATTTGCGAGCGTTTTATACGTATTTGGAATTAGATTTCGTAAACACTTATGAAAGGAGCATACTTCTAAAGGTAGTGTTATTTTTAATTCAACTTACTCGTACCTTAATGTTGGATAAAATTTCTATCTATATAGGAGATCCAATAATTTATATGTATACAGTAATATACACATTACATTATTATTATTATAGAAACAGACGTGAGAAAATTCGATTTTGTAGTTTCTCAGGGACAGAAATTGTTGAAGTTAACCGTCGTAATGAAAGTAATGCGCGACAGCGGTGGGAAGCAAAAAAAAATGGATAATTGATCACTGATGGCAAAGCTAAAGTGAACTTTGGTTTTAGTCGTCTCAATTAGCAGTAGACGAGAATAGTCGTCGGTTAACGTTCAGTGGTCAGAACAGACGTGGATAAGTCATACACATATTCAATAATAGTTGTTGATAATATCACGACGTTATACCTTACATTGGTAGCAGAATTTATTTGCAGACGTTGGATGGTGCTCGCGGGCGAAGCATTTTCACCTGCGCTGAAGTGCTCCTGGTGATCCCTTTGCTACAGACAATGTTTGGTGAATATCAGTGAAAAGTGAATTTGGGTACGAATTCTGTGGTGACAGTTTCGATAATACGGTACAATAAAGAAAAGTAAAGGTACGTTAAAGATTATTATGTAAATTGTGTCATATTCTCGTTCCATCAAATTTGAAGGACAATAATTACGATTAAGATTAAGTCTTCAAATTGTAAAAATTAGCACAGTTAATTGTATTCTATTTTTTAGGATCTATAGATTTCATGATGGTAATGCATTTAAATACTAATAATTTATAGATCCCAATATAATAATAATAATATTAATCAAAATGTTAAAGTAGAAGTTTCTGGGAATAATTAATTTTATTACTAACCTTTATTTAAATAACTACATTTAAATTTCGCACATGTGAAGAGACCGAATACACGATCCGAAAAACGAGTTTCAGTTTGTTTAAATGTTTGATTAAATTAAAATTAATTATTTTAATTGAGTTTGGTGTTTTTATTTAATAAAACCTGTCATTAATATAATTCGATTATTCAATAAATGGTAGGGGATACATTGATCTAATATTCAATTTGATTGAATGAGCAGCCTGAAGGTATTTCAAATATCAAATATTATTTTTTTTCATAATCATATTGTATATGTGTGTGTGTACCGACAAGGAAAAACTGTATGTACCCCCCTACAGTCCCTTATTATTTCCTCCAGATCCAACCATGCACAAAGTATCCATTTCTAGATATATTTGTTTGGGGCAGGCTGTGTTTCAGCTGACGCAGATGCTGCTTTCGCATCTGGCAACGAAAACAGCTGAAATTGCAATATGTTGTCAATTTCTACAAGTCGATACTCTGTTAATACTTCGTTCTTTTGGAACAATCGGATCAACAGACATGCAATCTTATCGTATAAATATTTTAAAAATGTATAATTACGTACCATGTAATATTTTCGTTCGCAATTAAATGAAAGCTAAAGAAATTAATCGGTTTAAAAACACATCAACATATATCAAATATTGTAATAATAATGATTAAACGTATCAATATGACGATGACTGCCAATTATCAGAAGTCCATATGATGATGTTCCAAACGGAAGAAATTTTGTAATAAAAGCTGCTGGTTGTTGTGGTATTCAGTCCTAAAACTGGTCTGATGCAACCCACCAAGATAACCTATTTTGCGCAAGACTTTTCTTATCCGCATAACTACCACATCCCAAATATTCCAAAACGCCTTAGCGTATTTCATCCTTGTTCTCCATATTTGTTTAGATTTCCTCGTTAGTGATTCTATCCACCCATCTCATTGTAAGCATCATTTAGAAGGCTTCTATTCTTTTCTTTGTGCTACTCCTAGCGTCTGCGTTTCGCACCCATATAACGCCACTCTCCATACGAATATTTTAGCAACATTTTCCTAATACTCACACTTATATTACCCGTAAGGAAATTCCTCATTTTCGCGAAAGCCTTCCTTGTCTGTGCTGTGCTACTCTTTATGTCTACTATACTTCCAATAACCGTACTTAGTATGCTTCCAAAGTATCAGAATTCCTTAACCTTCATCAAAATATCCCTTCCCAATCCAACACCCTTCGTTATTCCACTGTTTCGAAACTACAGTCCATTACCTTAGTCTTTCATCTTTAAATTTTCATATTGAACACGATCATGCCATAGATTATGGTTTACTATTGTCTCCTTCTGACGTACCTAATACTGCAATATCATCCGTAACCTGTAGGGTTTCTATTTCTTCTCCTTGCAGAATGATTCCTTTCCACATTCCCTTTTGACGTTCTTCACCGCCTGTTCTATATGTGTTAAACAGCATGGGCAACAGACTGCATCCTATCTTGGTTTATGCTTTCTTTTCTTAATCTTCAATTCTAATTTCTATTTTCTGCTTTCAGTAGAGTTTATCTACTAGATATTTTATTCCTGTCCTCTTCAAAATTCTTAATAGTGTTTTCCAGTTCACATTATCGAAGGCTTTTTTACTAAATCTACAAATATCATGAACGTAGACCTCTTTTTCTAATCCGGTCTTCTAAAATTAGCCACAAAGTAAATATTCCTATTCTTTTCAGTCCCTACCGTCTTCCTAAAAACAAAATAATCTTCACCTAACTTGCATTCTATTTGTCGTTCCATCCTCCTATACACTATTTTAGTAATTATGTTTCTTGCATAATGTACTTGTAGCGCAGTGCGATCCCTCCCTAATTTTTTTATATTTTAAATGATAAAAAAATATCCATAATATTCTAAATCGAAGACAAGCAAGAAGATTAATTCCTTGGCGCCAGGCTGATTTGTTAAAATGTGCCTGTCTGCAGCTTCAAACGATTAGGATTGTTTTGCTGAAGGAACGTTCACTCTTCAAAATTTCCCGAGGACACAATTCTCTTCGTAATCCCGCGCTAGATGATGGATGAATAAAGCGCGATGAAAATACCTCAAGTAGGTTGTCTCTTTACTTTGAGAAGGGGATAACTAGAGTTTATCTGGTGAGAACACTAAAAATAAGGTAGAATTGATGAACACGCCGAAAGGGCGAGGCTGTAGAAAGGCAGTTGGTGTTTCTCGGAGGTGGAAGTGAACAGGAAGCAAAGTAATTGGAAAAGAAGAAGAAATGATCAATTAATAATTCAGTGTTGATCAAGAGAGAGAAGGAAGAGGGAGCAAGAAAGACCAAAACTTCGGACTTTCTTGTAAGTTGGAAGGAAGGGGTAGTACCTGCGTGTTGTGAAGGGGTAAAACTGGGTTGTCCTGAATCGCCAGTCCAGAGTCTTCTTACGTCAACAGAAGGCAACTGAAATCTTTGAATTTCATAAGGTTTATCAGAGTAACAACGTGTAGCAAACAATTATCCCCTTTAAGAAATATATATATATATATATATATATATATATATATATATATACATATATATATATACATATATATATATATACATATATATATATACTGTTATATATATATAACAGTATATACTGTACAGTTCCCACAATAGGAATTTTTTTTAATGTATAAATTTATTAATATTTTTAACAGCACAAATAATTTGTTATATTAATTGAAATACATAACACCCCATTTTCATTTACATGCTCAACTAATTGTCCTGTGCGGTTTGCATCTATCAGCCCTGTCTTCTTCGGTATGTGTATAATTATGTTTTTACTAAAGTCTTCTGGTATTAGAGAGCGAAGGCTGCGATATTAAGTCATTTTAATATTCTCCTATTTTTAAAGTTGATTGTCCTGCATATGGCAGGAATGTCGTGGTGGTGGCGGCAACAGACGCTGTGTTTTTTCTCCTTTTGATTACACCAGGTTTATTAGCCCTAGAAATTTTATGACTCATTAGCCATTCTGTGGGAAGTTTTCCTTCAGGTAGGTCTGTTCTGTCGAGAGGTTTACGGGTCGGAAATTACTCGCGCTCTGTGCAAGAAGGTAGTGAGCACTGTTTGTTTTTGCGCTGGCTCATGAAATCTTTGGGCATTTAAATATAGGTCTGTATGAGTACGCTTCTTGTATACTTAACGCCCAAGGTTACCTTCTGGCTTATTGTAAATTATTAAGTCGAGAAAGGGTAGGTTCCCGTCTTTCTCCACTTAACTTATTGTTTATCGAGTCTCATGTGGCCAGACAATAAACCTAGCTTCATATAGCGGCGCACTGTCCAGAGGCTTCCATATAGGAATTAACAATAGCCAGTTGTAAGGGTGAGCCCATGGCTAGCCCGTCTACTTACATGTAGAATTCGCCTTCAAAATGGAAGTACGTTGTTGTGAGTTCATGCTGGAACAATGCCGTTATATCGCGTGGGAAAATACTCACTAGTAGTTCCATTGCTTCTTCTATGGGTACCCGTGTAAACAAGGAAACCACATCGAACTGACCATGAGTTCCGGTGGTGTCAGTTCCAGCGTTTGCTCAAATTCTGTCGAGTTCTTAATATTGTGCACACAGCTTCCCACAAAGGGACTTAGTTTCTTGTATGTGGCCGAGACAATGGTCCTAACAATTGGTCGGATGAGACGTCGCCCTGGTGAATCTTAGGCTGGTCGTAGATTCTTGGAGGCGCTGGTGCCTGTTGTCGAAGTTTCTTGGTAGTCTCTTTCGGTAAGCTCGTGGCGCACAGTAAAACATTTGTTCTTCGAACTACAGTGTGTGTCGGGTTCCGCTTCAGCTTCCTGTAAGCAGGGTCCTCCAATAACTTACTAATTTTCTTGAAGTAAGTCTCCGTTGCATAATTACTGTGTCATTTCCTTTGTCCACAGCTAGGAAAACGACATATTTCTGTTTACGGATGCAATTCAGGGCTTTTCGTTCGTTGTAGCTTAGATTAGGCTTGGGATATTTATCTTTGGAAATAGCAAGGCTGGTTTCTCTCCTGTTGAACGCTGCGTAGCACTTCTCCCACTCCAGCTATAGTCTCTTTCGAAGGGAATTACTGTTGTGTGGGGACAAAGTAAAGTCGCTTGCGTAGAACAGACAACGTGAATTCGTCAAATATATGGTCAAACATGTTAACCACAGCTTTCTGTACTCCTTCTTTATGTTAAGCTTTGGTGTCTCCTGACAGTTTCTCAAATTACTTGGTCTGCTTCAGGGTGGTTCTTTGTGACTGAGTCTAACATTCAGCTTCAGCACTGTTATCAACAACGTCCCAAATTAAAGAAGATAACCTGCTAGATACATCCAAATGTTCTACCTGCAGGTTTCACTGATTTTATCTAGTCGGAAACGCACCAGTCTCATGCGTTCTCTTATTAAACGTCATGCTCGCACGGCGTAGTATCTTCTGGGCTGTCCTAGTGTTGATATCGTGCTTTAGTTCCTCGAACTTTTGAACTACGTCTTGGTATCTGCAACGAAGACGAACGGCAAGTCCCCTCAATAACTTACTTTTCATGAGACGAAGTTTCTCGAAGTGCTTGATTCTCCCGTAGAGGATGGATATTACAGAGCGAAGGTTTTCCCCGAGAATTTGTTTCAAATACAATTCTCGGGTTTCAACCCGGGTCAAGGTTTGTTTAGACAACGTTTCGACAGCAAGCTCCGCCATCGTCATCACGTAGACTGTGGTGCCCAGACCGTGAAACCCGTAGTTATACGCGACCACGCGCTCCCATCTACTAGGAACTGTGCTCGGTTCTCATTGGTCAGCTTCCTCATTTTCTTCCTGAAGCGTGTTTGGTTTTATGATTTTGAATAAAGGTTGGCAATTTGTTGAAAAATTAAAATATAAAGATAAATTGTTGATAAACTAAAAGAATAAAGATAAATTACAGAAAAAATAAATGAAAACACTATTTTAAAATAATTCACGCTCTTTTTTTATAAAAAAAAAGAACCTAAACTTTCAGTGTTTCTAACTCCTTTTTGAAAACATTTCTATTGTTAGGGAAAGTCTCCACTACTCTTGCGGACAAAGAATTATAGTCCCTCTTCACCCTGTTTATGAAGGAATATTTGCCCACATCCGTTCTTTGGTCCCTTTCCTTTATTTTGTAATTGTGGACGTTTTTAGAGAAAAAAAAGTAGGTCTACTTAGCCGCTCCCTTATTTCTGACCAGGCAGTGTAAGCTTTGCAGAGTGCCCCAAGTCTAACCTTTTTCCTCCTACCACCGAGTGGTTCCCATTTAGTTCCGTCGTCACTCAAAACTCCAACCTTGTTTCTGAATTTTATCCAGGGCATTGATGTGCCCTTTATTCTATCAAAGGCCTAACTAGAGAATTGTTAGCAACTGCCATGGCCTGACTTGTATTTTTCTTTAATATCCTATTTATGAAGTGTTACGACCTCCATTCCTTTACGTGTTTCCCCAGTTTAATTTCTTATTAAAAGTTACACTTCCATATTTACACGTTTCAACAAGCGGCACTTTTTCGTTTCATACTTAATATTCCGCGGGGATAACAATGTAATGGTTCAAAGTTCCAACGATATTTAATGGGGGAAATGCCTAAAGGAAAGGAAGCGGCGTCGGCCGAAAAATCATTTTCATATCGGGGAGAAAACTAGGCAAGGGAATATTTTCCCGTGAGAAATGCTATGTGGTTGGTAATTCACGACTTTGGAAGGGGGAATCCGAGGTGACGAAATGGTGGAGCAGAATTTTCCATTCCGGTCGGAACAGTAAAGAGAGAGTTTTCGACCTTAGCAACCAACAAGTACTTCATTGGGCCAACGGCATGTGACTTATGCTGGACCGGCTGGAACCCAGAAACTCGGCTACAAGGACCGGACTGGATGCCTCTTTCAGCCAACGGGATCAAGGTTTGTCAACATCTAGAGGCAGAGAGACGACAAACTTCCACCAAGGTTAACCCGAGGAATTGTAAATTCCTGGGAAGGACGGGTTATTTGCCATTTTGCCAATATTTTAGTCATTTGTTCTCCCAGACCACGAATACCCTTTAGAAAAAGAGCTCAGTATAAATGCCGGGGAACAAATGTATATCGTATTTAAAGAAATTAAGTAAAATAAATTTATAATTTTAGCAGTATAATCTTTCATTTATTATTAATATTATTTTTATCATAATCAAAACCCACACAAATGAATATCATTTATAGCTCGCAACGTCGACGTAGAAAGTAGACAACAAGTGAAGAGGAATCGGTAGAACCATTTAGTAAAAATAATTGTTTTACCCTTAGATGGATTAATTTTCATCTTATTAATTTCTGTCCATTGATATATCTCGTCTAAATCTGCTTGAAGAGAGATTACATCATCTATATTCTTTATAATTTTGTAAATTATACAGTCGTCTGATCCGAAGCTTTGCTCAGCTGAAACCCGCTGCCGCGGTTCAGCAAATTGTCTGTAGTTCTGATCTCAATCGCTTCCACCATCCCTTGGTTCGGTCTAAGATTTTTGTTTCGTTAAAATCAATTTTCTGCCCGGTCAATAGTGCGTGTTCGATTAGGTAAGTTGCTTTAATCGAATGCACATCTCATGTTCGGTCAATGGTACGGATGGTTTGTCCGATGTATTAAGACCAAAATGGCAGGGTATATGGTATACTCCGCCAGTTTTAAAGCCAATTTTGCCCTTCACAGACATGAACGTATTCTTCAGTTTCGTTTGTGGCTTATAAACGTCTTGCTATTGTCGTTTTAATATTCTTCCTATTTTTAAAGTTGCTTGTTCTGCATATGGCAGCAATGCCGTGGCGGTGGCAACAGCCTCTGTGCTTTTCCTCCTTTGGATTGCACCTGGTTTATTAGCCCTGGAAATTTGCTCAGGAATATAGAATTGTTACATTACACTGTTACAAACATGAACAGGGAAGTTATGAGTAGCTTAATATGACGTAATGTTTTAGATACGAGAACGATTTTGGAACGTATATTTATTTTCTCAACCTATTTAAAATACAGGTTTATTATTAAAATGTATAAATAATTATCTTCTTACACGCGGATTAGTTAATAAAAAATAATTTCATTCAGAATTGCGTTATTTCTTTGTGTTTACAAATAATATCATTGATATACGTTTTTATTTTTGTTAATGAGGAAGTTCCTCATTTTTTGGCAATCTTTTATTGTGTTCCGTTTTATAATTTTCAAAAATCAACTATAAAACCGTCATATTTATAACTTCACGATTTTTATAAATTTCAACGTTAATATATGGAAACAGACATTATTTCCTCAACAGTAAAATAACGAAAGTCTAAAGAAATATCATTCAATTAATAACAGAAATTTTACTATCAGTTAAGTTCGGCACGAAGGAGTTGTTCAACGAGTTACATTACCTGCCACATTTATTGTAGATTTGTGAAATTGGTCGGAAAAAATTGCCCCCGAAAATTTATATTTTAGCAACTATTAAAAATACACAACTAGAAAAGATTTGCAGGTATATTTGCTTTTTGATCGTATACAAGCAATATCATGCAGGCTTTATTGGATCCGAGACGCAGTCAGACTTTGTAACTACCAGTGGGGAATTGAAGCGACTCTTCTTGACGAATCACCTGACCTTGGAGTTAACGACATCCATCAGTCACTTTCCTCGACGCGGAGATCAGATTCTCTGCCGCGGTGAACAACGACGTGAAAGCCCTCTTCATCTTCTCAATCTGTCACGAATTCGTCAAAATAATAACGTGCAGCCGCTGGAATGGCACACAAGGAGCTGTACACAAACAATATCACTTGGAAAGAACGGAAAACCATTTCGTTTTGGGGATATGAAGGAGTACTACATACTTCCAGAAAATATAAAAAAAACGAGGTGAAACCAAAAATTTCAAAATACATGTTGATTATAAATTTCGGAATGACTTTGGTTCAGTTATTATTAAACCAAAAAAACCACGTTACCCGGGTATTTATTTAAAAACTATTTAATATTAATAAACAATTTATTGAAGAGACAAGTAATTAAACAGTATTTTAGTATAGTATACGAAATCTATAATACAGGAGTAAAGAAAAGAGTAAGACAAGGCTGCAGTCTGTTACCCATGCTGTTTAGCTTATATACAGAACAGGCGATGAAGAAAGTTAAAAAAGAATATGGAAAAGGAGAAGAAATAAAAAACTTACGCTTTGTCGACGATAATGCAGTATTAGGGCATTCAGAAAAAGACTTAGAAACCATAATAAATGGTATGAACGTAGTCCAGGAGAAACAGTTGAATAAAAAAGGCTGTTAGATTGGGAAGGGATATTTTGACGAAAGATAAGGAATTCTGCTACTTTAGTAACATAATAAGTATTTCATGGAAGTATAGTAGACAAAGAGTAGGATAGCACAGGCGAGGAAGCCTATCGCGAAAAAGAGGGATTTAATTAGGGGTAATATAAATGTTAATATTAAGAAATCGTCCCTAAAATGCTCGTATGGGGTGTGGCGTTATGTGGGTGCGAAACGTGGACGATAGGAGTTAGGGAAAGGAAAAGAATAGAAGCCTATGAAAAGTGGTGTTATAGGCGAATGCTGAACATCAGATAGGTGGATAGAATCACAAACGGGGAAGTTCTTAACAAAATAGAGAAAAAGCGAACAATATGGAAGACGTTGACTATTTTTGGGGGGGTAACAGGCTACATGAGGGTGATCCTGAAACAGGCAACTCCCCTTTAATAGCATAGGAAGGGAATTGAAAAGGGGGGATGCGGAAGGTAGAGAAAGGTAGCCAAGGGTTAACTAGGACCCCGGGGCTATGGTTTAAGGATCCTACCCGGTGTTTCACCTAAAGAGATGCAGGGAAAACCCTAGAAAACCTGAATCAGGTAGGTCGGGCATTGGGTACTATTCTCACGCCCTTCCGAATGACGGGAAACGAGTCTGCTGTGGGGACGCAGCATTCCCTTCTCCGTGTCTCCACCAGTTTCAGGAGGCAGGGATATATTAATAATATATTATATTAAACTTAACTACGAGAAGACTACTTTCATTCCGAGCGTTTGAATTTCCCAGGTGAATGTGGGTTGCCTATCTCGGCCGCCTGGACCTTCCACTTTCCCCTCCATATTGCCCGCGCTATATCGATTTTTGGTACGTTTTGATAGAATAACATGTGGTATACATCAGTCGGGGTAATACTCAGCTACAACCCTTAAGGGCGGGAGTGGAAAATTTTAAATAAGGAAATACGGCCAATATTTTTATCATATAAATACATTATTGGATCAATAGCAGCATAATTTTAATTCCATACACAATCAAAGGCGGTTTTCTTAGGGGTGGAAGTGGAGGGGCATTACATAAAAACAACCAGAATACAATCGCGATTGGGCATTAAACAGCTGTAATGTGAGCATCTGAGTATAATTCTAACATAAAAAATGGAAATTACAGATCATTCCGTAGGAAGGGTTGGAAGGGGGGGTAAAATAGACTTCCGCAAACTATCTTTAACGGATTGAACAATTAGGGTAATACAAGGCTACAACCTCTTGGAGGGGGGTGGAGGAGCGGTAATTTTTAATAATCTATAAACTGCCGTTATTTCCGTAAATAATTTAATAACGTTTTCGGTTAATTTGTTTGCTTATAATTTCAATCCTATTCATCGTGAGGGTGTAGGGGGCGTCATTTTTTTAAAAAAGTGAAGTTTGATATCGAAATAGGTCCTATCGGAGTCTTCATTCTGACATTTTGAATGCGAATTAAATTGCAGTTCATTCCCTAACATGGGATTGGACGGAGTAAAACACAGTTCTGCTTAATATATTTAAAAGATTGAACAATCTTGACTAAACTTTGCTTCCATATTCCTCGCGACCCAAAACCAAGCACTTTGGAGATAATACACGGCCGGGGAAGGGATGATACTGTATAAATGTTATTGACCTCAAAAAAATTTTCGGTTCACATATGAGCCTTCATTACATTTAAGTGTTTCTCTGACTATATTTGTGTATAATTCCAACCCCTTGCAGCATGTGAGGGGTGAGGGTAGAAATGAGTCAGATGAAAATAACAAAGAATATATCAAGTTTGGTGTCTAAACCGGTGTAATCGAGTTGCTGTGTTACATTATGACTTTTTAATGTGCGATTTAAGTAAAACTTAATCCCTTGAATTATATTCTGTTAGAGTACTCAAAATATTTTTAGCCCTGTTATGTACCGGGAGTATTTTTGAATCTCTCGAGAAACGGGGAATATATTTGAGGTTCATATTGTGACGTTTCCGATTCCGGTTGAATCATGTGTTGAACAAGAATTTAATAATGTACCGGCATAATATAAATAAATACCCGGGAAACACCGCGTTCCCAGCTACTATCATGTAAAATTAAAATGGTTACTTTTTGAAACCAATTAAAAACCAAATGAACCATCGTTGTAGAGAGATGTTTTACAAGAAACCCATCATGTGATCTTTCCAATTACAAGAATTAATTCTGAGTAACGCTCAAGAATAATTTGTTAGTTGTATTTATTTATGCATTGAGTGCTAAGTCAGTTATGTGGCAACGAATTTCGTGCCCAGGCTAGACAGCTCAGAGTACTGAGCCAGTTGCCTTTCATATGTTCTCCGCCCTTATAGTGGACGTTGGGGGTGTTTTATTATCTCGTCGCCCTTCCACACTCGCTATTGTTTGTCAGCTCTGTGCCACAACAAGAAGTAGTAAACCCGGAGCTTAGAGCATAATGCCTTTCTTATGATCCGAGGGTCGGAATGTCGCGATATATTCTGCACAACACCACGGAGTCGTCACTAACAAATAAATGTCGTAATTTACTCCATATATTTATGCTTGTACTAATTGTAGCATACCTATTAGTGATTAAAAATGAAACATTTAACCTTAAATCTTCTTATTCTTAAATTGGTACTTCTACGTTCCTTTATGGAATGTTTTGGCCTGTTCCACTACTGCTCTCCGTTTCTTCCTATCCCGTACAATTTCTATCCAATTCTTGACTTTCATTTGCTTAATGTCTCTGAGTATGTCATCCTTACACCTGTTTCTGGGTCTTCCCTTTTTCCTTGTTGTTAGTGGATTCCAATTGAAGATCTTTTATACCACTCTGTCTTCATTCATTCGACATGTGTCTATACCATCCCAATCTCAATGTTTTAATGTGATTTATTATATTCATATATTTAATAATCATATCTATTTCTGCATTGTTTCTTATTCTCCACGTATCGTTATCTATCATAATAGGACCATATATTCTCCTTAATATTCTTCTCTCGTATCGCATAAGCTTTTGAATATCATTGTTTTTAAGCGTCCATGTCTCCACCACATAAGTGAATATTGGTCTTATTTAGTTCAGCACTATTGGTTATTATTTTGCTCTTAAATAGGTCTTTGTGGATACTATAATGTAACATTAATTTAATAAAAATTCTTAAATTATAACACATATTATTCTGGTGATCTACTATATTATATAGATTACTCGGACTTTGAGTGAGTCTTGTTTCAACGCAGAAATTGCTAAGCTCTATTTTTTTAATAATATAAATAATTTGGTACTTAAAAATAATATATTTATCGTGCAGTAGTAATCTCATCCTATCGAATATTTATCAACATATATTTTAACGAGGAGGTCGGTCGTTCAATGCAAACTTACAATGAGTAATACCACTTCAAATTTCAGTTAAGTGGATTCTTAAACAGCTAAATACAACGCCAAAGTTTATGAACATGAACTAAATTAAAAAGTTTTCATAATTAATAAGTCTCTTCGTTGTTAATAAAAATGTTTCAAAACAAGTTTCATCGACTGAAGTGTTAACAATGTGTATAACATTATTATGACTTGAATAATATAGAGCTGTGAGGGATTCGAGTGTAAGCGACGTCACTCGGCGTCGCGTCGCGTCGGCTCGTTAATATAGCAGACAAACGAGCGTCGCGGACGGAGAGCAATTAGGACCAGGCCTTATGAGCCGCAATCATGTTTTCTAGAGAAGCCCCTTTTGTCGGCTGCGAGAGAGAGGAACTTCTTTCTTTACTAATTGAACTAATTTCACAGTTGGCAACTCCAATTTTCTATCTCAAGTGCTTTTTAAGAATTCGACCAACACTGGGATGTAAGCAAGTAATTCAATGATACTCAGGACTTCCAAACATCAATCACCATTAACTGCGGCTTTTCCGGATCGTCAGAACGAAAGCGAGTTTAATCAGATTATAGTTCCTTCGCACATGATAGGCTTCAAATCAGTTAATTATTTCTGTGCGTTACCAAATACTTGTGTTTGACAACTCCTTTGCGCTACGACAGTAAAGAAGTTTCTACTCTCATGTTCATTTGTCAAATCCAAACCTATCAATATTTTCATAGTTTGAAGTCAAACACACAATACTGCAGCAAGCAGAAATTAGAATTGAAGTACAAGAGAAAAAGAGCAGGAATCAAGACAGGAGTAAGACAAGTATACAGCTCATACTTGTTAACGCATATATATATATATATATATATATATATATATATATAATTTAGGCGATGAAAAATATTAAAAATGAATATGGAAATGGAATCAAACTGTAATGTGGAGAAATAAAATCCCTTAGATTTGTTGGTGATAGTGTGGTATTAGGGGAGTCGGAAGAAGATTAAGAAAACATAATAAATAACATGAACGTGATAATGGAGGAAAGCACAACATGGGTGAGGCAATGGGTGGAAGACCGGTGAGTGTAAGACTACGCACTTAGTGTTTTATTTGATAAATCTACGGAGATAATAAATATATCAAAACCAAAATTTATAAAAATATTATTAATATTTTATAATTAGTCACAAAATTTTTGATTAACTTACAATAAACTAGCCTGCCATTAAAAATATTTTAAGGAAAAATGGAATATACGTACCCGTGGCCTCCTATGAGGGTAAGCGGTGGTTAAGACTACGCACCAGTCCTTGCAAATACCACACTGAATCCAGTTATCGAAAAACGATTGGCCACATCCTGGAAAATTGACGTAGTCATAATATCAGTAGGTATATTTCAGCCTTTGCCTTCTCGTTTCTATTTTTTTTTCTTTTAACAAATTCTTAAAGGGCGAAGAAATTATTATTTCTGACATCTTTGAATGTCTTTTCCTTTTATCTGCCTTTTCCTTGACATTAGGAAGTGGTAAAGTTGAATGAATTCTGACTATGAGTTTCTTGGAATTTATGTTTTCCGCATTTAGAATGGCTAAATTTCATTGTTGTAAAACTATCCAAAATGGTGCATTCTTTGTGCCATTCAAATTATCAGCCAAAGTATCATTTGACTGTTTCTTAAATTGAACCGGAGTATCGTTTGATTTAGCATAAATGTTTTGGTCCTTAGATCCATCTGAAATATGCTTCCTTCGGTTTTGAAGATAAACTGGAACCTCATTTTGTGGTTGAAACGTTACCATTAAAGGTGCAAAAAATTATTTCGTCTATAATATCCTGATCAAATGGTTCAATATATGTAGCTTTGAAAGCTTTTCTGCTGTCCTTATTTTTGCTGTGGTAGAATAGGCTTTCTTAAAAATGGCTACCACATCCGTTGTATGGAACCATTCTACAGTACGAAATAGCTAAAGAAATCGGTCTTGGTAAAACTATAAGGGGTCAAATAGCTGTAAAAATTTTAATGGAATATAAATTAATTATTGGTATAGTGAAAATAAGCATAAAAAATAGAACCATGGAATAAAACGAGATAAAAATGGCTGTGGTGACTGGGTGTTTTAATTATTAATGAAGAAATTGGAGTTTTATATATATATATTGTGATAAAAAGGGGGATTTTGGTAAGGTTGTGGCGTTATGAGGCGCAGTTCGGCCAACAACAATGGATAGTCGGCCGAAAGATTGTTTTTCCCCGCGGGGAAGGCCCGCTTTGCCTGTATAAAAAATGACGATGGTGAACCCCGCGGGAAAAATGAGGGCGGGGAACCCCGAAATGTTAAGAAATAGGGGAAGTCCCGCCAGAAGCTTTATAAGGGAAGCCGATGGGTGGCTCGAGATCAGAGAGGGGCAGTCCAGACCCGAGAAGGGAGGCGAGTAGATCAGATCGTAGTAGAGACCTCAGAGTGGTGAGAGGCGACATCAGGGCAGATCAGACGGCAGTAGAGACCCGAGAAGGGAGGCGAGTGCATCAGATCGTAGTAGAGACCTCAGAGTGGGGTAGAGCAGACCAGAGCAGAGCAGACCAGAGCAGAGTGGGGCAGACCAGACCAGAGCAGACCCGAGAAGGACGTGGCTCGACCCCAGAAGGCAGGCGAGTGCATCAGACCCCAGAAGGGAGGCGAGTGCACCAGACCCGAGAAGAGAGGCGAGTAGAGCAGATATCCAGAGACGCACAAACATTCGAGAGGTGGATGTTTGTTGGGCCAGTAATTGTGGGTAAGCGATCTAAAATTTGTGAAACTTGCTCATTGCTCTGGATAAATTAACATTCAATTATTTTCTTTCTATTTTCAGCTAATGCATACTCCATCTCTTGAGAGACCCAAAATCCCCTGGGATTAAGCCCGTGTCTTCACTTAAATTAATAAACAAAATTGTTAAAATTCATCATATTTGTAATTTAAATTAATAAATGTTATATACAAAAAAGTATATTACAATATATATATATATATATATATATATATAAATGAACAATTTTATTAAATTAAATTGTAATCAATTTGAATTATAAATAAAGGAGAACATTAATATATACACATCATTTAAACAGTTGGGCTGGCTGCTTACTAAACTCACCAGAGAGCAAGAGTATCTATAATGGCATAGGTGGGTCTAAAGAAAGCTCGGAATCGAAAATTTACAATTACTCAAACAAACCAGGGGCGAGAAACATATATCATGGCTTGTAGAGCAGGAGCTGGTGATATGGCATCTCTTCCTCAGGTTTGGTCCCGTTGACTTCTCGGCGTCGAAGCTCGTACAATCAGCTATTGAAGCTGAATTTTCTCCACTAATAATAATATTGGAATGCCCTGTAATGGCATTAATGATGTATTTGAATGTTATACTGTTGCGTCCACTCCTCATAATAATGATCCTAATTTTTTGGGGGTAACAGGCTACATGAGGGTGATCCTGAAGCAGGCAACTCCCCTTTAATAGCATAGGAAGGGACTTGAAAAGGGGAGATGTGGAAGGTAGAGCAAGGTATCCCAGGGTTGACTAGGGCCTCCAGGCTATAGTGTAAGGATCCTACCCGGTGTTTCACCTAAAGGTGATGCAGGGAAAAACCTTAGAAAACCTGCATCAGGTAGGTCGGGCTAGTGGGTACTACTCCTGCGCCCTTCTGATGACGGGAGACTGGATTGCTGTGGGAACGCAACAAACCCGCCTCCGTGCCTTGTTCAGTATTGAGAGGCAGTTAGCCGACTGGTCCAATAGGATCAGCGAACAACTCTTACCGTATGCCGAAGGTCTTCGACCCCCGTACATACACCTCTCAAACTGCCCAAGGTCGTCTCAGCCTGCAGGAGTCTTAAATTAGCTACCTTGGCCATGGACCAAGGGGGGAGGGAAAGAGGAAAACCAGGAAGGAGGAAGTCAACCTCCACCTGGCTCTCAGTCATTTCCCAGCAGGATATCTTCCTGCTGTAATCTCATGATCCTAAAATCTGTCTTCCACATTCTTATATTAATTTATGCCCCTCCCGTTGGGTTTGTGAACTTTTCCCCGAGGCTTGACCTGGTCCGTCTCTTATTCTTCCGGGGATGTCCTGGTCTTTATTTTTGCAACGGGATGTTTTGGGAGTCGCTAACTCAGGGCTTTGTCCCTAGGACTGACCTGACATTCCTCAAGTGGTACCGATTTGCGTTTCTTTTTCCTGACTATCGATATCGTGAATTGAATATTAATTTAATATTCAGCAAACGTGATCATTACATGCTTGCCGTTGGCCTGGCAACCAGCCTAGCCCGCTTCCTAATATACATACATATATATATATATATATATATATATATATATATATATATATATACAAAATTAATAAAAATATGGGGAAATTGTTTTTTCTTTTATAAATATATGTGTGTGGTGCACTTCACATGGCACACCACATGGCCATTCAAGAACAAAAGTTGTTTGTGAGGCAAAGAGTACGCATTCACCGTGCAGAAACTAAATCCGAACTACCCTAAAATTTTAGCTAAATAATTGAAATGATATATGACAAAAAAATTTAATTTACTGTTACGTACCTCTACATCCTTTGGTTTTAGGGTCTAATTATTACATACAGAAGTAACGAAAAGTATATTTTACCTCGTGAAATCTAAGAAAAGCAGTATACAGATGACAATGCGTATTTTTCTGTAGTAGTAGCACTAAAATAGTACAAAAATCTTTTTATAAAGTTCTGCCAACATCATGAAAATTCACTGCGTACTCTTATTCGACTGCTTACTCTTACCCTCCGTTATCGTATGGTATTTTACATCATTTTGCGAATTGTGACTAGCACCGCTTAGGTATTTCAGTCCAAGTGATGCGAGCCATTCTCTATTAGCGGACATAGCCCCGTTTGTGGTGAGTGACAGCCTCTGTCAGTTTACCGCGATATTGTCTGCGAAGCCCATAGTTGTTGCTCTTTCCGCTTGAAGTACTTTAAGTATCGCATCATGATGTTCCCGGTACTTGTGGGAAGCAGCCTGTGAAGCAGTATTCTTTGTCCACTTCATTCTTCGTGTACACCAACACCGTTCCGATCAATTAGTTGCCTAACAGTCTAGTTAGGTATTTTGTTACCCCTCTTGCTCTTGTCGCTACCAGACTGTAGTACCATCGAGCCAAATTGAAGGCATTTTTAATATCCGGGGTTACTATTGTGCAGTACTTTTTGCTTCTACCTCTCTATATTTTGTTCTGTATGGCCATTTTTGGCTTTTTCCCGTTACCTCTTTAATTTGCGTCCACGTTAGACCTCATTTTCCTGAAGCTGTACTGTTACATAAACCATTAGTACCCTCGGTGCATTCCTGCACTCTCCTTTAGATTATACTTTACAGCTCTTTTACAGCGAAGTCCAATAGGCATATGAGTCTATTTTCTGTTGGGTCCTTTCGTCAGATGGATCTGCTGTTGATGAGGCGGAGAAAGGTCCCTTCGTGTAGATAAGCGTTATATACTTTCAGGAATGCCTCTGGGCGGGTTTTGATGTCGAGATTTAAGACTACGTTCGGAATGCTGTCTATACCTGGGATCTCCCTGTATTTAGATTTGCTGCATGCTGAGAGTCATTCCACACATGTGATGTATTGCTCTTCCTTAAACGCATCCACTGCCGGATTATCTATTACCCAGCCTTCTTGTCTCGGAAATAGGGTGGTTACTATTTTATTAAGTAGTGGTTGCTCTGTAGACCCTGGGGCGAAGTCTCATTAAAATTTTTCATGACCACCTTGTAGGATTTTTTCCATGGATCTGTGTCCACATCCTTGACGAGTTCCGCCCAGCTGCGTTGCTTGCTGTACTTAATTGCCTTCAAGAACGCATGCGTTTTTGTATTCCCTCGGTCTGTTGATGTGGTTAGGGTGCCCTCTCGCCCGCTGGATCATCTTCTTGCACGTAGACATGTGATCCGCAGTTCGGCGATTCTCTGCTACAGCCAGTAGGCTGGCGTCCGTGGCGTCCCTAGTGAGCTACTGGTCGTTGATGCATCGCACGCTTCGGTGATGTTTTCCATTAGCAGTTCCATCATCACCTCAGCAGATCCATGCAGGTCACTGTCGTTACCTACCCTCATTAAGCGCCTAACCGACATGGTTCATTTTGGTTTGCCTCGTACGATTTTGAGCAGGTCACTGTTTATATATGCATGAATGACTCCCAATGATATTAAAAATCTGAGCAACCCTGCTCGCTATGATGAGGTACACTGTGTAACAACTGATTTCGTAGAATGTCGGTGTGCTTCCGTCGTTTGCCATTGAGACGTGATAGTGAGGTAGACAGGTATTTGGTCTAGTAAATTTCGCGCCAGGTGTCCAAGAACCCGGTTAACGTACGTCTTTTCCCTGATTCGCCTATTGATTCAACTTATGCTGATGTGTCCAGGAAATATCGCTTAGTAGGTAACTTGAGGGTTATACTCTCTCCTGTTGGAATTATTATGTACCTCGTCGAATTTACTCGCGAAATATGAATAACGTTATTCAACACCTTCGCGTGAATCGCGTGAAATAAGTTGAGCAGAACTTGAAATTGTCTTAAGCGGGGACTTAATAGGCCTGAAAAGGGGGAAAGGCAGGAAACAAAATTTCGAAAGCCATCCCAGGGGTGCGCACTACAACTCATCAACATTTCATCGCAATCGAATGACTAGTATTATAGCGCAGTAGAACCCTGCCCAATTTGTATTCCTATTTATGGAATTTTAAATTATGTAAAATTTTCAGTAAGAAAATATCACTCGCCAGGGTGTTTTCCCGGCGCCGAGAATGCGCTGTCTCTGTGATTATAACGGTAAGCTTGGTTTTGGCAGAGATAGCGTTCCCTTTCGGAATTTCCTGGTGACACATCCCTGTATCATCAAAAAAAAATCTCCCGCCCTTGACGGAGAATTCACGATGATTGTCAAACAATCGTCACATGAGATTTTTATCCCTTGGAGGGGTCAAATATACGGAGGTGACCTGCAAAGGTGAATGGCGGAAAAATGGTCAGTATATGGTAAGGATTGACAGGTAAAGGAGAGTATGAAGCGTGTATTGATCATTGGAGGAAGCAGCAGACGTCGAAATAGCAGCGAAAGATTAAACTGCTATAATCCGAGGAAAACAACAAAGGAAGAAGGAGGAAAAGGCTTGAGTTTTTCTCAATTAACGAACTGCTCCAGGATCATCCAGAACAATGAGAGAAGGAAGTCCAGTCCCCCGTTAATCCTTACAAAGACACACAGGCGAATAAAACAGGTTCATTCAGTGAACGGAAACTGCTGCACGTGGTTACCTAACTAATATTTTATCCCCGAGATCTTTAAAATAGTCCCCTTTAATTATTTATATTTGTACCGGTAATCTTCGCGTAGGACTCCATTTAATATTATTGTGTTTTTCTTTAAATACATGTATATGTTAAATCCAAAATTTAAATTCATTAAATTAATTAATTAATAACCTCCCCTCCCCCCGATCATTTACAGTATTGTAACGCATATGGGACAGATATACAAAATTACATTCTTTTTATATACGTACATGTATTTTATGTGTAAATCTTACAGTTTTATTTCATTTATGTATTCATCCTTGAAGAGATTTGGACTAAGTAGTCATGTTCTTTTTAAAATAAGTTGTATTTTATTAAATAAGAGTTTTGTGGCAGTGAAGAGTTAAGAATGTATTCGTAATATATAATTCTATTCCGTCTAAGGTAAAATAAATTAAATAAAAGAAGAAATCTTCTCTTATTTTAATCTGTAGTTATTTCATGTTGTTGAGAATAACGTTAACGAGATTGTTCCATGATTTTTGTTTATTCATGTATAATTCCAGATCTACAAGCTCAACAAATCTTTAATATGCCTTTTTGTAACTGACAACTTTTCAATATGCCATATGGTCAATATCTCATACAAAATTGTGTAATATGTGTTCCTGTTCCACAGCTAGATTGAATAACATGTCCTCGTTTTAATCCTTGAATTTACACACACACGCACACACACGATCCATTGACATCCTGAAAATAAGTTTCGTTTAACATTCTGAATTTAAATAACGTAAGCCAATTTCAATTATTACAAATAAAAATTATGTATGTAAACTGTACTAAAACATTTCTGTTCATTACTACTTTGTTCTGTGACTTACGATAATTATCTGACGTGATTGTCCTGTGCAGTGGACACAGTAAATGATGTGCGATGTTATTACGTTACTATGTTGTTCCGTTGTAACATTTGTTACAATTAAACTTTACGTGTAAACTATGTATAGTTGAAAGACAGGATAAATATTTTCAATATTCTTACTTTCATAATACATTCTCTACATTTAAAAATTCATTTTACTGTGTTCCAAATATAGGGCTTATTCAGTTAATGTGACGAATTCTCATAGTGCAATCTCTAATACAAACAATTGTCTCCAGGTTATGCTGATAACGAAATAACAAGATACATTCAAGAGCAAAATAAATGCTATTAATAAATCTCAGTTATAAAGAAGTTGTTGTTGTGGTGGTAATCAGTACTTAGACTGGTATGATGAAACCCTCCATGCTAACCTATCCTACGCAAGTATTTTCATTTTTACAAAGCTATCCCATCACAAATCCTCCCATACCTGGTTAGCGTATTCCATTCTTTACCTCTCTCTTCTGGTCACAAACTCCCCTAAAATACAAATTTTATAAGACCCGAATGTCACAACACGTGGCCTATTAACCTATCTGTTCTCTTAGTCCCTTTTCCCCTATTTTGCTCAGAACTTGCTCCTTAGTTACCCACCATTTAGCTACAGTACCACATTGCGAAAGATACTACTCCTTTCCTTTCAGCAACTCCTAACCTCCTCGTTTCTCACTAATATGAAACATACGTACATTTTTATTAATTAATTACTAATATTCATACTTATATTAGCTGTGCATAAATTTCTCTTTATTGTAAAAGACTTTCTTTATGTCTACCTTACTTCGACCATCCCGAATTATTATGCTTCCAAAGTAGCAGATTTCCTGAACTTCCGTCAAAATATCCCTTCCTTTGTTATTCCATTCTTTTCCCAAATACGCTCCATTATCTTGGGTTTCCTCTATTAATCCTTATATGAAACTCTTTTATCAGGACTCCGTTCATGCCATTTATTATAGTTTCCAAGTCTTCTTCTAACTCTCCTAATACAACAATATCATCGGCAAAGCGTAGGGTTTTCATTTCTTTCCAGTATGATTCCTTTTCTACATTACGTTTTAACTTTCGTCATTGCCTATTCTATATATAAGTTAAACACCATGAGTGACAGGCTGCATCCTTGACTTACTATGCTTTCTTTTCTTGACTTCAATTATAATTACTGCTGACTGCCTTCTGTAAGACTCCTTTCTCGATATTTTCTTCCAGTGCTCTTCAACATTATTAATAGTTTGTTCCATAAAACGCTTTTTCTAAATCTACAAAGGTCATGTACGTAGGCCGGTATTTTCTTATCCTGTCTTCTAAAAGAAGTCGCAAAGTCAATACAGCTTGTCTTGTCCCTCCATTCTTCCTGAAACCAAATTGATCGTCTCCTAAGTCGCATTCTATTTTGGTTAATATTTTGCATGCATGGGATACTAATCTAATTGTCCTGTGCTGTTCTCATCTATCAGCCCCAGTTTTCTTTGGTATGGGTATAATTATGTTTTTACTAAAATCATCTGTGATTCATCCTGTTTCGTTGATTTCGCAAACTATCCTCACTAGTCGTGATATTTCTTCTTCGCCCGATGATCTTATCAGCCCTGCTGGAATGTTATCAATTCCTGACCCTTTACAATTTCACAGGTCTGTCAGCCATGGCCCTGGCAAACTCCGACATTAAAATTTTCTCCCCATGCTTTTCATTATTCGCCTGCTCTTTTTCTTCTATTACTGACTGATCTAGATTTCAACCGTGATACAGTTGTTCTTGATATTCCTTTCATCTTTCTGCTGTTTTTTTATCCATAATCGGCTTCCCATCCCCTCTCCTGATGTTCCTGCTAATATTTTTCCTCTCTCTGAATGTTTATTTGATTTTTCTATAAGCTGCGCCTATTTTCCTTTTCATCATGAAATCTTCAACCTCTTTGCATATTTCTTGTAGCCAAGCTTCTTTAGTAGCTTCGCACTTCCTTTATATCTCATTCTTCAAGTGTCTGTATTGTTCTTTACCATTTTCATCTCTCGCGTTTTTATATTTACGCATTTCATCAATCGTTTTTATTATGTCTTGTATTATCCATGCTTTTCTATTGGCCTGAGCTTTTCTAATTTTTTCTTCAGCTGTTCTAGTCATTTCTTCCAGCAACTGTGACGATGTCTCTTCTATGATGTTTCTTCCTCAATTCTCTATTAATCTACTCTCGATATCTTCTTAAACTCTGAAACATCTCATATTTTCTTAGTTTTTCTAAGTTTAATCTTTTTGTTTTAATTACTTTCTTGAGTTTTTTCATTTTCAGCCGGCATTTCATATTCAATAAAGCCATGAGTATCAAACAAGTAATTGCTTAATTCTAACTGACAAACATCGCGTTAAACTTTCTTAGTGCAGTATTCATATTATGGACTGAAAATAATGAATAGTCTAGTTATCGAAAACAGAAAATGGTCTTGGAAACTGTTACTAAATGTAAAAATATCCTATTATCTGGTTATTAAAGTCAGTTAATTAATTTCTTAATCGAAGTTTAAACAATTGATTTGTACTGCGATGAGCCACAAAAGAACTGAAAATATCAAGGGCTATATACTGACTGTTTCTCTTCTGTTTCTATTTTATCTGGCCATTTCTTTGAGTAGAGCAAGGTTGCCAGGGTTCCAGCGTCAATAGTGTTTCCTATTTGTGATTGAGTTTTCTGTGACAACTGAGTGATTATATTATACGTTTTCTGTGGTAAAAAAAGTGTTGTGAGGGCCCTGCTGCCGTATAAAGTATTTTATTCTATTAAACGTATTAACGATTACCTTGTAAAGTTTTTATCATTTCATGTCATGAATTTTTCTCTCCACGTTTATATACAAAGCTTAACCCTTATAGAGGCTTTACATTTTATATTAGTACATTTGCTATTCGTATTTTCTGTAATGTATGTGATTTATATGTCTGATGTCTCATTTTATTGTTTATTGAAAATTGTAAATTTGTTGTAGTTATATATTTTTTCAAGATTGTATTCTATTAATTTGCATATTAACTATGTATATTTTATGACTTGTCCTATTTCCTCAACAGAGGATTAACGAAACCAATAAATAAATCTAAATTTAAAAGACGAAAGCTCCTGATTATTATATTGATGACGGTTACTATTTGTTGAATAATAAATTAATGATTAATGAATACTGTTCTTTTTTTACTTACATCGACAAATAAATTTACAAACTATCACCTATTTTTCTAATGTTTAACAATTTATTTTACCTTATCAATGACTATCTTTACAACCTTAGAGTTAATTCAGGGATGATATAACGAAAGGAAGAAACAATTTTTTCAGATTAGAAATGTGTTCCGTTTTGTCCATACCTACATTAATTTCTTTCCGATTCTTGACTTTCATCTGCTTAATGTCTTTGTGTAAGTCATCCTTACATCTGTTTCTGGGTATTCCCTTGTTGTTAGTGGATTCCAATTGAAGATCTTTTTTACCAATCTGTCTTCACTCATTCGATATGTGTCCGTACCATCCCAATCTCAATGCTTTAATGCGATTTATTATATTCTTATATTTAATAATCATATCTATTCCTACATTGTTTCTTATTCTCCACGTATCTTTATCTACCTTAATAGGACCATATATACTCCTTAATATTCTGGCGTATCGCATAAGCTTTTAAATATCATTGTTTTTAAGCGTCCATGTCTCAGCTATACTCGCAAAACTTTAAGATGGGAAGCCAAATCATTATGGTAAACCATTAAACTCTCTCAGCTCACTGTATTAATTTCTGCAAATAATTCAGCCATCCTTCATGAAAGGCGACTGGCATACGCCACAACCACCTTCTTTTAATGATTGTTGAGAATATTCTCTATACATATTTTATATAATTGTATATCTGTATGAGTGAAAATTTCAAAGAAACTTTATGAAATTAATTATTTACTGATCTATTCAGATGTTGTCTTTACTTATCATATTTTCCGCAACATTAAGTTAAATTGGTTGTAACAAATAAGTGCAGACAGAGAGGGAGACAGATAAGTCTTATTTTGTTTAGTATTTAATGGTAACAAAATAAAAGCGTATGGAACATGCGAAATTATTTCATTGTTATACATTATGAAAATAAATTCATATTAGCTAAAATTAAAGTGAATTTACGTTGCGGCTGATATATGCAAACAGCAGAGGACAATTAGTTTAGTATCTCATGCATGCAAAATATTAACCAAAATAGTATATTGGAGGATGGAACGTCTAATAGGATGCGAGTTAGGAGATTAACAGTTTGGTTTTAAGAGGAATGTAGGTAGAAACAAGAGAAGCAGTATTGACTCTGCACCTAATATTAGAAGACAACATAAAAAATAAAGGCCTGCTTTTATTATATTTGTAGATGTAGTAAAAGCCTCCGATAATATAAACTGAAACATACTACTAAGGATTTTGAAGAGAACAGGAATAAAATATCGAAAAAAAAGTTACACATAACTACAGACGGCAGTCAGCAGTAGTGAAATAAAACGACAAGTAGAGAAAACAGAAATAAATAAAGGACGAAGACAAGTACGTAGTCTGTCGCACATGCTCTTGAAGTAATACGCACAACAGACAATGAGGAAAGTTAATAAGGAATATGGAAAAGAAAGCATCCTGAAAGGTGAATAAATAAAAATTCTAAGGTTTGCCGATAATATCGTGATGTCAGGGAAGCCATAATAAATGTCATGAATGTGGGCATGGAGGATATATTCAAGATGACGAAAGAGGACCCAGGCAAGGGAAGGCTTTCCCATAAAAGAGGTATTTTCTTACGGCTAATATAAGTATAAATATTAGGAAATCATTACTAAAAATGTTCATATGGTGTGGCGTTATAAGGGCGTGAAACGTGAACGGTAGAAGCTGCAGAAAAGAAAGAATAGAAGTTTTTGAAATGTTCTGCTATAGAAAAATGCTTATAACTAATGAGTTCTAAGCAGAATAAGAGAAGAGAGAACAATATGGAGGACTTTGTCCAAGAATATAGATAGATTAAGATGCTTTGATTTTGAGACATGATGGTTTTGTAAACTAGCATGTGTGGGGTAAGAACTGAAGAGGGACTGCAAGGAGATTGAGGAGGATGTGGAATGTTGTAGTTAATTAGAAATGAATAGGCTTGTGCAGAATAGATGAGAATGGAGAATTGCATCAGACTAGCCTAAGGAATGAGTAATACAACAAAAAGTTTATTTATATACTATAAATTCACGTTCGTTTCAAAATACAGTAATAAATACGGAGAATGGTCTTTTGAGTCTACAACTGTGAACTGAGGCAAAACAGTGAAGATTATTTTTATTCTCAAGTTACGGACTCACCTTTTTTTAGATTTTCATCTGGAAAGAAGAACATGTAATGATGTCAGAATGAAGCAGCGTAATTGCATGTGAATGATGAGTGGCAAGAAAAGGGCGCCAGTCGGTACTGGGAGGGAGAGCGACCCTGGAACTGCACCCTTGGGAGCTGCTACGTGGCAGGTTAAACCCGGACGTGGCCCTCCAAATTAACGGCCCAGACTCACTCTCCCGTGACGCAATTAAGACGTAGCTCTGACCACGTGATGCGCTTCTAAAACTGAGCGTCCAAACAACCCTCCGGCTCTGGAGCAGAATTCTGCCAGCGCTCTGCAAACTCTGTCGCATTTCGTGATGGATTTCGAGAAACAGTTGTAACTCTTCTTACTTGAGACGCGTTACAAAAAACTCTACACAAATTATATTGAAATAATATTTTTATTCAAAATAATATATGGATTGACTGATTAATAATTATTTTAACCGTGAATAAATAAAAGAATTGTTATTTTGTGGTGACATTAAGTTTATATAAAAAATGAAAATTGTTTAAATTATATTTACTAGGATGCCGGTGGACGTTAAGCCGGAAGAGTTAATATTATGACTACTTGGTGTACTGAATAATATAATATAATAAATATAATGTTACAAATTATAAATTCGCTGCACTCTGTAATGCGATTAAGCATTTTGTATACCTCTCGAAACACGGAGTGCATTAATTTCTGAGGATAGAGTGAAGCGCAGTAGGACCCCTCCCTAATTTTAATCACATCTCTTTGGTTTAAATGATCGAAATTCTGCAAGAATGTTTTAACCCATATACAGGCAAGAGGTTGGAATTTCCCAGCGCCACGGTGCCTGGTTGACAAAGTGCCTGTCTGCAGCTTCAAAACATTAGGCTTGTTTTCTGAAGTAACGTTCACCCTTCAAAAGTTACAATACATTCTCTTTTTCAGGGAACAATTCCTGCGCTGGACGAAGGACGCATAAAGATTTGCGAACAGATGTCACCTGGTATGTCGCTTCCTCTTGGAGAATGGGAAAACAAGAGTTAAGCTGGGAGGCGAGAACACGAAAAATAAGTAGAGTCGTTAAGGCGTTGAAAGAGTGAGGGGGCAGAGGAAGCAAAGTGTTGCTCGAAAGCCGAAAGGAACAGGAAGCCGAGGAAGTACGGAGCGAAGATAGGAATGAACAATTAATAAGTCAGCGTTGATCGAGAGTTGAAAGAGAGGTAAGAATGCCCCCCGCCCCTTGAGGCAGAAGGAAGAGTGAGTAAGAAAGACCAGAACTTCGAACTTGCTTCTAAGTTGAAACCAAGTGTTAGTAACTGTGTGTTGTAGTGAAGAAGGAGGAATAGTAGCTTTCCTCAATCACTGGGCAGAGATCTTTCCCGTCAACCAAGGGCAAATCAACAACGCGACAAAAGAGGCCGTAGATTGAGGGAGGAAAACTCTACTACACACAATTTTCGGAATCGCCGTAAAGCTGAAACAGGTTCGTCACGAACGTGAAATCTGTGCTTAATTATCGGTACCCCAATAATTAACCCTGAGAAAACATTTGAAATTAAAATTATCGTCCCTTTTAATTAATGTGTATACTTGTAATAGTGCGCAAGGTCGATGTAATAAATTATTTGAGATTTAAAAAATAATAATAATAATACCATTTGTTTAAAAACAATTTGTGAAATTAATTTTAAACTAACCCTACTCCCCACCCCATTATAATTTACAACAGCTATGACTGAAAACAGAGCATGTAGATGAGTCTTATTAAATTTATAACTTTGGACCTTCAAGATATAATTCAGTAAACTGAATAATTGTGTAATGCTTCTCTTGCAACTTATTCTTAGACACAAATATGGTTAATGGTTAAAGAATGTGCTGCTTCTATAGCGTTACCACTTGAAGTAATATTTAATAAATATATATACGCTGGAATTTTTCCGATGCTTTGGAAATCTCCAAAGTAATTCCTCAGTTTAATAAAGGATCGCCATCCGTAATATCTAATTATAGGCCCATTTCTCTTCTTCCTATTTTTATAAAATATTTTAAAAAATAATCCATATTACATTACTTCATTTCTTGAATAAATATAAGATTTTATTAAGCATGGCTTCCTTAAAGGAAAGTCCACAGATAGCGCAATGTACGACTTCATTCAAAATATCCAGAATACATTGGATGAAGGACTGAAGGTCTGCCATATTTTCTAATCTCTCTAAGGCTTTCGACACGTTACATCACCAAATATTGATAAAAGATGGAATATTATGGAATTCGGGTAAATACGTCACTTCTACTAGATCGTATCTTACTAACCGCAAACAAGAAGTAGTTGAAACTAAAGACGGCCAACTTCACTTATCCCATTGGGAATTTATAACATGTGGAGTTTCTTAAGGATCAATTCTTGGGCCTTTACTTTTTATTCTATACATAAATGATCTTCCAGGATACGTACATCCTCTAAAATCGATTCTCTACGCGGATGGCACAAATATAGTTATAGCAGATAAAAACTTCAATTATATGATTAAGAAATTAGACAGCTCTCTGAACGGTCTAAATGTTTGTTCTAACGTGAATAAATTATCCCTCAACTTAGATAAGATTAAGGTAGTTGAGTTTAGTGCTGATGTTAGTAATAATTCAGCCTCTGTTTAGCCTTTCCTGGGCCTTCAGCTTCATGATAAATTAAAGTGGAATGACCATATAGATCCGCTTGTTATTCTCTCACGACACTAATGCAACACGTTGCCAAAAAGTACGTCAAAATGGTTTATTTTGCGTATTTTCATTGAATTATGTGCTATGGCATCTCTAATTGGGGAAACTGCCCAGGAGCAATGAAATATTTAGTTGCAAAAGAGTGCCAAGAGAATACTTTCCAGTACGAATTCTAGATCCTTTCTTTACAAATACTTACTTTTACCAAGCTTATATATTCATGAAATCTTAAAGTTTGTAAAGGGAAACATTAATTTGTTTCAAACGAATGGCGAATTTCATGAATACGCGACCAGAAGTCGTTCAGCTCGAAGGTCGGACAAGCACCGCCTTCTCTCCATCAGAAAAGTATTAAAAATACCGGTATAATTTTATACAACAGCCTTCCTCCAGAGGTTAAAAGTAATAACTACAAAAGTTTCGTGAATCAGAGTAGATGCATTCTATTAAATGGCGCTGCTGCTTTACTCTGTTCATGATGTTCTTAATCGTCCCTCTAATATTTAAAATCAATGTTCCTCCAAAAATGTTGAATGATCTGCCTTGTAAAATAAGACACCACATATATTTATGCTTTCTGTACTGTTTCTGCTCTTTTGTTTGTTTGTTTGATGTATTGCTACTAGAGAGGGAAGGACAGTTTCCTGGTCGCGCAGCTCCAAGAAGTCAAAACTCCATTGCGTTTATTTGTTTTTTTCAGTATGTGCGTGTAGTATTTTTAATGACTTTAGACTGTATACTTTTTATTTTATTAATTTATTTTAAGATTATTTGTAACTAATTATGTACCTTATTTTGTTCGTTATTTGTATTGTATGGCGTATCCTATTTCCACAATCGAGGAAACAAAAATAAATTCAAATCTACACGTGGAAGACTGGACAACAACACCACCGGAACCACACTCGCGGTTGAGTATTCAACATTTAAGCACACTATAAATACAGCATGCTTCGGCGTCCTCAGATAAGAATAGGTAAAATCGGTTAGGACACATCCTAGCGAGGGAGCTTTCTCTCACAGGTATTTCTCCACAGTGGAAAAATGGGCTTATCTTTTGGGATACTTCGGTCTCTCCTTGATTTTAAGGTTCTCACATTTTGAGGCACCTTCATCTCTTTTAGGAGGTGTATGTTCTGGGCTAGCAGACATTGGTCATATGGTAAGAGATGTCCGCTGCTTCCATTGAATCAGTCAACCAGTTGCCTCCTAAAGCTGTTGGAGACACGGATAAGGGAATGATGCGATCCCACCGCAAACTCCTCTCCGGCAATTCCGAAGAGCGTGGGAATAGCACTCAATAGCCCGATCTACCTCATACAGGTTTTCTACGGTTTACTCTGCATCTGTATTAGGTGAATCAAAAGGAAGGATCTTTAAACTATAGCCTTAGACAACCCTTGGCTACATCTCTCTACCTTCTACGTCTCACCTTTCCAATTTTACTACGTAGGACGAAGCGATGTAAGTATTTGATAATGTATAATTGTATAAATAGCCAGGTGGAAAACACGTGCTTATAATATCATATATGATTTTACTGTAATATTGTCACGTAGAAATCGGAACGTTGGAATAATGATAAAGAATCAGGTTAGTTGTAGAACACGTTTATTTATAACACACAAGTTATACAAGATGTGACCCGATGCTCGCTCACAAGTCAACTGCCCGCTGCATTTTTATTGGGTAACAGGCTACATGAGGGTGATCCTGAAGCAGGCAACTCCCCTTATATAGCATAGGAAGGGACTTGAAAAGGGGGGATGTGGAAGGTAGAACAAGGTAGCCCAGGGTTGACTAGGGCCCCAGGGTTGACTAGGGCCCCAGGCTGTAGTGTAAGGATCCTACCCGGTGTTTCACCTAAAGGTGATGCAGGGAAAAACCCTAGAAAACCTGCATCAGGTAGGTCGGGCTAGTGGGTACTACTCCTGCGCCCTTCTGATGACGGGAGACTGGATTGCTGTGGGAACGCAACAAACCCGCCTCCGTGCCTTGTTCAGTATTGAGAGGCAGTTAGCCGGCTGGTCCAATAGGATCAGCAAACAACTATTACCATATGCCAAAGGTCTTCGACCCCCGTACATACACCTCTCAAACTGCCCAAGTTCGCCTCAGCTTGCAGGAGTCTTAAATTAGCTACCTTGGCCATGGACCAAGGGGGGAGGGAAAGAGGAAAACCAGGAAGGAGGAAGTCAACCTCCACCTGGCTCTCACTCATTTCCGAGCAGGATATCGTCCTGCTCATCATGATCTGCCCGCTGCATAGCAGATCACAGCTTTATATAGGCACAGAACAGGAAATGATGTAACACTCATTGTTAACATAGAACAATCTGGAACAAATTAAACGAAGTAATGAAAAGTGACTAAAGTTATTAGCGGGTGACGGGAATCGATCCTTGGCCCTCCGGACCGCAGAGCAACGTCTTAACCACTAGACCATAGCGTCAGGTCATTTACAGATCACAAATGTGGCAATATATTCGATATAACTGTAAAAGAGACTAAGACATGGAGAGCAGTTCCAGACGAAATCACAAGGGACCACCCACTAATAATAACGGAAATAGGAGAAAACGTTTAAGGCAAACCTGCTCAAAGACATATAATAGGGGTTACAGGTCTATAAACGCTAACTGAAACTACAGACAGAAATTGAAAGACAATGACCCGAATTTAGACGGAAGCAGTAAATAAATATATAGATCAATGAAAGGATGGATAAAGATATTTTTCGTTAGAAACCTTAAACCAAATCTACTGACCAATATAAAACAAAGCTGCTAGTGGAACAGTAGATTAAAAACAAAAATTTAGAAGAATCAGAATCTTTTCAAAAGACGCATCAGACGAACCAGTAAGTGACAGAGCACTAACAAATACAGACAGGCACTTCGAGATACAAAAATGAAATATTAGAAACAAAGGAGACAATGTAGGAAAACATTAAAAAACAAAAATTAAAGGTGATGTATGGTACCATATAAAATTTCAAGCGGAAATATGAAAAAAGTTCCAATTTTCTTTTCAACTGTCCTTAACATAATTTATATGACCGCAAGCTAGGAAGAAATGACGAGCGAAAACTGGAAGAGCTACTCCAATGCGATAAAGAGGAAGAGGTCGCAGATGAGCATATAGGCTTAAGACTTAAATGGGAAAACTAGGAAAATGCAGCCGCAAAAAAGAACCACAAGTAAGTGAAAAGGATATTATAAGGATAATAAGAAAATGTAAGAGGGGAAGAGAGTAAATATTAGATAAGATAAAAAACGAGATTCAGTTAGAGGGAGAGAACAAAATAATAGAACGGCTATTGAAATTACCAAATGTTTCTTACAGGAAATAAAATCCCCTAAAACCCAAAGGAAGCATAAGTAATACTTATCTCAAAAGAATATACAGAAAATCTAAACATTCCAAGAGCATGTAAGCCGATATGCGTAAACAATAGCATGAAAAAGAGAAATAGTGGTCAGAGAGAGAGCTGAAAAGCTCCTAGAAGAAGGACATCTCATGAACCTGAGTCAATTTGGATTCAGAAAAGGGAAGTGGTACTAACATAAAGCACTCAAGAGAAAAGTATACCCTTGCCCTCTTTATAGATATAAAATGAGCCTTCGATAATATATGGTGGCTAAAACTGAAACAACAGCGGAAATTGACATAGAATATAACATTATCAGCTGGATAACGAGCTACCTTAAAATAAGGGTGGTGAGCATAACAGCAGCAGAAAGCAGTGTGAGCAGGGAACTAAAAAAATGATGTACACAAGGAAGCGAACTCCCATGGAATATATATGAACCCTCTGTTATTGGGGCTGGAAGAGCACGTGGATTGTCAAGCAGTAATAGCATGCGCCGACAACCACACGATAATAATAATCGTGGGAAAATCAAGGAGAGAGCTTGAGGAAAGGGGAAAGGACATAACTGACATTCTAAATGATTGGTGCAAAAAAGGGAAATGGAAATTTCGAGTACCAAATCCGGAATCATGGTATTTGAAAAAAAAAACTACACAGACCACCACGGATTAAACACGAAAGAAAAGTAATCCCTATCATCAAAAAGCACAAGCACCTAGTAATCAAACTAGATTCCAAACTGTCATTACGGAGAGCATGAATAAATCCGTTAACATAACGCCAAAAATTTTGGAATTCTTAGAAAAACTCAACGGCGCTAGTGAAAACAATACAGTTTATGGTAGCACCACAATTATAGACATAACAGCAAGAGAAGGGAAAGACATAATTAGGATAAAAAACTACCAGATAGAAAAAATGTAACTGTGCACAACCAACAACGTGGAGAGTCATGGAAAGACAGGAAATGGAACGAGCGATGGGTCAGGGCATGGGCAAAGGGCCTCTTTCCGAACACTGAGGAGAGACAAAAGGAAAAAATTCGTCTCACACAAGGAAAGATGAATCTTAAAGGTATTGGAAAAGCTGAGGATGGGACATGAAACTGTGGTTTAGAGGAGGAAACAGCTGAACATGTTGTCAGACAATGCGACATATTGGCTACGGAATCAACTAAAACACTTTGAAAAGTTGGAAAGAATACGAGAGGGGCATTTGACGGTGAAAATTCCCGCACTACCCTATTGAAAACACAGTAACACACTAACGTCTCGAGAGGGAAGAGTGACTTAACTAGAGTAGCTACTGAAACCTTTCTGAGTAGCCAGCAGAAAGAGATTTTTCCTTTCCTGAGCCGGAGAACCAAATTACGAAAATAGATTTAAAGGAAGAGGAATAAAAGAATAAAAAAATTAAGTAAAGGAAGTAATTGAAAAAGATTCCTGCAAAACCAAATGGTATGGTGGGATACCAAGATCTATTTTGAATCTTTACTGTCTTCCGTAAAATGTTCCCATATTACGTAATAGCACCAGTGGAAAACAATATTCCTGCCCAGTGTGGTGATTCATGACCCTTACAGTCGGGTAAAGCAAAAATAATTTAGTTGTTATTTACGTATACAGGACGGAAGACGACAATGGCTTGGTGGGGCCGAGTGGGCGGGAAAACGTCACCGTCTGCAACATTATTGATGGCCTGGACGAGATTTTGAGGACAGTTGGTGCAGTGAGGCTGCAGGAAGCAGTTGTTGCAGAGAGGCTGGAGGAGAGAGACGAAGCAGTGGCAGAACAAGGCGACATGTATAAAATTTAGTTTCTGCACATTTAAGAGAGGAGATTCATTTGGTGGGAGTACAGAAAATAAAAAGACAACATTTGATGGTGAAGGAGAGGCGCTAGAGAATCTTAATGTGAAGAAGACGTGACCCAGGAAAGGAACAACCGGCATACGAACAAGAACGAAGAACGACGTCATCAGGCGTTGACATCTGGTAACGGCATTTACTCGGTTTTTCCACCAAACCATTCTCGTCTGATTCGCGATTATAATTTTCAACCATATCGTTCGTCACCCGCGTTTCCCTGGAGCAGCAATTTAAGAAGCTGCGTAGAGTATTATTTTTGCTTTTTACCGACTGAGCTAATAATTTAAATTGATATCGTAAATTTATATGTTTTATATTATAACTTAATTTGAGTTATATTTCTATTAATAATAAATTCATTATTATTGTTATTGTTTGTTTGATTACAACAATATTTTTGATGGTGTAAACAATGAACACCACACCAGAAATAAACAATAACAGTTCTTTCGCTCAATAAAATATTTTTGTATATTAAAGTTAGTTTCCGGGGTCGTATTCAGTGTCACATGGACTGTGTTATGAATAACTCATGCTTTCTGAGGTGTATTTAAATATAAAAATTTCAATTATATTAGATTCATTAATATAATAATACTTTAACTGTGGAAACATTTTTCCATCCTTTCTGACAGTAACGTGCGTATCTTACGGAATAAAATAAATCATTCATTAAAATTGTATAACGTGTACGGAAGTGTTTTAAAATTGTATTTGTTATATTATCTAAGACTAAAAATAAACAAACAAATTTTCTTAGTAACAATTATAACCCGAAGAACGAAACTTTTCGTGGCTTATATGAACTTACCTTTAAACACTCCATCACGAATTGAATAGTTTAAATGGATTGTGGGCATATACAATTATTTGACTTGCTGAGGGAAATCTCTGTATGTTCCATATTCTTTTAAGATTTAAAAGTATTTATTTTCTTAGCCTACCACAAATATTCATACATTAAATGAATTACATTGACGTACATTAGGCGGCCTGGCTTCAGAGACCTCATTTCAACTCATTAATCCAGACACTGCAGAAGACTGTCAACAGTAAACTACGACTGGCATATCTTTAATACTTTTATAAACATCTCTGAAAAGATCATGATTACCAACAATGGTGGGAAAGTGAAAATTTTCCAGCCCTTTCATAAATATTTACCAGACTTAAAATACCAAGGTTGTTCAATAAGTATCTTCATTATTGCATCTTAATAGCATTATGAATAAGTAAGCATAATGGGCAATACATCAAAAGAATTTTATAATCAAATATTTATTTTATTGTTTACAATTGCATTAAAATAAATAAAAAACTATGTTTATATAATTTGGGACTTAATCCGGTGAATACAATAATAGTTGTTAAAGTGATTAATATTTGTAATAAAAATTTTATCCGTGATTTCGAATGATCTATGGTAGTTAGAAACGAAATTATATGTAATGAATTTTAAGACAGACAGCTATATTGTTAAAAATTAAAATTGTTACAAATAAAACAATTGTAACTGACTAAAATATCGTAATAATTATTCACACGTGTTTGACTTGTTTTAATACAGTAATAATTGTATCAACAGATAAAATAGAAATCATAAAAAGTCTTTAAATTTATAAGACATATGCCATAACGCCATTTATGGAAGTCGCCATCCATTCTTTTAGTTCTAAAATTTAAGATACAATTATTTTTAATATACTCGAAGTGTCTCCTGCCCAATTAAAAATGAAGTTTTATCTTTCTGTATTCTACTGAGTCCTATAATTTATACAATTTGACGAAAACAATACAAGAGGATCTGCCAGAAGCTTTGTGAATAAAAATAATTAGTTTTATTACAAGAATTTCCTTTATAAAAATTTTTAGGAATTACATATGTAAAGTACAATCATATATGTACTTTAAATCAGATAACATAGAAATGCGTTTTCCCTTTTCTTACGTTCACTTTTAATAAGTAATAAATTATAAATTGAGGGTCATTGTCAGAAATACGATAGAGATAAAAGTTTAATTATATATTTAGGTTGTACCACACGTTGGAAGAATTTAAAATCAAAGTGGAAAAGAATAAAATTAATGAATGCAATTCCTACAACCCCAAAAACAGAATGAATTAACATGAAAACGGTAGAGCAATAATAAGTTTACATTAAAACTATTTAATATCAAGTCACCTGTTAAGTGAATCAAATAGAGCAAAGTTTATTTGGTAAATAGGACTGACAATTTAAACTTATTAAATGTTATGTCAACGATACCAACAGAGATCAGCAACTGTTTTGTCTGGTGCCTCCTGTGACGGCCTGATTCTGTTTGATAATCGTTGGAGGCGCCGGTTGAGACGTTTTGCTTCTGGTTGACTGCGTCGGGATGACCTGACTGCATGGGTTACGCCTTGGGCCGAAATGGTCGAGACCTCCCAATAAATTTAGAATCTCAGAAATCAGGAGTTCAATTCTACTCTTGCCAGCGGCCCGCAATTTAATGACATGTCTCTGCCCCCAACGTCTTTCCATTTCGCCTCGTACTGCTTCCAATTATCCACGTCAAATTTCCAATATCCTATCAGCTGCAATTTTAAACAGCATTCATTGGTTGGAAGTATAAAATTACAGCCAATAGGTAAAATTTAGCCACCGGATGTGAACAAATGTCTGCACATATTTTACGTTCGCTACGCAGTAGGTGTTTATAATAAGCTACGCGTAGCTTCCAACCTTCTTGAATTTGAAACGGACCTGCAGTTCATTTAAAAGACGGAAATACATTTTCCGTAAAAAAGGGTCTTCTGCTTTTATCCTGAAAAGAGTGTGTTCCATTCCTAAAATAAGAAACCTCTGCGTTGACCATCACAAAAAAAATATTTCGCAGTTTTTCAGATCCTATCACGTCATTTTAATGTTACAGATACTATATGTTTTACAATATTGTATATGAAGATCATAAGTTGGTTTTTCCATCAAAAATGAAATTACGATTTGAAATCCATAAAACCGCTTCAGCACCATTTCGTAAATTCTGCAGCAATGGAAGGGTTATTTAGTCCAATTCTAGTTTTTCATTAAGGACAAAGCCGAAACTTTTAATTAAGTTGGTACACAGGGAATTCTAAAATTAACAAACTTGTGTCCGATAGATGATGAAGTAAAGTTCTGACTGGAATAGTTATACACTACTATCGACTATGGGTATACGTGTACACTCGCTGCTAAAAGCAAACACGTGGGCATATAGAGGATCTTCAATTTCAATTTATTACTGTCTACCCGGTTTGTATGGCAGGACTTTATTTCCACTTTTAGTGGTAGCTGTTCTGAGGAAATATTGCCCTTCGGCTGAACTTATGTTTACGAGGCCACAGTATTCAGTGAGGTAAGACGTCTCTTGAGACATTAGACAAACTACCTCTGCGCCATCTGCCTGCCGAAACGTCCCCAACTTTCCATGCTTCCCCACAACTTACATTTATACTTCTCTTATTATCATTCCTTTCTATCTGCATTTCGTTTCTCTCCGTGGCAAACGTGAAAATTATTTATTGACCTCCAACTTTTGAATACTCAAATATTTAGTTTATATAATACAATAATTTCATTTTATAAACTATATATCTGATAATATCAGAGAAATTTTCTTTAATAGAACGTAATTGCTATTTTAGGTTGTCCATTGTTGCGTTAAAACGTGCAATTAAAACAACGTTTCTTCCTAAAATATTTCGACAAATTCTATTCGTCTTTGCATCTATTAAACTGCATTCACTAAGCGTATTTATTGTATGCGCAGAATCTATTGCTCATAAAGCATTCCTTATTTTTCTATTTGTTTATGTTACATAAATTTTTTTAAATTTGTTTCGTCAAGAAAAAATGAAGAAGGCGCATATTACAAAAATCTAATCTACTATTAAGTTTAGCAGTCATTCATCTTAGCTGAAATATTTTTATACAATGCATTTTCACGAACCTAGATTAATCTTACACTATAAAATATTTATTAATTTTTCATATAACCTTCCCACAAATCTATGAAATATTTTTTGCGCAATAATCCGTTAGTGATGTAAAATGGTCACTTTAAAGTGACTTTAGTTAGATTATCTTCCGTGTAATCTGCACACAACCCTATATAGTGTTATATAGAGTTTTATTTGACCCACTTTGTGATTAAATCATATACAAGGATCATTATCAGATTTAACCATATCTAAACTATGAGTTTAAAACCAATACCAGACTATTACGTGAATTTATAAATAAGGCCGTGCTAAAAATTTCATAGCAAAATCCACAGAGGTTCCGAAGATACAGGCAGTGATATTCGGATTATCTGTACATTGATTGAGAAATACAATGGTTTCAGTTTTTCCATTCCAATTGTAAACATGAACTCACGTTTAATTTTTCTACTTGTGGTATTTTATTCCCTTCAACTTATTGAAAACATTTTTTTCAAAACCATTCACTTAAATTAGGCCAGATATAAGATTTATTTTATTACAGATTACCTATTAATGATAATTATCCACCCATAACTTCTTCAATATGCGATCAGTTCAGAATGTTCATTATCACATTCTGATATCAATAACGAATACGAAGTAGATTTAGACAGAAACAAAGTTTCTGAAATAATTTTGATAAACTATGGTTCATCGGCTTTTCTTGTTCATCGGTTTTATAATGGAATGATAGGTCATAAATTTTAATTTTCATAGAACGGACAAAGCGCTTCTTCGAAAATTTATAAAAGGTATTTAGTTGTAAAGTTTTATTAGAATGGGTTTTGTGTTGGGGCGGATGTATGCTGGTGAAGTAATTTGCTGTGAGGGGCCTGCTATTTTGGTTTATTCATAGCATTGCTTCTTGGGGGTTGATTCGGATGGCTACTTGCCGCCTCATTAATCTCCCCGAAACATTGCAAGGGCTCGATCGAGTCGCGAAGGGGCGTAAACACTCTGCGACCATTCAAAGCCCATTTCCGCCTTCGCTTTTCTCTTCTGGGAGTTATTGATGAGGACTAACGCCGTCGCCGCAGCAATTTTAATACCTCACTCATGGCTGCTACGCTCAGTGTTAATGCATCTATCGCAGGAAACAAAGATAAACACAAAACTACTAAAACTACGCAAAGGAAAAGCAAAAATTTCATACTTCTCAAACGTATTCCCTTGATTGATCATTGCTATTATGAAACGAGCTCAAGTACCAAACCAAACGAAATTACTTACCGGAATCAATATCAACATCTACTCATTCAACCGAAAAACCAACCAGTGGAGCAACAAGACACTAATTTACCTACATATGTCAACGTTGCAGCACGACGTAACGTAGCTGACGAAAATAGCAACATAAGTTACCAAATAAATATCTTTCGTCAGAATTTAAAGCAATGTTTAACCAAATTATAAATCGGAATATGTTATCAACGGCCATCAATAAATTAACTAATTAATGAATCTCTCGCGTTTAAGTATTGCCTAATGGAACACAAATGGTTTAGCAAACCACAAAACAGAATTAATAAACTTTCTTCAACTACATAAAATAGACATAATGCTCATATCAGAGACACGTTTTTCCGAACCAAACAATATTTAAAATACCTGATGGGACAGCAATACTAATACGAACTACGATCTCACACCATGAATTAACATGTATTCAAATCGTAAAGAAAATTCAAGGTTCAATATTACATATTAACTGTAAATCCAGACCTTTCTCTGTGGCATCGATCTATAATAGCCCACCCAGAAATGCTATAAATGTTGATGAATATGAAACCCTTTTCAATTAATTGGGAAATAGGTTTCTAACCGGCTGCGATTGGAAAGCAAAACATGTTAATTGGAGCTTACAAAGCACTATACGAAAAGGCAGAAACCTACTCCGAGTAATGGTTACAACAACCTCGCCCATGTGTCAACTGGAGAACGGACCACAATAAACTGCCAGACCTGCTAGACTTTTTTGTAGTCAATGGAATTGTATCAAACTATTTCCATATAGATTCCAATTGGGACCTTTCATCCGAACACACTCCAATAATCCTTACTCTTAGTACTCATATTATTCTGAAAGGAAAACCACCGAGACTTGTATCCCCAAAAACCTATTGGGCAAATTTTCGACAGCACATTGATTAAAAAATAACTTTATATCAGACTAAAAGAATCTGAAGACATCGATAGTGCAGTACAATATTTTACAAATACGATCCAAGAGGCAGTGTGGATCAGTATTCCTACATAAACTTTCAGCAAAATCGATGATAATAACGTACATTTACAAATCAGACAGCTCATTGCAGAGAAAAGACGAGCAAAGCGCATATGGCAAAGAACTCGGAGTCCTGTCAATATAACTACTTACAATAGATTCACAAGACTGCTAAAATCAACATGACAGGATCTACGGAATTCTACATTTGGAAGATATATAACCACTCTTTTAAAGGACGATCACTCTTTATGGAAAGATACCATAAAAATTAAAAAACCTAAAATTCATGAGCAGCCATTAAGAAAACACGACGGAAACTGGGCACGGACTGATGAGAAAACACATACTTTTATTGAACATCTATCAAAAATTTTCATCTCTCCAGAACCCAACCCTAACGCTAATGATGTAAATACATACGCGTTTCTGGATGCATCTTGCCCGTTGACTATTCCTATCTAACGATTCCCATCAACAAAATTTTAACAAGATATTAACTCATGCAATATCCATAAATCCTTAAGCAATGACCACAAAGAGCAACAATACTATTAACCACCCTTTATAATAGCATGTTGAGAGCAACCTACTTCCCAAAATCTTGGAAATTCACACAAATAATACTGATACCTAACCTGGTAAACCACCAAACTCTCCTTCGTCATTTTGCCTCATACACCTAGTACCAGAGCTATCCAAGATAGTTCAAAGATTACTTAAAAGACTAGAGGTTAATATAAACCTGGATGCGATACTACCGACGCATCGATACATCAATGCCATACAATTGTGAATGAAATACTAAACGGTTTAAAAGAAAAAAAATTGTGTTGCAGCTTTCTCAGAAATTCCACAAGCATTTCACCGAGTTACTATACAGACTTAAACGTACCATTCCCACTCATTATTACCTCATCATAAAATCCTGTCTAAGTGATCGCTTTTCTAAAACTAACTGTAACAAAGATATTTGCACAATTCATCGCATTGCCTCTGGAGTACCACAGGGTAGCATCCTGGGACAGCTTTTATAGCGGAAATACCGGAAACAAATAACACAATTCGTGCAACCTACGCTGATGACATCGCAATTTTATCTGCAGATTATGATTCCTTATAGCTACTGGTGTGATCATTTAAATAACCTTGAAGAACGGCTAAACTTTTACGTATAAATATAAATCCTAATAAATCAGTGCAAGTAAATTTTACCATCAGGAAAACAAACAGTCAAAATGTCTCAATAAATAAAACACCATTACCTATCATCAATGAAGTCAAATACCTTGGTCTACCACTGGACTCTAAACTTACATGGAAACCGCATTTAACATCCAAAAGAAATCATATCAAGAGTAATGCATTAGCTATTTTACATAATATCAACAATAATTATTAAATTTTGGCTCCAACTTTAAGGGTAACTTTTAATGGGATTATCTATGCTGCATTCAGAGAGTCAATAAACACCTCAGACAGAGGCACAACGTCGCACCTGCCTTTCTTATTTTCATAATGGCGGCTTCCTTCCAGCGCTGGTTTGTGGCGTCACACCTGGAGCTCCTTCTTAGAATTCTGGGCCGGATTAAGTAAACTGGTGGGACCACCGTGCTGCACTCTGCCGTCTGTCTTGTTTAGTTTGTCTCCAGAATCAAAATAAACTTTCTGAAATCCTATACACCTTCCTGCTTCAAAACTCCATCACGACTCATCAATTTCTAACTAGTGTCGTGCTTTGATTCACTGGTCTTCCATAGGAGGTGATGCAATACATCTTGAACCCAATGCCTGTGACGGGGATCTTCTCCAGCTGGAGCAGCGATTGGAGCAGCTGGCGTAACTCCGAGTGATTGGGTTACAGCGTTGAAATCAATGACCCGGGAAATGGCGTCGACACGCAAGAGCGTCGGCAACGACATTGTTCAGGCCAGCAAGTATTCAGTCATGGCGGTGAACTATAAGATGTTATCCAGGTGCCGTAACTGACGTGGAAAAATCTAATCACTTTTCTGTAATACATAAAGGTTCATGGACCGTATAGACAGACAGTGAACTGTTGAATCTCCAACATGTAACGGAGTGTTTAACATCTTCGTAGACTGCAAGGAGCTGCTGTCGTAAGCACCATACTTCTGCAGCTGAGGATTATACTTTCTCGAGAAGGCGACAGGCCCTTCAGTAGGCAATCAAAAGGAGTGCCAATACCGATTGTCTTTACTCGGGTCACCTTCGATAAAGCTTGGCAGTGGCAAAGACGTTCGGCGCCATGAGGCCTTTGTTTCGACGTCTACGAGGAGGTTGTAGTACGATTATGATTCAACGCCAAGAATAGGAATGGTGATATCAGCCAGAACAAGACGCCAGGAAAAAAACGTGTCAAAGATCCAAGTTGATATTGATGGAAATCCCAAATAGTATCTTAAATAGCTAGAGAGGCAATGTCATCCCCACTCCTGTAGATGTAACTCGTTCGTAAGCCCATAAATGCCAATGTTTCCTAAAGAGGAGTTGCCTGTTTCAGAATCACCATCATGTAGCCTGTTAACCCAAAAAAAGCGCTTTCTGAGTCTGCTAAAATCCTTCATAAAGCAGAAAAAGACAAATTAAAGTGGAATATTTATTTACACTAAATCTTACTATTTTAAAGGTACAAATATTAATTCAAATGGGAATATTAAACGAAGTGAGCGTGTATCAAAATCAGTATTGCGAGTTGGATGCGAAGTTATATCAGCAAATTTCTCAATTAAATGTTAAAAATATATTTTTTCTATTCGGAAATGTTGTAGAAGAATGGAAATTGATTTTCCTAGGATATGAACATCGAAAATAAGATATTTTTTATAATATAATTTGAATAGGCTGACGTTTGTATGCGTCATTAACATCTTTCGCAAATGACTCTTAAAGGAAATTAAAATATTTTAATTAGTTCACTCTAGAGCTCCCTGTGTTCAATAAAGTCGTATACCTTGTTTTATTAACGCCAGTGTCAAAAGCCAACTATTACGTAAGGATAACAATGCACACGAGTGAGAGCCATCTATCTCATTGTATACAGTTTACTTGGATCGCTCCAACACTAATTTGTGCTAGAAGGTAACTTGTTCAGAATTTGATACTCTTTTTAGTGCAAAACCTGGTTTCCCTAAATCATCGATTATTTCTGAAAATACACATAAATTAAAACGAGAAACTATTGAAATAAAATTTATAATCCTTACAAATTAGTTTTAATTTTCATAGTAAATTCCATTAATTTAAAAATTATAAAATAATACAGTTTATAGGTCACTAAGTTCAAGGATATAAAGTATATCTTATTGTAAGAATGTAGACCCAAGAAAGAATGTACATTTTCTAATAAAATAAGTATTATTTTTATCTTTGTTTTCTGAAATATAATGACATAAATTCGTAATTTTCCCTGTAAAAACATGCAAATATATTTTTCTTGTAGTGTATCAGTGGTATACCACAATAAATATATATATAAATATAAATATATATATATATATATATATATATAGACTGCTTCTGTATATACCACGTGGTCAGGGATTTGGGCGCCATCTGCGATGGTTCTTTACGCAGGAATAAATTAAACAAAATAAATCACGTATAGTAAAATGAATTTATTATAAGCAAACCGAAAACTAAATTACACTTAAAAGTTTTATTGGTCTTATCTACAAATTTACAAATTTTTGGTTACAAACACGTCGCGTGATCATCTCGGATGCTAACAGGACCATATCTCTCGCCGTACTTACCACAAGTGTCTGTCGCAGAAAATCTCTGAGAAGTCGGTAATCTTTCCTCCCTTCCTCTCTACCTTTTTCAATGCTCTTATTGGTCAGCCTTTGGCTAAACCCATCCTCCCCTCCTTAGTCTGTTATGAGAAGGACCCAGGACTAGTCGTTCAACAACAAACCTCGGAGGTATTTCGTGCTTCAGTAGAATTTTACTAATAAATATATGTGCTATCTTATATCATACAACTTTAGGATTTTTTTCTATCACCTGAGGGTGTTCCAACTAATGGGATGAAACGTAGTGAAGTAATTTAATTAATAAACAGTTTTAATTCTGACTATATTTGACCGTAAATTTTTCACCTTCATTCATCAAAGGGAAGTTTTCTTAGGGATGGATGTGGAGGGGCATCACATAAAAATAACCAGAAAACAATCGAGATGTAATGTGAGCCACTGCGTTTAATTCTAACAAAAATATACAATTCAAGTAACAGATTATCCCCTGAGAGGGATTGGAAGGGAGTAAAACACACTTCCGCAAAGTATCTTTAAGGTATGGAACAATTTCGACCGAATTTTGAACAGGTAGTTCTTGGTGAACTGAACTCAACACAATTAGGGTAATTTTTAAAAATCCATAAACTGCCGTTATTTCCTTAATTGATTTGATAGCGTTTTCGGTTAATTTTGCTTGCATATAATTTCAACCATATTCCTGGTGAGGGTGTAGGGAGAGTCGTATGGAAATAAAAATTAAAAACTGAAGTTTGGTATCGAAGTAGATCCTTATTGGAGTCTTGATTCTGGCATTTTTAATGCGAAGTAAAAAACGCTTCTGCCTAATACATTTAAAGGATTGAACAATTTTGACTAAATTTTGTTTCATTCCTCTTGACCCAGAACCAAATACTTTGGAGATAAGACACGGCTACCATCCCTAGGGGGAAGGGGTCGAGCTTTTATATGTAATGAAGGCTCTTATGTGAACCGAAAAAATTCTTTAAGACACTAACATTTATACTGTTCCTCCGACAATATTTCAACCCCTTGCAGCATGTGAGGGGTGAAGGGGAAATTAGTCCTCCGAAAATAACAAGAAAACTATTAAGTTTGGCGTCAAAACCTATGTAATGTGAGTCGCTGTGTTACATGATGGCTTTTAATACGCGATTTAAGTAAAAATTCTTCCCTTGAATTGGGGGAGCATTTTTATTCTGTTAGAGTACTGAAAATATTTTAGCCCTGTACTGTACCGTATTTTTAAATCTCGAGATACTGGGAGTATATATGAGGTTCATATTGTGACGTTTTCAATGCCGGTTGAATCATCTGTTGAACAAGAGTTATATAATGTACCGAGATAATATAAATAAATACCCGGGAAACGCCGGGCCTCCGACTAGTAGCTTATAAAATACAATATGCAGTTTTAGAAATGATATCAGTGTGAAAATAACGTCATTTTTGAGTCAAAATATTTAATTAGTGTTCATTTCAGCTGTTGGTACGAAGTTTCTGCATTCTCAAAATTTGTTAACACAAAATTTATGCTGACAATAAGAAACATAATAAGAAAAGAATTACCGATTTTGGTGCAGTCGTTCAGAAGTTATTCGAGTGTATACTTTTTTTGTGTTAACAGGCTACATGAGGGTGATCCTGAAACAGGCAACTCTCCTTTAATAGCATAGGAAGAGAATTAAGAAGGGGGGATGCGGAAGGTAGAGCAAGATAGCCAAGGGTTAACTAGTTTAGTATCCTACCTGGTGTTTCACCTAAAGATATTTAGAGAAAACCCTAGAAAACGTGCATTAGGTAGGTCGGTCATTAGGTACTAATCTTACGCTCTTCCGATTGACGGGAGACGAGTTTGCTGTGGGGTCGTAGCATTCCCTTCTCCCTGTCTCTAACAGTTTTAGGAGGCAGTTGGCCGACTGATCGCATGGGATCAGCGGACACGTCTTGCCATATGCTTAAGGCATATGCCGAAGGATTCAAGTACATATACTTCCTAAAATAGGTGTCTCGAAATTTGAGAACTTTGAAAAAACCCAGAGATTACGAGGCATTCTCGACATAATCAAGGAAGGAGCGCCTGCGTGAAGAAAACTCCCACAGGCCATGACTCATCAATGCGTACGTACATGAGAGAGAGAGAGAGAGAGAGAGAGAGAGAGATCAGCTGCGTGTCCAAAACACGAAATTAAGCTCCAATGACTCTCATTCTTTAACGTCCCCTGCCCTACCTAATCTCTAGCAAAGTGAATTTCATAAAAACTGACTCGTACTGTAAAATTCAACTCAGTGACCCCGAAATCTTTCCATTCGACAGTATTAATTGCCCTTTAAAAATGTTTTTTACAATATTAACCCTTCCGTCACACTCCTTGCTGATTCACTACAACGTAAGCAGCATTTTTAATATCGGAATTAATCTCAGTGATTTTCAAAATCCCGGATTTTTTCTTATTATATTATGAAACTGTTCTTAATCCACTTTCTTCCTTATCTCTTCACCTAAGGATTTGCCTATTACTTAACCAGGATTATGAATGTCAGTTTTAAACTGGATGACTTCCAGAATCCTGAAATAGAAATTATTTGGAAACTCCACCCAACACATATCCCTCAAGGATTATCGTGTGACAAGCCGGATGTATTTTAAAATTTACCTATGAAAATATCAATAATATTGAATACGAAAGAATATTTGTTTCAACGCAAATAATGGCTACATATTTTCAACCGCTCTCCTAGTTTTGTAGTCATGTTTCAAATCCACATGAGCTTGATACAAATTTGGTTGAAATTGCTTCACGTTCTTAAGATTATATGCGCACTTTTACCCTTTCCCTCCCTTCTTCTACAGTATGAAATATAACTAATCTGGCTGGTTGAATCTCGGATATTAATTCAATGACTTTCAAATCCGAGGATTTGACACGATATTCATATGCAACGCATTATGTGTGTTGCTGTCTATTCTTTGAAAGTGTCACCAGTTTATATCGTTTAAATACACAAAATAAATAATCGGCAGGTATTATTAGATTTTCAAGAATTCTCTCTTTAATTATACTATCAATCTTTATAATTATCAAAAAGTCTATTAATTTATAATGTTTTTAAAAAGTTTTGCGTTGAATTTATTGTCTTTCTAGCCACCCGGAAGTTTGAATTCCAGGATTTGAAAAATGTGGAGTTTAAAAGCCTGAACATAAGCCGCGTTCGTATTCGAGTATATAATTAATGAAATCTGTCTGTAGAGGAAAGAATAACGTAACGTACTTACCAGTTTTATCAGTTTGAATGCTCGGTGACATCACAAACATTCATTATCTGACACATACGCATTTCGAAAATAAAAATTACGTCCATACGTTTTGATAGTGTTTATCCTGCAGTTTTTAAAAATGTTTGTTGCTATCTGTGCATACGTTTAAATCTCTATTCAGATTATTATCTCTACGAGACATTTACAACAATTCTATTAAACATTTAATTATTGAATACTAATTATTAAACAATTATAAGTGAACAATTATTCATATATTGGATGTGATGACGTACTGAAAGAAAAGTTTAGTGTTTTCACTTTTCAAGCTTCAACTGGATGTCGAAATCATGGTTTTTAACTTCATTCGGGGATATCCCCCACTTTTCCCCCAAGTAATTAAGTGATCCTGTCGGTAAGGATTTTTCTGTTACAAATTCTGCGATACTGAGACTACAAATACTAACGTAGAAATTTAATTAGCAATGTTAGTATTATGTTATTAGTATTCTGAAGAATAGCGGGAGATTGTAGGAAAATCGCTGACGTGTCTGTGGTACAGAAACTGTTAGATCCCCGGATTTTGCTGGAACGGAGCTTACAAAAGCATTTTCCAGACGATGCCACCCCTCGGGAAATATTATAATGGATCAGTTCATGCAACCGTGTATTGTAAATGTTTCCTAAACCGCTGCATGTTAGCTGATGGAGAGGGAATGTACCCCAATGGCCTTATCCGCCAGATTCAATTATGTTATCAGATTTAATCCGCAGATGAAACTTCCTGCTTTATCCGATTGCCTGCAGATATCTTCTCATAAACTCCCTTCTGCACATTTTCTCAACATTAAATAGGTAACTAGAAATTTCTTTAAACTGATTACATTACTTCCGGGAACAAGTGATGTATTTGTTGTCAGTTTGCTCTTTGCTTCTGTTTCCAATTTGAAAATTTCTGCATGCTAGAGGAAGGGGCGTATGAATATGGGGGCAGTATTTCATCTGCAACGATGCTTCTCTTCGGAGCATCTAAATTATTCAGCAGTGCTGCAACTTCACGAAGAAGGATAGCGGTAGTGCCACTTGTACTATCTCAGGAATGCGGAAAGCATGCAAACGGGAGTTCTCTGTGCACGTATCATAACTTACAAACTATGAAAACAAAACACTAAGGGAACCAACAATGTTTCAACTTTATTGCGATTTGAAAAATTATAATCAGCATTGTTTCTTAGACATAATGTAAAATTAAACAAACGTGGACCCATTTGACAGGCAAACCTTGCAAAACAGTGTGAACTAATGAGCAAATTTAGATACGTCGATGTTTGGATGCGAGCTTAGCACATTTATCAAATGACCGTTAAAGTAAAACTATCAAAGTTTCAAACGGGAGGACACGAAAGATGCAATAACAAAGGTCAGAAACGACCAAACGACTAGAATAACAAACGAAGAATTTCCAATGCCAGAAATGGAATAATTTAATTCGAAATCGTTTCGTCCTCCAATTTTCAGAACGTCCTCAGTTTATTAAAATATATCAAAATTTCATAGTCATTTTAGCCCCGGACGTTGGAACAGTCGCAAAATTTTTAATATTTCAGTTAATAAAATGACGATTTTGGTGTCGAAAAATTATGACCTTTAATATGCTATTTAAATAAAAATTAGTCACTTAAGCACAGAAGAAATTTTATTCTGTTAGAGAACTGAAAATTTTTTTAGTACCGGGAGTATTGTCTTACTCTGTCTATATACTAGGAGTATACTTTAGGTTCATATCGTGACGTTTTCGATGGCGGTTTAGTCATGTGTTGACCAAGCATTTAATAATGTACCGGGATAATATAAATAAATACCCCTGCAACACGGGCAAATTTAGATAGTCCTTTCTGAAACCATTTTCCGCTTTGAAATGACATAATTGCCAGATGAAGAGACAAAGGCATCCTGCCGGCATGTACGAAACTTAAATATACAATTAATACTGGCAAAGCCATACGCATTTTCAACAGAGCCAGTAATGCACTATTAAGGGAACGCATACATGATGTTCGAAGAAAACTTGACTCACACGACAAGAAACTCGTATTCGAAAGAATACGACTAGGAAATCAAATTTGTCGGTACTTATGGGATGCGTTTGACCGCTCATTGTGGACAAACGCAGAAGAAATGTATAAAAACTCAACCAGGAGACAGATGCGCAAATTCTCGGGACTTGTGAAGAAGGAAAACAAAGCAGCCACTACACTGAAGTGAATTTATCCAAAGTCATCGTCAATCTATCTTCACAACAATTGGAACCGACAGAAATAACGGTACTTGAAAAGAGTCCCAACTTTGCCATCACTCCGCGGGCTATACCTATAGAAGAAATAATCGCCGGAGTTGAGGCCGGAATTCGTGTCTTAACCAAGGAGAAGGCAGACGTTATAAGAATGGAAACAACTTGAATATTACGTAAAGCTGAACCTGCGGCTCATGGCCTAACCAGAGCTGAGGTTCAAGCACTCAAAAACCTGAAAATACGTGATGACATTGTAATAATACCTGCTGATAAAGGCAACGCTACGGTGGTGATGAATTCGGATCATTACAAAACCAAAATGAGTGATATACTACAAGAAGGGTCGTACAAAGAATTAAAGAAAGATCCAACCTCGATATACTACAGAAAAACCAATCTCCTAATTAAGAAGGCGCAACTTCCTCCTGAAAGAACACGGCGTCTTAAACAATATCTAGTACGGCACCTCGTATCTATGGTTTATCCAAGATACACGAGGATGGTGTTCCATTACGACCGATAGTGAGTGCAATTAACTCTCCTATGTATGCTCTTGCGAAATACCTCTCAGGACTGCTGCGGCCACTGGTAAACCAGAACAAAACCTTCGTCAAAGACTCCTTCGATTCTATAGATAAGATAAAGGACATAGAGATAAAGGAAACAGACATGTTGGTTAGCTTTGACGTCATATCACTTTTCACCAACGTGCCACCAATTGAAGTGATACGACTACTGGAAAAGGAGTTCTGCAGTGAAATGTTAGAGTTATTTAAACATTGCTTAACCACCACATATTTCAAGTATGACAACAGATTTTATGAAGTGACCGATGAGGTAGCCATGGGGAGCCCGTTGTCACCAGTTGTGACGAATCTATACGTGGAGTACTTCGAGAACGAGACGTTACAAACGGCCACTCTCAAACCAACATTGTGGCTGGCATTATATGGCCTCATGCTAGACAGGAATTGGAACCAAATATCCAGTTTACAATGGAGGCAGAAGAAAACGGCTCGTTGCCCTTCTTGGACGTGCTAGTGTCACGGAAAGCCGACGGGTATCTGGGACACAAGGTATACAGAAAACCTACGCACACTAATAGGTATCTGAAGGCCACATCTCATTACCACGAAGCCCAAAAACGAGCGAAACGTTGGCAGACCCGCCGAGAATTTACGTGGCCTAACGGTCCAAAAACCGATGTCAAATACTGAAATTAATTAAGTATTGATTTAGGGATTTGCGCATTATTGAATTAATTAGGTCATTTTTATTGCACGATGTTCAACCATTTGCAGTTAAAACGATATTTTTGATATGGAATGCTCGATGTTGTTGATCATATTTTTTTACTGTCTAAATTATTGCTTTGCCAATATTTCCTCATCTTTAATACAAACTCGTGTGAATGAAATATATATATATATATGTATATAAATTTGTATATATATGTATATATATTTATTTGTATATATATATATATATATATATACATATACATATATATATATATATACATATATATTCTGGCCCTGGTAGAACAGACATTAAAAAATATTAAAATTAAAAGTGTTTTCTTTTCATATAGTAAATCAATGACTATTTTTCCATTAAAAACATTCCTATTTAAATGTTTCTCTAAAAAAATTCAAGATTGAAGAAACAATTAGATCCTAACTTTTTTCCAAATTATTCATTCAGTTGATGAATTTCTAAGATCTAAATTGTAACAAATTCATAAAACAATTTCTGACTACTTTTTCCGTCCAAAAATATGTATTAGCTTTCTGGCCCTAGCGAAGCCAACAATACGCACGTACTCGTAATTAAAAAACTAGCTGGGTGCCCAGCGATGCCCAGAAATTCATTTATATTTGCTTGCTTTAGTGTTTACTTCGATAGCAATTTCTTCTAGCCAACACGTGATTAATCCATCACTGGGACCGTCACATGTGTAAAAATTTACTTTCTCACGTTCCCTATTCCATAAAACACCATAACAATCCACTATGACTCCGAATCTTAAATAAACGTACAATACCGAGAGACAGTCTCACTAACCGCGGAAAATATTTATTATTATGCATATACATATTAAGTACGTTTTAAGAAACAATTTCCTTGTTCTGTGTAACCGATATAATAGTAGTCGTTAGTCACCGTCAATTTCTCTCATAATTCCCACGTTTCTTATATAATTATTGAACAATGTTAACGGTATTATATCAATTATTAGAAGTTATATTTCTGCCAGTTACCAAAAATTTTTCCATAAGAGAGTACGACATAAAATTATACTAAACCCGTATATGTTTAGAGAATTATTCAAGTTTTATGTATTGTAATTCCTGAGGACTGATGGAGGTAGTCAAAGCAGGACCTACATTACGTTACTTCCTCATTTTCTTGTCATTTTACCAATAACTACTTTGGGAATGTGACCTTGAAAGAGTATTGTAAAAGTATTCTTCAGATGTCATTAAAGTTTATCCCAATATCTGAAATGGTTCGTGAGGAGACACCAATCCAAACAAAATCTTTTATTTTAGGAAAGTCTACTTATAACTCTTATAACAATGTTACGCTGTAATATAGTTGCATACATTACAAATGTAACACATTACTACTGATTAACATCCATTATAAAAAATTTGCAGAAGTAACCAGCGTGCTATAACACTTTGAAATTATCTCATCATCATCTCAAATATTTTTAATTTACGTCAACTGAATTTGCTAAAACACGTTTGGGAACCATCGCGGCGGCTGGAAGGTGGAGAAATGATTCACGTGCCATGGATTTGTTGAGGGGAATTGTTGCTCACATGGGATTTCCTTGCCCCTCACAAGACTTGACTAGACTACCACTTGACTATCGCATGAGCGCGTCATCACAATGTGAACTTCCAAAGAATATTCAGTACCTGGAAAGGCGCACTCTTGTCACGTGCTCACTTGAGGTTATAGATCCCCAAGGAGCCGTGAACAAGAAATGTATCAAGATTTTGGTGAGCAGAGTCTGGTCGTGACTTCGCTATCGAAGTTGATATGGAACAGGAAAGGAGATATAAGTGGAAGGAACATTGAGAATAGTTTGGTATGTGGATGAATTCGGCTGGGTCCTGCCAGGTAAAACTCGAGAGGTCGAAGTAGTTACCAGGCTAAACACAGATGTGTAGTTTTAGATATGTGTATAGTTACAGTCAATATTACACACTGTAAAGAGTGGGAAAGGAATGGAAGACAGTCAGTGAAGCGAAGCAGAACCTTCGGCCAAGCTGTTCGTGATCGACTTTCAGGACAGTCAGAGTGGGCAGGTATTTAAAATCTTCATAAAACGGGTCAATACTCAAAGAAAGCTGACACACGCATTATATTGCAACTGCTACCGGGGTTAATGGTCTGAATTGCAGACGTATCAAATAAATCGTCAGGTGAAACAGGCAAATAACCTCCGCGATATGGCGATTCATAACACCCTAACAGTCCGAGTTGGCACCGTAGTCGTGGCGCTATTAGTTTTACCACATTCTTGTGATGCGGAGAGGTCACTGCGTTTTTCCGTCTATTTTCCTGTGTTGAAAACGTTGACCGCCATCTTCTCTCATCCGGCCGTATTCTTTTTCTTATGAAGCACTACAACGTTCCTTCGAACATTTTCGCATTCTCCACAACAGTCTTCCAGCTCTTCCGATGTTGCACTTGGACTACCCAAGTCTTTATTCCCAGCACTTTTACGTCTTTCAGCACATCATCTCGCCATCCGACCTTTGGTCTTCCTTTCTTCCGCGCTCACAACGGACACCAATTATTTTCCTTGTGCTTTGCTTTTGCTTTTCGTCCAGTATCCGTCCTTATCCGAGGCTTAATTGTGGAGCGTTTAACAGTTATCACCTTTTACGGGTGATGGGGAGCGGGCCCAACAACTTGGAGGACTAGTGGACCTACCCTTCAACCTGTCTGACTTGGGTGGCCTTGCTCCGGGTCATAGGAGCACTCAAATCTCCCCACCACGATAAGGTGGTAGTCCTTGGGGAGGTATTCGGCCGTATTCGCTTCGCTGAATTTTCGGTCAAAATACAAAGGTAGAAGGGCTGCATGAAGACGTCATGAGTACCAAAACTGTAAGGGCAGTGAGACAAATCTGTCGTAACCCGGGACATCGATTAAGGTGGCCATAGTTATCCTGAACCTCTCGTAGCAAATAAACATGACGTTCGTTTGATCGTATTGTCGGAACAGGGTCTGGAACCTATTCAGACATGATTTTGATCTATATTTCATCGCGTAAAACGATGATTTCATCTTCTGAAGTCTGTTATGATTTTCCTTGCTTTGGTCCGCTAGAACTGTTCCATCATCCTGGCATGATGACTGCGAATATGTTGAATTGTTCGCCCCGGTTAAATTAGCACTGCGGAAACTTGGCTTTACATTGTGGTAAGTTTGTGGTTAAGATTAAACAAAGAAATTAACGCCTGTTAAAATAGATAAAAGAAGACAATTTTTAATGTGAAGCAATTTCAAATTAAATTTGGAAAAGCCTGATGTCACGCCGCGGATTAGCGTCTTTATGTAACGGCGATTATGAATAGAACCATTTTATATGTAAGCCCTCATAACGACCTAATTATAATGCTGCAATTTTTACAAAGAAAGATAGCAGAACGTCGAGATAAGGACTCACCTGACTCATCAACTTCTTCATTCTTACATTATTATTGTTTCATTATAATTATGATTAGTGATTATTTCATTGCAACTAGCTGTAATTCTCATTCTTTTGTAGATGATTTATTAAACATCGTTAGTATAGGCATTCCATATTTTAGTATAAATTATCTAGCTTTCCTGTTACAACATAGCATGTGATATATCATAATTTTTGTTCATATTATAAACAAATTGTTTGTGATATTTATATGAACTTGTGAGAGCAAACCGGGCAATCATGTAATGCTCGGCTAAGACATGATATCCTAATGACACTTATCACAAAAGGACTTAAACAGAGGATCTTTGTGGAGTAATTAAAAACTGCGTTCATCATTAAACAAACTTGATAAGTGCTGTAGAAAGATGAATAAAGATATGGGGCTGATTTACACACTGACATGAAGGTGGAGGTGGTCTATTGTTTTATAATAATAAAAAATAGTTAACAATGTAAATTATATTAAAATTTAACTTTTATTTATTACAATGTACACTGATTGAATCGAGTTTTAATTTGCATAACCGGCCTTTTTTATAATAAAATAAATTTCTCTACTCTAAGGGTCAACTCATAGAACGGAAATACTTAACTTTAATCCTACTTGGAACTGGCAGTACTAGGAAATCAGGAAAAAGTTTCAAATAGGGGTATTTACTGTGTTATCTTGTTTCTACTTTCCAGTTACTTCCTTACTGCCGCTGCTATTTTCCGTAGGCAGGACAATTTTCAATCTTAGCCTCAGATTATAACCTCCACATCCTTAATCATCAATTAATTTCCTTCCTCCAACTCTTTGTCTATTCAATCTCTCTTTTATCATCTCCTCCACTTCCTTAGTTTATATTCCATCGGTGGATGGGCTCGATTTCTCCAATCAAACTTATTTTCTCTCCTCTCTGGGATGAACCGTTTGCCCATCTCCACCATCGTTTTTGGAGAAAAACACCACCCGCTAAATGATGAATGTGATATGGAGAATGATAGTAGAAGTTAACAAAATTAGTGTGTAAACTAACATAAATGTGAATGTATTAGAAAATGCATTCCAGAGTTTGGAAAATAAGTTAGATGATGTGGCACGCAAATTAGGCGACGAAGAAATATTTATACCAAAGTCAGATAAAGATAATATAATAATATAACAAGTGTAATTATATAAGACTGTAGATAAAATCGTAATTAGTGAAGAAAATCTTGAAAGTATTGTTGACGTAGGGTCGAAAGAAATATATAGTTCCTGAGAGGTAGAAATAGGGAAACAAGGTGGCCCCACCCATATACGTAATCCGGGCACCATAATTCTTAAAAGGAAGACCAGGTACTGAATGTGAACTAAGGGAGCAGCCTAATTACTTGTACTAAAGGAAGAAGCAGCCGCCTCACAAATACGGAGAACAGGTGTGCCAATGTATAAAATGTGAGCTGATTGCTGAAAAAATTCTCACATTTATGACCCTTATTAGATTGAATCTTATGCTGAGCTTGTTGTGGTAACTTTCAATGAATCCTAAATTTGTACTTATTGTTAATTCCAGTTAAAAAATTCAATTTTTTAAAAATATAACTAAATAAATAGCTTAAAAGCTTAATTAAAATTGAATCCCCTCAGTAATTACATCCTTATTTTATCCTGTGTATCTGTTTCATGAAACATGTTTCTCCGGTGCGCACTGGGCCTATTCTACATATTAGGAAATATGGGTAGGTGATTCGTAAAAGGATGCACGACAGGAATCTAAAAGGATTTCATAAGTAGTACAAAATTCTAAAACAGAAGCCCTGTACTAAATATTTTAGTATGATAGTATTCTTTCGCGTGGCTGAGAGAGCCTGAAGTAGTTGGGAGGAAGCTTACTATGAAGTATCTTTTTGTAAAGGAATAATTGAAATACTAATATCTGTCCAACATGCATTCGTAGTTAATAGCTTCTTATACATTAAACAATTATCTATGAAATTGTGTTCTATTTGAATATGAAAATCTAAAGTCTTTCAAATGGACGTACTGAAAACCAATCCGTTAACAAATTAATTATGATCACACTGACGTTGACATAACTAAAATTGTTATTTTGAAGCAGATGTTACTTTCTGGGAAAGTATTGAGTGTTTGAAATGTTCTGAATAGTACTTATTTGTTGTTATAATGATAATACATAATGTATTTGCTATGGAACTGTGTTGATTGATAAAGAAACTGTTTTTGGAGGGAAGTAGTCTTGTGGCGCCTCGTCCGTTATTCCGGCAGTGCGCCTTACCCTTACCTCGGGATCACCATGCATCACAGCTGTCAGCCTTAGTATTCGGACCACGCTCAGGATACCAGATATTATCCTCCACTAATGCCCCATCATTCTCTCGCCACGCAATACGTCTGCGGGAGAGGAGGTATTTCCTCAACATCTCCGGAATTATGTGTCAAAAGAGGAGTAAAGCATCACCTCCACCAAAGAATAATGTTACGTATCCGAGGACGTTAAGTGGCGCATAAAATACAGCTGAACGTAATATCGTTATAATTTAGAGGTACCAAGGTGATTTAGAAAAATATATATTCAGGAATTCGTAATATTTTGAGAAATGAATGTTCCCTTGAAATACATCTCAACATTAAACGAATGAATCTTAAATTTTAACACATCCATCTATGAACCAACGCGTGAAGTTATATGTCCTTTCAGGACATTTTTTAGAAAGCATGCAAGAGTTAGCAACATCAATATAAATTATATGTCATTTTATTATTGCAACGAATACCAAAAGAAATTTAAGTATTAATCAGATAGATGAAATCACATATGATGATACATGCAGAATAAAGAAAGAGGATGAATTAATTAAAATAATTTATTTCCAACGGATGTACTTAAAAATAAAAAAAATTCTTCATTTATCTTCAACTTTTTTCTACCATGCTCCAAGTAACACATACAATTTTTTTAATTCGAATATTGTATTATTTCTTAAATTAATCTTATTATACCTTGTTCGAGACAAAACGTGGTTTTCAGAAAATAATCAGCGAGAGATCTATATTTATAGAAGAATGAATCCCTATTTCCCTTGGTCTCGCCATAACTTGAGAAAGAATTTACCGATTTCATACATCTTTTTTATTAATTTTCTAAAAATTTGTACAAGGTTCTTGAGGAAAGTAAAATAAAGAAAATTGAGCAGTAAATTGGAAAATTTCAGAAAACCTAACTTCGAGAATGCTACTTCACATACTAGCGTTTCAATCTTCAAGTGAATGAGGGTTGTCTATACTCTTGATCTGTTATGCTACGAAACGGCTCTACGGAAGGAGATAGAGGGAGGGTGAGCAATAAAACTCCATCTATTGTTGTATACATGAGAAAGAGGGAACTGTTCAAAAGTAATTTCGACTCATAAAGTGTGCCGTGAAGCAATCATAAGTTCTTTTTCTCTCTTCTTTGTAAGCCACTGAACTGTACGGACGTGTTCATACAGTATTGTATTCATACATTCATTTCTATTCAATTATCATCTCTTTCGTAACATCATTCGTGTGTTTTTAAGTGTGTTTAGAGGTTTATCATCGTGTTATTTATTGTTAGTGATAAGAAAATGCTACCAGTGAGAAGTCAAAATTTCTGTTGGCGTACGTGTAACATAAGTCGAATTCATAATCTTCGAGACAATGAGACTGAAGAAGAGCGTCGGCAGCGTTTGAGGCTAACAAAATGGTAATTTCTGAAGCGAGATGTACCACGGCTCCGGAAGAACCCATACCGTCGGGTTCAGGCGAGAGGCGACAAAACAGACCGTCCAACGTAACACTTACCTATGAACTTCCGAACAACTCCCGTAGGGGAAGGGGTGGAATTGATATGAAAATAACAAGGAAATTATGAACTTTGGGGTCGAAATCGATGTAAAGGATGTCGCTGTGTGACTTTATGGTCTTTAATATGCGATTTAAGTAAAAATTCATCCTATATGTGGGGAAGTCTTGTTATTGTACCAAGAGTATTTTTGACTCTGCCGAGATACTGGCATTATATTAGAGGTTCATATTGTGACATTTTTGACGTCGGTTTAGTCATGTGTTAGCCAAGAATTAAATAATCTATCGGTATAATATAAATAAATACCAGAGCAACGCCAGGTCTCAAGGTAGTTATTAATAAGAAAGTAAGTAAATATTAAAAACATATAATAGACAACTAAAACTATAGTACAGATAATTTATAAAGTATATTTCTATACTATCTTCATTTTTAGGAATTATTACTTATTTTCGTACTAATTTCCGCATTCTATACGAAGTCAGTTCAGTATTGGTGTGACCATTGTGCAGAGAGATTATATTAGTCAGCTACAGTCTAAGTCTCCACTATTTGTAAATATGAAGTGACCATAGTGATGTCATAATAATCAAAATACACATACTGTTCCTTCAAAGGCATGATAAATTTTGAGTAAATTATAGTTCATATTAATCCAAAATTTTTCAAGTGTTACTCTTTCGAAAGTATAACACTTAAAAGAACGCTTATTTAAAATTGAGATACCAACAATATTCCCTTTTCTACAATTATAATGAAAGCAAGCGATTCTTTTTTAAATGATAGATGCGCTCATTATTGAATGCTCCTCTCCAACAATAAAATTGTGGGGTGTGGATCCCACGTTGTGAAATACCGCTTTAAAAACTTTTGTTTCATATTATTAGTTGAGTGCAACTATTGATGCAGTATATGCAAAATTAAAATGATGCATTTACAAATTTAACGTGATGAATATATGATTTATTTCATCACAATAGGCTGTCTGGTGGCAGCATACATTTAATATTCTAATAAAGGAATATAAGTTTTAAAGGAAATAATATCACTATTAATATTGAATATAAAAATACGTTAACACTAATTTTAAGCTTAAATATATAAAGTTAAACCATGTCCCTAATTCGGTGCCTAAATAATTTTACACTCTTCGGAAAAGTCGCTAGTAGACTTGCAAGCAAATCATTCCAGTCTTTTACGATCCTATTTACGTAGAAGTATTTACCCACGTCAGTTCGTTGTCTTCTCTGATTAATTTTGAATGAGAGATCATTTCTCGCTACACAAGTTGGTAAATGAATACGAGTTTTTTCCCCCTCATCTATAACATCATATATACTTGACATACTATTACTAACTGACTCTCGCAAGAACATCCTGGCCTAAAACCATGCTAGCCACTATGTAACAACTATGTAAATACTCCGCTAATAATCTCTGCAATAATTTGCATACCACTGAAGTGAAACTGAAGTTACTAGTTTCAGACCGCGAACCCGCTTGGTATATAGCTACTATGATCGCATTACTCCAATCGTCCAGGACTCCTTTTTTGTTAATTACATTTAAAATAACCGCACGACGAACGTCATCGTGATTTCCCCTCCTAATTTGAGTACTTCTTCTGAGATTTCATCTGGTCCAACCGATCGGTGTGACTTAATGTGTTTGCGTAGTGATCCAGGTATGATTTTGAACACTCGCATAATTTGTAAAAGATGGTAAACCTGTTTTCTTTCCGAATAGTGATGGAAAATAATTGGCAAATTTATTTGCTTTTTCATTCTTGCTTAAAATATTTGTATTATGACAATAATTTTTTCCCTTATTTTTATGTCACTTAAATAAACCAAAACTATATTTAAATTTTGATTTCCAGACTTTATTCGGAAGAAGCTTTCGGTAATTGCCATATTCATCTACAAAATAGATTACAATTTTTTAAAAATATAAATATGGAAATTTGTTTAAATCTATGACATAAAACATTGATACAATGTTTAAAAATATTATACATACCTTTACACTGATAAGTCCTAAAACTTAACCACGTCAAAATTTAAATTTTAAATCGTAATATTTAAATTGACTTATCGAATCTTGTAGAACGATAAGTCTAAGTCCAAAACAACTAATTTTTAAATTTTAACTAAACTTCTGCTTTACTGTAAAAATTTGGCGTAGTTTGGATATTTATTCACTTTCCTGTCTGGAATTCATACTATTATTGTTTTTAAAATGTAAATGGATTCTAAAATCTTTCCTTGAATTGTTATTTTCTTTATGTATAATTTTTACATTATCATAAACTATTTTACGTTTGAGGCTTAAATGGTATAGTGACAAGGCTGTATTTGTTTTCGTATTGCTTTTAGCATTATTTTTATGGTTATGTATTCTAGTATTCAAGTTCGTTTCTGTATGTCCAATATAATTTTTCGACTATTCATGATTTATGCTGCCATTTGTGCTTGGTGAGCATTAACGTCTGGAACGCCGAAGTTAGAAAAATGCTCTGTGTAAGCCAGCACAGTCTGGAATCGCATACTAATCCATTGAAGAAAATTAGAAAATTTATATTCCTACTAAATTCATGAAGCTATGTATAATATTATTAAAAATTATTTCATAGAAAAAACCAAATATCTTATATCATAGTTTTACATATTTAAAAGAAATATAAATATGGATATTTTTTAAAGTTTCAAAGAAATTGTAATTTTTTTGTAGATGAATATGGCATGTAATAGACTTTAATTACGTGAACGGAAAATAAAGATAATCTGTTTCTTTGCTTTTCTGTGTGTGGGTGGCGAACATGAACAATAGACCTTCCCTTTCTTTTCAACCCAGAACAACCCATTGAGATGCATCGGCTGTAAAAAATTTGGGATGCTACTGGAAGTGGCCGTAGCTAATTATAAGAACGCTTGGAAAGACGGAAGATCCATGAAAAATTTGGAAAGTTACAGCAAGATGCGTAACAAATGCTTTAACGCCCTCCAATATGAATATTTTTCCTACTGGCTGTAATTGTCAAACTGCAAGCCAATAGAAGACTTTGGTGGACAACATCCTATTGGTGGCTGAAGATGGTGTAGTGTCCGACCGAAGAGACGAGGGAGGAAATTTTGGAAGGGAGAAGATTAGATTGTCGGGAGAGCAGAGAGAAATCGTTGGGAAATCGGAAGCAGAATTCGTCGGGACACCTGAGAAAGGAGTAAGAAGAGTACGGGAGTCACGAGGCGGAGACGATCTCGTAGCAGGCACCAGTCAACCATTATAAACCAGCTTAAAGAAGCAGATGCATCATATCGGTATCGTACCATCTTTTGAGTTTAGAGTTCACATTTGCCAGGCCTACTGCCATTAAGAAACAAATTAATGTTTTTCGTTCACCCCACAGTGAATACTCTGAGATAAAGTTAAATGCTAATGAATTGTCCTTTTCCTTTGTTATATTATCAAAAACTGGTAAATTACTTTTATGTTTACTAAGATTAAAACTTAGAATTAAACTGAAACATTTTTATATTCCCCATCAATATTATAATTTTATGTTATTAAATTAATAACTTCAATTAACCCCACCAAAAAGTAATTATTACAGGAAATTTCCGAAAGCTTCTTCCAAATGAAATTTGAAAATCAAAATTGAAATATAGTTTTGGTTTACTGAAGTAACTGATAATTAATTTATTATGATAAAAAATTCCCTTATTTTTATCAGCCTATTAACGAAAATTTAAATAAATTCCTTGAAGAAATAATTGTATTTTGCTCATCCTTTAGGGGAGGAGACAAACCTGTATCCTCATTCCGTCTACGAACATATTTGAAAAATGGACCCAAACCATTCAACTCGTTCCCAGTATATTTTTATATAGCTCCCTTGCGTTTCTCTTTAAGCCCTTGTGAAGTTATTACTGAGTTGCTCAAACATGAAGGTAATGATGAGATATTTGCGTTCTTCTAAGGATTGAAAAGCCTACTTTAGCAGATGTCTTTGGTTTGTTTTTTCTTCAAGTGTATCTGAGGGGCATACAATATGGGAGTGTGAGGGTTGACAGGTGGTTTATAAATTATTGAAGGATATGTGACGATGGTGTCTGCGGAAATAATGGGCTTAGATGTGCCTGAATGTTCTGGGGGAAGTATGAGGTCGATTGGCAGTTTTATTATGAGCCGACAGAAGTGCAGAGGTAGTGGAGGATTATTGTGGAGTTGTTGATTCGGGGGTATGATGGTTGAGGGCGTTTTCAATTAGGAGTGTTAAAAATTTGGTCATTAAGAACTTTATTTTGGGAAGTTTTATATTATGATGGATGACGTAATTTCTGAGGTACTAGGGAGATTTTGCAGTGGAGCGTATAATTTTGTTTTATTTTGCTTTTTGGGTGAGTCTGTTTTTCCACATATGAACGAGGCATAGGACCAGGCTGGTTATATTATGTAGAGATATAAGAGGCGTTTTGTGCAAATGGTAAGAGGGGCTTTTCTGTTTAAAAGGGAATGTAAGACGCTGAATTTATGGTTAATTTTGAAGAGGAGAAAGTTAATGTGAGGTTTTTATCAGATTTTGATTCGAAAGTAAGTGGTTTCTGTTTTTCTATGTATTAATGAATTGTTTAAATAAGGGAGGATTTGATGAGGGCCGACCTCCTGTGGTATAGTTGCTAGCGTTGCTGCCTCACAACTGTAGTTTGTTGAGTACTGATTGGAGAGGTTGGGTATTGGAGGTGAAAGAGTAGGTTTTAAGGAGATGGCCCTTGTGCTACTGAGGTAATGTTGTAGGAAATCGTGGAAGAAGATGTTGTGTTGGAAGAGGCAATAACGCTACTTTGGAAGACGCCCACAGATATGGAATGGGGTTTGGTTTATTTTATTTTGGTGGAGAAGGTTTTGTTAAAGAGGTAGTTTAAGAGTATTCTGCAGTGGATGTCATTTAAGATGTCTTTAATTTTGGATAAAAGCGAAGGGTGGTGGTTTCTGTCCAAAGCTTTTTCGATGTCTACAAAGTTAGTCATAATAGATTTGCGTTTTCTGACTAAGTTCTTTATGAGGATGGAGGGGAAGTATATTTGATTTTCATAGAAGTGATTGGGCAAAAACCGTAATGTGTCTCCAGAATTAGACTAACGAGTTGATTGATTAGATGAGGGATAAGTAGTTTTTCTATATATTCTATATATTGTAGGAAGGAAACTTACTCTGCAACTTCTACTATTCACGTTTTGCAAGAATATAATGCAACACTCCGTAAAAAAATTTTAACAATGATTTCCTAATGTTCACACTTATATTACCCGTAACTAAATTCGTCTATTTGCGAAAGCCTTCCTTACCTGTGCTATCCTACTCTTCATGTCAACTAAACTTCTACCATCCCTAGTTATTGTGCTACCCAAATAGAGGGATTCCCTAACTTACTTTAAAATATCACTTCCTAATGAACTCCCTTTATTATTCCACTGTTTCCCATACTACATTCTATTGCCTTGGTTTTCTCTCCTTTAATCCTAATATTGAGCTCTTTCTCCAGGACCACGTTCGTGCCATTTATTATGGTTTTATTGATATGATAAAAAAATTAACTGTGTAAATGCACCTGTGATCAATTTACGCAATGTCCATTCTTCGCGTATTTCCTAGAATTAGAGTGTGACAAATATGATTAGTGAATTGGTAGTTGTGACCTTGCTTAGGTTTACGGGAATGCGGAGATGTTGAATCGGTCCTTGGACGTCGACTCGGAATCGGATTAGCTCAGTTGGCAGATATTGGAACGTCCCATGTTCGAGTCCCTGGTCCAGTCAACATTTTCCCATTCTTGCCCTACTTTCTTCTTTAGATTTAGTTTTATTGTTGTTACCAGTATTCCTCGATTGGAGAAATAGGATACGTCATACATTACAAATGAACAAAATAAGGTACATAATTAAAGAAAAAAATAATCTTAAAATAAATTAATAAATGAAAATGTATATGGACAAACGTCAATATAAACACAACACGGACACACGACGTGACACACACACTGGGAAACACAAACAAGCACACACTGAGAAACACCCAATGGAGTTTTGAACTACTTGGACCAGGAAACTGTCATTCCCTCTGTCGTAGCTCCAGGCAATACATCAAACAAAAGGAAACAAAAGAGCAGAAAAAACTGAATAGAAATTTTAAAGATATGTGGTGTGCTAATTTTCAAGGCAGCTCTTTCAACACTTTTTGCAGGAACCTTGATTTTAAATACTAGAAGGACGATTAAGAAAATCCTGTACCGAGTAAAACGAGCCATTTAAAAGAATAATTTTACTCTGCTTCACGAAGCTATTGTAGTTATTGTTTTTAACCTCTGGAGGAAGGCTGTTGTATAAAATTATCCAGGTATTGTGAATACTTTTCCGATGTAGAGCAAGGCGATGCTTGTCCACATGACCTTAGTAAAGCATCTAGCTAATTAAATCGTTCAGCTCTGTGTTTCATTTGAAGCATTTTCACTTCCTTACACTCCAATTATTATTTAAATTTTTAAACTTACGTCCCACACTCATCTGTTGTAGGCTTCATTTAAAACTTCTCTACAGAAGCCGGCATTATTTCAGAGTGTAACTGTGCAAACGCACAAAAGTAATGGACAATGTATCAATGGTTCGCGAGAAATCGCAACCGTAAGTGAAGAGTTTCGGACGCGCTACGGAATGAAGTAGTAAGACGCCATATTAATTGGTGTGTGTTTTGATTTCTAATTGGTACGCGTTGAGGTGCCGTGGTGAAAGAATAAAAGAATTACTGTACTGACGACAACGCCCTGGGGATTTATTATGTTCTCATTGCTCGAATAAATGAACTGTTATTAAAATCACATTTTTTTGTAGTTTTCAATTGGAAACTAATAATAATATAAAGAATTAGAGATCGAAGGTGGAGCGAAAACGAGGTGAAAAGTGTAGAAACCCGTTGCCTAATTCAATATAAGTTTAAAATTAACAATTAATTGATCAAGTATAAATAAAAGGAAAAAGTATTTGATAACACAAACATAGTAACGTTCTTAAAACTCTTTTGCCCTTTTGAGTGATGGAGATTATTATGTAAGTTTGAATTTAGAGTTTTAATCTTTGGAACTGAAGAAGTCTACGACGTTCGAATCCATGATCTCTATATTTTGTCTTATTTTACTAACTCATAGTTTAATTTTTCATATAGATAAATGGATACTTTCGTAGTATGTGAACAAAATATTGCGGGATTGTGTAATCCTATGAAACGGAGGCTTCGATCTATGATTCAATAGCCATTGATTTAAATGAAACCATTTTTACATTATTAGACTGTGTAAAGAGGTAACATTTTGAATATTTCTTACAATTAAGGTAACTTTTAAGTGGAAGCACAAATTTCATAGTACATTTTATATAAAGTGAAATAAGATCGCCTCACGCATTTTCACGAAATTATTATCACCAAAAATGCGTCAATACGTATTAAAATAATTGTTATAAAAATAATTGATGAATTTATTCCCAATTATTGTTTACATTTTCAAACTAAAATTATTAAGGCGCATAATTTAAAATTTTTTTCTTTATTTACTAAAGTGATAACGTATATAAACAAAAACTATATAATTATCAAGCCGCATATCACGTCATTTTACAATTTGACAATCGTAAGCACAGGGCATCTGAAAATTGAAGTACTGTCAATATTGTAATATTCTTACTCCGCACACTTCCCTCTAATACTAATTTTACAAGACCCTCGTGTCTCTAAACGTGGCCTAGTAATAATCTATCGCTTCCCTTGGTCAACGTTCTTCATATTGTTCTCTTTGCTCATATTGTTCGCTCTTCCCCAATTGTGTTTATAACTTCCTTGTTAGTGATTCTATCTACCCATCTGATTTTCAGCATTCCCCTATAGAACCACATTTCAAAGGCTTCTATTCCTTTCCTTTGTGCAACTCCTATCGTCCATATTTCGCACCCATATAACGCCAGACTCTATATGAATATTTTAACAACTATTTCATGATATTCACACTTATTTAGCCGAAGTAAATTCCTGTTATTATCAAAAGTCTTCCTTGCCTGTGCTATCCTACTCTTGATGTCTACTATACTTCTACCATCCCTAGTTATTACGCTTCCCAAGTTGCAGAATTACTTAACTTCCTTCAAAATATTCCTACCCAGTCTAACAGACTTTGTTATTCCATTGTTTTATACTACACTCCATTACCTTGGTTTTCCCTCTATTAATCCTTATATTGAACTCTTTCTCCAGGACCGCGTTCATGCCATTTGTTATGGTTTCCCGTATTCTTCTGACTCCCCTAAAACTACAATATTATCGGCTAAACGTAGGGCTTTTAATTCTTCCCGATGCAGTATGATTCCTTTTCCATATTCAGTTTTAACGTTATATGTTGCGTCATATAAAATTCGAATATATTATACTTGAACCTGCAGTATGTTTTAGCATCGTAACAACCTTTACAATACTGTGTTCTCTTTAAAATTCCCTTCCTATTCTATTAAATACAAGTTGTCAATAATTGAATCACCATCGTTTGCTCTTAAATCAAACCATGTTCCTCAGTGATTCTTTGATTCAACTGTTTAAAGCATAAATTGTGATATAATGATGAGCAAGTCACTAATTAAATTTTATGGTTTTTAATTTTTAGCGGGTTTCACTTTATTTCGTAATCACCCTTGGTCTCATAGACAGCACATTCCGTATATGTGATTTTTATATTTGTTTTTCTACAGTGAAAAAGTCAGTAATATTTTTAATTAATTATATTTTATATATAAGAGGCGTATAGTTTAAATTATGTTTTGTGTAGTAAACGGATTTTAGAAGTAACAGCTTCTCGGGTGACAATTAGGAAAGGCAGCCACAGATAATGGTAAGCGCTTCCTGTAAGGACAGAGATGTTGAGCAAAGTGGCGACGGGGACGGGAGACGGCCAGATGAATGAAGGTCGGACCACTTGACGGAACATTTAATAACAAAGTTGGATGAGAACAGTTGAGTAAATTATGTACGTGACATCTGCAAGTAGATGACGAGGGTGAAGGAGCAAGGAAGGGTTGCAAGCGGTGAAGGGTCCAAACTTGACAGTAACTTGTCGAGCGGGTACTATGGCACAGCTCAAACTAAATTCCCGCTGCCGACTCTTATCAAAGGTGCATCATTTTATAGATATGTAAAGAAAATTAATTTGGTGTTCTGCACAGACTAATTCAATTTGTGAATAATGTGAAAGACAATGAAAGTTAAATAATGAGAACAAGACAAGACTAATACTGAAAGAATGTTAACAATTTTTGTTTCAAAAAACAAAACTGCATTTGAATGTCAATAAATTTGACTGGAAATCAATTTTAAATATCTATCCTTTTACTGCGTCTCAGGGGAATGCTTAATAATCAAACGTTTTAAGCACACGTTAAGTTACGCACAATACATACTCGAGTGAAACTTTAAACTTTTTAATGCAAGTATCAGATGTATTATTTTAACATAACAGAATATCTGCCACCAGACTTTTGACTTGTTTGAACTTACAAAAACGCGAATCTGAAATTAATTAAATGCAGTTATCCTAGGAACAACTGCACTGTTTATGTAGTCACGTCCGGTCAGTATGACCCGACCAATTTTTCTATCCTCTGTATTTATACATCTATGAAGTGTTTGCAGGAAACCTGCCTTTACAGCCTCTGTTTAAACATGTTTGCTGAGTGTAGGTTCAATGTTCACCAGGTGACTGCATGTGTTAGTGCAACTTTCAGCTAAACCACAGGACAACACAGGGATCTATCTACTCGTTTATTTTGGTTTGGAGGCAGAAAAATAAGGTACCTGAAAGCTAAAAATCTTAAAATTAAGAGACGATCGTACCTCAAAAATTTAGCAAGTCATTTGGTGCTTGCTCATATTATAAGGAGATCTCAAAGCCCTGTAATACTACGTCCACTACAATTACCTTTAAAAACCTATTTGGAAGACCATGGTGTAGTTATTTTAGATCCTACAACCGCTCCGCCAGCAAAATCATCAAATTCGAATAAAAACTAAGAAGATGCCCAATCACAAATGACTCAAAAGTATACCTCAATTTATTGCACTTTCCAGAAATATATATGCAAAATTCACACAAACAACATGTACAAACTGTCAGGAGTAATATAAGACTTATTTCTTTATTTTTCATTACTTTGTAGAAGTGTAGATGTGTAATACAAAAGTCATGAATTAGAGGAAGAGAATTTTATGTAATAATTTTGTTCATGCAATAAAATAATTATCTTTGTACTCTATATTTTTTTATGTTCTCTGTATATTATAGTTTGGTATAAAATATTAACATTTTTATTTATTTAATTTTGTGCCTTTTTTACTAATTAATATTTCGGGTCATATTGACATTTGTGTTACCCTGGGACAGGTGACTACTCGAGGGTTAACCAAAACGGAAGGCAGTTCGAAGGGGGGACGTTAATTCATTATAAGAAGACCGTTAATATCAGGATAAATTTGGATACTGAAGTCACTGTCAGCACTATGCCTCAAACAAACAAAACAAAAGCAGACTAATTGCCATACTTAGATCAAAACTCAACGACAGTGTAATTGCCTCTCTACAAGGAATGGTCGATGCCAATTAGTTCATTGTAACGGCCGCCATGAAAATATCAAAAGGATCCACCGTCGCTCACTTTTGGAGAATCCGCTGACCTTTCAGTTCTTCGAATTTACAAAGACAAAGAAATATAAAACACTAGACATCCAATAGTAAATATAAAATTCTTTTATACTATCTCAGCAGCATTTTCCAAAGCAAACCATTATTCAGAAAACAGTTTTATCATTACGTAACTAAGGTTAAATTTCATTAAATTCCACGAAATTTTGCTCTAAGCCTCTGTACTTGTCTTAAGGCATACGAAACGTTAGTTCGACCTCAAACGGAATATGGATCACGCTGTTCGGATCCTTACAGAAAATGTCAAATCGAAGCCCTAGAAAGAGTGAATAGAAAGCAGCAAAATTTGTTATATGTGGACGTGAACATGGTTATGAAAAAGATATTGTTTTAGAGTACGAAAGCTTAGAAAAAATGAGACAGAAAGCTAGGCTGTATGTTTCCCAGGAACGCTTTGTGTAATCCAAAGCATTGGAGGACATTCATGTTAGGCCAATTATATGAATAGATCTGACCACGCATATAAAATTAATACCGGGCTACAGAGAAGAGAACAGATTTTGGTAAATATTATTTCCTGAACTGGACCATTACTAACAGGGATAGCCTGCCTGCAGCAGTTTGGGACTAATTCTCACCTCATATCCAGCTTTAAATAAGTTATTCTAATCAACTTTATAGCCCTCTTCTCCCCCCCCCCTTCCCCGGCCACCCTTAGATCTTAAAGCTGCATATTTAATGTAATTGCCGCCAGGCTATGCCTAAATGCAATTTGGAAATACATTTATACTCAAATTAATAGCGTTTTATTTAAATGTGAGACATGACGATCCTTTAATACCAATTGAGTTTATAGTTCGAATTCTGTAACTTGATAATTAACTAATAACATTTTTTTAAGAAAAATTGATTTTAGTTTGCAGTGTTTGTAACTACTAGTCAATTCCTAATTCTACGTCACACATAGATGTTATATATAACTAAAGCGTTTTATAGGTTTGTAAAGATTGAATAATGTTTATAGTATTGTGTTTGAGAAGCGAATAATTTTTACATCATTATTCAAATAAGCAGTCGAGGGGCGAAAAGTAACAAGTGAGATTTGCGATGCAAAGTAAGTAGAGTTTGAGGGGTAAGCCTTCTTGGAGTGAGTTCTGTGCTGAGATTCCAATCCTCGTGGCGGAACTTAGCTTACGTGTTGGATGTTGGAGCACAGGAGGAAACTTTGAAGTGCGGTGCACCTAGGCTACAAGGGTAAGGCGAGGAGAAGAGAGGAGAGGAGAGGAGAGGAGACGAGCTGCGTCGGCAGCATTAAACTGTCTACGCTGCTCCAGCTCTACTCTTTATTACAACCACCTCTGCAACATAACCTAACTTGCGATCTGCAGCTTCCACATTACAGCCTCTGCCCGTACATTCATCACAAAAATGTTGAAGTTAACGGCGTTACACAATTCCTCTTTTTCTCGAAAGCCTTCCTTGCCTGTGCTATCCTACTCTTCATGTCTGCTACACTTCTACTATATCTAGTTATTACGCTTCCCAAGTAGCATAATTCCTTAACTTCCGTCATAATTTCCCATCCCAATCTAACAGCCTTTGTTATTCCACTATTTTTCATACTACATTCCACGACATTCCTTTTTCCTCTATTAATCCTCATATTGACCTTTTTCTCCAGGATCACGCTAATAGCATTTATTATTCTTTCCGAGTCTTCTTCTGATTCCTCTAATACTGTAATATCATCCACAAAGCGTAAGGGTTTATTTTTTCCCCTTGCAGTCATTCATTTTGTATATTCCGTTTTAACTTTCTGCATCACCTGTTCTATATATAAGTTAAACAGCATGGGCGACATAATGCAACCTTGTCTTACTCCTTTCTTCATCTTCTAGTCGAATTACTACTGTCTGTCTTCTGTAAAGCTTATGTATAAGCCCGCTTTCTCTATATTTAATTCAAAATCCTGAATAGTGTGTTCCACTTAAGACACTCAAACGCTTTTTCTAAATCTACAAATGTAATGAACGTAGGCCCATTTTTTTCTTATCCTGCGTCTAAAATTACACGAAAAGTCAATATTGCTTCGCTTGTCCCTACATTCTTCCTAAAACCAAATTTATCTTCTCCTAACTCGCATTCTATTTGATGTTCCATTCTCCTAGAAACTATTTTCGTTAATATTTTGCATTCATGAGATACTAAACTAATTTTCCCGTACTGTTCGCATCTATCAGCCCCAATTTTCTTCGGTATCAGGTTGTATGAGGAGTGGGGGTTATTTAATTACAAGGTTATTTAGAAATAGTGGGAAATTTATTTACATCGGGGAATTAAATAGGGAATGCATTATTAAGGAAATATTTACAAGGAAATCAAGGGTTTGGTGAAGCAATCTGAGCTCTATTTCAGGGTTAATACCATGGGAGATTCCCCCTTTAAACGACCTGTATTGGAAAGCCTGGCAGCGTACCTATTTACAGCTTCTATGTTCTTCAGAATCAGCAAAGTCCAGCTCAAGTCATCATTTACGCCCGTCTCCTTTCAATCTTCCTAATGCATCTGCACAGTCACTCGGATGTGTCCTTCACCTCGATAAATCAATCTTTTTGACTCGATTTATCTTTCCACGAAACCCCATTGGCCGAGGCCACAACTCAACCTTTCAATCCATTGCTAATTTTTACACCACAATTAAAATAATTATCGCGCTACAAGATATAATTATGTTTTTATTAAAATCTTCTGGTACTCTTCTTATTTCGTAGATTCGCAAACTATCCTAAACAGCCATGATATTGCTTCTTCGCCCGATGATCTTATTGACCCCGCTGGAATGTTATCAATTCCTGGCTCTTTACAATTGCTCAGGTCTGTCAAACTCTGATACTAAAACTTTGTTCCCTCAACTCTTCTTTTTCTTCTTCTATTTCTGACTGATCTAGATTTCCACCGTGATACAGCTCTTCTAGATATTCCTTCCATCTATTTGATTTTTCTTCTTTACCCAGAATTGGCTTCCCATCCGATCTCCTGATATTCTTGCTAGTATTTTCCCTCTCGCCGAATGTTTATTTGATTTTATTATTTTCCCTTTCACTATGAAATCTTCAACAGCTTTGCATTTCTCTTGTACAAAATCGCATTGGAAGATACCAAGTTACTAGTTAGAGAAAAATATTTCTGGGCACGGAAGATACGTGAAGCCATTGAAATCCGGAAGAACCCGGAAAACATCAACAGAGACGCTGGCTACGAACTTCGCCCGCTGTGGTTTTCCTGTCTTCCGAACAAACAGGAAAAAGTACGCGACGTTAACAAACGGCCGGACGCAAGTTGACCTTCAGGCAGCTGCCTATATATAAGCAGCCTTGCCAGCAAGGCCAATCAGTCCTGGCCTAGCCTTGATAATGCTTGGTGCTCACAAGCGAAACGTTGGCAGACACGCCGAGAATTTACGTGGCCTAACAGCCCCAAAACCGATGTCAAATACCGAAGTTACGTCAGCCACGTAAAACATCTGTTATTTCGTAATACCTACTCTTAGTCCTGGATGTAGATCTTCGAACCTAGTTCTTAAAATAGGATAAAAGAGGAATGTCCATACTTCGGTTCCTTATTTTTTGTATTCATTGTCGTATTCTTTTTTAAAAAAATTTTCCTTTGAGAATTATAAATTTTAAATATTATTTGAAATATTATTGAATTGAATTTATTAATACTGCAATTGAGTAGCACTCGGTGGCAGTTACGAAAAATAAACTTAAAAATAAAATATGTTATAGATAATAATTACACTAATATAATATAAATTAAATTAAATTCTAACAAAAAAGATAAAAAAAGTACCCATTATTCATATATTGTTTCGTCGCACTACACTACACTTCACTACACTTGCACTTCACTACACTTCCTAATTCTTCCCTGAAACACGTTGCTATTGGCAGGGAATGTTTCGAAAACTTCTGCAGGTAAATTGTTACAATCCCTTACAGTCCGATTTAAAAATGAAAATTTCCCAACGTCGGTTTTAAAGCTACACTGCCCAATTTTACAATGATGATCCCCTCTACTGAAATAATTTACTTCTAAAAATGGGTATTAAAATTAAATAAAATAATAAAGTATAGTGTGAATTTTGTTTTTTATTTTCAATAGCTGGTAATACTTTGTAGTAATTCCATGATAAATACGCTTAAATAATGAAGGAATTACCTAAGAAAGGAATAGTATTGTTAACCTGCGTTTACTTTGGAATTTTAACATTAGGACAGTGGCCAAAATGTGTAAAAACGGCGCAAATTATAATGATAAGTAAAGCAACGGATATCACTTCTTACAAACTTATAAGTTGCCAACCTTTGATTAGTAGTGCAAAGACACCATCGCCCTGCAAGTAATTTTGAGTGTGTTGTATTTGATTATTACTCGCAGTGTTACGAAATTCATAGCAGGTCATTTAATGTTATACCACTGAAAAGGAATCTTGGATGCAGAGTCAAGCGCTGCGGGAGTTTCTTGTAGACGCTTCAGCCCAGAGTGACTGCGGGGCTTACCTGATCATGTCGGGGATGCCTCGCACTCTCTCTGGGTATTTTTTATCAAAGTTCTCATATGCCGAGACACCTTCACCTATTTTAGGAGGTATATGTACTGGGGTCAAAGACCTTGGGCATATGGCAAGAGTTGTCCGCTGATCCCATTGGATCAGTCGGCCAATTGCCTCCTGAAATTGGTAGAGACACGGAGAAGGGAATGCTGCGTCCCCACAGCAAACTCGTCTCCCGTGATTCGGAAGGGCGTGAGAATAGTACATAATGCCCGACCTACCTGATGCAGGTTTTCTAGGGTTTTCCCTGCATCTCTTTAGGTGAAACACCGGGTAGGATCCTTAAACCATAGCCCGGGGGCCCTAGTTAACCCTTGGCTACCTTGCTCTACTTTCCGCATCCCCCCCTTTTCAATTCCCTTCCTATGCTATTGAAGGGGAGTTGCCTGTTTCAGGATCACCCTCATGTAGCCTGTTACCCCCCCCCCCCCAAAAAAAAAAAGAATCTCGCGCCTCTATGAAGGAATACTTTGGCCTTTGGTAACCTCGTGGATATAATAAATAGGCAATTGATTCAACCGAGTTTTTTTTACTTCATACGTGAGTCATGCATCTAATAAAGTGAAATGGAAATTAAAAACACGTTTTTCAATTGATTATTGCATAATGAAACACGTTGAGACTATATTTGTCGACGGTATTTAACATTGGAATTTTCCCGAAATTTTAGACCTAATCTGTCCAGACACCAAAAGAAATCCTAAGGTTTGTGTTACAGAAATTCTTGATCTTTTTAATGGTGGCAATTAGGAAACGATATCCTGTGTCCATATAAAAAATTTCTCTCTCTGAAAAAACTCATTTTTGACGTTTTTCACATTGGCTCCAGGTTTGCTGTACCAAATTCACCAAATACATTGCTGCCGAGCTATAAATCATCTGACTTGTAAACAGTTATGTTAGAAAAAATTACTAACCAGATATCCCGTATTGAGTTAGGAAGATATAATTGCAAATTATCTCTGTACGAGCCAAATGTAGAATTTCACACCACTATAGATGAAATCTCCATAGATATAAAACAAAAGGCAGAATTGATATTCTCCGAAAAGCGGGTAGAGAGGAAGACGATTGTAACTGCTTCAAACAATTCGACATTTCTTTGGGGACCTCAAAGATGTTATGACAGACAACACAACTCTCCTGGAACGGTAATCCCAGGAACCAGAGAGAAATATATACATTGATCATGTAACAGACAAGAACAAAAATTCCCGACATTTACACATCAAACTGGCGGTGTAAGTAGAAAAAAATACACATGACGAAACCAGCTTAAATCCTCATCTCCCGGACGCCGGAAAATGAGTGCAAGCGGAATTCCGGAGCTGGAAGTACAACCTGTGCTAGAGAAGTGGAGACAAAAGTCTGTCTCCTGCCTCCAAAGGGAAGCCAGGGGACAAGAATAGGGCGATGGCTGACCTCCACGCAGGAAGAGCGCTCTGCTTTACAGACCCCTGCAAACAAGCGCTTCCAAATTTGACGTTAAAAATAAATAAAAACAGATGAACAAAACAAATTGTAACTCTTAGTTTGTAAATCCCATTTAACGTATAAAAAGGATGGAATCAGTTCCCACTTATCATAGTTTTCCTCTCCTTTCATATTAGAGTGCCCGGCCTTTCTTCCTCCAGATTCATCTACCTGTGATCTAACAGCATTTTCCCTTCATGCTCCTAATCCCTTCACCCTATACTGCTCTAATAATATCTATAGTTTTTAGTTAATTAGTTACTGTAAAATAAATAATAGAAAAGTTTTCTGTAACACAAGTTTTGTAACTTTGTGAACATAAAGGCCTGTCATAGATGTACCAGAAAACAAACTAATTCATGTTCTAAATAATTAATAAAACAGTTATGTAGACATTCGAACTATAAAATATGAACAGCGCACCTACTTTATTTATCCCAGCTGGATTATATAAACATACGAAAAAAATGCAACCTTTTTTTCGATAAATTTATGGGCCTATACTGGTGGGGGTTATTATTTTAAAAATATCTATTATTATTTTCATAATTTACGCTTATAGTTCATCTTATATATGAATTTTTAGGGTCTGTTATCGAATAACTGCCACAATATTGAAGCAAAAATGTGGCGGATCGCAGTCTTCGACGAAAAAGTGCGTATCTCAGCCTGAAATGCATATTTCTAGCTTCATAGCACAAACAAACTGTCAAAATTTCATCAAAATCGAAACTTGTTGTCGGGTGTTCTTCCTCGAATTAGACCACCTTACATGGAATGATTGGTATCCATTTTCCTTTCTTTTTTACTTGGGGAGGGATGCTTAACTGGCTGCATGAGGGTGATTCTGAAACAGGCAACTCCGCATTAATATCATAGGTAGGGAGTTGAAATGGGGGCATACGAGAGGTAGAGCAAGGTACCGTATTAGGTAAAGGTGTCTCGGCATGTGCAAACTTAAAACAAACCGGAGAGAGTACGAGGCAATTCTAGTCCGTGGCATAGTCAGGTGAGCCCCATAGTCAATCTTGAGAAGAAATGCCTGCGAGAGAGAACTCTTACAGGAATCCTATTATGACAATCGATTTTCCTATCCGCTGTGCCAATAATTTACCTATGACTGTACATTATCTGCAAGATAACAACGAAAGAAACAAATGAATAAATTTAAATTGTATATTTCTAAACAAGGTGATTTAAAAACGCAGCGACAAACTTACTACTATTGAAAGATGGTAGGGCACATCACGATAAGTGTGAACTGCATATAATCCCATTACTGGAAGCGGGATAAGTAGTAGCTGAGTTAGCGTATCACCCTCACGAAGTAATTGTGTGGGCAGGCTGGGTCAGCATCTGCTTATTAAGGGCGTACCTTTTGGCCGGATCTTTCTGGAGAAAGTTCTTCCAGGATTATTTGACGACGTTCCAGAATATATTTTACCAGAGTTATATTCATCTCGTACGCCATTTGTGCTGATGATATTCAATAAACGTTTCCAATTAATCATATATAATATACCTGTAACGATTAGTATTAATTGGGGTGCAGTTTAATTTATGATATAATTTAATAAGGAATCAATTACGAAAGTTTTAAATAAAAATGAAAAGATAAGATTTAAAATTCTGAATTTAATAACATTAAAATATTTTAACAAGAGTATTGAATTAAATGATACAAAAAATCAAGAAAAACATAACTAATCATAATAAATTTATATCGGGACTCTTTAAAATCATAGTCACCCGTGGGGTGTTCCGAGAGAATCAATATAGCTTGATGGCAATAGGTCTGTGAACTCTATTCTGCTCCAACCTGTTGACTTGGGGTGATAACGGTCTGGAAACATCAGCTGTTGATCCTCATCGCTGCATACCAAGAATTCTGCGCGTCCTAAGGTCTTTTGCTCGACACCGCTCTCAACTGCTGCTTTCAAAATCTCTCCTTGACGGTTTAGTGCCTCTCCGCCTCAAAATTACTACACATGCCGCCTCGATAGGAACTTAAATGCTGTCCTACTTAATTCCAGAAAACAATCCGCTGCAATTACCAATTGCAAACAATTGAAAACTTTCAGCTGCAGGGTGTGAAAGTCGCATATGTTTCATATTATTCCGTTTCCGGTGGCAAATCAAGATTATTTACGCAACTTCCGACTTTCGGAGGCAATCCTTCCCGGGTCTAGGACGATTCGGCGCAAGAATTATTCGGCGCGGCCGTTTCGGCGCAAGGTTGGGCGCGGGGACATTACGTGGCGATAAACGAGAATATCGTGGACATTTGTTTCAAATAGTTATTATATACAAATAAACATCTTTATATTAAATAATTAAAAAATGAGAATAACAGCCTCCTATATATAGAAAAAGTGATATCAAACTTATTAACAGTAGTTTGTTCCCGACGTTTCCGTTCTTAAATTTTAAAACATCATCTTTTTACGATAATAAAATTATATTTACAATATCCATTATGTATAATACAATTATGTTATATAATGAAAAATTATTAACGGAAACAAGAAATTAGAGAATATTACCAAATGTGATAAAAATTTATTGTGATGTCGCACAAGCAACGAGGTTGAATTAACACCTTACAAAGAATAAGGCGTATTGTTTAGTTCCATAATTACATTGGAAAAACTTTAAAACAATGAGTTAATTCAGTTTAGAAATTATCATAAGTTGTGCAAAACACCAAAATGTACATTTCTAATAATCCTAATGTTATCTTTAGTGAATTGCCAAAAGAATTGACTAAATAGTTTTATAAAGTTGAAACGGTTATTATCAGACAAATAAAATACATAGAACTTGCAATATAAAAATTAAATTCCATTACATTTAGTTTTATTGATCAGTTTAGGAAATTAACTTGAAAAAATAACTTGGTGGATTAGTAGCACTTTTTAACTACTAGTTTTCTGATAATAGTTGCCAGACTCTATGCTCTAGCATATAATTTATCTTTCTCAGAAATATCGTTTCTTTTACCTAGCTAGCCCTCTCTAACATTTATATATTTTTATATAATTCTCTTAATAAGGAAAATAATTTTACAGTCAAACGTCTTTTAGTTTTGGGACCATTGAAACGTCACTAATGATCATGTTTTCTTAATCATTAGAGAAGATATCTTATTTAATTTTTACCCCAAGTTTTAAAAATAGATGAGATAACTCTTTTCGAAATTGACAAAATAAATTTTTTCATAAATTCTTATCTTTAATAAAAGTCAATTATAAAATTCCACTTATTTTTCGTTCAAGAAACCATTTACTAACACGAAATCATGTTTTCACTTGGGGAATTTTTCTTTGTCGTTATTCGCGCCAAATTATGAGAGATTTGGAAGCCTTATTTATTTATATCTTTAAGATTAAAACCACTGAGTATTTAAGAATGATGACTTTTTTAGTATCATTCTCAGATTCCACATAAACATTTGCTCAATACTTTTATAATTACAACACTGAAAGGAAATCTTTAAAATTCAAATGAAAAAAAGATCACTCTGTCAATTTTCTTGAAAGTTTTGGATATTGTTTCTGTCAATAAGATAGTTACCAATTGCTATATAAAAAATATCTACTTACTCAGTAATAATTCTAATTACATGTCAATTCAGCCATTAATCCATATAAGATACTATGCTTTATAATTCAGTAAATATGGACGTCAATTATAACGGCCCAGCGCTATCATATAATTTAATCTGGGGAAAAATATAATATTGTGTTCTTCTTAATATTTATCCTTTGCATTTCGCTTAAAAATACATAATTTAAGATTGGGTTTTGGATTGACGAAGATTAATATGAAATAATAATATACCCGTTAAATTACGCGTAAGAAAAAATACAAACTTATGACATGATTTAATATAATTATGATATCCAAATTATCTTAAATTTTGCAATATTTTAGCCTATGTTAAAATATTAAAAATAAAATTAATAATATCGTGTCTGTTTATATTGTAATTACAGTTATATTGGCCGAACTATGCCCACATTTAATATCCAGCATTTATAGGGGACTGGAAAAAAAAAATATAAAATTCAAATGTGAAAAAATTATTCAGTTTTTGTGGAAGAATATTATTGAAACACCTAAGATTTATTAGAAAAATATTATAATTTCAGATGTAAAATATAATATTTATTTTAGAACCTCATGGGTGAGGGACGATCACATCTGACAATTCGGCTATCTATTATTATTATTATTATATATTATTTTTTATTATTATTATTATTATTATTATTTTATTATTATTTATTATTATTATTATTAAAAGACAAAGTATTTAATAAATTTAAATCCCGTACCTTTATAAAATTTATGTCTTCATTGAAAGATATAATTATTTCGATTTTTTATTCTGAACACTAAAGTCTCATGAGTTATTGTTACAAATTGTTTTAAATGAATAACTAATTTGGCCATCTTCAAATATTAATTGAAAAGTCCAGATTAATTTGTCATCCCCAAAAACGTAGCTTAATATTTAATTAAATTAACCTACGACGCTTAGTCCATATTTGTGGAATTCATACTTATAGCTTGTTTTACTATTAATGTTTTACAACTCTCAGATATTGCAACTGATTAAGTATTTAGGAATATATTTAAAAAATTTGCTAAATATGAAATTATATGTCTTGTAATGTTAAGTGAGTTTCGCGCCGAAACGGCTGCTTTACGTCTAATAATGTTATGCGAGTTTCGCGCCGACTGGCTTGCGCCGAAACGGTTGCGCCGAATGGGCCGCGCCGAAGTGGCTGCGCCGAATCGGCCGCGCCGAATGGTCCCATCCCGATCCTTCCCTTTCAAATTAGAGACGGATGACCCTACGAAGTAAAACGTACTTCTCTTCTATTAAGCCAAAAAAGGAGGGTCGTCCTCATTACACGAAAGCCAAAATTGCATCGCAGAACATAAAGCTTAATCGCGTACTTTTAATAAATTACTCACTTTCAATTTTCCTTAGTAGTAAATATGACTTATTCAAGACCTAGAACACTGAAAACGACGAAGAATTGCTCTCTCAAACAAACTGAGCTTTGTTTTATTTCACTAGTATAACACACTGACCAGGCATGACACAAACTTTGTGTTCTCGTGGGAAACCAAAGCTAGTTATATAACTATCCTGCCTGATTTGAGGGGTGGGGGAAAGGGGAAATTATGATGAATACGCGATGTTTTTTTTGTATTATGAAATTGCCTTTATAACAGGATGAAATAAAAATGCACTGTAATTCACTACAAATATTATATTTAACTATAAAGGCACACTGAATATTGCATTGAGTTGTCCTAGGGCATTTGGCCACTCCAGATGCTCGTAGGCACAGGTCACAAACCCAACTGACGCACACAAAGGAACATCAAGAGTGCTAACTTCATAACAACATAGGAAGTAAACGTCAACATGCGTTTAGTCTAATAAGTCGAGAGTGAGATTTGGACGGTCTCTGCCATCTCCAAAGTACAAGCAACAAGAATTAGTATACAAAAGAAGAATTTATGTTGCAGCTAGTCAAATGTGAACATGAGTCCTCTAATCATGGTGAAACCATGGGGTAGTAAAAGTTATTTAACGAATTCCGCACCAAAGCGACTTGTTACCGTGACCACGCGTTCAATGTGGCTAAGCACCTTCCAGAGAGACGTCCTTTCACTCTCGTATATTGGTTGACAGGCTACATGATGGTGATCCTGCAACAAACAATTCTCATTTAATACCATAGAAAGGGAATTGAAAAGGGGGGCTGTGGAAGTTAGAGCAAGGCAATCAATGGCCCTCGGGTTTGGTTTAAGGATCCTACGCGGTGTTTTCACCTAAAACAGATGCATGTAAAACCCTTGAAAACTTGCATCAGGCAGGTCGGGCTATTGGGTACTATTCTCACGTCCTTCCTAATGACGGGAGACGAGATTTCTGTGGGGTCGCAGCATTCCGTTCTCCGTGTCTTCACTATAGGAACATTGGACAATTCTTACCGTATGCCGAAGGTCTTGGACCCCTAAAATAGATGAAGGTGCATCAGCATGTGAGAACCTTGAAAGAAACAGAGTACGAACGCATCCTCAACGCAGTCAAGTGAACCCGCAGTCAATCTGGGGAGAAACTCCTACTCCCACAGGTATCACTACTGCAATAAAATATTTGGAAATATGGCGGATCGAACCCGGCCTTTCAGCGAACGGTCTAGCACTGAGCTACATCTCGTACTTCTCTCGTGTTGCACTCAACCTCTCTCCAGATCACTGGTGATCAAGTCAACAATCCTCTCTCTCATTGTTATTCCAATCAACATCCATTAGCCCGGCTCGTGCAGACGGCATTGCTTTTCGCAAGTACCCTTACAATTACGCGTTCGAAATACAAAGTACCAGAGGGTAATTTAAATAAGGGCCTTATTTAAATTGCATTGTCTTAAACTTATTTTTACACTCGGTTTCAGTTACAAAGAATAAAAAAGATGTAATATGAATAATAGCAATAATAGTCTTGCAAAGAAACATATTAAATTACATCCTTAAATATAAAATTAAAGTACCTATTGTATAGTTTCTATGTTTTGTCGCACTACCTTTCACTACAGTTGCACTTCACTATCACTTGGACGTCCCTAGTAAACAACGGAAATGTTTCAAAAACTTCTACAGGTAAATTTTTCTAATCTCATATATTCCGGTTGAAAAAGAATATTTCCCAACAGTTTTAAAGCTTATCTGTCCAATTTTACAATTATTATCCGCTCTACTGTAATAATTTGTTTCTAAAAACTTTGATGCAATATCCTCCCAGGATTGTTGACCTGTATACGCTTTAAAAAGAGACCTGATAAGTAAATTTTGCCGTCGCTTTTCTAACATATTCCAATTTAATTGATGAACGTTGTCATTTCCGTGACCAGGTCACCGTTCACCTTTGTACTTAACAGTGGACGACGAGAGACTACTACGCAAGTTACAGTGTTTCAGAGTTTGCCCTTATTTAAATCCGCACAACGAAATGCAGTGCCTTTCCTCTTTCAAAGTAACATATTCTATTTGATGTTCCAAGCTCAATTATCAGTCCAAAAGTTTTCTTGTACTATTTCATTAGCACTGAGCTTATAGTCTGGATATACCATACTTTCAAAACAGCCGCACGTGTCTAACTGGCTCCAGAATCTAACCTCCCAAAAGTAGAAATATTTATTCAAATATAGCAAATATTTAAAAATAACATGAATATCACGAAATTATAATGCATTGTTTTATGTTTTTAAAAAACAAGTAATTTATTTTATAGACAAATATGACCAAAGATTTTTCCAAATAAAGTTTTTAAATCAAAATTGAAATATTGTTTTGGTTTATTGATGTGACTGATAAAAATAAGGGGAAAATATAACCATACTCAATGTTACTTTAATTAAGTATAATTTCATTAATTCCAGTAAAAATAATATATAACAATTGAATTAATAAACATCAATTCATTTACTGATTATTACGTTAAATGGTGGCAAAGAATATATAATTTCATTAGCTGCATAAGAGCAATATCTTTTTATTATATTTAATGACTCTTCATGGGATAATTTAAATAAATTAAATTAATTTCTTTATTCACCTTTCTTGGCTTTGCAACCCACGCAGGGTCTTGGCCTACCGAGTCGACTGCAGACTGTGATCTTACCCGACACATTCCGAATTTCGAGTGATACGTGGCCAACGGATCAATTCTTCAGCAGTCTTTATCTCATTCTCCATGACCATGACGGCAAAAACATCCGAATCCAACGTTGAGCTTGAACCCGCGACCTCTGTGTTGTGAGGCAGCGACGCTAGTCACTAGACAATAGCAAGTCGGCAATTTGCTTATCACAATATATACTGTAATATAAAAACGCAGGTGCCTGCTGATTTTGGTTCTATAGTGTAATTATGAATTGCAGTTGGGCCTACAATGAAGGCAGTATTGTGCGCGACAAAAGAGGCCAACAAAAATGGGTAAAATCCCGAGGGGAGCCCCCGCGGGAATCGCCCACGGGGAAAATACCGGTGAGGGGAACCCCGGGAATTTTTGATGATATCAGGCAGCGGGGAACTCCCGGGGCGAGAAGTTAAAAAGGAGACTTTGTGAGGAGAAGCAAGCAGTTGGGGAGAGAGAGGAGACAAATTCAGTCGGAAAGAAGGGACGACAAGATCAGTTGGGGGAGAGAGCAGACGAGGAGTTGGACCTGGATCACACTACATTCCTCGATGTAAAACACCTGCAAGACACACTAAAGACAGAAAGACGCGGAAACATTCCTGAGGTTGAATGTTAGTAGACCCAGAAATTTGGGGTAAGTTCATGTGAACTTCATGTGAAACTTGCCGATTTTGTTTTATATATGGAAATTTAAATGATTTATTTTTCTATATTTCAGTAACTGCGTACTTTATTTCTCGAGATAAATTTGATAAATATAAAATTTTTAAACCGTTAAAATTAGTTCATTAAATAAATTTTAATCCTATCCCATGAAGAGGATATTACAATACACATTGTTCTGGTATAGATGATTTGAATTCTGACTGAACACTGTCATTTAAAAAGCTGTGGATACCCTTCTTTGATGATTTTATTTTTTTCATAGAGCTGATTGAATTATAATTTAAAATGTTTTTCAAAAATGTGTGAAATTCAGAAAGGCAGGATAACCACGTTTCTTATTATTGCTTATGAAGACGGGAAAATAAATTGTGGATATTCTCATAGGCATTTAGACCGCAGCGTGAGATGATAAAATTTTCTTGATTGCCAGCTGTTGGCGACGGAATGTATTTTACCACGCCAGAATATGTGGGGGTTGGTCATTTGTGAAAAAGTCAGTTGGTCCGCAGAGTGGGTCAGGGTCTGGGAAAATCGACAGCTTGAATTATAATGAAACAGACGTGAAGATTTTACCCACTTATTCAAAATTGTTTTAAGGATTATAACAGAGAAACAATATTTTAATATTCAAGAAATACAGTTTATTGGCAAAGTGTGTAAGGACGTATTCTCTATTGTACAATCATTTATGAACGGGGATGAAAGTAAAGTACTGGAATGTTTGACGGGGAAGATTGACTCCATGTGGATTTGAACAACGAACAATAACAGTTTGTAATAATATCCGACGTGGTATCTTGCATTGGTAGCAGGATCTATTTCTGGAGGCGTGGAATGGTACACGCTGCCGAAGCTGCATTGGTTCACTGGTGATAAATGTGATGCATATTCATCTGTATTGTACTGCTTCTTGTGATCCCTTTTCAACGTTCAAGATGTGGTGAATTTGAGTCAGTAATTTTGTTTTGTGCGTGTTACAAAACGTCATGGTCTCTGTATTTATTTATCGGGGAAAAGTGAGTGTGAGTTGAATGAGTACCAATTCTATGATAGTTTGGATTGTTGGATGTAATAAAGGAAAGAGAAATGGTGAAGACGATTACGTAAACTGTGCGATATTCTTGTGCCATTAAATTTTAAGGTCAATAATTTAGATAGGATTAAATCTTCAAATTGTAATAAATGTTTCATTTAATTGCAATATTATCATAAAAATTTGTAAAATTTAAACAATACACAATGCAATCAAGTACCAATTACTTTAGAGATCTCAGTTTAATAAATAATAATATTTAATAAAAATGTTACAGTATACTCTAGTAATAATTATTTGATTACTAACTTTTATTCAGAAAACCATATTTAGATTTCGCACTTAATACGAGTCCCATAAACTACCTGAAATACAAGTTTTGTGTCTGATAAATGTAAATATTTGATTAAATTAAAATTAATTATTTATTTGTGGTTTATGAACATGTCGTTAATATAAATTGAATTGTCAGTAAATGGTAGACGATAGATCGTTTGGAATATTACATTGGATGGAATGAGGAACGTGAAAGGGTTTCAAATACTAAATATTGTTTTTAATTATTAATCATATCGTATATTATAACACATAATAAGGTTTTCTTTTTGATGTTAGGTGTCTTCCTCCCTGGCGGATGAGCAAAGGTTTTTGGATGCCCGGACCACTTACAGTTTGTCCTGTGAGCGTTCTACACTGGTAACAGCTACATCTGAATCTGAAATAACTTGACCTCTAACTAATTGTTTCTCATGATCAGAGGTATGCGAGGAACAACCTATGAGAATATCGAACCTTGCCAAAAGTACTTTTCGTTACTGGATTTGGTTAGAAGTTCGCGCGAAGAACCGTGAGATCCTGAACAGTGACCTAGGAAGAGTCAATGATTCCGAGAAATAATCGGCAGCGACGTCCAAATTGAGAACGATGCTTTACAGAAAATTGCGTCTTTACCTTACTCAGCTTTCCTCGACTTCTTGGTTTGATTTAATGAGAATGGAGACATTATAGGGTCATGAAATGTCAAATAAAATGGACTTATGAAATCGTTAGGCGTTGTATTGAAGAGCTCCTGGAAGAAAGATTTCCCATTTTCCAATATCTTCTTTTCTTGCAATATGATATTTCTATTATCGTCCATACAGAGAACTCGGATATTCGTTTGTGATTTCATTAGTCTTTCACCGCCAAAGAACTTTCTCGCTTCATTCTACTGTATTTGTTGGATTTTTGTGTCTAACCACTCTTTCTTTTGTTGTTTACAAATTTTATAGACCTCTTTCTGTTCTTGTCGATATTTCTCATTTGCGGCCCTGGTTTTCTTCATTTGTGCATTCCTTTTGGCTTGATTTTTCTTGTCAAATGCTAGCCGACATATTTAATTCCACCAATCATTTATTCTTTTATTTTTCTGCTTGTCCATAGTTTTATCAGTAGCTTGTACTATTACTACTCGTAACTCTTCCCAGTCTTCGATAATGTTATCTGCTGGGGTCCTAATTTGAATCTTGTCAAGAAGTTTGGAACTATAAGCCCAAAGCTTCTTCTGGTCTTGAAACTTTTGGGACTCCCATCATCTAATCCTTATTGCTCTTTCTTGGTATTGTGATAGTAGTTTTTGATGTATAATGATTTTATGAATAAAATGGCTTGAAAAAATATTCGGACCTCTCAATGCTCTCACATCATCAATCAGTTCCTTTTTATTTCTAGATACTAGAATGTGATGAATTTGATTCACCGTCTTTTTATCAGGTCAGATCCAAATCCGCAGATGTATTGATTTGTGTTGGAAAAAGGTGTCCATAATGAACATGTTATTAGTTTCTGATAGTTCACAGAGGAAATCACCGTTCTCATTTGTTGTTTTGTGTAAGGTGACAGTCTTTAGTTTCTCTGTATGTATTTTCCTTTCCTATTTGAGCATTGAAATCTCCTACTACAACTAGAAGGTCCTACTCGGTGTGTCTTTGATCACTTTTTGTAATTATTGATAAAAAATTTCTTTTATTTCCAAGGGGTTTAATTTTTTGGGGCATATACGTTCAGTAACGTAATATTATTATAATTTCCTTTCATTCTGAGTTTAGAAATTCGTTCATTGATTGGACTGTAGTTGACTACGTGTTAAATCGTATGTTTTCTCACAACAAAACTAACAATAGAAAATAATTAAGTTTACTAATCAGATAGTGAACAAATGTTTATTACTACAGGATTAAACAAGGAGACACTATTGTTTGTCATCATGGACAACATTCTGTAATGCTTGAATATTCAAGGAAATATTACTAATAGACTAAAGATATACTTAGCGTATGCAGATGATAATCTGTTAACAGAAGGAACAAAGATCTCGTTAGAACAAACATTCGAGAAACTAAAAGAAATGTCATTCTCCTATGGGCTTGTAATCAACCAAGATAAGATGCAGAACGAGGGTTGGTCTGTCAACAGATGTTACGATTGATGACATCACTTATTAAGAAGTACCCTCGTACAGATACCTGGGAATATTTCTTCATGGGAATAATTCCATAGAAGAAGAGATTAAAGAGATAATAGTTGCAGGAAGTAGGTGTTATTTTTCTTACAGAGACCTACTTAAAAGCAAGTTACTATCCAAAAAGGCAAAATTAAAATTATATACGTCGGTAATAACATCAATAGTCACCTATGCAGCTGAGACTTGGGCACTGAAAGCGAAGGACATCAGAAGACTGCAAATATTTGGAAGGAAGATCTTGCGAACGATTTATGTTCCACTTAAAGTCTCACGTGGAATCTGGAAGATACGAACAAATAATGAATTAGATCAATTACTTCCATATAGAAATATAGTGAATCACGTTAAATTTCTTAGATTAAGTTGGTTTGGACATCTACACAGAATGAGCGATGAAAGAAATGCAAAAAAGGTTTAAACTGGATACCCCTTTCAACTAAAATACGAGGCAGACCGAAGGCCAGATGGAGAGTCGAAGTACTAAGTGACATTAGGCCTCTTGGAATGAGAAAGTGGACGTTTAAGGTCAAGAAAAGAAATGGGTGGAGAGATGTTGTGGATCAGGCCAAGACATCGCAGAAGTTGAATCGCCTCAACATATATATTCGCGACATAAAGTTGTGCAAAATGTGTAATTATGAATTATGTGTCATATTGTTAGAGTCTAAGTAAGTACAGCAATTTAAAATATGTCCACAGTGATTCACTCCCTTGTAATAGTAGTGGGGGTAAGTCACACTAACATTGTCCAAGTAACTTGGTATTGTAAAAACTATTTTAAAAACAGTGACGAAAGTCGTTCAGTTCAGAGCTGGTTGAATGTCAAGGAAACACATCCATTCATAAAAGTTAAGGGTCGATATGTACATGGTGTGGTCACAGACCTCGTCCGTTATTAATATTGCAATGAAAACTTTTAAAAATTGTAGTAACTCTTCTCCAACGAATGTGTGTAGTGGAACGGGAGAAGTGGTGGAGAGGAAGGAGTAGTGTCGTCAGGCATGGACAGAGTACACCAATTAGCAATTTCAATTCTAAAAAATTAAAAAAACATAGTTAACAGTAGGAAGTTACGATAGATGAAATGCAATTACGTAATTGTATACCAAGTGAAAGATATTACGATGCGTCTTTTCACGTATTGTAAGTAGCGAATCGTTTTATTTTACAACACTAATTATTAGTCATTACAAATATCCATAGCATTTCTTTCATTTCCTCAAATTGTGAAAAGAATCTACGATACATATATGCAGTAAGAATTACGTCTAACATCAAAGATTGAAACTTGAAAACTGGTAGAATTTGCAGAATTTGATTCTCTTTTATAAGATTTCATTATATTTGGGGACAATTGAACAAGCAAATACAAGGTTCCTGCTCCTCTGTAATGTGCTTTCCTAATAATACATCCGGTCAATTCAGGATGTATTAAATTTATTTTAATACAATTCTTTTTTATTTCAATAATACTTTGTTTTTAACTGTCCATAAAATATAGTTAAAAATTAAATGTGTTCTGAGAGGTATGATTTTTCTCAGTCGGTATTTTGGGCATGTTTACTACAACACACTTCCAAAATTTGAAATTTATATACTGTATACGCATATTCTATGAAATAACTATAAATGTGTAGTGTTGAATAGCTTGCAGTTAGTTTGTCTCACTTTCCTGCACTGAAGGCGGCTGAATCCAAATTTCTGGTGGCACAGGTTGAAATGTCCACCGGTTTTAACTGGTGAGTGCTGCTGTGGTAAACCATTTCAGACATCCAGAACTTTGATAATGGAAGAACGATATGGAGTGTAGTATGGGAGACAGTGGAATAACAAAGGGATATTTTGAAGGAATTTAAGAAGGAAAAAGCATAATAACTAGAGCAGGATAACATAGGTAAGGAAGGTTTTCGCAAAAAAGAGGAATTAAGTTACGGCTAATGTAAGTATTAATATTAGGAAATCATTACTAACAATATTCATACGGAGTGTGGCGTTGTATTGTGGGAAACGTGGACGGTAGGAGTTGCAGAAAGGAAAAGAATAGAAGATTTTGAAATGTGGTGCAATAGGAATATGCTGAAAATTAAATGGGGGGATTTGGTAATTAACCAGGAAGTTTTAAGCAGAATATGAGAGGAGCAAACAATATGGAGGACGTTAACCAATGAAAGGGATAGAATAATAGAATAATTCTGAAATATTCAGAATTTATAGAAGTATCTTAAATGTAGAATTAAATTTAAATAGTTAGAACGAACTGAATATTGTAATTGCATAATTAAGCAGTAAATTACAGTCACTGAGAATATTATGTTGGGAAATGTGTGGAATAATAATTGAAGAGTAATTAAGTACCTAGTTATGATGTTAATTTACACAAAGTTAACTAAGGAAAATATTTACAAAATTACAGATATTTTTGGGTATTCATTGAAGCAATACGATTTTCTCAATATCTGTTTAAAACGTGGAAAAAATACCATCCCTGGGCGTCGAAGGTTGAGAAACTTGACTGCGTACCTTGGTTGGACCGGAGCATTTCCACTTTGCGAGCTTTTCTGGATCACAGAAGAAGTGATGACAGCATCCCCCGTCAGAACACACCAAAACGCTGTCCTTAGATTGAACTTTTCGATCTACTTCAACATAATTACATCCACTCCCACCTCCTTCAACTTTAGAGACCAGAATGACCGTTCCTCACAGCGTCAATCACCGCTGCGAAAAATATCGAAATATCAAACTTTTTCGTGAATCTTCTCTAGAGCATGACTTGGAATTGGTTGAGGCAACCACGTGGTTTTCAAACATTTCAGATATCTCCCAGGTTTTTAGTTTCCCACACGAGATTGTTTAAACTCGTGCTAGTCAAGATTCCATCTCTGGAGATTTGACACGGCGCCAGGTGTCGACAAACGAGCGCCTTGCCTAATTTTGAAAATTCACTAACTTCTGTGCTAAAATTAAAATCAAAGAATATCGCACTACAGTTAAACTATTAAATACAACAAAACGATCCTGGAATCCTTGTTGCTTTCGTAAGGTGACTTAAAATTGGTAATAAAAGATACACTACTCACACCATGCAAGGATCTGAAAATATCTATTAATTTGTATAATTACAACTCAGGCGCTTTATATTTTATTATCATGTAACATTGCAGTATAAAACTGAAATAGCTAGCCGTAGCTATTCAACGATCAGCACTTTTTAGTTGAAACGAAAACGATATTAATAATAAGCATAGCTACTAATGATATAAATGAATGATTATGCATAAAATACCACTTATTTACACATTAAACTAAATATTTATATACTAAATTAAATTAGCAAATTTATATATTAAACTTAACTAAACAAAAACTGCACATCCAGACAAATCCCTTGCCCAGAAATAGTACACAGAACCCATCCCACTGCTGATTGTCTCTGTATAACATTTAGGCAAATTAACGGGTAGGATCCGGGAGTCCCAGTAACCTAGCCTAGGCTTCTGTCCCTGCCGCATCCTTTCTTTCTATTCCATTCTAGGCTATTAGACAGAAGTTGCTACAACATGGAATGACTTTCATCTATTGTATTAATAAACATCTTCCATACTTATGTTTAATTTTATCAATTGTATTGTCAGCTCTTTGTCTGGGCTTCTCAGTTTTTACATTATCTTGAGTTTGAGTCAAATTACGACGAGAGAATCAGAACGGCGGCGAGAAAGCAACGTTCTACCGAACGCAATTCCCGGCTTCACTTTGTTGTTCCTGTGGGATGCAGCTCGCCTTAGGGGTAGTGGAAAGGAGCCCTGCAAAGTGCGAGATTCGATCGTCAAAGAGACCCAGGATTGGTCTTGTGATGGAACTGTCAAGGGAGTCGCCAGTCACCCACCATCTGTAAGGCAGTGTGCCGGAATTAAGCTTGGCCGCCTGCCTCCTGCTGCCTTCCTGCCTCTTGCCTCTTGCCTCCTGCCTGCCTGCCTGACTACAGCTCGCTTTGATGTTACTCGTGTCTTAACTTTCCTTTACAACTATGACGTTCCTTAGACAAGACTACAAAGCGGATATCTCATGACAATTTCTATCAAATATTTCCAGCAACTTGTTGCAATACGCACAATATTAATATTAAAAGTTATATTATTTATATCATAGTTTTCTGACTTCAATATAAATGGCAAAAAAGTAAACATTAAATATATAACTATTTATTAGCAAAAGTGACGTTTCATCTCCAGTTTGTGACTTCTTCAGGCTTGCTACAAATATAATATTACAATAAATTAATTCTGAGTTGTATGGTACAATTTCGAATTTATGTATAAAAACCGTCTCTAAAAACTTACAAATATAGCAATACATCCTTGACTCCCGCAATCGTAAAGATTATTGAATTTATGTGAAGATTTGGAGCCGCGCTGGACCATCTTTAGCCCCTGACGGCTACGGTCGAAATGATATGTAACAATGAGTGCTTTTGGCAGTGAAATTTTAACAATGGAGCATAATAATAAAGGGTTAAACTACTACAACAAAAGAGCATCGTACATTTTGTTCAAATTATTCGTGTCATTCTTAACATTGATTGCTTGAGGGTTACACCTCATATACAACATTTTACTCATATTTCTCGAGCAGTAATTATTTTCTTCTTCAAAAATTTCCACATTTTGCCAATCGAAATTTTGATCATTAACATGTATGTGTTGGGACACAACTGTGTTCTTTTGAATGTCCAATTTGCTATTGTTTAAATATTCCTTAATGCGAGTTTTTAAAACTCTTAGTTTGTCCGATATAAAATGCGTTACAATCTAAACAATTAATTTTATAGATAACATTATGTCATTCCAGAAATTTAATTTTCTCTTTAATATTTTGAACTAAATTTAAATTATTTATGATTTAATATTAATTGAATTAATATATAAATTCCAAATTGTAACAGAACTCATAATTAATTTATTGTAATATTGTGTTTGTAGTAAACCTGAAGAAGTCTCAAAATGGAGATGAAATTTCCCTCTTGCTAATAAACAGTTATATATTTAATGCTGAATTTTTTGTCCGTTTTTATTTATTATATTAATTACGTTTAATTTAGGATAAGGTTCGAAATATACGTGCATAGTTAAGAAGTGTACCTTAAAAGAGTAATAATTAATGAGTTAAATTATAAAATAAAATATATTTTATCGTATTAAAATTATTGTATTGTATTTATTATTGGATAGGGAAAAGGTAAATTTACTAAATTCATACTTCATTTCAGTATTTAACGTTAGTATTAATCAATTTCGGTTAGAGAACAATGATAGATGTACGGAAGCGAAAACAATAAGACATAGATTACGCAAATTAAAAACAACTAGTCACGGGGTCAAGATGATATATTCACAGGATTATTGAAACTTGGAGGGGAGGCAATAATTCCGTACTTAATAAGAATTTTCAACGTACCAATTAGTAATTCGGCTCTTCCGGCTGATTGGAAAACTGCTATTAATATAAATCTGGTAAAAGAACAGATGTCAAAAACTGTAGGACCCATCAGTCTCACTTCACTTATGTGTGGAAGATTATGGAGCATCTTTTTAGCAGCGTACGTTAAATTTGAACTTGATAGGAAAGGGTGTTTTTGTAATGGACAGCATGGTTTCCAGGAAGGGTTCTCGTGCGAAAGACAAATAATAAATCTATTTCAGGAGTTAGATGAAGTAGATAATGGGGGTAGAATAGATGGGGTTACCACAGCCTTCGCTAAAGCCTTTGATGTAGTGCCTCATCATATCCTATTGGATAAATTAAATGAAACAGGTATAGATAAAAGAGTGTTACTATGGGTAGGAAATATTTTAAGCGATAGATTGCAAAACTCAAAAGCGGAGAACAAATTTCGGATTCTGGCATTGTTCTGTCAAGAGTTCTCAAGGCTCTGTTTTTAATATTTATTAATGACTCACCAAGTTATTTAAAGTCAGGGGTAAGGCTTTTCGCTGACGACTGCATCATCTACAGAAAGATAACGAAAGAGCAAGACGCGAATTTATTACAAGATCTAGATAAAGTCAATAGCTGGGCTTAGGAAAATAAAATGAAAATTAATGGAAAGAGAAGCAGCTCACTCTCGTTTACAAAACGCACCTTGTTAAATGTGACAGAATATAGAATGGCGGGGAACTAATTCCAAGGGTAACGAGCTGCAAATATCTGGGGATATATTTCAACAACAGACTTGTGTGGGAGGAAGAAGTTCAAGCGTGAAATTCATAACATTTCAGAATGAGGAACTTAAAATAGGAAAGGTCAAAGTCAAAAAAGGTGGCATTTTTATCCTTAGTTAGATCAGTTATGGAATACAAGGCGGCTTATTGGGATCCCTAAAGAAAGAATTCAAATAGAATAATTAGAGAAAAGGGCTGCTAATTTTGTGCGAGTAGGAATGAAAAAGTAGAACAACTAGGTTGGGAGATATTGTCACAAAGGAGGGAGAAAGCAAGGCTGCATTTCCTATTCAAAGCTTATACGGGGAAAAAACCATGGATTGAAATTAGCTCCAGTTATATAAGTAAATGGGATTATCAATTCAAAGTAAAATGTAGAAAGCGAAAAACAGATGTTGGCAATTTATCATTCCTAAACAGGACAAGCAACCACTGGAATGCTTTACCTGTGGGAGTATTTGGAAGTAATCCTCTTCAGGAAAATACATTCAGGACAAATCTCAAAAAACGTGTGAAGTGGGTATTTTGAGTAATATGAATGCATATTCGAATTTAAAAGTTAAAGTCAAAGTGAAGTGAAGTGTTAAGTTAATTCTTTTTTCTTTCAGGCCTATAGAAACTTTAAATGACTATGATTATTTTTTTAGATTAAGAGTATTTACGTTTAAGAATTTTCATTTTGTATCTAGCAATAAATAAAATAAGCACGTAACTTTTCAGTTTTTCTAACTTCTTTTTGTAAATATTTGTATTCTTAGGGAAAGCCTCTAGTAGCCTTGCAGGCAAAGCGTTACAGTCCCTTACCGCCCTGTTTATGAATGAATATTTTCCCACATCCGTTCTTTGGTCCCTTTCATTTATTTTGTAATTATGGTATATTTCCTCCTATCACCATTTAGTTTCGTCCCCACACAAAACCCACCCCAGCCCGTTTCTGAATTTCATCCCGGTCTAACGGGAAGTGTAAGCAGCTGCCTTCTTGGCCTGTCTTGTACGTTTCTTCAATATCCTGTTTTATGCGTAACGAACTCCATACCTTCCGCGCTACTAAATTTGTGTGTTCACCCCAGTTTAATTTCTTATTAAAAGTTACGCCTAGATATTTGCACGTTTCAACAAGCGGCTCTTTTTCGTTTTCCTATTTTATATTTCCCAGGGATGACCATTTTCTTTTTAGTAAAAATAATTGCTTTACACTTAGTTGAATTTATTCTTATCTTATTAATTACTGTCCATTGATATATCTTATCTAAATCTGCTTGGATAGTGATTTCACCATCTTTATTGTCTGTAATTTTGTAAATTATGCAGTCGTCCACCACCAATTTAATTTTAGAAGTTATTTCCGTCGATGGGTCATTCACAAAAGCCAAGAATATTATTGGCTTCCCTGCGGTACATCGGATATAATTTCTATAGGATGGGATAGTTCTTCATTTACCCGGACTCTAAGGACGTGATTGTTCAAAAATTCCCTAATCCATTCAATTAAGCGATTATCTATTCTTGATTCTTTAAGTTTATCTAACAAAATATTGTATGGTACTACATAGAAAGCATTGGATAAATCTATAACTACGGCGTCTATTCCTCCTCTATCATCGACAATGTCAGCAAGATCCTGACACACCGCCCCATGAATATCAATGTTGTCCAGGATATATCCCAGAGTTCAACTATCAAGCGTTCTAATTATTTGCACACTACCGACGTCAGACTCAACGGCCTGTAGTTACAAGTTTCAGCCGTCGATCCCGATTCGTATATTGGCACTACTGTCGCGATTTTCCAGGATGGAACATTAATATTGTTGATCGAAATTTCAGATAGGCGTGTTAGGCATGTAACCATGGCTTCTCCCCCTAACTTAATCACTTCCCCAGAAATACCATCATGTCCTAATCATTTATGAAGCTCAATTTTATGAATATTCCGTCTTAGTACGTTAGTTTAAATTTTGAATTTGGACATGTTATTTGAGAGTGTGTCTCTGCTCGTAGGTACGGAGGTCTTTTTGCCGGAAACTGTTCCAAAGTATTTCTTTATCTTGTATAATAATGTTGTTTTTATCGTCCCTTAATATATTTATAGAAAGCACCCCAACCATTTAAATTAGAATTAAGATTTTTTAAGTAATATTACTCTAGTCCACGGAAGTGGAAATGTTTCAAACGAAGCTCAGTAAAGCATATATATAATTATAGAAGAAAGACGAGAATGGAAAAACGTCGACCGGACCAGGGACTCGAACCCAGAAACCAGAATTTTCTTCTGCAATTTCCTTTAGCAATTAATTCTTTATTTATTTTCCTAACTCTATTATTAATGCTATGTAATTACATAACTTTTCTGTTGAGTGATCTGATTTCGCGATTATTATTCGAGGTTAGCATTTTGCTTCAATTGATTAACCGGAACGTATTTTTGAATGCCTTGAAGAATGATAGATTTGAAAATTTCCCAGCACTCATTTAAGGAGTGCAGTAGTGGCGCAAACGACGTATTTTTCCTGAAACCTAACACATCCGCCTTGCCGTATTGAAAGTTTTTTTTACTCTTTTGTTAACTTTTCCTCATATGTTCCGTTATCATATCTGACCTCCAATACAGTGATCACTTATTTTAGAATTTATAAATAGTTCCTCAGGTTTTACTAAGAATATGTCAAGCAATAAATTCATTCTCGTCAGTCCCTTCGAAGCTTGTAAGAATCTCATGACCCAAATAAAAGAATTTACATTTATTTGGGCTAAGAATTTCTTTTCTACGTTTCCTTCAACTCCCGGTAAATTGAAATCCCCAGCTACGATACTGCCTATATATTTCTTTTGCAATATATTCACACAATTTAATATTCATAAAAATTACACAGCAAATTGTCACGTCCCTTGTTTGGTACAAAATCAGAAGAATAAAAATTACAATTAATTGAACATATACTATCTGTATAAACTTTGTACTCATATTTGAGCATATTATGCACGCATGGAGGAGTTCGAGATTCGGTATATTTAAAGTTTACAAGGAGAAGGAGTGCAGAACGATAATATTTATGCATAAGTATGTGTTATAAATACATTAACTTAATTAAAAATATTTTCATTGTTTGCGTTCATACTCAATAAATGCTCCTGGTCAAAGAGTCTCACTAAGTAAAGCTATCACCGAAGTATTGCAAATACATTAAACTGTGATATAAAATGGCCTTAATATTAACAGATAATTAATAATACTTATCAACAACTTATTCTTCACTAGGTCTACAAATTGGTAGAAGAAACGCTGTGTTTGTCAGATAAGTATTGGTAGTTGTCTGTTAAGAATAACGCCATTTTATATCATTCGTAAATATTAATGAACAGTGGTGGCTTATGTAATCTACATTAAATTTAATAACATTTTACACATTGTGCAAAATTCCTTTATATTATATATATATATATTAAATTTGCGCTAACTGTTACTATGCCTCGACAATGAACATTATCCTGTCGGAGAGAGATACAAAGAATATGAAAGCGGTAAAATTAAAGTTTCTCTGTTCAATAAAGTTTAAAACAAGATACAGTTTAAATACAATAAAAATATTAGTAAATTACAAACTTAAAGTTTTTATTCATAAAACAGACTTACTTAATGCTCTATATATTGATGTACATTGAGAGTCAATTAATGAATAGTAATAATAATAATAAGTTATACCGACGTTTCGTCACTACGTATAGTACTTCCTCAGGTCATTTCTCCAAATGTTACTACAAATTGTTAAGAAAATAATATAATAAAATTATTAACATTTAAGGATATTAATAACATTAGTAATAATAAAAATTACAGTTTTAGAATTCTGATGAGCACATAGAGGTGGAAATGTATAAAAATCTAAAGAAGACTGCGTACGATAACATTTCGGTTGAATCTTCCAGTTTAGATTCGGAAATTTTAATAATTTTTAATTTTCAGTTTTACATCACTGTTGGGAATTCAAGTATGAAACCCGGGCTTCACGCTTGCAGGCTGCAGAGTAAAAGTCAGCCTGTGATCCATATAATGAGATATAATTACTCCATGACCCCAGACAATTTATTTTCAATCTTCAAAAAGTATTGATAAGAAATTGCCATGAAAATAATGTTAACAATTTATTAAAGAATGAAGGCTTTCCCGGTTGGAAACCCGAGAAACGTTTCTTAATAACAATTGTTTTAAAAATACACGAGCCGTCTTTCAAGCTGTCTGATACGCTACTATTTTGCACAACAGTCACATCACTTGTTCTCCCACCAAAACCTGAGGATATATAATTCATTAACCCATTAGGTTTGCATGATATTAAATATTTTACAGTATTGGCTTTTTTATTTTCAGACCAAGTTAATGCCTGTTTAAGAGCCTTAGATGGTTTCTGAATATTTACTTCTAAGCAGTCTATAATGCAACTTATATTAGAAAAATTTTGCCTAAATGAAATTGGGAGATTTCTTTTCGTTTCAAAAATATCCCATTTCACAACTAAGGGACGTAAGACGCTTGCAATAATTGGTACATTTTTCTTAAATAATTTGCTGGTTTATGGCAGTGACATGCCAAAATTATCTGCAAGTTCTCAGAATGTTCTATTTAATCTAATTTTTGTTAAACACAATAATGTTTTCTGGGACAATATTTGTGTGCTTATTAATTAATTCAATTATGAAATAACTTTGTTTACTTGCATTGAAGTGATCTTCACAGAAATATACACATGTTGTGTCCTTTATATCTTACGGGATTCTACGAGCGAGTTACGTCCAATTCTTTTCCATTTATATGAACATAAACAAATATTTTTTCTGGTGTTGTTATCGACGTATTTGTACATTGCGGCACTAAACATCATTTAAAAGTCATTTCTTCGAAATCGCAACGAACTGGGCAGAGCCGGTCTCTTGTGACGTCAAGACTCCGCGTAGTCTTTTATTTCGTTTAACTTTATCGCGAAATTATTAGGACAGTATTAGGACAGTGACCGGTAAAAAAATCCTATATAGTTGGCATAAATTGACGTAATAAACAATCTATGACGATTTTCTAAAAGTAATCAAATTTCTCTTTATCTTCCCATAGTATATCTTGATGACTTGGTAACATATCTCCTAATGCTCTGGTTCCGGTCGATTTACGACTTCCGAAATTAGTTTAAAATATCCTGGAGATTGGCACCAGGGTTTGCTCCATTTCTCTCCCTGGTTTTATATTATTACATTACTCTGCAGCTGGTTTCGGCCAATTGTGAAAATCTTCTGTTTGTCATAGCTGAAAATATTGTCTTTTCTCTCATTTGAGTCTTTCAGATTCAGTCTTAAATCTTCCCCATTCATTTTTCATCAAATTTCCGTCATTGTTCTTTTCCTGTAATTTCAGCTGTTCACACATGCCAAGTAAATTGAGTGAATTTAGTGCAGTATGTATATGAGATTCACATAAATATCTTTCTATTTATTTAAGAAATTAAAAACGGCAATTTTACAAGAATCCCTTCCTGCAGTGTTGATTCTAAAATCCTGTGGAATGTGCGCTGTTCTAAAACCTGAGTTTTGTCTATGGTTATGCTCGTAAAACATTGCATTTCTATATTAATCTTTCACTTTATTTAAATTCTAAGTCATTTTGTAAATAATTGTGATTCTGAAGTGAACCATCTTCATTTCGTTAAGTTAATTTCATCTTAATTCGTCTAATTTAAACAAAATTGCCTTAAATACTCGTTCGTTTATGAATTTCACTTTATTTTGTCTCTTTATTTGTCTGTCCTAATTTATATATTGATTTGACAATTGATGTTTTGTTCCTTGAGAAAATTATTTCTCTTTCGCTTTGTAACCTGTTAATATTTTCTCCTGCACTTCAACAATATTATTAAGGCTACGTTCGAATTTATTTGCATTATAATCTATTTTTCTATGAATATCGTTGTGTGTTGTTGCCAACTTTCCTCCTAATTCTCCTGGTTCTCATAATCTGTCTATTTTGTATGTTATTAAATTGTCTTTAATTTCCCGTTTAAAGGTTTCTACTATTCTTTCCACATTTATTTCAACTTCATCCATTATACTTTCCAGATTACTGAATTTCTTAATTCCACATTATTTTTTCCAACTTCGTATTTATCCTCTTATCCATATCCAATATTAATATCAACCACTTTTGTTTGCTTATTTCACACACTGATGTGTCCCAATATCTTTCATCTCTTTAAAACTCTGGTGAGTACTAGAATGTCTAACCTCGTGCCCTCTCTATTCTCATTTATTTCGGAATCCATATTAATCCGTTAATTTATGTCAATAACTTCATTTTCCACGTCACTTTCTAAATCACTGTCTAATATATCAAACAAATCAACAAATACTCCCTGATTCTCGCGCGTATTTAAATACTGCAACTTATCCATTACTTTTTCGCTTCTAAATTCTGTAATCGAATCTAAAAGGCAACTAATTCACACTTTCGTCTAACCACAAATTATAGCCTCATTTCAACTGTCACAAAGTACTGATTTAGTAAATTTTGAAACGAATCTTTTGTGTTATGACTTTAAATGTGTTATTGCATGATTTATAAATATATAAAAAAACTTTGTTTTAATTTAAATTCATTAGAAACCTATTGTATAAAATGATACCATTAATTAAAAACAGTGTTTGAAAATATATATTTAAAAATATTAGATTAAATGGATAAATAAATATCAATTCAACGACAAAATTTCATATACAAGGGTGGGAAGGATTTGCTGTGGTTCTAAGGAAGACTTCCAGTAGCTCAGGCGGTTATCTTCTGGTCATGTTCCGATCCACTTGAGATTTTTCCATCTGATCTTCTAAATTCATGTATACGATAAACTACTTATGCAAAAAGGAATGGCATCAGAGAATTTTAGCTATATAAAACAGAATGTTTACTCGTTCAATGTTTTTCGGAAATTTTAGCTTCAGCAATCAAGATCCATTCTTTAATTAAAAAGAAAACTTACGTATTCTATGAAAAGTTGAAGATGTAAACTTAACATTATAAAATTTTTTAAACAGTTCGTATTCTCTATGAATGTTATTATAAAATTGGATTTTGTTAGGCGTTCGCTATTGCGAAATTGGATTGTTGCATAACATCAGTTATCTAACATTATAAATTAGGTATCCATTCGTAATCAGGTATAATGAAAGCCACGTTTCTGTTTTTACTCCATATACGAAATAATGGAAGCACTGAATAAAACTATTTTCCGTGTGATTCATTCCAGAGCAGATTGCTCGAAAGAAGAGAAGTGAATGCTCTGTTACAAAAAAAGAATAATATTTATGAAAAATATGTTGGAGATGTTTGGAGTGTGAATATTTATTGTTTTATTTCGTAAGTGAAATACAATTGATTACTCTGAGAGAGAGAGAGAGAGATTGTATGCCTTGATAATTGGTGAAGGGAGTTGAACTCACGCACGTCGCGGTCGCGGAATGCAGTGCACGGAACGGCCGGCGCCGGCTTCGTGATCGACAAGTTTTATAGCTCTGCGACATGAACGCAGTGTTGACTGTGGGCGAGGATCGATGCAAGACCGTCCGCCAGTCTGGCGCCGCGACGCGCCTCGGCGCCGCCGTCGTTCCGCTGTTTGTACCTGCGGCCAGATTTATGGGCTCTGCTGGCCTCTGGACCAGACACTCATGCGCGACATGGGAAACACGCTCATAAAACTACGACTAGTGCGGCTCGTTAACACACATATTATGATCTCATAATAGTTTCCCCGTGAAAAACTTGCTTTAAGATCTTCACATATTCATGTATATATATTTGTATAGCTAAACAGAATTTACAGAGTAAATTGCCAATAAAACAATTGACAAGGAAACTAATTAATGTTATAAATACCAAAACTCAAAAACTGACATCATGCGCAAGTCACGAAGATTCAAGAAATTTTCAGGATGGAAAAATTAGACGTGAAACTTTGTGGGAACGTCTCAGCAGAAGAACAATGTTGCTCGACATCCCTCTTTATAATTTAGGCACAGTGTCAAATGAAGAAATGTCTGTGAATTCTCTTTTCGACCTGAATTCTACTCAAGTGTGGTCTTGGATGCGCGCAGCTCCACTCCTGAGAACTACAAAGCATATCGTTATTACGATCGGATAAGTGTACAGTAACTTGGTTTCTTTGTTTTACATTAATGTTCGATAAATACAGTGTACGAGTAATTTCCTAATATATTAATATTTGGTGTTTAGCATATCAATAGCTAATAGAAAGGTATTTCTGATTAGACACAATTATCAACAAAAAACTTATAACGCTCGATCTGATGATAATAAAAGTCTGCAAAATTGACTATTCACAAAACGAAACTCTTTAACGCCAAATTAGTTAATTAATTATATAATTGGTTGTATTAATGAAATCAACTAGGCAGGATAAGATTCTTAATGCAATATAACTTACAAAGTATACATAACTAGCTGGAGATTCGGCGTTGCCCGGATATTTATTTATATTCTGGAAACGGCACAGTATAAACCTCAAATATACTCCCAGTATTTTGACAGTCAAAAATACTCCCGCTACAATAACAGGTCACAAATATTTTCCAGTACTCTGATGGAATAAAATTTCGTCCCGACTTAAGGGATGAATTTTTACTTTAATAAAATCCCCCCTCACCCTAGGGGAGCCGTTTGGAGGTTATACGCCAAACGTTCACAGGTAATTGTTACGTTTGACTGTCTATTTTGTCGCTTCTCGCCTAAACCCGACGGTATGGGTTCTTCCGCAGCAGTGGAAGATCTCGCTTGAGAAATTCCATTCTGTTTGCTTCCAAACGCTACCTTCGCTCTTCTTCAGTCTCATTGTCTCGATCATTATGAACTTGATTTATGCTACACACACACCAACCGAAATTTTGACGCCTCCTGGTGACTATTTCTTATCACTAACTATAAATAACACGACAATAAACCTCTAAATATAGTAAACACACTATGTTTTGCGTTGCGAAAGAAACTGTAATTGAATACAAATTAATGTGAAACTATCAATACTGTATGATCATGTCCGTCCAGCCCAGTAGTTGAACTTATGATCGCTTCACGGAAAACCTTATAATTCGCAGTTTGTTTTGATCATGTCCCGCTTTCTCATGTTTGTTTACAACAATAGAGTGATACTGTACGTGATATAGTGATACTGTACGTCCTCTCTGCCGAAATTACGAGTATAGTAACACCGTTAGTGAGATGAATGGTATAGGAACGGCTTAATTTTTCATTCAAATTCGCTGAGCCGTTTCGGAGAATAACAAAAGTATAGGAAACCCACATTCATGTTGGAAATTCAAACGCACGGAAAGAAATTAACCTTCTCGTACTTAATTTATCTGAAAGTTACAATTTTCTGCGCAAATTTTTATTTCCGTAAGAACCTTGTACAATTAATAACATCAGTAAAGCCGTTCTCAAGTTTATGCGTGACGAGGGGAAATAGGAATATGTAAACATATATATATATATATATATTAAAATTTTTAATAATTATTAATTACAGACAGTGTCAGTCATTAATTTTCGATCTAGGAAGTTTTTGTCTAGATAGTTTCCTATCCCCAAACTCTGATTGGTTTCCAGTAAACTTTAGCCGGTTCCTTTACACAGTCTGTAGAGACGCTGATGACTCATCCAATTACAGATCTATAACCTGAGAAGCCTCAGTTAATCAAACCTTAAATGGAAAACTACAACATATGAAGTTTAATAGAGCTTTTCACATGAATAATCTGATGTGTTAATGAAAAGAATTTGTCCAATATTTGGCTACATGACAGTGATCTAAAGATTGGCAACTGAATTCATCCCATGAACATAATTTATTTTAATGAAATACTCATACTTTATTCATACATATTTTATTGGAGTTAAATATTCTGTTCAAGTAATTGCATACACAAAGTTACACGTAACACATTTAAGCGCGCGCGCTGAGAGATAATTCACCTGTATGCCCTGAATGTGGACTTAACGAAACGTTAGATCACGTGTTTTTATTTTGTTCGAGATTTTCAGATAAGATACGAGAATGAGAAACCTGAATAACACCCGATAATATGCTGATTTTACTTTTTTTTAACTCGAACAAAGTAAGCATATATGCCTGTAAAATAATTTAACGATTAAAACATTTCGAGAAATAGAGGAATGATAACGTTTAACTGTGACAGAGCGAGACGTTACGACTGCTTCCTGAGGATGGTCAACGGACATCATTTGAAACGGATGTGGTTTTTAGTGCTTACAATCCCACACTACTATCCACTCCCTCTTCTGTTCTTAACCCACAAACCTACCTTTAATGCTAATTGTACAAGACTCTCATGTCTTAAAACGTGGCCTATTAATCTATCCCTTCTCTTGGTCAACGTTCTCCAATTTGTTCCCCTTTCCCCAATTCTGTTAAGAACTTCCTTGTTTGTGATTCTATCCACCCATCTGATTTTAAGCATTCTCCTATAGCACTAAATTTCAAAGGCTTCTATTCTTTTCATTTGTGCAACTCCTATCGTCCACATTTCACACCCATATAACGCCAGACTCTATACGAACATTTTTAACAACGATTTCATGATATTCACATTCCTTTGGCTGAAAGTAAATTCCTGTTCTTAGCGAAAACCTTCCTTGCCTGTGCTGTCCTATTCTTTATGTCTACTATACTTCTACCATCTCTAGTTATTACGCTTCCCAAGTAGCCGAAATCCTTAACCTCGGTTAAAATATCCCTTCCGAATCTAACAGACTTTGTTATTCCACTGTTTTAAACTACACTCCATTACCTTGGTTTTACCTCTATTAATACTCATATTGAACTCTTTCTCCAGGACCCCGTTCATGTCATTTATTATGGTTTCCATGTCTTCTTCTGACTCCCCTAATACTACAATATTGTCGGCAAAGCGTAGGGTTTTTATTTCTTCTTCTTGCAGTATGATACTTTTTTCATATTCTGTTTTAACTTTCTTAATTGCCTGTTCTATATATAAGTTAAACATCATGGGCAACAAACTGCATCCTTTTCTTACTCCTTTCTTGATTTCTGCTTTCTTCTCTTGATTTTCTGACTGACTTCTGTAGAGGTTATGTATAAGCCTCCTTTCTCGATAAGTATACTTCAAAATCTTAATAGTGCGTTCTAGCTCACGTTATCAAACGCTTTTTGTAAACCTACAAATGCCATGAGAGTAGGTTTGTTTTTTCTAATTCTGTCTTATAATATTAGCCGCAAAGTCAATAATGCTTCGTTTATTCCTATATTCTTCTTAAAACCGAACTGATCTTTTCCTAACTCTCATTCTATTTGAACTTCCATCCTCCTATATATTATTTTCGTTAATATTTAGCATGCATGAGATACAAAGAACTACTTCATAAAAACCTAACACTGGAGATCAAGTTGAAGTTCTCTATACTGATTTTAAAAAAAGCCTTCGACACAGTTAATCATAAAATACTAATTATACACTTTTGAACTTTCTGACCATCTCATAAAACTTTTAGGGTCCTACCTACAATACAGGCAACAATTCGTATGTTACAATGGTTTTGTCTCTGAAAGATTCAATACTCGATCAGGCGTATCGCAAGGATCGAATCTTGGACCATTGCTATTCAAATTATTTATAAACGATATTACCAAACACATAAATTCAAATGTCCTTATTTATGCGGATGATGTAAAAATTTTCAGAAAGATAAACTCGAATTCTGACTGTGCGGCTCTTCAAGAAGACCTGGGCAATATTCTTGAATGGTCTCAAATACATAAACTTTTCTTTAATAGAAAAAAAATACGTACCTTCTACTTTTACACGTTATAAGAAGTATTTGATGTACAACTACACAATGGCGACTGATCAATTAGCAAGTATAATTTCAGTTAAAGATCTCGGCGTAATTTTCGATCGAAAAGTCGCTTTTGGTGATCACAATTTTTTTTTGGTTAACAGGCTACATGAAACTGATCCTGAAACAGGCAACTCCTCTTTATATCATAGAAAAGGAATTTAAAGGGGGGATGCGGAAGGTAGAGTAAGGTAGCCAAAAGGTTGACTAGGGCTCCCGGGCTATAGTTTAAGTATCCTACTATGTGTTTCACCTAAAGAGATGCAGGGAAAACCCTAGGAAACTTGAACTAGGTAGGTCGGGCATTGGGTACTATTCTCATACCCTTCCGAATGACGGGTGACGAGCATTCCCTTCTCCGCGTCTCCACCAGTTCCAGGAAGCAGTTGGCCGACTGATTCAATGGGATCAGCGGGCAACTCTTGCCTTATGCCCAACTTCTTCAACCCCAGTACATAAAACTCCAAAATAGGTGAAGATGTCTCGGCATGTGAGAACTTTGGTAAAACCCAGAGAGAGTTCGAGGCATTCCCTACATAATCAGGTGAGCCCCGCAGTCACTCTGGGGTGAAGCGCCTGCGGGGAACTCCCTCAGGCACTTCTTCCGACATGGTGATCACATATACAAATCCACACAAAGAGCGAACAAAGTCATTCGACTAATTGTAAGAAACTCCAAATATGTTAAGAAATACATCCACCCTGTTACATCTTTATTCATCTCTAGTACGGCCAATATTAGAGTAAACATCACTGATTTAGGATCCCATATATAAGAAAAAAACTCACGAAGTAGAGAAAACGTTTATAAGATTTCTCTATTACATGGACTCTGAGCGTTACAGCTTAGACAAGCCATATGAAGAGCTTTTGGAAATACATAGTATAGATAAACAATCAACTAGACCAGAACGAGCGTCAATACTTTTTCTCGTCAAACTATGTAATGGCAAAATAGATGACAACACTTTGTTATCCTACGTACATTTTCATGTACCATCGTTTACTAAGAGACAGCAGTCAGCAGCCAGTCCTTACTTTATAACACAAATATTAAATCAGTAACAGCCTCAAAATCTCCAATGCACCAAATGACTGCCCTTTGCATCAGTTACCACATCAATTAGATTTGTTTCATTGCAATTGCATAGATATTACTTATTATCCAATAAAATCTTTCAACCAATAGTACTTAAATATCTCTTCTGTTTATATGTCCTACTAATACTTCACACTTGTTTATTTCATATGAATTTCACGAGATTTGCAGTCGCTGAGAAGGGCTGCCATGGAACTCCTTCCGGAGACATGATTTCGAATATCGTCTTGTATCGCTCACAGTGCAGTGTTATCTGTGCAGTGCAGCGTACTCTCGAAATTTAGTGTTATTTGTGAAGTGAGTTTTGTGATTATCTACATTAATAACTTTCACAGTGATTCTTCCCTAAAACCGTAGAAAATTCTCTTCTATTAACACGCAAAGTATTGTTCATATTTGAAAATATTTTCTCAATAATCACCTTTTATTTGTAATTTAATTTTTACATATGAAACTAACCTCAATTTGATATGCCTCGTTAAGAAAAAATTGTAATGTAATACAATATTCACTATAGTTATTGTATACGATTGTTCGTAATATAAATTCTTCTATTATAACATACGTAAATGGACGTCCGCGTAGTACCTACAAATAAATAAATACCAAACTAATTGCCCTGTGCCGTTCGCATCTATCAGCCTCAGCCATCTTTGGTAATTATGTTTTTACTAAAATCTTCTGGTATTCTTCCTGTTTCATAGATTTCGCAAAATTATCCTGAATTGCCATGATATTGCTTCTTAGCCCGTTTTTCTTATCAACTCCGCTGAATGTTATCAATTCCTGGCGCTTTACAGATGCTCAGGTCTGTCAGCCATGGCCCTGGCAAACTCTGTCCCCAATTCTTCATCATCCACCTCTAAATGAATTAAATAGCAATTAAGATTAATTTTAAAAAATCAGTTGAGAAGATTGTGTTAATTGGGCAAAGGTGCAAGATCTTGTATTTTACCGCGTGGTGTCCGTAACAATATCTAGTTTGCGAACAATAAGACTGCAATAGTAAGCAATGTTCATTCCAATTTCTTTGTGAATTTTTGTCAATGGAGATTTCCACCATATTCATTTATTTATTTTTTGTTTTTACTAGCAGAAGTTAAGGGCTTTCGTGTCCTGTGTGAGAATGTCTGAGAAGAATTTTACGATAAATAAGTATATAATTGTTCCTAACGTAAATTTTGTTAAAAGTTTCAAATAAATATTCCGGCTAGTTCTTTCAAAAGTATTTTACGTAATTCAATAATCGTACCACAAACTGCATCTGCTCCTCCAGAAGATGATGCTACTTAATTTATCTGTCTGTTTCTGTAGTTCTAAATCAGTTATCTTCGTCCGTAAACTATTCAGGATCGACAAGAAAATCCCACACATCTTAAAAGCGCTGACAGTCTTTTCCATTGTGACAGATCTACCGTAGGCAGTGCCAACTAGTTTTAGTTCTTGGAATTGTGTAATGACTCTTCCTGGCTGCTTCTGCGAGGTAGGCCTTGAATGCTTTAAAAAATCAACAGTCCAGTGGCTGAGGTTAGTGACTGCTGCGATGAGGAATCTATAGCACGCGATAATTGATGAAGCATCTTAATTGGATAATTGGGGCAAAAGTGCGTATTTGTGTTGCGAACTTTTGTCCCATGAGCCACTTTCTGCCAATCATACTGAAAGTTCTATATATTTCGTGCCGTTTACTTTACTAGCCAGCTCTCTGGCGGAAGTAAGCATTATTATTGCAAAACGTCGTGCTAGACAAAAAAAATACTATTGCGGCTTTCTGAAGAAAGACAGCGATTCATGAACTATTTTTAGAATCTAGTGAATATGGACATCTCAATTTGATCGCAGGAAGAGTAGAGGAAATCAACGGATTTATATAGTTTCACTATGAATGTCAAATTTAATAAATATGTGTCTGACACATGATTAATTGAAACCTACCCTAATTACCTTCAAGACGAATAAAGAATATGAATCTTAACTAACATTTGCTTAACGAAAGCTTTATTGATAAACGTCCTCAAATACGGCAACTGAACCATCATTTGATATATATATATATATATATATATATATATATATATATATATATGTATGTGTGTGTGTATAAATATACTAATTAAATTAATGGATTTTATTCATGAGAAGTTTGGGAAAACTATGAACATTGAAAAATGTAAATGAAGGAACGCCGGACATGAAAACGAATAATACAATAATATGGTCATAATGATATACCCCTGTAGGTGAATATCATCCTGTTCTCACTGAATTCTTGAATCCGTGTTGCTGCGTTGAGCGTGAGCCACGGATTGAACGCAATCTGCCAGTATATCCCCTCAGAGTCACCTCCTACCCTTCTTCCTCTTTCTCAGGAGAGTCAACCACATCCATCACGTTGACAAGATATTTCACCCTACTACATTCAGCCAGCCTTGTTTTTTGTTCATTCATTTATCAGAGGTCACCATATCAGAAGCACTGATAATTTAAATATTCGATAGTATAAAAATATTGGTGTTTGTTCTTGATGTCAAAATATCCCTCATAAAAACTATGTTTAGCGTGTTTCAGTTTAAACCGAAGGAAGATTTTTACTTGAATTCAACTAGAATACTTATACGTTCATTATTGTTTTCTGATAATGACTGTCATTCAAACTAATTCAACGCCCGTTTCAATAGAAGTGATGATTGTTCTTCACTCGATACAACTTTCAGCCGATAAAGTAATACGAGTTCCCAATATGTTACTATAAAAATACTGTTTAAGTTATTGATTCTTGAATGCTACATTAATATTTAATGCTTATTACGTGTTCTTTGCTCTTGTTGATATCTATTAGAATTGCGAAGATAAAAATTCGCACACAACCAATGTATATCTAGTGAATATTTGTACTGAAGAAACAGTAATTGAAGCTAACATTCTGTACTATTTATGAAATATTAAATGCTTTAGAAATCAAAACCATGTTGATAGTAATTAAGTTACATATATTGCAATAACTGTCTGGTCGCCCGGCGATGCCCTGTAATAAGTGCATGTGGCAATCGCTATTTCGTTTGATCAAAGGCTGAGAAATTCCCCACAAGTCGACAGCAAGGTGGGACATTTGTGATCCGGGCATGTTCTATCCACAGCTTTGCAGATTATGGAACTTTTAGTTGAGCCCAGTTCATTGACATCGGGTATTTTGAAGGTTGCATTTCCCTCCACAAATTAGATAGAAAATTCGCCGACCATTTGATTGGGATCCTCAATCCCAATGACCTCCTCATGATAAACGCCATCCACATGATGGTGGGAGGCAGGAGAAGTGGAACAAGAGAGAAACGGAGAAATTAATCAGTTCAGTAATGATCATTGAACAACGAAGAAGTCAGGAAATATAAATTGATGCAGACGTGGAATATAAATTGATCAGTCGGGAATGGAACTTGGAAGTAAGAAAGCAAGTTGAAGAAGGATATAGTGTGGTGGGGGGAGATTGGTCGCGAGTGAGAGAAGTTTGTCCTAAATATCGAGACAAACATTGAGAAGACAGCAGCAGCAGGAAAGAAGACAGGCGGCAGGGTTCAGGAAGGTGGCCCCACCCATTCACGTAATCCGGGCACCAGAATTGTTGGAAAGACGGCCAGGAACTGAACGTGACCTACGGGAACAGCCTTGTTACTTGTGCTGATGGAGGAAGCAGCCAACTCACAAACGAATAAGTACGGAAAATAGGTGTGTGTGTCAATGGAAAAAATGCTAAATGACTATGTTTCTGCTTCGAAAATCCGCACATTATTGACCCTTTAAAATGCCGAACTAGTTGTAGTATTTCGCAATGGATCCTAAGTCTTGTATTTATTGTTGATTGAATTAATAAATTTAATTTGTTAAAAGTCTTACTAAATAAATGGCTCATAATTTAAATTAAAATTCAATCCCCCATTAAACTATCATAAATTTGGCTTACAAAAACGTAGGGGGACGAATTGCAGCATTACGAAGTCTATGTAACACTTTAATTCCCCATTAAATCCCCCATTAAACTATCATAAATTTGGCTTACAAAAACGTAGGGGGATGAATTGCAGCATTACGAAGTCTATGTAACACTTTAATTTTGTGTATCAAGATAAAATATTATTTTTCTACATTATTTGTTTGTCTATCACTAGCTAATTCAATTATAATTTATTTTTGTTGTGTTTACGATCGATTAGTGGTCTTCGTATGTATCTCGTTTGCCGGATATATATATATATATATATATATATATATATATATATATATATATTGTGATAGAAAAGGCGGATTTTGTGATGTTGTGGCGTTATGAGGCACAGTTCGGCAAACAACAATGGCTAGTCGGCTGAAAGATGGTGATTCCCCGCGGGAGAGTCCCGCCGAGCGTGTGTAAAAAATGACGATGGTGAACCCCCGCGGGAAAACCCCCACCGAACGTGTGTAAAAAATGAGGGCGGGGAACCCTGAAATTTTGTGAAATAGGGGAATTCCCGTCGGAAGATTTAAAAGGGGAAGCCGATGGGTGGCTCACCCCAGAAGGCAGGCGAGTGGAGGAGAGGACGGACGTGGTCCGAGCTGCCAGAAGTCAGACGAGTGGAGGAGAGGACGGACGTGGTCCGAGCCCCCCAGAAGTGAGACGAGTGGAGGAGAGGACGGACGTGGACCGAGCAGATACGGAGAAGTCAGATGAGAGGAAGACAGGACGGACGTACGGAGAATTGAAACGGGTGGAGGAGAGGACGGACGTGGTCCAAGCAGCCCGAGAAGTCAGACGAATTGAGGAGAGGACGGACGAGAGCAGACGTGTCCAGACGTGATCAAATCCTGCAAGACGCCAGAGAGACGCACAAAAATTCGAAAGGTGGATGTTTGTTGGCCCAGTAAGCTATAAAAAATATTGTGAAACTTGCTCATTGCTCTGGATAAATAATATTTAATTTTTCTATTTTCAGCTACTGCATTCTCCATCTCTTGAAAGACCCAAAATCCCCTGAGATTAAGCCCGTGTATTCACTTTAAATTAATAAATGAAAAATTTTAAAATTGATCATAATTTGCTCTGTTAATTAATTAATGTTTTATACCCAAAAAAGTATATTACTATATATATATATATATATAATATACCATGTTTGTAAATTTACCAACTTTTTATAGCACTCCCAAATATCGTTACTGTAGTATCTACTTTTTTCTTCCTTGGTGGTTTTGGCAAAGAAACATTCCTAAAGTGTTTTTACTACAGTGGTGCCAATCCCATAGTATGACAGAGTTTTTTTGTGTAATTTGCATTTTATATAGCGAAGCAAACAAAAGCGAAAGAACTCCGTCGCATTTTTTATTATAAAAAGTAGAAAAAATGGAACGGGGCTGGTACACGAAGTTTTTTGATTAAAGACAGTGAAATCACTTTTGTTTAGAATACTTTACTTGTGTGAAACATTAGCACATACATACTTTAGAACCTAATTACTTTTAATTTCTTTCATAATTTTTTACACACTATCACTCTCATTGCCACGGTCAGATGATTTACTAAACATAAAAATTATTTGCAAGAAATACTCTAGAATTATACAAAATATTGTCACCTCCAGAGTAAACGGTGCTTTAAGAATTTATTACATTAGCACATATCACAAAACGAAGTTACTTTTAGTCTACAGAAAAAGAATACCCACAATTGTTTCCTCAAAGTTGAGGTACGGTCTATTATACACGCTTAAATACGGTATATAAGTTACTAAAATATTTTAAATATTAAATTATATTTGACCTGTTAATGTGTACTAACTTTATGTTTTATATAATTAAATTTATTTTACTTTATCGTGAAAGAATAATTATGAAGGGCGTAATCTACAATAATTTAAACTTTCTTGAAAAGAGGCCGTAAGTTAATGAAGGACCCTTGGAACACTTCTTTGGACGAGAGCCGTACGTAGATCCGTCATGTTGCTCCCCGCGGAAGTAATTGGTAATCACATCGGGTGCATTAACGCCGCAAGGGGCGTCGTCGATGTTTTTCCCGATGCCCCGCCTCGAGTGGATGATGAAGTTGCAGTTTCGGCACAATAGACATAATGAGGCGTGCTGGACGAGCTCATAATTTGAGTACAGCCATATCCCTCCACGATGGCACAATAACGAGCGACCATTAACACAACAAGAAACAACTCCAAATAACAGATTCAAATAATACACGCGCAAAAGTGGCAGCTGAGTATCGTTTTTCAGTTAATTGGAAATTCTTTTATGAACGTTTATAGATATTTTCGAGACTCCAGTTCCTTTAAACTATATATTAAAAACTACTAATGTATTTATATGAATTAGTTTCTTATCTATAGAATTGATTCAAATCTATAGCTAATATTGTAATATACTCTTCTCCTTTAATTAATATAAATAAATAGAACAAATGAAATAAAAGAAACTGTTTTAAAACAAAGTACTCAGTACAGCAAATTTATTAACGTTAAAAAATACAACATATTGAAAAAAGAATGAATTTTAATGAGTTATAATTAGTGAAACTATCAAAATTGGGCGATTACGTTGAATTTAAAACATTGCCATTGCTTTACTCAATCTCATGAGAATCCTTTTCATCAGGGAACAAAGATGGATAGAATTACAAGAGAAAATTTTAAGTGCTCCGGTTTTTTTTAAGAGGATTGGAATCACTTTGTATATAGCTGTTTTCTATCTGTTACTATCTGTCTTCCGCGAGCTGGAACATGCTGCAAGCTGGTTGGAAGCACAGCGATGGTGATGGATGGTCCAAGCAGCAGCGTCGACGCAACTCAAACAAATCTGCCAGTAATTTTCAGACTGCCGTGGATTAGTTGGCACGTCTTTTCAGTTACTTATTCCAGTGTCGTTCTTCGAAACTTCCACATATTGCTTCCCACCAATAAAGACTTTTAGAATATAATACTTTTTAAATCAAACTACGCAACAGAAATAGGCCCAATCAATTATATTATAATCCGTGACAATTAGCGACACAAATTATGGCTTCAACACTAAATGCAACCCCTGGCATCCTCTAGTAGACGCCACGACGATGTACGGGTCCACACATTACTCAGAGTTTAACAGTTTTTAATGCCAGTGGAATTTAAGACATACGCGTCAGCTAAAGTCCACCATAACACCCAAAAATACACTTCGTTATGGTATATTAAACCACAAAATTTATTAAAGCCAATTTCTCTAGAACGTAATATCTACTACTCATTGGCGTGGGAACTCTTTTCCCTTAAAAGGGGGAAGGAAGAAACCTAAATCTTCCAACGATCGAGAGTGCACTACAATACACAAAATTTCAAGTCGATCGGCTGAAAGGTATGTGAAATTGTAATGGCCAAATAAGATTGACAGGAAGAAAGAATCCTAAATCTTCAAAAGATCGTCAGTATCGTTTTTAGCATGTCTACGGCTGAAAGAAAAAACAGTGTCATGGCAATCGGTTGAATGGTTTAGGAACGCCTAAGACAAAACCTTATAGGGAACCTGATAACTGGCAGTGTGTTTAAAGCAGATGCGGTATATATTCTACCGAGAGGGTTACATCTCTCTTAGGTATCCTGCTGGGAAATGAGTTAGAGCCAGGTGGAGGTTGACTTCCTCCTTCCTCCTTCCTGGTTTTCCTCTTTCCCTCGCTCCCTTGGTCCATGGCCAAGGTAGCTAATTTAAGACTCCTGCAGGCTTAAATTAGCTACCTTGGGCAGTTTGAGAGGTGTATGTACGGGGGTCGAAGACCTTCGGCATACGGTAAGAGTTGTTCGCTGATCCTATTGGACCAGTCGGCCAACTCACTCTCAAAACTGAACAAGGCACGGAGGCGGGTTTGTTGCTTTCCCACAACAATCCAGTCTCCCGTCATCAGAAGGGCGCAGGAGTAGTACCCACTAGCCCGACCTACCTGATGCAGGTTTTCTAGGGTTTTCCCTGCATCTCTTTAGGTGAAACACCGGGTAGGATCCTTAAACCATAGCCCGGGGGCCCTAGTTAACCCTTGGCTACCTTGCTCTACCTTCCGCATCCCCCATTCCTACGCTATTAAAGGAGAGTTGCCTGCTTCAGGATCACCCTCATGTAGCCTGCCCCCCCCCCCCACACAAAATTCTATTTGTCTCTCTCTGATTTTTAAGTTTCTCACATGCCGAGGCAACTTGATGTATTTTGGTATGGGGTCGCAGAGCGTGGACATACGGTGGGAGTTGATCAATCAACCAGAGAGCACCTACATTTGGTGGAGGCACGGAGATGGTATTTCTGCGTCACCTCATCCGTCATTCAGGACGGGTCTGGGATAAGTACCCAATATACCGACCTACCTTGTCCTGTGTTCTAGGATTATCTCTGGATCTGTCACTGGGTAGGATCCTTAAACTATAGCGCGGAGTCCTCAGTCAAACGTTAGCTACCGTAATCTACCTTTCACATTCTCCCTTTTCACTTTCCTTCCCATGTAAATAAAGAGGAGTTACTTGTTTCAGGATCACCCACGTGTAGCATCATACCCTCCAGAAATCTTATTTATATAGAAGATACAGTATTATTTATCAATATTATTGGACGTATATAAAATAGACTTTAAGAGGCAAAAATAGAATATTCTGTGAAACATAATTGGATAATACAAGAAGTACTTTTAGAACTATTACGAAACGATCAAACTATTACTGCTGTTATTTCAGTTTTGTAAGGTTGTATTCATTTTATTTATTTCCTGCAAATTATTATTTGTCAACTATAACAAGAAAATTAAGCAGTAAAAACGAGCAGAATTTCTTCAGGTTCTGAAATTAAAATGTTTGACGAAGATTGAGAAGACACGAGACGGCTTATCAAAAGAGAAAACAGAATCCTGCACAACATCGAATTCCACATACGTTTGTTGTTGTGGTATGCAGGAATAAGCCTGGTGTGCTAAAAACACTCCATGCTAACCTATCTTGCACAAGCCTTTTCATACATCCTCCTAAATCTGCTTAGCGTATTGAATCCTTTGACTACCTCTTTTATTTTATTATTACCCGACACACTTCTTTCTAATGCTAATTTTCCCACACCTATATGGCCTATTAATCTATCCCTTCTCTTAGTCAACGTCCTCCATATTGTTCTCTCTTCACTTATTCTGCATAGAACTTCCTGGTCAGTTACCCTATTACCCTATCCTCCCATACTTCTATAGCGCCACGTTTTGAAAGTTCCTATTTTCTTCCTGTCTGCAACTCCTATAGTCCACGTTTCGCATCCATATGTACACTTTTTAGCTATGATTTCATAATATTCACCCTTATATTACCCGTAATTAAATTCAGCTTTTTCTCGAAAGCCTTCCTTGTCTGTGCTATCCTACTCTTTATGTCTACTATCAATTTCATTAACCGCGAACAATATTTACTCGCACCCACTTATCTAATGTCGGTTAACGTTTTTATTTTCTGTTCCCTAACCCCTCTTACCCTTACAGTATTCGCTTGCTTCTAATAAATGTTGGTTAAATTTAAGCAATGTTTCACGTTAAATAATTTAATTGACAAGTTTGATACGTGAGGGCATAATCTATCCTATCGGAAGCTCTAAAGTGTGTGTCTTTATTGTAGGATTTTTTTTGACCTGAAAGGGTAAAAAGAAGAAAAATAAATTTTCAAAAGATCAACAGAATACTTCTGTGGGATGATCAACGCTAAAACCAAAATTTCACGACAATCGAATGAATGGTATATGAAAACTCGCTGTTAGTTTTGAACAGTCCAGCTTTCGGGTGGCAATTAAATGGATTTACAAATAGTATTATTAATATCTTCTGAAGCTTGCAATATATCAAAATGGAACATGCACTGAAATTTAAGTTATATCTTCCATTTTAATCCCTCAAGCTCTCATTGAAATATTAGAAAATTTAGATTTGTTGAAGCTATTTTTTTTAATCTTGAACGTGACGATTTGGTTAATTTTAAAACTGAGGGACCGAAATAGGAACAAATGTCATTAATTCTGTCAAACTTGCAATGTATTATATTATAAGTTATGTTCTTGTATATATTGGTATTATATTAGTCTTTACGCTAGATGTCGATGTATCGACGCACATCGCAACAGATGTTTAAATCCTGGGTGAGTGACGCCTGATGTTGTTTGTAATTGACGAGAAATATCACGCTTTATACATGTTTTATGACAAGCTAATTGTCTCCTTTTGTTTTGATTTATTGGACGAATGTAACACTTATGTGAATTTGCGGCTTTTATTAATTTTACTACTTCAATTATATTTATTGGTACGGATGAATGTGGCTCGAACTGCATGAAGCGGACATATTGAAGGTAGAATTTATCATTTGACTCTCACGCATATTGGGCTGCGTTTGAATTGTTTGTTTATACTTTTAATACGAGTTTAAATAAGGCCAAAAACAGACAAAAATTAATTAAACATAACAAACTATAATTTAAAAGCAACTACGTGTTTCGGTTCTGATCTGAATCTTCTTCAGGCTGAACTGAAAAGCAATGCACAAAGATTATAACATTTCAAAGATATTACAGTAGAGCGAAAGAATACAGTAATTAAAGAACCAAAGAACATTTTTTTTAAAAAAAAGCAAACATAATAATTATACATTTGGTACATTACATTTCATGAATTAAGATATTATATATACTACAGAGTAAATCAGTGTCAGTTTTTACATTCAGAACATTAAAGTTGTGTTCAATATGAAACTAATCGGGATTTTTAGTTACTGTCTTTGACTAAAATTTGAAAATTAATCCGGTCAATAGTGTGGTTTGAATCTTACATTTGTTTTGAAATAACAAATGTGTCTTGTGAAAGCTTAATATTAATTAATAATGTTCCTTTATTCTGGTACTGATGAATCGTTTAGTTTTGCCTATGTACATACGCAAGGACAATAATTGCAATTTAATTTAATGTGAATTTTGTTTTTATCAACTAGGTCTTCAAATGTTTTGCAATAATGGATAAATTATTGTATGATTTAGTTATGAGCTGGATGTTGTATAAAGGACGGTGGAATGGCGTATTAATGTGATTTGTTAAGGGTTTCATGGGATTGGTGTTGAATATTTGGCCTTTCTGTTTAAGTAATCGTTTTTGAAGAAACTTATTGATGAAACATTGAGATACGATTTAGCTGTTAATATATCTTTGTCTATTTCAATGTTGAAACTTGTGACGTGACAGGAAAATGGTTTTATCTGTAAGGTTATATATAGTGGGTCCAGATCAAGACGGAAACATGTAGTTGTTTTCAAATTATAGTTTGTTATTTTTGTCTGTTTTTGGCCGTATTTAAACTTATATTAAACTTACAGACAATAATAACTATTACATACTTTTAATCCTAGCGTCGATATGTCGTTTGAATCCACTGACTGTCTTGACATGGATTTTGTTTTTGATTTAATAAAATCTTTATCTGTATGATGTAGAATTTATTTATGATAATGTTCATAGTAACATAGCTTGACACATGTAATGGGGAGACATGGATTACCACACACATACATATCAGTTCTTTTGGAACTCTTGTATATTGGTTTCGTAATGTAAAATTAGTTATGTCATATATGCATTGAATACATTTATAATTTGAGGGGATTATACAATTTGGTCTTCGCTGTTTGCGAGGAGGTGGGAAATTTCTTTCCTTTTAGATATGCCGATGACGTTTTGAGAGAAATGATTTTGATCTGAGATTATATGGTTAAATTTATATTTAACACTTCTACCCCGTCATTCGGAAGTGCGTGAGACTAGTACCTGTTAGACTGACCCACTTGATGCAAGCTCTGTAGGTTTCTCTCTAGCCCGGCCTTAATTTAAATTCACTTCCCATGTTATTAAAGGGGATATACCATTAAGTGGATGCTTCTCGTGTAGTGTATCACCTAAAAATTAAAGTACCTTAGTAGGATAACCATTGAAACCAAGACATGTAATCTGAAATATTTTTAATTGATTGTCTCAGTGAATAATAAAATATCTGCCAGTTGGTCGTTAAGTATGTATTTTTAAAGTTAAAAATTGACGTTAATACAAAAATATTAATACTTACTTTTTGAACAGTCATGAGACGCATGGATTTAGATAATTCAGTACGCTTATTATTTATTAATGTATGTAAAATATGTACTGTTGCACGATAATACTTGTTGAGTAAACAAATATGGAAAGGTTGGAAATATGTATGTAGAATACCACCAAACAATTTAATGTGAGCGGAATGAACAGTTAATTTTAAATTGTAGAAGGTAGTTTTTAGTGTACATAAGTTTACTAAATTAATAAGGGTTTAATTAATTTCATTGCAATTAAATACATTTTGTGGAACTCGTTGGGTCAATGCACCTCTGGTACCGAGAGCCATGGCAGAACAAATACCCATTGAGACGGCTTTCTGTGAGCGGTTAAATGCTGTCGATGACCAGCCATGGTTGTAAATCCTCCTTGATCGTCAAAATATTATCTCCTATGAACAATACCCACGAGAAAGTTGGAATATACTACAGCGCGAGGATTCAGGGATTCTCAATTAGACTTTTTAACTCCGTTTTGGTAACGTGTAGGGGTATTATTGGCCAAAGTGGTGAATAAATCGGTTATGGAGAGGTTAAAGGGAGATATTTATGGAAGAGACGTGAAAACACAGTTATGAACGAGGTTTATTTTAGTTAAAATCGAGGGTTTTGATAAGTTGGTTATTGATAAAATTTAAGTCAGCGTGACGGACGAGATTTCAGACAGACAGTTATAAACCATACGGGAAACATTAGAAATGACGTAGAAGCGGTGACGATAAGATTCTCAAATACCCATGTTTTTCAAGGGAAGATACCATGAAAGCCATCGATTAAATTTTACAGTGATCATCCCAACGATTAATATTTGAAAATATATAGACCAAGGTATTTAAGCCCACGAATCTCTAAGAAAGAGAAGCAATTTACTTTTCAATTTATAAATTGTAAACTCAGTATATACTGTACTTTACAATAATTTGTTTTACTTTATAGCCCAACTATTTGATATTTCAATATTATATTTAATTTAATTATATTTATGATTTTACAATCTTAATGTACCACGAAATAAAAAACATAAAAATATGAAACTAATATTATTTTTTTTATTCGAGAACATTTACAGCTCAGGGTCATTATGTAGTGCAGAATCTTAATTATGCAATTTAGTTTACGGGTATGGGTTAGACCTTGGCTAAGCGAGGGCTATTTTCCATCACTTAGGGCTGACTACGTCTGCTTCTGGGCTTGTAGAACAACTGGCGTTAACAGCTCGCCAGTGTCGTCGATTGCAGATAATGAAAAATTTCTTCCAATTACCCAGTTAATACGTTTTTTACAGTCTCACTCTGCTGAAGCTGAGAATGTCAAACTCCAAAGCTATACTCCTTTTACGTAGGTAATAGAATTCCTCTCCATTCCTCTCCTTCATTATTTATAATTTGCGGTTTGTCACAGCTGTCCCCTAAGCCACACACGCGAACCCAGTCAGGAATGCGCAGCTCATAACTATGGCAAGTTGAGGAACAATACCTCACGCCCTTCCGACTGTTCCAGTCACTCGCAGAAGTCTATAAATCACTACGACACATATTGACAGTGCATAACGATAAAATTTTCTTTTGTTGTTATTAAATATATTATACAAATTTTAAAAGACTTCTTAATAAATGTATTTTTATAAAAGTTATTCCAATTTCCAATTCGTAGAACATTAAAAGTTTAGCAATGTTAACGAAATGAACGCGCAGGATCTTCGCGATCAATCCAAAACATACTTGAGTAACAAATAATGCGATAGCATACATAACAACACTAATGGAAGACGTTGACACAGAACATGTAAAGCTTGTGTACTTTGAATATTTTAATTTAACTCTGTGATTGGAGAAATTGCTCCAGAAGAAATTAAATATTTAACTTGTAAGTAGAATAAATTCCAGAGGTATTGTGGTATTCAGTCCTAAGACTGGCCTGATGCAACCCTCCAAACTAAATTGACTTGCGCAAGCCTTTCATTTCCTTATAAATCGCACAACACAGAACCTCCCTAATCTACTTAGTGTATTCCTTCCATTGCCTCCCTCCCCACACATTTTCGTCTAATGCTAATTTTCAAGACCCTCGTGTCTTAAAACGTGGCCTATTAATCTATCCCTTCTCTTAGTCAATGTCCTGCATATTGCTCGCTTTTACCCTGCTCTGTTTACAACTTCCGCGTTTCTGATTCTATACACCCATCCGATTTTTAGTATTCGCTTAAAGTACGACACCTTTCAAAGGGCTCTATTCTTTTCCTTTCCCCAACTCCTATCTTCCAAGTTTCGCACCCATATTACGAACATTTTTGGCAACAATTTCCTAATATTCACACTTATGTTACCCGTACGTAAATCACTCTTTTTCGAGAAAGCCTTCCTTACCTTTGCTACATACTCTTTATGTCTACTATACTTCTACCATCCCGAGTTATTACGCTTCCCAAGTAGCAGAATTCCTTAACTTCCGTCAAAATATCCCGTCCCAATCTAACACCCTTTGTTATTCCTTTGTTTCCCATATTACACTCCATTAATCCTTATATGGAACTCTTTCTCCAGGCCTAGTTCATGACATTTATTACGGTTTCCAAGACTTCTTCTAACTCCCCTAATACTACAATATCGTCGTGCAAAGCGTAAGGTTTTTCTTTCTTCTCCTTGCAGTATGATTCCTTTTGCGTATTACCTTTTAACTTTCTTCATCGCCTGTTCTATATATGAGTTAAACAGCAGGGGCGACAGACTCCATCCTTGCCTTACTTCTTACTTGATTACGGATTTCTTTTCTTGGTCTTCTATTCTAATTACTGCTGCACGTCTTCTACATGTGTTAGCGTCCTTTCTCTATATTTTATTCCAGTGCTCTTCAGAATCCTTAATAGTGTGTTCCAGTTCACTTTATTGAACGCTTTTTCTAAATTTACAAATGCCATAAACGCAGTCCTGTTATTTCGAAATCTGTCTTCTAAAATTAATCGAAAAGTCAATATTGTTTCTCTTGTCTCTATACTCTTCCTAGAACCAAATCGATCTTCACCTAACTCGCATTCAATTTGTTTTTCTATTGCTCTATATACTATTTTCGTTTAATATTTTGCATGTGGGGGAAGCCAAGCAGATACCTAAGGTATCCTGCTGGGAAATAAGTTAGAGCCAGGTGGAGGTTGACTTCCTCCTTCCTGGTTTTCCTCTTTCCATCCCCCCCTTGGTCCATGGCCAAGGTAGCTAATTTAAGACTCCTGCAGGCTGAGACGACCTTGGGCACTTTGAGAGGTGTATGTACAGGGGTCGAAGACCTTCGGCATACGGTAAGAGTTGTTCGCTGATCCTATTGGACCAGTCGTCCAACTGCCTCTCAATACTGAACAAGGCACGGAGGCGGGTTTGTTGCGTTCCCACAACAATCCAGTCTCCCGTCATCAGAACCTGATGCAGGTTTTCTAGGGTTTTCCCCTGCATCACCTTTAGGTGAAACACCGGGTAGGATCCTTACACTATATCCTGGGGGCCCTAGTCAACCCTGGGTTAGCTTGCTCTATCTTCCACATCCCCCCTTTTCAAGTCCCTTCCTATGCTATTAAAGGGGAGTTCCCTGCTTCAGGATCACCCTCATGTAGCCTGTTACCCAAAAAAAAATATTTTGCATGTATGAGATATTCAATTAATTGTCCTGTGCTGTTCGCTTCTATCAGCCCCGGTCTACTTCGGTATGGGTGACTGCAACACAGTAATAGGAAGGAAACAGAAAGTGATGTAGTTGTCGACTATGGTATTAAAATATTGTGGTATTTTTCCTGTTTCGTAAATTTCGCAAACTTTCCTGAACAGCAATGAAATTATTTCTTCGCCCGATTCTCTTATCAACTCTGCTGGAATGTTATTAATTCCTGGCGCTTTACCATAACTGAGGTCTTTCAGCCATGGCCCTGTCAAACTCTGACCCTAAAATTTTGTCCCCCAACTCTTCGTCATTCACCTTCTCCTCTTCTTCTATTAATGACTGATCTAGATTACCACAATGATACAGCTCTTCTAGATATTCCTTCCATCTTCTCTTCTTCTTCTTTAACCATATTTGGCTTTCCATCTCCTCTGATGTTCTTCCTTCTATTTTTCCTCGTGCCGTATGTTTCTTTGATTTTCTTATAAGCTGCGTCTATTTTCTGTTTCACCATGAAATCTTCAACCGCTTTGTGTTTTTCTTGTAGCCAAGCCTCTTTGGCTGATTTGCACTTACAATATATTTCTTTCTTCAAGCGTCTGCACTGCTTTTTACCGTTTTCATATCTCGCGTTTTTGTTTTTACGCCTTTTATCAATCATTTTTATTATTTCTTGTGTTCTCCATTCTTTCCTATTGGTCTGAGCTATGCTTCCTAAATTTTCTTTTGCTGTTCTAGTCATTTCTTCCTTTAAGAGTGCCCACTTCTCTTCTATATTGTTTCTTTCTCCTTTCTCTATTAATCTACTTCTGATATCTTCTTTTGAAACTCTGAAAAACGTCCTGTTGTTGCAGTTTTTCTAATTCCCATCTTTTTGTCTTAATACCTTTCTTAAGTTTCTTCATTTCCAGTCTGCATTTCATAACCAGCATATTATGGAGATTATGGTCAGAGTTTATATCTGCTCCTGGGTTCGTCTTGCATTTCAGTACCTGATTCCTATACCTGTTTCTAACCATTATATAATCTAATTGGTACCTGCCAGTATCCCCCGGCTTCTTCCATGTGTATAGTCTTCTTTCATGTTTCCTCAACCAGGTATTCGTCACGACTAAACTGTGCCTAATGCAAAATTCTTCTAGCCTATCTCCATGGACCCCAACTACACCACTTTTACTTCCCTTTCCTATTACTTTCCAGTACGGACTTAATATAGAGTTGCAAGCAATTTTTCAAAAGATTCCAATGTTTACTTTACGTTGCGTATGCATTTGTCGAAAATAGTACGTAAAATTGTTTACCTTAAGTATTTTCATTCAATTATGAGCTATGGCATCTCTAATTGGGGAAACTGCTCAAGGAGAAATGAAATATTCAAGTTGCAAAAGTGTGTCATTAAAATATTTTATAGTGCGAATTATAGAACGCGTTGCAAGCCTTTCTTCAAAAGTTTGCAAATACTTACTTTAACGAGCGTATATGTTTCTGAAAACTTAAAGTTTGTAAACCGGAACATTAATTTGTTTCAAAGGAATGGCGAATTTCATGAATACGTGACCAGAAATCGTTCAGCTGTAAGGTCAGGCAAGCACCGCCTTGCTCTCCACCAGAAAAGTATTCACAATACCCCCGGGATAAATTTAAACAACAGCCTTCCTTCAGAGGTTAAAAACAATAACTACAAAAGTTTCGTAAATCTGAGTAAAACTATTCTATTAAATGGCGCTGCTGTTTTACTCTGTACACAAGTCTCTTAATCGTCCCCCTAATAATTAAAATCAAGGTTCCTGTAAATGTGATGAATGTTGGCTTGTAATATCACCTACTATATAGCTTTAAACTTTCTGTACCGTTTTTTCTGTTCTTTTGTTTGTTTGATGTCGCGCAGATCCAAGTAGTGAAAACTCCATTGCATGTGTTTGTGTTTCTCAGTGCGTATTTGTGCTCTCTTGTGTATTGTGTAATTTATTTAGTTGAAGATTATTTGTTATTAGTGATGTATCTTATTTTCTTTTTAAAATTATTTTAATGTAAGACGTTTCCTATTTCCTCAATCGAGGAGTAATGGAGACAACAATAAATCTAAAATATAAACACAAAATCTTAAATGTGAAAGTTTATAAAATGGTACTGAATTTGTTGGAAACGCCTGGCGAATTACAGGATTTCGCGACTGTAAATCGCGCAGCTCTAAGCATAATTTTTCTCTTTAGCAGAAAAGTATTCACCATACCAGGATAATTTTGTATATCAAGATAGTTTTATCCTACTCTTACGTTTGTGTCGTAAACTACCTGAAGCTATTACTGAAGGTAAACTCCTTGTCTTGCAGATCCAAGAGGGGACATATTGTTTAAGCGTGTGTATTTCTCAGTGTGTTTTTGTGCATTTTAGTGTGAGTGTCTTGTTTTTGCAGTCATTTTAGACTATATCTATTTTGTGTTACTTGATGTAATATCATTTCTCCTAAACTTTCCTCATCTCCTCTGGCGTCCCACAAGGTAGCGTATTAGCCCCCTTCATGTTTAACATTTACTCTCATGACATTCCCCGTCCTCTATCCACTAAAACAGTATTTTTATGTCAATAACATAGCTATCCTCCCTTTCTTCACCTAGGGTTTTCGAATCGTCCAAATAACTCCAAACGACCTCGAAATCTGGGAAAAAAACTGGAAGGTAAACATAAATCCTTCCAAATCTGTAATATTTCCATTCACCCTCAAATCATAACATCCCCTTACTCATTTGTTCTATCTTTTTGGCTCCAAAATTCCAATAAAAAAACTCCATCACTTACCATGGACTTATTCTAGACTCCATACGCTTCTGGAAACCCCATCTTACCCAACTTTCATCCAAAATTAACACTAAAATAAAACTACGGTATCCACTTCTTCACAAAATCTCTCCAATCTCTATCTCCGCTAAAAGACTCATTTGCCTTTCTGTAATCCGCCCCATACGGTAATACGCATGCTCCATTTGGAGGTCAACTGCAAACTCCAATGTAAATAAAATTCAAACCAAGCAAAACAGAATCCTTCCAATTCTCCATGGTACATTTGGAACTCGGTAATTCTCAATGACATCCAAATTGAACTGATCTATACCCCAATAAAATCATGTATATCCTCCTTAATCAGAAGCTCCATGAATCACACCAATGGCACTGGTCTTAGTAATCCTCCACACAACCGCAAACTCAAATGAAAACTACCAATCGACGACATCCTTTGACTCTCTCATTTAGGTAAACCTAACAATAATTTATTTCCTAGTTAGCTGGATCCTCAATCTCCGACTTCTTTTTAAAAAAGAAAATCTTCCTCTAATACTCTGTTAACAGGTACCCCTAATACCCTATATTATAATAAATTCTGATATTAACCGCCAATAATAAGCTAAATAAATGTTAATAACCGCAATAACAAAATTTATATTCAGAACTTGCTATAGAATTGTTTGTCAGTAGACATCCAATTACATCATGTAGTCATGTTAATTATTTATTCGACGAATAAATGCTATATGCCATGTAGAAACAACTGTAATACATCGGATGTAAGTTATCGTAATAAAAGGAAGAAAAAAACTTGATGTAATGTATGACGTGACGTAGTGTATTTCCTCAACAGGGGGCTAATGGGAGTAACAGTAAATGTAAATATAGGTTGCCTTCAAACGATCTGATTTCATGGATAATGAGTTAAGCGTGTGTGTTTGGACTCCTTAGCAAGCGCGTTGGTGCGACAGCAGTGGGTGCTGGCTGCTGGCTGCTGGCTGGTGGCTGCTGAATGGTGACTGGTGACTGGTGGGTGGCATATTTGAGTCCACGGGTGCCCCATGTGTTGTGGCCAGCCGCAGCCACGCACGATGTGGCGCCCGCCCAAAACACGCCAAAAGTTTAATTTAACATGCTCCGACCGTCAGCATGCGTCAATACTACACGCCTGCGCTACACACCAATAGAATCCTCCCCTACATGGAAACAAATACCACGTCTTCTCGCAATACTGATGCATATATATTTCGAATACAGTCTTTCGAAATGATTATGATTAACGGAACGTTCCCACAAATAATCTAATCTTCTATGATTCACATACATATTAAAAACTTTATCAATTACTAAAACCATGAGAAATTTAACAAACTTCAACATAGGACTGAAGCGGCCAATCACTGTAAAATCCCGGTTAATTAAATATCTGGAAAATCGGGGGAACATGTCTGTACACGATAAGGATTGATTTCAAAGAGTACTTCTTGAACTTACGGTGTACGAAAGTTTCGAATCTCAACGTCTCTAATGAGCAATAGATCCTTTATGTACTGTATAAATATAGCTTCAGATTTAACAGTGTTTTGACAGTTAAATATATTTGGTAAGCTTAGAGTCACGCTAGCCATTCTGTCCTTAGCGACTGCTGAAAGTCAGTTACAGATTACCACAAAGTGAATCAAGCTTTGAGCAGAGGCAGTCTAGATCTGGAAGGTTCAACTTGCCGGTCCGCATGAGATCGCCAACAATTTATTGCAATAAAATTTACATTTTCATTTACCAGGTTATCAAAAAGAATGAAATTTTAAAGCGAACCATTTCAATAATGAATTGAATGCAATTTATTGAGGAAGTTATGTACATGTAGCACATGTTTAATGATCAAAATTCAGTAAGATTATTTAGATACAGGCAGGCAAGACGTGGAAATTCCGACGTCAAGGTGGCGGTGAAAACGTGTCTGCCTGCAGAAACAAGAGATTAGGGTTGTTTTTGCTGAAGGGACGTTTACCCTGAAACATTTCCCAAGGACATCCTTTCCCTTCGTTAACACAAAAAATTCCAGCGCTGGACGGAGAAAGAATAAAAATTGTGTTGGAACTTTCCCTTGGAGAATGGGAAAAGAAGAGTTTAACTGGGAGATGAGTAGACGAAAAATAGTCAGGGCTGATTAAGATGTTGAAAGAACCAGAAGCAGGGAGGCAGCTGCTGTTTCTCGGAAGTGGAAGAGAATAGGAAGCAGAAGAAGTAGGAGAGAAGAAGAAATACACAATTAATAAGTTAGTGTTAATAGAGAGCTGAAAGTGGGTGAGCAAGGAAATGAGGGCAAATCTCGAACCCTACGAAGGCAGACGGGGGAGTGAGGGAGGAAAACTACTATTCAGAAGTTCCAGAATCACCTAGAAAATTGCTGCACGTTGTTACCCCAGTAATTAACCCTGAGAACCAATTAATATTTAAATAGTAATTCTCTGTAATATATATAATTGTAATAGTGCGTAGGGCCCACTAAAGAATTTTTTTATCATTGCGTTCTGACCAGACGACCTATTAAATAACGCAAATATTTTTAATTTTTCAAATCATTTCAAACTTTACGAAGTATATTGTACTGATAGTTATTAAAGAAGAATTATTTTAAGAAAATAGAATGAATATGGCAGCTTAAAGTTGCCGCAAACTACCATTGTAATAAATACATTTTTTAAAAAACAACTGTGGTCGTCAAAGTGTTCTTTTAACTCATCATCGGAATTTTTTTAACATAAATAAAACAATTTTTTAAAATTTTAAATAATTTGTTAAATATATTTAAATAATTAACCCCTTTATCATATTTACAATGTTATTACAATCAAAAACGAATTGATTGAAGATATGTGTGCCTGTTATTCGGTGAAAAATTGCAGTACATAAAGAAGTTATTTATAGTTTACGCATCCTCTTTAAATTAAAGTCAGGAACGTTTACTGTTCTAAATGGTGCAAAACAGGCTAAAAGAAATGAGAGTTGCCATTTTTTATATGTAAATGCACAACAGCAGGATGTGACAATATATGACAGACACATTGTAGAATACATTAATATTGAATGATAATTCATTCAGGTTAAGATTATTATGTATATGTATAATTGGAGTTGTCATAAGTACCTTGGATATATAATTACTTTAATTGCAGTGAATGATCTTGAATCAATACTTTTTTTAGAGGGTGTTATTCGATTTTAACCTTAAAACGATATTTAATGCTGGGCTATTTAAACTTGTTTCGTACATAGATTTTAGTGGATCGTTCCGACTGATGCAGAAGCTAACAATTGTAATATGTTATATTATTTGAGCAGTTTGATGAGCATCCTCTGTGATAACGCCATTAGCAGCGAGGTGAAGGCGTCGCAGCTACACGTCAGCGCGAATAACACTCACGCCCCTCCATAACAACAGCAACAACTTCGCGCGCAAGTTTCTCCACGTTGTTGCAATGAGTTTGTTACGCTAGATCGCACTCAGCTTGCCTTACAACTTCCATCGCAAGGGACATCGCAGTATGCATACTTCATCGTTGCGGTGGATGCTTACCTTTCGTTGCACGTCTTGCAAATTAGATACGTCCTAAACTTCAAATTTACTAATTGAAGCCATTGATTTTCTATAACTTAAGGGAAAGTAAATATTTTTCAATATTAATATTATCAGGTACTGGATCTTAAAAGTAGTCTATTTCATTTCCTCGGAATTGTAGCAAACAACTTTACATCAATATTGCTCATTTTCAATTTTAAGGCGGCAATTACTTCTTTCTTGAACACTATAGATTTATGTACAATAAAAATAAACAATAATTTGTTTAGAACTAAACATTTTAGGTCTCTATTTTAATCCCAAAATGAGTGGTTTAAGTAAAAGAATACGAACCTATAATTTTAACAACGATTGGGAGGAATCGTATTGTTTCGTCAATGTTAAGGATAAATTAGTTTGTTTGTTTTGGAGCTGTAGTGTTGCAGTGGCAAAAAAATATACAATGTGGGACGTCACTTTAAAACCATGCCTTTTTTCATACCAATTATCCAATTAAATCTGAATTAATAAAGAAGGAAATAGCTGGGCTAAAATTGAATCTGTCTGTCCAAAAACAACTATGCTTGTCGTAAAATCTATTAGTGGCACACTTGTTTATTTTAAGCAATAATCGTAAAAAAGAAAAAACCTTTCCAGGATGGTAATTATAAAATGAAGCATTTCTGAATGACACTGATTGTTCACTTGAAGGATTTTCCAACAAAGGGTAAGAATACGTACAACTAACTGTCGCTTGTCACTTGTACAGGCCAGAGCATAGTTACGACGCTTGTTAACGGCTAGGCTGCACAGATAGAAACCTTGAGATCAGCGCCAATATTATTGAACCTTTCACGACGAAAGATGTCTTCTTAGAGAGATAAAAAGTGATCACGAAAATACTTCCACGTTTTCGTTAGTTTGTCTTAAATAATTATTGAAACAAACAAATAGAACAATTTATTAACGTCATTTACATATAAAGTTTATGTATTATGAAAGATGATAATTTATGCCATCACATTATATATTTTTATTTATAAATTATGGATAGCTTTCTGTGTCTTTCATTGTATGAAATATTACAATTATTACCCACTGGCTATATCCCCCGAAATCGTTCGCGTGGAACTTGGATGCCCGGGATTTCTTTAAGGACGAATGTTTAGGTTACGTTTAACAATCTATTATAAAAACCATTAATTTTATCAAATTATAGATTAAAAAATTTGTGTGCAGCTGAAATTAAAAAGGAACATATGTTGACAGTTCTGTATCTCAACTAACAATTGTCTCAATAACAATGTCGTGACTTCCAACGAAACTCAAGTTGCAACAATAGATGGTATGAGAATGCTTTCCCTCTCTCATGCAGCCAAAACTAATCTTAGGAAGTTACAAATTCCTGTTTCAATCCTTCAAATTTTCATTGAAATCTGTTGAGCGGTTTCGGAGACTATTCGAGACACACTTTCAGGCAGACAGATATATCAATTTTATTTACTGGTACACGCCTGCCCAACGGCGACTCGTGCTATTTCTGGCGGAGAATTGTGTAAGTAAATGGGTGCTACCGACATTCATTGTTATATTCAAAGTCACATTTCATTTGACGTTTGGGAAGAAACTAATGATTAAAAATTAGGAAAATTTTTGGAAAACTTCGCTACGTTTCTCAGTGCCCCCATACTGTATTGAAAAATCTAGATTTGAAATCCTATAGCTTTCCGAATTGACATTAGTAAACGGATCGTAAAAAAGTATGGATTGCTCGCGTACTCGGTAAGTAAAACTTTTTTGGCGGTATTCGATAATATTTAGTGAATTAAATTGTTTTCAGAAGACATTTTCCGATCAAAAATATCCTTAATAATTGATGTACTTATGTAGAAAAAATATTGGGGATAAAATATAACTTTTTATATATATTATTAATTACATAAGTTGATAGATAACAGTCGATTTTAGGTATATTTAGTAAATTTCTATATATTTTATAACTACAGTTATTATTATTTAAATAGATATTTTATTGAAATATAACTAATAATTACAAATTCAGAAAACGCTTAAAAATAATTAGTTTACGAGTGGTTTTGTTTCCTTAAACATAATTCGTTAACTTTGCTGTTATCTTATTTAAAATGTAAACCTGCACAATCAGGTTTGTAAGTAATCTCGTGATCTATGTGCCCCTATAGTAGATTCCAGAACCGCACCGGTAATTATTCGCAAATCATCCGACGCTTCTTCTAGTACATCACTAATGCGAAAGCTTTCTAGCGATTTTCGCCCTTTATTTAAGGATTTTCCCCTGAAAACACATCTATTTCTGAAGCTCACATTTAATAAGTGATTTTATCAATAAACATTCATCGATTATTTACAAATTTACCATACTTGTCGCAACACGCAAGCAATGTAACTTTTCAATTCTACCGCCACTTTTCTTACACAGTTTACCGAGAGTGCGGCGCTACCATCGCTACGACATGGCCTTAGGTTGGATTATAGACAATATAAAATATCCAAATGTGATAAAATATAGTTCAACACAGTAATCGACAAATTTTACAATGCAAATCATATTAAAGATATTAATAACAGATATGATGTATTAGTTTTCAGGGTAAATAAAAATAAAACACTACTATTGTTATTAATTTGAATTACTTTACGAAGACAGTTCCATAAATTAAATATGTTGTTGAAATCAGTAGTATTTTTAAAAAGTTATTGAATGAATTTTAGGAGGAAAGAAAAGGAAATTACAGTTATGCTATATTTAATTTATAAAATTGTCATCGTAAAAAATTTCAATTGAATATTAATTAATAATAAAAATAGTTTGTTACTATTAAATGAAAGCACGAAAAATAATATATTTTACCTAATGTCTGTAGTCATTGTAAAAAATTAAATTTTACTGCAAGAATGAATGCGGCCAATGATGCCGAAAGCTATCAATTTTATAAAAAAATTAACATATTATGTAGCGACCTCGTACATGTTTTTTTTATCTTGTTTAGCAAATAATTAATTAATTAGTAATTATCTACAAGTATTAATATTACCCATATAACCCGTCTTATATACACAGAATCCATCAACTGCTCGTTATCAATGCAAAGTATGGAATCCTGAAAATGCTTCTCACTGCCTCAGGTAAATAATGCTTTCAACATTATGGTTCAGGTAAAGACAAGACAAGACTCCACTTGAAAACACCGAGCTTACAGCGCTGGCAACCAGCCTTCTATACCCAAAAGTGAGATTTTGTCAGCCATACAAGACTTACAGTTGTCAGATAATACCGTCGCAAGAAGAACATTCAAACTCAATTATAGAGCGATTTGGAAACATGTGACTATTTGTCACTACAGTTTGACAAGTCTACAGATTTAACAGACACAGCACAGTTAGCAGTTAAAGTAAGAATGGTATTTAGAAAGTTGTAAAAGAAGATTTACTGAAATTATTTCCAATGAACGGACGTACAACGTAAGCAAAATTGATAGATATGCTTTTGCACAAGGTTTATACAATAACCACAGGTGGAGCAGCAGCAATGCTTGGTTTCTTGAACTTTTCAAGAAAGATAAATCATTACCGACTTTCCCTTCGTACCACTGTATTATCCACCAGAAAATTTTGTGTGGTAGAACACGTCATAAAAACATTTACGCAACTAGTAAACTTTATTCGAGCAGTCCCTTTGAAACACCGTCCTATTAGAAAAGTCTGAAGAACCTCATCTTATTATTTATAGTAAAGTATAGATCGGTAAGAGCAAAACTCTGTCTAGATGTGTCGACTTGATAAAATAAAAAATTATCACAATTCCAAAGAAACTTTTTGTTGTTGAATTAACGGGCTGTGGCTGGCTGGTAAATTTTAGTTTCATCATAGATGTAATGGAAAAATTGAATAATTTTAACTTGGAGCTCCAGGCTAAAGAAATACATAAAGTATTAATGATAGGGTCTGTAAATTCATTTAATGGCAAACTGGGTTCGTGGATATCACTTCTTGAGATGAAGTCACTTGTCCATTTCGCAAATATGAAAAAAAATGATAGGCGACGCTAAAATAGACTTATCATTTGTTGTCAACTTTCACAGTGTTATTTTCACACCCTTTTTATTGTTATCTTTTGATATTGATATATTGTTTTACTGTTTATTTTTACATATACAATGTTTTTATATTTTGGAGAAGTATTTCAGTAAAAAATTTCATCTTGATTTTTGGTTAAACATTTATTTTGACAGCAAAGACCCGTGTGCCATTATGTAAACATGTATGAAGTAAGATATTTGTTAAATATCATCGCACCATCAATGTTAATAAGTAAGTAACGATTATCATGTTACAATTGTGTTTTTTTAAATTAAACAAGTTTTGCACATTTTGTGTATTATTACTAATGTCCAACTATAAATATACATTGGAAAATTAATGATTCCCGCCGCCTTATGTGCAAAAAGGTTCCGTTCCGCTGATATAAGGCATTTTCTAACAAAACACCGAAACCTATAGAGAACGGTTGAAAACTACAACAGCGCCGCAAAAGGAATGAACAGATGCGGATCTTCGAATGACTTAGCCTATTATTAATATCAAAAGACTCCCTCTGGTACTGAAGGAAATACAGAAAGTGACGGGGAATCGCCTAAATTCCTATTTTCCAATGACACACTGCAACTAGGATGTAACTAATAATAATGAAAAGGTTAGCATTTTTTACAAACCACCGAAGTACCACTTGCTCCAAACCATTCCACATAAATTTCTATATGCTTCATGGAGACATAAATACCAAAGCTCCAACCTTAAAGCCAAAAATTGGCTATCAGATGAAATAAAGAAAACGGACCTTAACCATAACAGGCATCAGAATCGTACTAAAGAAGAAATGAAACGGCTCTAGGCGCAGCCCACATAACATTCGACAGACCACATCAAATAAATTTCAAATAGTATATAAAATCTGGAGCGCAGAGCATTATTTGCCTTTTGTTCATTAAGGAGATGAATATTTTTTATTCAATGTATTGAGGTAAAATGGGAGAATATTAATTATGTTAGTGCAATATTAATATACTAATACTGAACTTTTATAATAACAAAAGAGAACAATTTACTTTATCTTAAACAAATGTATATCAATATTACAATTTGATATTTTCGAAGTTTAAGCAGGCACTTCTCCCGTAATGAACTCTACATAATATATATATATATATATATATATATATATATATATATACATAAAACGATATAAATAAATTCCTTAAAACTAACAATTCCCTATCTCCCAACTCAGGGTCGTATGTTATGGGCCTTTTCATACATGTGAATATTTCACAAAAATATATACTCGGACCTGGCAGTATAGGAAATCAGCAAAAAGTTAATTACTGTGTCGTCATAGTGGACTTTCCAGCGTCTTCCTCGTTGTAATTTTCTCTGAATTTGGGTCGTCCTTCATACAAAAACACATCTGCTCGGACTTGGCGGTGCGGATTCAAAAGAAAGGAGACAGTATTTGAGCCTGGGGTGTTTCCCAAATATGGTGAGAGTTGGCACCGCTGATATTCTTCCTGGTTCAGGAAGAATTTCCGTTTATCCTCGTCCCCTTGGACTACCTGTCCGATAATGTCGGTCATCTGCTCGTCCCACAACCACTAATCTCATCCGATCCACCGCGCTCGTCTCCACAATCTCATATAGCTAAACTTCATATCTGTCTCGAAATATCTGTTGAAATCTGTTTTCAAGCCTTTTTAATACTTACTCATATCACCAAGGTGTCAGGGATGGATGTTAACCAATAACATTTATGGTTACTCTTCTCGGGGAGTCACAGTTTGCCCCTCTCCTTCAAGTTGTTTTGGGGAAAAACTCCACCCGATGTCGCCAAATCTCACCATATTTGGGAAACACCTCAGGCGCGAAACGATGTCTGGGCATTATTGCCCCTTACTCAGATACTGTCTCCTTTCTTTTGAATCCGAGCAGATGTGTTTGTCCGTTACAGTACCTAAATTAAATAAACGTTATTTTGGTAATATTTGTTAAAATATTCTGCTAAGGAACTACTAAACATTTAATTTTACATAAAGGCACCTGCCCATAAATAATTTAATATACTTACCATATTTATTTTACTGACCAATAGAAATCTGATTACAGTTCAATATTTACCAGCTCGTATATGACTTAAATTTAGCTTTAAATGTGAATAAAAATATAAAGCAGTCTTAACAATTAAATACTGATGGACATTGAAATGAAATAACCATGGAAACAAGGGAGAATTGAAAGTGTTATTCTCAACCACCCCGATACCTCTGTGACATTATTATGGGACTTTTTGTTTTCCATCCTTTATAATCTGTTTCTATGTGCGATGAGATCTGAACGTTGACTTAATTCACCTCATACTTAAGTACTTTCTATTCTCATCGCCCTATTCCCGAGACCGGTTGCGTCTTAATTCTCGCTCGAAAAGCATTGGGATATCAATTTTGGTCATTTTGGATCTTTTATATTAAACTTGTCCCTCACTTAAAATAACAGCTGAAGTATAATTGTCGCTAGTAATATCAGAAATCCAGGAAATCATTTTGTTTATGGACTGGTTTTGCGTGTCACTTCCCATGTTTCTGATTCCAAAAAAGACTTTTAAAACACTACATATAACTTTATAATACAAATATTGTATGTGTTGAATATTATTGGCTTTAATGTAACAGAATAACATATTTCAATTCCATCTGGAAAATAAAAGTTTACTTTCTTTTGTTTTCCCTTATAGAATACATCTATTTAAAATGCTAAACTAGTATTCATTTTTATTACTATATTCTACTACTAAGTATTATTTTTGTGAAATAATAATAATTACGTAATATTTATGTGAAATAATAATAATTATTACTTATTATTTTAATAAATAGTAGATCAGCCTATAAGTCAAAACAAATTTAAAATTAACTTTATTGACAATCGTCCACAAACGACATTTAGTTCCTAAATTTGGGACCTCATCTGATTAAAATTCTGCCTTATAGGTTAATTTATTATTTATTGATTCCAAACAGTCAGGTAATGTAAAACGTATTGTTTTTATTAAGAACATGTCGTTACCAAAATTTTACAATATATTTTCCCGCACAATTTGTAATTAATGTGTTATTAATTAATACAGTCTAGCGATGAGCTGAAAAGAGGAACTTTTCCCATGACATTAGAAAGTTAGCGAAGGGGAGCGGGCGGGGGCGGGGGCGGGGGGCAGTCGCAATTTTTCCCTCCCCATCCAGCGCGTCCCCTGCGGCGGAATTGTGGTGCTTGTTTGCTGCTTGTAATGAAGATGAGCTCTCCACCCACACCCCCTGCCGGACAGATTAAACAATAGAGACAGCAAAAAAGCTGCCTGCAGAGAACAACTGTCTTGGCATAATACGTCATACAAATTCAGCGAACAAACGATGAACCTCACCTAACATCGATGAGTTCATTTCGTTCAGCATTCAGTTTTGGTCACTGCTATATTATTTAAGCAGTCGTTCAAATTTCCAGTAGTACTTGTGATTTTATCAATGTGCGCCGATTAACTATACGTTCACATTCCATTGTTAAAGCTTCAAAACAATCGCTACCTAAAAAATTTAACTCTTACACTTCGATTAATCATAGTATAGGTTTAGACATTTAACATACTAATTCTACGTTTTTTGAACTCATGCTAAATTTAAAATTCATAGTTGACATAAGTCACTAATATTGTTTTAATTACATTACTTTGTCTTACGATATTTATGCTTTCACATGCACACAAATAGTGTTTTTTTGAAATTGTGTCGGGATGCTTCAAATTATTATTACATATTGATCGAGCTATAGGGATTGGTGAATTTAGTGGTAAATTGTTCGGTTTGTATCTCTGCCAAGCCCTCGGATACACCCCCATAGCGGCTTGGAGACTGCAAGAAAGTCGATACTTCTAAAACGCTTAGGAGTTCATATGCAAAAGCTTTTATTCAGTAACCTCTTAATAGCAGTTGTTGATAGTGTTTTATGAATGTGAAATATATCGATACTGTATAGTTATAACACAATTAAATGTGGAATTTGGTGGTACGGAATCAGAGGAAATCAGCGTGAGGGAAGTTAAAGGTTACAGACAAGGGTAATAAAACCCCGACATGTTGACGCGAATTGGGTTTTTGTTTTTAATCATTTGGATCGGCGGCATCGGATTCTTAGGGAAGATGGTGTTTTCTCCAAAAGATTCGTGAAATCCAGAGACAATAGATAAATACCTTTGATTGGACAGATTCGTGTTCCGCCACCGTCGGAAATAAAATAATGAAGTGGGGAAACTCGGGAAAATGCATTTTCTAACAGTAAGATTGGACTTAAAGAGTAGACATTAAGGTTGGACTTTAATAAGAATTAAGAGGGAGCATGTATCACAGTGGCACCGGGCTGCAGCACTGGTTCATCAGCAACTGCCAAGTCTACAGTTTATAAGATATCTAAGTACGTAAATATAAATACACAATAAGTGTTGAATTTAATATTTTTAACATTTTGTTAATAATTTCTCATTTTAAAATAATATATATATATATATATATATATATATATATATATATATATATCAATACACTCAACCAGTGGTTTATTGCTTGTACGCTAAATCTTTTAAGTTTGCTTCCTTGTTTCTTGAATCATACCAATACAATAACTTTAATATGTTTTCAGACTATCCTGAATATGGAAAATTCGCCAAGGAAATTTTTTGCGGAGATTTCGTGACTTTCAACTACGGTTTTGACTGTGTCAATGAATTCTTTTTCAACAGTAAACATGCTTGTTATCCTACACTTGGCTAAATTACTTTTGCTTCTAACAAATTTATGTGTATTTTTATTTAGAATATAATATAGCTGAGTGCCTGATGATGCCCAGGAGTTCAATTATAAAAGATGACCATCCACCCCCCGATTTCTGGGGACAGTCCCGTGTTCAGACCTTTGTCCCAGCTGCCAGGCGTATTCTCGGCTTTATCACCGGAAACCAGTTTTAACTCAATTAGAAGTTATTTATTGTTCAAAATAAGTTTACTTTTACTCATACGTGAGTCATGCACATAAGGAAGCGGAATAATGGTTAAGGACCTGTTATTCGAGCGATATTTGTCGACCATATGCGTCGAGACACAAAAATAAACAAAAGTTTTCTGTTACAGAAATTAATGATTTTTCATTAAGTCAACTAGGAAAATATACCCGGTGTCCCTACAAATTCCTCTACAAAGCTTATTTTTGGCGTTTTTCACTTTGGCGCCATGTTTTCTGCTCCAAATTCACCAAAGTATACTGTCTGTAAACCTGTAAATACTCTGACATGTAAACAGTTATGTAGATATGCGAACTACAAAACATGAATACCGCTCCTGCTTTATTTATCCCAGCAGGATCCTTTGAAATTACGAAAAAAAATTAGCACTTTTTTTTCTCTAACTTTGTTGGCTCATGCTGGCCGGGGATGATAATTGGTTATATATTTATTTTTATTTTCGTAATTTATGCATGCGGTTTATGTTACAAAAAAAATTTCTGGGCCTGTTCTAGAATAACTGCCACAATTTTGACGTTCAAAAGTGGCATTTTTGAAATGACGTTTATCCGACGAATCGCAGGCATCAACGGAAAAGCACGAATCTCAGCCTGAATTGAATATTTCTAATTGAAAATTTGTTTGTCAATCTCAGACAAATTTTATCGAAATAAAAAATGGTATCACCGATCGTTACTCAAATTAGGCCATTTGACGTTAAATGGATTCACTATCAATCTCAATAACCGCAAATAAAACTTATCTAACACTAATATCTGCCGTTTATTTACGTTTGAAATTTCTTTCTATCCATCAGCTCCACTGGGTTGGTAGTAGTTAGTGTCTTACCCCTATAGTCCTTGCTTGATTCTGTCTGGCAAGGAACGGCTGTACATTATTTGGTCGAAATTGTTCCACGCGCTTAAATTAGTATGCGGATATTACATGCACTGAAACAATCAATTATGTTTCAATGGAAAAAGTACTTAAAACATCTGATTACTCTGAATTGATGTGTATATCTACATATCTACGAAAAATAAAATTGAATATTCGGCCTGCGTCTTTATATAATTAATCTGCATTAGACTTATAAACCATTTTGCAGTATTATCAGCTAATTAAAATTGATAATTACTTAAATAAAATGCTAAACTCCATTTCATGCTTAGTAGCCATATATCACATTGACAGGCGCGACACGTGAAGGCTTAATCCATCCTGTTGCAAGTTTTATATGTCCTTCGGTTAGGATCTGTTTTGACCTTTAAAGGGGAAAGGAAGAAACACAAATCTTCTAAAGATCTATAGAAAACTTATCCGGGAGATTGCACTAAACCCCAAAATTTTACAGCAGTCAGGTGAATGGTATAGGAACGCCTAATAAGTTATAAATCGCAGTTGGTTTTGAAAAGGTCCTGTTTTCACACAACAATTCAATGGATGGTCATATATTTATATTAGTATCTTTAAAACCCTGCAAGGCATCTAAATAAAACATATACTAAAATTTAAGTTAAAGTACCTGTTTCAATCCCTCAAATATTTATTGCAATCCATTTAGTCTTTTCGGAGCCAATTTGAGACAAATTTCCAGAGGGACAGACACTTAAATTTTATTTATTGGTATAGATATAGCTTCTGTAAGGATAAAAATATGTTTATAATCAATTCCTTAACTTTCAAAACGGTAGACTGTAATGTTACTATAAAATAGCCATGAAATTATGAAATTTTGTCTTACAAATGTTATGTTCTAAACTCATAAGTATTATAACTGATTTTGTTGCGATAGTGAGATGGATAATTTCATAATTTGTTTGTGTTTACTATACGAGCAATAAAACTACATTAAGTTCTATATAAAATTCATATACATTTGCAAATTAAGTTACTAATTTTTACAGGTTTAGAAACATTTATTACAGTGTGCATTCTATTTTACGTTCTCGCCATATCTAGAAATTTAATTTATCTGAGTCTGCTAATTATCGATGGAAATTTGTATTTACACAAAGATTTCAGTTTAAATTATACATTTATATACATATTTTATTCTTGAAATTTCTCCGATAAAAATAGAGACGTGTGATTACAATCGGCAATTATTATTTGTATTGTACTTCATCTTTATAAAAGTTTTGCAAGAAGGTGTACACTACTTAAATGACATAATTTAAAGTCCTCATTCTTATCGGCTTTGGATTTTTAACAATTTCGTTAAAGGTTTCATCAAGTACGTATGTGCTAGTAAATTGAGAAATTGAATATGACTGTATTAGTAAAATGCTATATATATACTTCTAAATGAAATGAGCTTATTAGTTGTAAATAAATTCCTAGTAGGAATTAACGCCATTTTCTGTCGATAAAGCAGATAGTACTCATCAGTGATATAATTTTTTGTTTTACTGTTGAAACGCTAACATTTACCTGATACTCGCTTAGGCTAAAAAATGAAACAGTGTCGGGAAGATCAGCATCAGTGAAATACAAATTAGTGGAATGTTTATATCATCTAATCCACGATGAGCCAAAAAAATGTTCGATAATGTAGTGTAGTTAAATTTATAAAAGTTTAATAAATAAACGTTCTAGGCTTTAATTTTAGGATCGTAGATATTTAAGCATTTATAGGATATTGTACAAAAAACCTAAAGTTGTCAGATAATATCTATGTCAATATTGGCAAATTTTTAAGTTTTATTAAAATTCATCGTCTAAAAACCACTAAATATTTTAGGAAGTGGTAATAATCGCGAATAAATCGTGGAACAAACACCGTCACAAATAAAAAGTAATAATATTAGTAAATGTTAATAATTAGCAACGCAAATTAAAGGCCCGAATATTTTTGTACAAATATATGGCGAGTTTAAGGCTACTTACAATATATTAAAAATTCACTTTAATTAAGTAAATATATAAATAGTAAAATGTACTTTTTTGTATTTATAATTACGAATATGAATTTAAGTATTTAAAATTATGCGTAATGAATATTATATATTAAAATTAAATGATATCATGGAAACTTTGAAAAACATGAGATAATGAACGGTTGGTAAATATTATTTATATTTATATTATTTATATCGCCCGAAGTACAACAATATATTAAAATGAATATCAAGTAAAATTTCCGCCCAATTCTGACTTTATTTTTAAAAATTTCCAAATAGGAAAAATTGTTTCGGTACTTGTTTGTATTTTTTTCAGGTTATTATCCCGTGGAGAAACATTAAAAACCACGTGTTAGCATGAAAACCCAAACATTTTTAGTAGTATATTATTATAAATATTGCTTAATTTAATGATGTCACTCTTAGAGTTGATGGTGTTCTCAATTGTTTTAGTATATATCATTTTGGATAAATTGCGTTCATATAAATTTGTTTCTATCTCTAAAATTTTAACATTATTCCAATTGAAGTCGTGATTCTATTTAAATCTGTGTGTTGTGATCACAATATGGTTACAATTTTTACAGTTGTTTCCATGCTCTTTTAGTCTTATTTCCAGAGCCCTTTTAGTCTGTTCTATGTAACTTTTTTTTTCAATTTTGCTGGGAACTCTTAATTTCCTAAATAACATTATGTTGCATTTCTTTATCAATTTTGTCTTTCCCCTAAGATTATTATTAGTGTTGTAAACAATTTTTTAGCCGTAATTCGTTAATATTTTTTTAAAATACGGCAATCCCTTACTCTCTTAGGTAGTTGAGATCTCATAAACAATGTTATTCCTACGTTTGTATTTGTGTTAGAATATTCTTTTACATATATGCTTGTTGATAAAATGTCGAGGGTAGGCATTGTTGATTAAAATGTTTTTTAGTGTTGAGATATTTTCTTTGTGAAAATTGGGGTTGGATAATAAATGAGCATAAGATTATATACCATAGCTTTCTTTTGATGTATGGGATGGTTTGATAGGAAATTTAATACCCTTCCGGAATAAGTTGGTTTTCGGAACCAATTTGTTTCAATAATGTTACTACAAATAGGTACCGAAACGTTTCCTCTTTATAAAATGTTAAAAATAAAAATAAAGTCTGAAATTTTTCGGAAATTTTACTTATTATTATAAAATCAGACGTTAAAATATGTTTATTTGAAATACATGTTAATATGAACATTAATATAATCTAAAACCTCGAAAAGCTGTAGTAACGTATGATATTTGTTATTATTTATCGTTTAACAGAGGCTTTATATTTCTGGTGGTAGTAATTTTCGCGGCACATCTCTAAGACGTGGGTTTCGGAGGCTTTTCATCGACGGAACTGAATTGGAGATACACGACGGGACGGGACGGGAAAGGACGGGCGTGGAGGCGCTCAGGAATTTCCGGGGGAACGAAGCGAATGGAGCGGCAGATATTCGACGACCACGAGGGTAATGTAATATCGGGCGAGCAACCCCGCAATTCCCCGGTCTCCTCAATATCACCACTTACTTCCGCCGCGTCGTCACGGACCTGTCTAAACAATTACAGCGTCCGGTCCGGCGAACGCTGACACGCCGTCATATTCAAGTTATTACTATGGACCAAGGGAAAAACGAAATAAACTTTTTCCTCCACGATGGACCAGACGCTAGCATGAGAAACAAACCTTAAAAATAAAGAAACAAACTTGTTATTTTTTAGTTACCCATTGTCTCTGTCTCTTGTAGAATCACCATTTTTACATTAAGCGTGTCTGCAACATATTTTATGAATAGTCTGATTGTAAAATTTTAATATTTCAGACCAAACTTCAATTTTATATAATTTTCCGATCGTTGTCTATGTTTCTAATTGTTAAGTATGGAAATTATACATCCCCGTCTTTACGCCAATTCTAAATATTACATTTTGGGTTTTATGCTCATTCTTTCAATAAAATATATTTGAACAGGAAGAACGTGAAACCAGAAACATCTTTCACGCATATTTTGTCCCCCATCTTATTTAAATGTCTTACTGGCACTCCCTAAATGACTGACAAACGGCGACTGGTGCTACCTCTGGAGGAGAATTGTGTTATTAAGTAGGTGATAGCGGCTGTGGTTGTTATATAAAATATACATTGCATGCGACGTTCTGAAAGAAACTGATGATTAAAAATGAATGAAACTTTGAGGAAAAGTCTGGGGAAAATTTTATGCGTTCCTCAGAGCCTCCATACTGTAATAAAAAATCCATATTTGAACTTCTACAACTTTCCGAATGTCCATTGGGGAGCCGAACGGAAAAAATCATGGATTGGTCATGTATATCGTACTCTGTAAGTATAACTTTTCTCAACGGTATTCGATAATATTAATATAATTGCAAATGTTTTTGAGCAATCTTTAATATTTAGAGAATTAAATTATCTTCAGATTAGACATTACATCAAACATATCCTTTTGGAGCAAAGCTACTGCGGATAAAATTTAACTTTAATATATTATTGAACTACAAAAAGTGATAGATTTAATTATTAAATTCATAACAATAATGGGACAATTCAGAATTATGATGTTTCATGAAATGATAAATTCTACTAAGGTGACTGAATTGAGAACAAAAATTTACAGAAATATTCTCATACATTCACTTGGTAAATGTTTTATTAACAATATAAAACGATACATGTTGTACATCTAGTATAACAATCAATTGAAGGTATATTTTGTAAATTTATATACATTTTACATTATTTAAATAGAAATTTATTTTATTAAAAATTAAGAAATATTAATTACACGTAAATTAAAATTTCAATAAATGACTAATCATTTAAATAAATAATTTGTTTACATGTAGGTTTGTTTGCTTAAATATTATTCGTTAACTTTGCTTTTATCTTATTTAAAATATATACCTGCACAATCAGTTTGCAAGTAATTTAGTGATATTTATCACTATGTGCCCCAGGAGTAGGTTGCAAAACCGCGTCGGTAATTATTTGTAAACTATCTCGTGATATACTATTACATCTCTAACGTGAAAGGTTTCTAGTAATTTTCGTCCTTTATTTACGGTTTTTCTTCCTGAAAACACTCACATCTACTTCTTAAAATTCACATTTAAAAATAATTCACTTTATCAATCAATATTCATTGATGTATTAACGAGTTTAATTAAATTGTCACAACACGCAACCCAATGTAACTTTTCAATTCTTTCAGCCATTATCTTACACATTTTGCCGATAGAGCGGCGCTACGATCGCATCGTCACGGCATTAGGTTGGCGTATTACAACTCCTTTTGGAACAAATATTGATTAAGACGCGAATATATTGCATGCTACTTAATTGAAGAAAACCTTAAAGTAGAATTCCTCACATCTCCGCCAAAGAAAGCAATACAACCAGCTATTGAGTTGAGTTATTCCTTTTGTCTCTTCCTGGCGTAACAGTCCACATGCTTTGGAATGAAGTAAAGTTTCTTGGTTTGTCGTTTGCCGCGATACACAGCACATCCAACCGAGCCGACGCTAATCTGCTAATGGAGGCGAGCAATTAGAGTCCGGGAGCGTCTACTTGGCTTGGGGAACCGAAAAGAATTACCGAAATTGTTTGCTGCAGCGGGCCAGCAAATAGGGAAAAGTCTGGCTCACTTCCAGAACGGACTGGCGGACGGCGCTAATTTCTCTGTCAGAGGGATCCAGCACCCTTAATTAAAGACACAAAGTGTAGGCCCTCGTATTTATGATGTCCCCGTGTTCGACCTTTGATGCAGCAGCGTTCGTTGTCAGACGACGCAGAACCTGGGTTGGGAGGAAATCCCCAGATCAAAAGAATTCTTCCGGAATGAAGATAAAAATGAGCGGGCTTCGCTATGTAAGCATTTTTCTCAGATCCACGAATTCTAACTAAAAAAATGTTCCATAGGCGCGCAAAAATTGTCCACAAGAAGCAAGTTAACAGATGTAATTAAGAATGCCTTTTTTCAAATATGGTACTTTTCCATTTAACTTTATCAAATTGTGCGTTGTTAACGAATCGATGTTAAGTTAAACTTACCATAACTAGAATTTAGACAGTGCAACTTTTGAAGTGAAAAACTTATTTGCTACTTGTTATTTGAGTGTAATTCTGAAAGCATATTTGAAAATAATATACAATTTTTGCCTTAATGCGTTTTTGATGAAACATACATGTATGCAGACTTCCATCATTTCAAAAATGAAATTGCAAGATAAAACTGATAGTATCTTGTATACAAGTCCTTCATAATATATAGTATGGGTATAAGACAGACGTCCTTATATATGAATATACTGTACATTTAGAATTTGTCCTTAATATTGAATAATATTGTATTGAATACACGTTGGATAAAACAAGTCAGTATATAAATACATTATTATTTAATAAATGTAAATGTGACGTTTCGTCTTTTTTTCGAGACTTCATCGGGCATAAAATTTAGAAAATCCTTGAATCCTTCGTCCGAAAAGATTATTTTATGTATTGAAGTATTTACATGAACCGTGGTGGGAAATAGTCCACGACAACAAATTCCTCTCATGCAAACCAATGAATCAGTAGCAAGAGCTACTTACGAAATATGCTAGTATCAGAATCAGTCATCAATTGTACTTTAATCAAATATTATATAATAAAGGCAGCCGAATTGGTTGGTCCATAAAAATTGTAATCTTTTCGAGTTTTTTCATTATCAAGAAATACGGTGGCAAGCTGAATAACTGAAATGGCAGATAACTTTAGTTCCCAAATACAGGAAATATATACCAAAATTCAGTTATTTTCACTTTCGTTTGATGAAAGCACCGATGTGAAAGATGTTGCACAATTTGCTGTTTATTTCGTGGTTGCTATAATAATAAGATCACTGAAAAATAGTTATAAATTATCCACCTTCATGGGAAAACGACGAATGAAAATATACATGACGCTGTATGGAGCATTTTAGGAAAATTTAATCTTCCCCTTGATAAACTTGTTTCTGTTACAACTGCTAAATCTAAATCGATGAGGGGAGAAACTAAAGAATTTGCGTCAAGACTGATAGAAAAATTACAATATATATATCCAAATAAACCGAAAAGCAGGACTTTTAATCGCCTTTTTCACCAACAAATCTTTGTTTAAAAATATTAAAAATACTAAAATCAGTAAATCGTACACTAAACTTCATTCGATTGAGAGTGCTTAACCATCGACATTTTACTTCGATATTCGTTGGTTGTCGTGCCAAAAAGTTCGGAAGACTTTCTATCAACTTTAGGAAGAAATAATTTTTATTCATTGAGATGAAAAATGAAAAAAAGGAAAATATATAAAAGATCCTTTGTGGGCAAAAGATCTGGTATTTTTAACAGATAATACATTACAAGACAAAGATCAATTAATAAAGAATATGTGTTATGCAATACGAAGTTTTGTACAAAAATTTATTTAGTTTAAAAATCGTCGGCATAAAAATAACGTTTTGACGTATTTTCCTACGTGCGAGCAGTTAGAAGTTGTTCATTTTCACAATGTTGTGGTAAAATTAAAGAAGTCAAAAACGATTTCAATAAAAGTTATGATTTGAAAGATTTACAAAAATATTTTCACTTTTCATTGGGCCTTTTTCCTTTGAAGTTGAAAATGCTCCCACTTTAATACAACTGGAGTTAATAGATTTTCGGACAATTATCGAGGACTTGGAATTCCCAAAATATAATTTTATTCAGGTGGAAATCAACAATAATTTTTTTTAAATAATTTTTTACAAATTATATGCTGTTATGGGAGTACAAACTTATGTGAGCATCTGTTTTCAACCACGAAATTAAATAACAGGACCTACTGATCAAGATTAACAGATAAACATCTATCTGCCATAATGAAGATTGTCTGATCTCAGTCTTTGAATCCAGATATTGGAAAACTAGTAAAAGGAAAGCGCTGGCAAGTTTTCCGTAAAAAATTTATTTTACTTTGGAAAAAACAATAAAATTAATGTTTAAATAAAAGAAATTAATGATTACATATCAATTTTAGATATAGTTAAATTCATTTAATAGTAATAATTTATGTTTTAATTTTTCTGTCCATATTTTCGTAAATTCACACTACACTTTGTAATTTTAAGAAAATTTGTAAATGTGATATGGCTCGCGTGAATTTTACTAGTTGTATGAAATGGGCCGTGTATTGATTGAGATTGGCACACCTGCTTTATGTTATCTTATTAATAACTTTAATGTAATAAACAAAAAAAATGCTATAGGACTGCAACGTGACAACAGTAGTTTCACTCCAGTGAAGTCAACTGTGAGCCAATGTTTTGATATGTTAGTAAGTTACCTCCCACCGGGAAAGGACGGGAACTAAGGAACGTGTGTTGTTGGTAATAATTGGAAGTATGTTCGTTACAATGTATAATATACGTCTTATCTAAACACGGAAAACGTACAAATTTATAAAAGTTATTACAAAATTTACAAGCTTACATTGAATTTGTTTGAGGAGCATCTGTTTATAATCACTTTACAATCGAGACACACACAACAAAAAGAAAATTACAATTATTTACCTACTATTATAAATTATTCAATTCATTTGTTTTATATTAGCTACCGATGCTCCTCAAGGTAACGGCAAAATATAAATGAGCACGGTTGGCTTAATTAAGCTCCCAATTGCAGTACAGTAATATATCGTTTCATATAATAGGTGTTGTTAATTAAAATAAAAGTTACTTATTCAACAATAGTTATACACAACATTTCCCGCTAGCCAAATTTGTTAGCTTATGCTGGTAGTTTACTACTCAAATCCAGTCGAATTGTTTTCGAATGTCTATCACACAGCATCTAATCAATAAGTCTCCAACCACCTAATTATTCGTGCAATTAACAATCAGCGACACACATTCTATCTTTATCAACAAAATATAAATCAGTTGTTTTTTTATTGTGAAAACTTTTATCCGAGTTTTTATTACATGTTGTATAGACATTTATTCACTGAATAAATAGTTTACATTGTTGCTTGAAGAACTTGTAAAGTACATTGACAATCAATTTAAAAGCGAGAGAATCGACAGAGCTGTGAGCATAATTATGTTATTGTAGTTGATAATATTTGATTGACTTAGTGTTGACGGTAAATATTAATAGAATTTAGGGTAATAGGGGGAATCAGATGAAGAGAAATAAATGAATAGTTAATAAAATATAAATTGTGGCAATCGTTAAGGAAAAGAAAATTGCCATCTGGAGGTCCAGAGTCAAGAACAATGGTTTGAGTCAGACACTTCTTAGTACGGAGAATCTATACCAAGTGACCGAACCCCGCGTGAGGGTAAAAGGTGATAGCTCCCTTTATACTTATAGTAAAGTAAGCGCTCAGGAGGATTCGTTTCAACGAACTGCTTTCTCTATTGAAGAACTTCTTTAAAGATAGAGGGGACCTTTACCTTTGCTCTGTGTTTGAAAGTCTTTATTGACTCTAGTGTTATTAATTTTTAGTGGACATAACCGAAAAGCTGTATGAACTATATATGAAATTGCAGGGATGGAAAAGTTGTTACTGGGCATTATATCAGACATACAATAATTTTCAGTTAAACGGGAGCTTTCGGAGGAAAGCTTTGGAAACACACGTCGCGCATTTTCCTGTCTTGAAGAAGAATCATGAAAAACACAGCTGTTCACAAATATTTTCATCCTGAAAGAAATATATACTAAAGAGAAATCGTAACAAATTATTTTAAAAATACACAAGCAAAATGACAATCGAAAGAATTTTAGACTAATGGGAGTTGTCAACCAACATAACAGGGAAAAGGGAAGTGACGCTTCAAATTGAGCTTTATTTATTATTTTCTAAAGTGACGTGAATTTCATTTTAATTTTTTAGAATTTAATTATTAGGGAGGGTGAGAAGAAGGAATATTGTAATATGGTTAAAAATTGATTTAAATGCAGACCGTTTGTAACATATATTATAAATAAAAATTCTAAAAATAATCATTTCTTAATCAGGGAAATATCTCACCAAATATTTTTAAACGCCAAAGTAGCTTCCGCATTTGGCGAATTTGGTGACACCTGCAGTGATACGCGCCGGATTATCACTTTCTATTTAAATACTAGCTGGGGACGCGGCGTTTCCCGGGTATTTATATATATTATCCCGGCACATTATTTAATTCTTGGACGACACATGACTAAACCGGGATCAAAAACGTTACAGTAAGAACCTCAAATACACCCCCAGTTTCTCGAGAGAGTATAAAATACTCCCGAAACAATAACAGAACTGAAAATATTTTCAGTATTGAAACAGAATAAAATTTATTTCCCAGTTAAGGGATGAGTTTAACTTAAATCGCATATTTAAGGTCATGATGTAACAATGCGACACACTTTACACCGGTTTCGGCACCAAAGTAGATAGTTTCCTTGTTATTTTCATATCACTCGTTTCCACCCCCACCCCTCACATGCTGCAAAGGAGTTGATGACCTCAAGAACACTACAAACACACGAAACACGCTAAGTTTTGCTGTTGCGAAAGAAACGGTATTTGAATACGAATGAATGTTAATCTACCAATACTATTTGAACACGTCCACCAGTCTAGTGGTTGACAAAGAAATAAGAAAAAGACGGCTTATGATCGCTTCACGACAAACCTTATAACTATCAGTTTGTTTTGAGCAGGTCCCGCTTAACCCGGAGTGAGAATGCTCACCTTTGCCCTCTTTCATGCTGCCAAACTTACCCTTATAATAACACAGTAAGTGGAATGATGACAGGAAGACCTAACAGGACTTTTAACTAGCAGTTGGTTTCCACGCCGCCTTTCGCACGGTAATTCAATGGATTCATAAATATTTACATTAATATCTTCTGAACTCTGCAGTATATAAAAATGAATCGTACACGAAAATGGAAGTTAAAATTCCTCTTTCAATCCCTGAAATTTTCATTGCAATCCGTTGAGGTGTTCCGGAGCTTAGAAAGATCAAGTGTATAGTCGCCCGCATATACTTGTGAAGATTCCAACTTGCGAATGCCAAATAGCCTTCCCGTAGAATTTTTTTACGTTATGAGATTTTAAAAATTTACCGAATGGTTTTTTAAAATTTTCCTTTTTTACAAAACTTGCCCTGACAATAACGAACACAATAAAAAAGCATTATAAAGTTTGGTACAGTCATTCGGAAGTTATGAGCGTATATACATTTATTTATAAAAAGATATATATATATATATATATATATATATATATATATAGAGAGAGAGAGAGAGAGAGAGAGAGAGAGAGAGAGAGAAGGGGGAAGATTAATTTATTGGTTTGGGGAACATACTTAACATTCCTCAACATGCCAGAATACGGTCAAAGGACACCTGTGGGCAAACCCATATGTGGACATCTGCGCTACGAACGAAAGACTTGGAATTACTGTAGCGAAAACGTAGAATTCCGGTGACGTGTCTTGCAGACCCGAGACAGGAGAAAATTCGTCGAAGACACCAAAGCGAATTACCCCCATAATAAGACATTTTTGGGAGGGGAAGGTCAAAGAGAAACATAATTATTGAATAAGCTGGACAAATTACTGTAGGGGCAGAAGTTTTCCTCCAAGCGGGAGCCAGACAAAAAAAAACAAATTTGGAGTTGAAGAGCTGTAGAACAAGTAAATTCTGCTGAAGTTTAATAGTTATGTCAAGGAAGAGATGCTTAGTTACAACAGGTAACAGTGCTTATTCAGTTCAGTTGAAACATTCGTAATTATCACGCGTGAAATGCGGAAGAGATATCGAGTAGCAGAGTCCTGTAGAATTTGTGCCAAGAGCCAGACAAACAACTAGCGTTGGTCCAGCCGCCAGAATTACAGGCCAACAGAAAACAAAGAACACTGTACAGAGAATTTACCCTACCGATTTACTTCATTTATCTATTTTAAACCTTCACGAAAAATATCAACTTTCATATTTTAAAGAATATCTCAATCAGGTTTGAGAGATTACATTCAATGAATTCTAATTGTAAATGTTAAATAAATTCAACCACCATTAGTAACTTATTTATTATAACTAACAATAAAAGTAAAACTCCTCCCATTACACTGCCTTACACTATAACCAGTCCTGGATTAAATATTGACTACCCTTTCCTCCTATCCCTTCCTTGTGAATTAGTCCCAATTAGTTTGTTTTCGGTAAAATATAAAGTGGAAGACAGGAAAATTGGAGAATGAAAAAGAGAGAAAAATGAGATTTCATATAATGAAATGAAGAGAGTTTTGAATTAAGAATATTGGTTCAGAGAAATGAAAAATATTATTCAAAACGTTGCTGTTCAACATTTCCGCAAGAAACATTTCTTAATTCGGTTCACTGGTAAAGCCTTCGATCATTATTAAGGTAGCTTTAGTTGAAGAACCTTAAAAACACTTATACTTTCGTCTTGGGATTGAAAAAAACTTTTGCCCAAACCAGTAAAAAAGTCAATTGTTACCTAGAGTCAACATTGTTGTCAGTCCGAGACACAGGTTAGTAAAATTTATGTCTATAAATCTTCAAATTAAAGTTTCCACTAAATTTTATACATAATATATTTTATTGCATGCCTTTTTTAACACTTAATATTGAAAAAATATATATGATTTGAATAACGTCTTGGTATTCTTCTTTGCGAAATCTGTTATATTAAACGAAATCAAAGCCCGACAGTAAACCTTTACAATTATTAGAAAGATTTCCGTTTCACGTGAAGAATGTTGAGAATAACTCTGGTCTTAAATTAGTTACGAACTATATTTTTAACCTCGTGAAACGTTATGTTGACAATAATCTAGTGTGACAAAAAGTCGAATATTGTACATACTATAAAAGTGTGAGTCAGCAATTCTAGCAATTTAATCTTCTCAAAGCCAGAATATAAAAGAAGGAAGACCCAAATTCAGAAGGGTAGCTTGAGGTTACGGTAAAAGACTGCAAATACTGAAAATAAAAGAATTGAATATATAGGATAGACGGAAGGCTACATTTAAAGGAGGTTAGGTCCGGTTAAAAAAGGAGTAAGTTGCTAAATTAAAATAAAATAATTTAATTTTAGTGGAGGTTATTTTCTTATAATGTTGGAATTGTCAAAGCTTATATGTACACATGTTCATGCCTATAGTTTGAGAGATATTAAGAGATGAAGAAATTGTCTACACATCATAAGAACGTTTATGAATTAAATAATTAAAACATAGTTTTTAATCAATGCCGTAAACATTTTCTAGGTTAATATGACTCAGAGCCCGTAAAAACTGTGGTAAGTTTAAAAAAATATTCAATTTCATGGCACGGGAATGCTGCCAATAGGTAGATAGAAAATAAATGTTAAATAATAATATTTTAAATTAGTCGGAAATGGAGTAAAAAATGCCGGAATATATGTATTACGGAGATATAAGTACAGTTTGCTGTCCTGCTCTTCGGAATCAACTAGAAGTACTCCTTTTTTATGTCGGCAAATGCTTCATCCTGTGGCCCAAGTGATGAAATATTGTTGGTGTAGCTCAGGAAAGTTCCGACAAGTTAGGTGTTTCAGTTCTCTCCCCAGTCCCCAGTTGTGGTCAGGGCTCTGATAAATGGGCCACAATCTGCAGTTGCACTCAACACCGCCTGGACGGTTTTTGCGGGGCGCCTCGTCGAGATATGACGCCCGCGTAACCATCCTGCCGTTAAATAATACAAGGGAGCAGCGCCGCTTCCCGGGGGAAATAGCGCTTCCTTCCTCGCCAGATGCCGCCACGGCACACCGTTCTTCTTGCAAGCGACGCGACGCGAAGCGCCGCGACGCGACTTGTGTACGCGGGATTAGGGGGCGACCAGATTCAATTAGAGATAATGCCCCGCAGCACCTCCTCCACAAAATAAATTAATATTCAGTACAAACTTATTAAATTGCGTGCGTTTAAAGGTTTTCTCTCGAAACAAAAGGAAAAGCGAATTTTCAGAAGACTTTGCGGAATTTAATCACTGTTTTGTATTTAGGCTTTATATCTCTTAGAGATCCTTGAGAAAAATATAGTAGAGGTGCTGATGGAATAGCAGGACTGTTCATCTGTTCACTTTAAGTGCAAAGTTCATTCATTGCAATTTATAAGAAATCGGATGCACAGCGTGGAAGTGTGAGAACCCTCACAATATATAGAAAATCTTAAAGGTTTTTTTTTTCAAAATTAAGACCAGATTTATGAAGTGACATCTTACGAGAAGAGAAAATAGTTGAAAATGTTCTGAAATAGAATTCGCAAACACGGCAAACTAAGTGGAATGTCATTTGACAGATACAACTCGCATAATATCGCTATGTCAGGAAATGCTGTTAACATATAATTGGAGAGACAAATATGAATTTAATATACTTAAACCATATCTTAAAGGTTACAAATATTGAAATAATGCATTGTAAATTGCTGATGAGAATGATATTCTGTATATTTTTCATAATAATGGGCAACTATTTGACACGCGTCCGATTTATCCGTAAAACCGCACGCTCATCAAATCCAGTTCTGGATATTTAGATATTAATTTCTTTCATATTCTAAGAGCCATTTGATTAAGATACAAAGCCATGGTCTAAACGTCGGCATATATATATTTGTTAATTAGTTCTTTCTATGTTGTATATATTAATACTAAAGGTGGACTGGCATTTGCCCGGTGGCAGTACAAAGATATAATGTTGATAAACTATAAGAAAAAAAAATTACAGAAATAAAATTGGTTATACATTTTTTAATATTTCACGTCCTTTGTTTTACAAACTAAGTACCTACCTTTTCAGTGTTTCTAACTATTTTTTGAAAATATTTGTATTCTTAGGGAAAGCCTCTATTACCCTTGCAGGCAAAGGATTACAGTCCCTTACAGCCCTGTTAACGAAGGAATATTTGCCCACATCCGTTCTTTGTTCCCTTTCTTTATTTGATAATATGGTCGTTTTTAGAGAAACATTTAGGTCTACTTAGCCACTCTTTTATTTCTGAACAGGCCGAGTAGGGTTTGTCGAGTTCCCCAAGTCTAGCCTTTTTCCTCCTAACACCAAGTGATTTCCATTTAGTTTCGTCCCCACACAGAACCCAAACCCGTTTCTGAATTTAATCCAGTGCATTGATGTGCTCCGCTCTGTAAGGTTTTTCTGTTAAAATAAGGTCGTTACAACAACGTAAAATGGCGATCTGTTTGTTTGGAATTGCTTTCCCTCATTTTGGCTTTTAATCTTGTTCGGAAGAACAAAATTTTCTGTTGTAATGTTTTAGTCTCACATTTTTAACTTTGTAAGTAACTATATTATACTAAATTTATTTAATTATTTGGAAAGAAAGTATATCTATGCATTTATATTTAATCATTCAGTTTTAGTAACAACTGAAGAGGTGCCTAAACTTGCGGAAGAAACATTATCTTTTTATAAATTTTTGATTTTGAATTAAATTTCTGTCTTACTTTCGGCCTAAATGTAATTTTGGTACTGTAATTTATTAATAAATATTTAAGTTAATTAATAAAGATTTAAGTTGGATGTGACTATTATGAATATGTTTTTATTCCGGTAACCAATTGGTTTTTGGGGTTATTTTGATTACTTTCAATTTTTGGAGCCTAATTTTGGTGTATTTATTAATGAACGTAGTGGGTAAGGACTACAAATAAATTAATTTTTGTCTACAATATCAAAGACGACATCAAAAATTACAAGATAAATTACTTAGACTGTAACTGTTAATACATTTGCCAGACCAACAGATCGTTAAAGACAGGAATTAGTGAACATAAAAACAGTATAAAATACAACAAAAACATATCAAACATACACACATATAAACAACGACAATTACGACTGGTCCAACGTTGCAATTTTAGACACAGAAATAAACTAGTTTTCTCGACTAATTAGCCATCCTCTTCTTTCTTTTTAAATAAAAAAATTATACTCTCAACATGAATATAACTTACGATTGTCTTCTGTAACTTCAATTTTTAAACTTAATTTTTTTCATTGTCAAAACATAAAAAGAACTAATTGGTAATGCGAATGTATATTTGTTAAATATTATTGTTAAACAACTTTGTAAATGGCACACGAACTTCTCTCTAAAAGCAAAGGTTTTTCCAGTCGGTATAATCCTTTAAAGGTCCCCCACCCTATAAAGAAATGTGGAAAGATTATATTTACCTCGTCAGTAATTCAATAACAAACCTCGGATAACATTCGTGCTTCACGAACAAATTTGTTAATAAATCTTTGGGCTATCTGTGATTATAACAACTTTCTGTATTATTTTAGGTGTAATTGTATAAAATCAACGCATCATATGTCTTTATTTATATACATATTATATTTATTTAATTTCATAAGTAAAAATTTCAGACTTTATTTTTATTTATCACAATTTCCAAAGGAAAAAATCCTTTCGGTACTTATTTGTACCTTCTTCAGGTTATTATCCTAATAATCAATACATCAATTACAAGATGTATGAACATAGCTACAATTTTGTAAAAAAATTTAAAAACTTCTCTCCGAGACTGTACGTCAATTTAACACTGGCTCACTTACCTTTCGCCACAAATTGTCGCATAGCCTCAGACGGACTTTTTCAAAATTTGTACAAAATTGTAAGTTATGTTCATAAATTTTGTGATATTTAAAATGTGATGATTGTTGTATTGATTATTAGGATAATAAACTGAAAAAGGTTAAATAAGTACCAAAACGTTTTTTTTTCATCTTTGGAAATTGTGATAAATAAAAATAAAGTCGGAATTTTTTTATTACAAAATTAGACGTTATTTAATTTTATTTACTTCAATGAAAATTATTTTTGTAGATTGTTTTCACACCTGAGGACGTTCCAAACAAAGCAACGAAACGTCATTTTATAATTTAATAAAATAAATAATTTTAATTCTGGCCAGTATTGGCCGTAATATTTCACCTACATTGATTTATTGAAATTCGTCAGATTAAACATCCCCGTTTTCATTTTTATATATATATATATATATATATTACTCTTAGTAAATACTGGTGTATATGCATGCATATGAATACGAATTATCATCTTGATTGCAATTTGAATAACTCCATAGAATCTAACAATGGCCAGTGAATTCGATTGCATCGTAATGCGATAAGGTTTTCAGTAGGATGCAGTTGGTATTAAGTATACATTCTATTACAGGCCGAGGAAGAAATTGAAACGGTGGATGGTGTGTATCTGAATTTCCCGCCCGGGAATAACAGAAGCACAGAAACACTCATATCAGGGAGAGAAAGATCCTCGCGAATAATTTAGCAGCAGTCGGAAAGCGCTCCTCTCCCGCGGGACGCGCACTTGTATTATTTATCTGTAGAGCAGGAGGGGAAGGGGATGGGGATGGGGATGAGGCTATTGAGAACCAGGAGAGGTGTTACACAACCCGTATTAAAATGTAGCGTCAAGCGAGCCGACAAGGATTGCTGCTTTCACAAGCGACACAAACTGCCCTATGACCTTTACAAACGAAACTGAAATATTCCACCTCGAAATGTTGATTATAGTTTCTGGAATGCAAGACATTAGTCATTGCATTACGCACACCAATAAGTATAACTCACAGCAATTCATTTTCGAAACAACCTGAAGATATATTTATCCCATAGCTACATTTGAATCTACAGCCAACAAAAATTATAATTATTAGAATTGAAAACGAAAAAATTATATCACTATACAAATAAACATTGCTTATGAGGTTGACAAAAGTGGAAGAGTGGACGCCATGATCATGAAATATAACCTCATGACAAATTATTACTTAAAATATCCAGAATTGGGGCATAGGATAAGTCAAACCTAATATTACAAGACATATACCAAATTTTACAATTAAGAATTTGAAGACAAAAACAAAATTAATCTTCAATTTTCAGTCAACGAAGTAAGCAGCAACAAATGTTGCGTAGATTCCCATCGAACATGAAAAATAAAATAAGTTGTGCCGTACAATTATAGTAGATAATGGTGTAAAATAATAACAGACGTTGATAGGATACAAGCGAACAGTTTTAGTCCTTCCTATCTATGAACTCTTTCAGCGAACAATACGCTCCATTAATCAACAAAGATTTACTACTTTTTATAAATAAGCTTTGTACCTTTAAATTTTTTATTTCCTCCGGAAAAGTATTGTATAGATTTATACCGGAATAACGAATGCTTGTTACAAAAGCTTAGATGATGTTTTCCAATACGGAGTTGAGACCGATTTCTAGTGTTATATAAATTACTTGAGCCATTTAGTGCTTATAGATTGATGTTCCCCATATAAACTTTAAAATTTCTGGAGCATACGTATAAGGTAAAGTTGTAATTCCAAGTTTACGAAAGAAAGGCTTGCAACTGATATTCCACTCCGCATACTATACAATCTTAAATCTATCATTCCCACTGATCATTACCTAATCTTAAAATCCTAAGTGATCGCTTTTTTCAAACTAAGTGTAACAAAGATATTTCCACAATTTATCCAATTGCCTTTGGAGTGAGTACCACAAGGTAGTGTCCTAGGATGACTTTTATGCCTTATGTTTACAGTGGACATACCTGAAACAGATAACTCAATTCTTGCAACTTACGCTGACACCGCAATTTTATCTGCAGATAATGACCCTCTTACAGCTACTGGTGTCCTACAAAATCATTTAAATAACCTTGAAGAATGGCTAAACATTTGTAGATCCTTATAAATCATTGCAAGTAAATTTTACCACCAGGAAAACAAACTGTCCAAATGTCTCAATAAATAATACAACATTACCAACACTAAGATCAAATGCCTTTATCTACTATTGGACTCTAAACGTACATGGAAACCGCATTTAACATCCAAAAGACATCATATCATGAGGTAAACTTCGGCAAATTCATTGGCAACTTTGCAGAAATGAAAATTGAAAACAGAAAACAAAATACTTATATATAAATTCATTCTAAAAACCATATGTACATATGGGATCCAAGTATGGGGGTACACCAAGCCTTCAAATTCAAAAATTATTCAACGTCTTCAGTCAAAAGTCCTTCATACCATTTTAAACGCAACCGTGGTTAGTGAGCAACAAAACAATACATGAAGACCTACATAAACCTACTATAGAAGATGAAACACAACACACAAACTCAGCACTAATTATCGTCTAAATATGCAAGGACACCATAATGAAGAGGTCAGCCATCTAGCAAATGACCTAACATCACGTCCCACATTGAAGAGGAAGAGGAAGCGGCCAACAGTCCTCCCAAGTTTCATTTTATCGCATTCATATTTAATTTTTATTTAATTCGGAGCGTGGTCAATGGATCACTCCTCCCCTCAGTGTAATTTCATTTATCTAATTTGCTTAATGTTCAAAATGAAAAAAATTGTAAACATCTTAATTAACAAATAAAATAGTATTATTCGGGCCACCAGTTTTTGTAGTTTAAAGATGTGAAGCACGTCATAAGACATGACAGAATGAAAATATGCATGGTACAACATTTTTGATATATCTATGTCGGTTTCCTGATATAACACTCGTGATGTAAAGCACAGTTTGCTGAGTTTCCTCGAGAGTTTATCTATGTGGTGGTTCCATTTCAAATTATTGTCATTTGGCAGACCAAGAAAAGGCGCACTCTCTGAAATGTTTTCCAATTAAGGAGATAAACTGTTTATGTTTGCTGTGAAGTTAGACTAGATTAAGAGAAAATTTGTTTGCAGCGAACCAAAGATTCATACGGCACAACGCAATGTTTACGAGTCAGTGGCTGTCTGATACGTCAGCATAGAGGACTGATTTTAGGGGTCTAAATCGTTAATGTATATGATGAAAAGTAATAGTCCCAAACTCTAACCCTGAGGCACATCACAGCTAATCGTTATCCATCCTGACAGACATAGTTGCGTACGTTACATAACTTGTCGTCTATTCTTACAAATTTACGTAAATGTCTTATTTGATTACATTATTCCCCGTTGCGACTTGACGTTTACTATTGCGTAATACATAAGATTATTGAAAGTAGAATCAAGCATCGTGTTTATAAATGAAGATATAATAAAAATGAATTAAATCATATTCTGAAATATTAATTATTTAATATAATAGCAATTTAATACAATTACGTAAAATAAATAAACGTCTTTAAAAGTCAATATAGAAACGTATTTTTTGGAAACAATTTAAAACAAAAATTATCTTATTTAAAAGGAGAACTGAATTGAGTAATAATATACGACTGTGCACAAAACGTAACAGGAATTTAATAATTTCGTAAATTGTATTCTTCTGATTCGTGATACGTTTTCATTGCAGTGTTCATAAACATATCTTAATCTATAAATAACAATACAGATGCTGTTATGTTTAGTCTGTTGTCAACTGTAAAAAGTTTACAATTTTTTGTAACAGGCTACACGAGGGTGATTCTTTAACGCATCGGAAGCGAAGTGAAAAGGGGCGATGCGGAATGTAAAGCAAGGTAGCCAAGAGTTCACTATGACTGTTTTTTAAGGACCCTACCCGGTGATTCAAAGATGCAAGGAAAACACTGCAATACCTGCATCAGTTACGTCAGGCTAATAGACAATGTAAGATTGCTTTCAGTGACTGTAAAGACGTTGAAGATGTCTTGGAATATGAAAAATCGATTATAACGTGGAAAATGAGAGAGAAATGATTATGAAAGATCGCTGGATCACAGTTAAAGAAGTCGCTGATAATGTTGGGATATCAAATAGCTCATGCCATGAAATGTTTTCGTTTGTTTTGGATATAATAAATACGACTAATAAATTTGATTCAAACAAATCCAGCAGCGCGTGTTTCTCAGGAGCCGCTAAATGAAGCCATGGCAATTCATGACTATAGAAAAGTGCCGCATCGGGTGCTTAAATATGGGTTTATGACGTCGTGACCGAGGCCTACAAATCTGGATAAGTACGGTACAATGAGAAGGTTATGTTCTCTGTGCTCTTCGATTTTAATGGCGCAGTATCCGTGAAAAAATTGGGGAAAACGTCAAGATTTGTGGCAGAACAATTTACGGCCCTGTCAACACTCACTTGCTCACACTTAATTGCTTGGTTATAAATATTTTACCAATTAATGTCACGGGAATGATGCCTAAGACAAGGCGTATGGGATCTCCTAGTCTGGTTGGTAAAAGGTACAAACGGTGTAACTTAATACTGAAATGATATTTTCAACTTGGGGGAAGAGGGGATTTTTATTTACTCTGTTTTACCAACTGCTAGAATTTTAATGTCAATAATTAATTCGCTATTATGAATAATTAAATTTATAAGAAAGACAAAAATTGAAATGTCCTTGGTTGGTTTGACATTTTTTCTTTCTTGTCTTTCTTCTAAATTATCCGTAAACTATTAATAGGCATTAATTTAAGCATTCCACTCCCTTTCATTTGAATAAATAAATTTAAAAATAGGGCATGGGAGAATTGAGTAATACATCTCTTGAATTAATACATTTTTATGAAAATATTTAAAACAAAGTTTATTTTCATGCTCTAATAAAAAAATATAATGAGTTTGCGTTATATAGCATATATATACATTTTACTCATCTTTCTTAGTTGTTAATGAAGACCCATGTGACATTAGATAGAACACTCTTTGACGGATATATTGATCGTACATTACTGCCGAAACTCTGGGAACCTACTCTTTCGGAACTATCTGTGCTTAATACTTCTTCTACTCCAACAAGGAGAAAGTACTGTCCTCCTCTCTCACGTTTTCTCTCTCTATCTCGTCACCTCAATAAGTAAGCATCTTCCCCTACAAATCAAGAATACTTAACGTCTTCGGCCATTGGAAGCAATTTCGCACCACGAAATGTCGGGGAAGATGAGACTTACTGCCTGTGAAATTATTTTCGTACGTGGAAATATTGTGGTAACAGAGAATCGCTCCTTGAAGATATTTATGATCCTTCGGCCTTTTCGTCGGAAAAATTAATCCCGTCACAGGGGGACCAATGAATGGGCGCTTGCGCCCCGAAGTGTACCGCTAGAGCAATAACCCCAGACAGTTTTTCCGAGAATTTTAGTTCCACAGAATTACTAAAATAAAATAACCCCTCCCCCGCAATTATTTCACTCTGCCTATGCACACTATAACGGCTACTCAGAGATCATGGACCTCGAACTCTCGATCTATCATTACCACAGTTTAATAATGTTTATAATTTAAATTTCTGATATACACTGTGTAGATATAAGATATAATTAATTGTGTTTCGATTCCATTCTATTACCGTTTCAATATATTTTATTATTAATTGCTAAAATTACGAATATGACGTTTTATATCAAAATTTACATGGACCCTTATATTTTATAGCGTTATACTTAAGACTCTACCTTGAATTATTAAACAAGAATTACTACAACGAGATTCGTATATAAAATGAAAATAATTTTAACATAGCGCAGGATGAAGTAGTATTATTCCTAGTTTTTTAAAGCGATTGGTAACTCTGTAGAAAAACACAAGAAAGGAATTTTCAGAGGGTCTTTGCGGAAGGGAGATATAGGTTCCGGACTATAGTTCAAGTATTCTTCCCGACGTTATCCAAAGTATTGAGCAGGGAAAGCGATAGTTGGTGGAGCTGTTAGTATGTGTCCCATGCCATGTCCGGTGACGTTTTCAAATGGACGCGGAATTCTTGTGTGCATACCTCAACCAATTTTGGAGGAAACTTGGCGACTATGGAATAGTTAACCTGAACTCCGATGTATACATCTTTTATACGCAACATAGATCCTTCGGCTTACTTTCCCTTTTTAAGCAGCTATGGAAGGAAATAACTGGACAAAGATTAAATTAATTACTTAATAGTTACATTAATGTGACTCCATTAAAGATAAATGTATTGAAAAGCCCAACTAGTTTCAAATGTAATTAAACTTAATCAGTTAGTACCAGGTTTCCCAAACTGTGTTCCGCGGGCCCTGAATAGGTATTCTGTAAAAAATTTCGTGTGATTATATCAATACTATGGATTATAATATCCTGTTATCAGTTCGTAAGACCGTACTCCGTTTGCATCTAACGAGAGAAAGTGGAATCATTTCTCACACCTTTCTTTGTTTCTAGACTGTTTCGGAACCGATTTAACTCCCTTGCGAAACAAAGAAACCCTATTTCTTATTTGCTGCTATAATTGGGAACAATAAACAAGTGTGGACGTGTTGAGTAAACTAGAATCCTGTACGGCTGAGTTAGAGATTGCCATAGCAATTAACTTATCATTACAATGAACAAGCGAATAAGATTGCACCTTTTGATATAAAAATATAATTTTGGATTTCATCAGTTGAGTTTAATGATTTTAATAGTTCTCCTCCCTTACATGAAATTTTGAATGAATTAATTTTTAAAGTAAAACTTTCCAAAATGTTTTAGAAGAACACGTACATAACATGAAACCAACTCTTTTGCAATTTGCAATATTCTCCGAAAAGTGATAATATCAGAATCAATTTTCCACGACGGCTAAACCAGTAGCTTTAATGCAACTGGCTATGGAAATTTAATTGACATAATCAGTGACTCTTATTGGAAACAAATATATAACTATTTCTGGGCGAGTTTGTTAGAAGAGTATCCCAATATTTCAAAACAAGATATTATTGTTTACTTCACTTATGGGATGCAGGCTATTTGTATGCAGCAATGAAATCAAAGTGTAGAAAGAGATTTGACGCCACACGACATATTAATATTCAACATACATATATTATGCCTGATATCAACATGATATGCAATTCAAGGACCTAAAATCATCTAAGTCATTAAGCGCTTTATTTAATAATATTTTTTATGATATAACAGTAATATATTTAAAAAATCATCATTATTTTTTTTAAATTTTACTAGTAGGAATCACCCGTTAAAATATTTGATTTTGTGAAATGTTCCATTGCAGAAAAGTATAGGAAACCCTGAGTTAGTACGAGTACAATATAATGTCATAGCACGACGCATCGCGTCGTTCCTATTATTGGAAACTCTTTAGATGCCATAATAAATTGCTAGAAAAAAATGTATGAAATAATATGTAACATTACATACAATTTATTTCACGTTATACAATCGAATAAATTTTTTAATAAGGAGCATTTCTAAGCACACGACTAACATAAATGTACAACTGTTAAGTATATTGTTAACATTAAAAGATAAACTATGGAAAATGTATTGTATTGAATGATAATGTGGTTAGTCTCGAAAATAGCAATTTATTCTGGATTAAACTGTGTGGAGTATGCTGAATACTTAAAGACACGCCATTATCCACCCAGAGTTGATTCAGTTACAAACACAATTTTTACGCACGTTACGCATTATATATAGTTACGTTACTGAGGTCAACGAATTTTTGACGTTACGTAACTGTAACTCCTTATTTAAGGATTTTGAAAAGTAAACATCTACGCGTAACGCATTTCTTGTATAGTAATTAAATGTTGCGTAAATTATTATAATTTCTTTACAACACTATAACATTTTATAATATTTCAATATGTTTTACTGAATCATCACTGCGACGATTTTTTTGGCAGGTAACAGGCTACATGAGGATGATCTTGAAGCAGGCAACTCCCCTTTAATAGCGTAGGAAGAGATTTGAACAGATTGTCAAACAGATTTTCCGGCTTGTTTAACTTTACCGAGAACCTATCCTGCTTATATGACTTTAGTTACAAACTATAGCGATGCCGGTCAAGGAAACATATTTGGCAACAAGTCCGGATTTGACAAAATTTATAAAAAAGTTTAAAGCAGAAGACGCTATAGGACATACATTTTCGTATACTTATAACGTTCAATCTGGTTATTTAAAAGTTCCACCAAAGACTCACGGTATTATAACGAAAGGGGATAAATACATTTCTTATGGATCGGGTATGCCCGGTCAAGAATTTCTTGATAGAGGAACGAATACAAAGGTTGTCGCTACAATTCGCTCATATCAGATCTACAGTCTTATTTCGTCTGCTGTTTATAGAAAACAAACGATATATCAGGGGAAACTGAATGTGTTTTACCAGAATTTGATCATATTCAGCAGTAATAAGAATAGAAGAACAAGAAAATAAAGCCGTGATCAAGAAAATATTAAGATAAGGATACAGTCTATCGGCCATTCTTTTTAACTTATATATAGAACAGGCTATGAAGTAAGTTGAAACGTAATATGGAAAAGGAATCATACTGCAAAGAGAACAAATAAAAACTCTGCGCTTTGCCGTTGATATTTTATAATTTAGAGTGTCAGAAGAAAAGTCAGAAACCATAATAAATGGCATAAACGTGGTCCTGGAGAAAGAGGATTAATTGGGGGAAAGCAAATCTAACGGAGCGTAGTATGGGAGGAAGTTAAGGAATTCTGCTACTTAGGTGGTGTAATAACTAGGAATGGTAGAAGTATAGTAGACATACTATAGAGTAGGATAGCACAGGCAAGGAAGGCTTTCGCGAAAAAGAGGAAATCACTTACAGGTAATAACTGAGTAATAGAAAATCGTTGCTAAAAATGTTAGTATGGAGGGTGGGATTGTATGGGTGCGAAACGTGGACGATAGGAGTTGGGGAAAGGAAAATAATAGAATGTGGTGCTATAGGAGAATAAGATGGATGGATAGAGTAAGTAACGAAGACGTCCTAAACAGAATAGGGAAAAAGTGAACAATATGGAGGACGTTCACAAAGAGAAGGGATAGATTAATATGTCACGTTTTAAGACATGAGGGTCTTGTAAAATTAGCATTAGAGGGAATTGTGTGGGGTAAGAAGAGAAGAGGGAGACAAAGGATGGAATACGTAAGTATATTAGGGAGGACGTGGGATGTAGTAGTTATGAGGAAATGAAATGGCTTAGTATGGAGGGTTGCACCAGGTTAGTCTTAGGACTGAATACCACAACAACAAAGACTTAGTTTATAATTTATAATGTGGGTAGCGTCTACATGAATTGATATGCCTTTTCTGTGATTCTCCGGGTGTGAGAAGTTTTCTCTTTATTTTCTTTACTATTTGGCGTCTGTATATATATATATATATATATATAGCCTATATATATGTATAGTATCACTATAATTAATAAATGTTGTAGTCGGACTTTTACGAGAATTTATATATGTTGAATTTTTGAGTTTATAAACATATTTAAGTTTTATATTTTGACGATAATTGTTCCAACTTCGCCATAGTTGTTGGCATGAGTAGATTCCTCCGCGAATGAAATTCGTGTTTGTAGTTTGAATGACTCGCCGTTCTGGTTGTAATGCAGTGTTAGGCGAGAGCAATTCCCGTAGATTGGTCCGGTCCAGAGGGCGCCTCTTCCCCTGCACAGCTGCCTGCATCTTGTAATGCGGGGACTGTTGCAGCTAATGCTGACAAACCTCCCAGAGCCCGCACACAACCTGTTACTTGCGCCAACTTCTCCTCGTTAAAGTTGAGCGCTTCCCACTAAACTTTTCCCGATAGTGTTACGGAAGAAGGAAGGAGGGAACTGGGGGTCAACACCTTTCAGCAACATTGGACATCAATATGGCGTTCAATCCGTATTGCAATCATATTGCTGCTCAACTTCAACAAACACGCACAAAATTTGCTAATTATATAAAATATCAATTGATGTAAGTTTTTCTATACTTTTGGCACACATGTTTCTATATTTATCCCGGTCAACTTTTTCACTCAATAACACTACTTCTCTTTTTCTTGAGTATATTAATCAGCAGCTGTATTATTTTCTGAGCACGTGTCTAAAACACAGCGGGAGCGTCACATTTTAGAAAATTTACTTTTCAACGCCTTCACTGAGTTTCATCATAACCACAGTGATGACTCAATACTCTTATGACACTCTTGTAAATAAATGTACTGGTACATTAAATAACACATAAATACATAAAAATACGCATGAACAGTCAATTATGTTTCAAATGAAAATACTAGAACGGTCTCTTCCGTCTCATTAGCGTAAAATAAACTGTACACATATATTGTAAATGATTCAGGGGTATTAATTGAATTAATGAAATCACTTTAATGGCATGAAATGATATTTTTATTTATAAAAACCAGTTACTTTAAAAGGGGTCCTGCGCGCTATTACAAATAATTCAATTCAAGAGGACGATTATTTTAACTCTGAGTTAATTATTCATTGGGATGACCACGTGCATCAGAGATTTCGTTCACTTGACGAACCTGTTTTGTTTTCATTCGCATCTTGATGCAGATTACTAGACGCCCAGAGCATTCTTCTGGCTGAAACGTAGACCTTCCGTTCTGCCGGTGGAAAGTGGAATTAACTCGTACTGCCTGTAATTGAGGAAAACTCAGTTTTTTCCTCCTCCTCCCCTCTACTCTTTCTTGTTCTTAACAACTTCTCACCAACAACTCTTGTTGCACACTCCACCTTATTGCTCCCTTTCAAAATCCGTTAATCTCATAAGCTTTCTCCAACTCCATCTCACTCTACATCCTCGCCTTCTCAACGTCTTACACGATACTCTATTTTTTAGCTTCACACTTTCGCAACGCAACTCCTGCAACAGAAAACGCTATCCTACGTGATGTTTGATCCGCCAATCCTCATGAGTCCTTCGTCCAGCAAGGGAAATTTTCCATGACACAGGGAACAGTGTCCTTCGGAAATTTTGAAGGTGAATGCTCCTTCAGCCAAGAACAAGCTTAACGTTATAAATACGCAGACAGGCATGTCTGCGTATCACCAGCCTGGCGCTGGTTCTTACCTGATTGTCGCTAGTTAACATGTTCTTGCTGACATTTGGTATCATTCAAAATTTCATGTATTCGGAGGGACCTACTGCGATACAATATACATCTACGAAAAATAAAATAAGAGCGTTTCTATTTGGGGGAGGGGGGGCGAAGGATTACAACCAACATGAGGCTGATCCTGAAAATGGGGTCTGCGCTTTAATACCATAGGAAGGGAATTGAAAACGAAGAATGTGTAAAGGAGAAGTAAGCCTCCAAGATTTACTAGGTAATTTTTGTGGGAACATTCTTTAAGTTTTGGGAAACAGGCTACATACGGGTGATCCAGAAACTGGTATCCCTATTTTAATATCATAGGAAGAGAATTCAGGAGCGGGATGCGGAAGGGAGATGAAGGTAGACAAGTCCTGACCAGATTTTTACAGACTATAGTTTAAGGATCCTACCCGCCTATTCACCTGAAATAGATGCAGGGAAAACCCTAGAAAACATCAAATACACATATGAGGCTCTTTGGTACATGTCCCACACTCTTCAAAATGACACGAGATGAATTTGTGGGGTCGCAGCATTTCCCTCTCTGTGTCTCGACCGGTTCAGGAGGCAGCTGGTAGACCGATCCATTAGGATCCGTGGAAAATTTTTTACAGCCTTCGACCCCGGGAACATACACCTCCTAAATTAGTCGAAGGTGCACCGTGTTGCCAAGGGATGGAGTAGAAAGACGACGCACTTCACTTTGAGAAAAAAAGACAGAATACGCTATCGAAACGTAGTGTCTTAAGCTTCCTATAACACGAATGGAAACCCAAGAACTCTTTATACGGAATATGCACCGGGAAAATCTTCGATCTTTAAGAGCCAAAATTTAGTTATTGCTTTGTGAAGTGATCGGTAAACCTCTAATTTAATGATTTGCATAAATAAAACCAGTGCAATACTAATAATAGTAAAATTCTGATTTTATGTGTGGAAATCAACATTTACAAAAATCATTTTAATGTTGATAAAAATTGCAGAATAAATCTACCATATTAAGTACCAGCCGCTGAGAAAGCATAACAGTAAATGTTTTTCGTTTAGTTATAGTTTTATGCTTGAAACCCTAACGTGTTTACTTTCATTATCATTTTATGTTTACAAGTTTGTCCATACGTTCACGTTTTTTGTTATAACTTTTATTGCTGTGAGCGTGGCTGTTTATTCAGTGAAAGTTCCTGGGCGTCAATCATCAGTGACATAATGTAAACCCTGTTCTTCTAGGCTTCAGGTGTTTCAAGTTGTGTGCGTCCGTGAGTTCGAGATGGACAGGAGATTATGGCGACACTGGGTCGGTATTTAACGCCGCAAATCAGTTTTCCCAATCACAGTCGCAGACGACACGATGAACAAGAGCGTTCCCGGAAATGAATATTAGTGTGTATATTTTGACACTCTTTACCATACTATTATTGACTCAAGTTGAACTCAAGTTCAACACTCCGCTCACACTAGTTAAAAATAAAATTTTCCCCACTTAATTGCGTAAGAAACGTTCTTAAATTGAATTAATACTTACATAAAAATGACGCAAATACTTATTGTTCAGCGTTGTTACTGTTAAAAGTTCAGCGGTTCTTGATTCCTAACTATGTTTGTAATATCGAATCTATCTTGAAACATTTAGGCAAATGAATCCATAATGTTATTAGAAGAACGTACGTTCCCCATTACACTCCAACTATTATTATGTAATTATCTCTATTCTATTTCGCTTTATCAGTATTCACAAATAACCACTGTATAAGCCTGAAATGAATGGGGAGATTGATTATTTTAGTGCAATATAATAATATATTAATATTGCATGTTAAGAAAACAATTTACCCTATCTTAAAAAAATTATATCCATACTACAATGGTAAAATTTTCAAACTTTAAGCCAGCAATTCTTTCTTAACTAACACTACAAAAAATTATACAAATAAATTTCTTAAAACTAACAATTCTGGATCTCTATATTCAGGGTCGTATGTTATGGGCCTTCGCATAGATAAAAATATTACACACAAAATCCACTCATACCTGTCAGTATAGGTAAATGTTACAGGGGTAATTACCGTGCGGACATAATTGACCTTAATGAGTCTTCCTCGTTGCAATTTTCTCCTGTTGGGTAGAACTCGATCAAATCAGAGCCACCGCTGCAATTCTTCCTGGTTCATGAAGAATGTTCGTTTATCCCCGCCTCCTTGGATTACCTGTCCGATAATGTCGATCATCTGCTCATTTCCACAACCTCTCTGATCGCCTCTGATCATCGCTCTTCTCTCCACAATCTTTCTTGCCTACATACTCATCATCTATCAAGAAATATCTCTGCAAATGTATCTACAAGCATTTATAATACTTCTTCCCCACTTCTTTAGTTCATATCCTAAAGGTGGCAGGTATGCTAACCCAATCACATTTAGGATGACTCTTTTCTTTCCCACGCTATTTGGGGAAAAACGTCGCCCGATGCCACCAAATCTCACCATAGTCGGGAAACATTCCAGGCGCGCCGTGATGTCTGGGTTTTATTGCTCCTGCCTCAAATACTGTCTTCTTTCTTTTGATCGCCATAGTCTGATTAGATGTTTTTGACCGTTAGAATTCAATTCATATAGGGTCTCTTTATTTCCCTACGTACATTATGATCTAGGGCGTATACTCCTAATACGGTTTTCATTGAGATTACTACTATCTCTAAATGTATCATTTGATGTTTTGGTTTAGAATATGAAAATTCAAAATAACCACGGTGTTACTTAAATCATATCTTTATTGTACTATTCAAACTGAAGCACTTCCTGTGATTTTTATGACACAAATAAGGCTTACCTTCATTTCTCAACTTTATTTTGCGTTATCCATTCTTGTTTCAAATTGATTTTGTTGTGGTATTCAGTTCTAAGACTGGTCTGGTGCAACTCCCCAGGCTAACCCATCTTACGCAAGCCTTTTCTTTTACTTAAAACTAAAACAACCCAAATCATCCCTTGCGTATTCAATCCTCCTCCCTCTTCTGTTCTTACCCCCACACATTTCCCTGTAATACTAATTTTACAATAACCTTGTCTCTCATAACGTGGCCTATTAATCTATCCCTATTTTAGTAAACATCCTCCATATTTTTCGCTTTACCCCTATTCTGTTTAGACCTTCCTCGTTTGTGATTCGATCCACCCATCTGATTTCAGAATTCGCCTATAGCACAACATTTCTAAGGCTTGTATTCTTTTCCTTTCCCCAACTCCTACCGTCCACATTTCGCACCCACATAACGCCACGCTCCATAGGAACATTTTTAGCAACAATTTCCTAATATTGACCCTTATATTACCCGTACGTAAATCCCTCTTTTTCGAGAAAGCCTTCCTCACCTTTGCTATCATACTCTTTATGTCTACTATACTTCTACCATCCCGAGTTATTACGCTTCCCAAGTAGCAGAATTCCTTAACTTCCGTCAAAATATCCCTTCCCAATCTAACAGCCTTTGTTATTCCACTGTTTCCCATACTACAGACCATTACCTTGGGTTTGCCGCTATTAATCCTCATATTGAACTTTTTCTCCAGGACTACGTTCATGCCATTTGTTATGGTTTCCAAGACTTCTTCTGACTCCCGTAATACTACAATATCATCGGGGAAGCGTAAGGTTTTTATTTCTTCTCCTTACAGTATTATTCGTTTTCATATTGCATTTTAACCTTCTTCATCACCTGTTCTATATATAAATTAAACAGCAAGGGCGACAGACTGCATCCTTGACTTACTCACTTTTTGATTACGGCTTTCTTTTCTTGGTATTCTATTCTAATTACTCCTGCGTGTCTTCTGTAGAGGGTGTGTAATAGCCTCCTTGCTAATTATGAAAATCAAATATAATTTTATTGACAAGGACGGCAGAAGTGCAATGTTTCTACTTTCACTGCAGCGTAATATAACTGTTGTTTATTACTTTGGCGAATCGTTAAACTGAAGTAAGATTCTCTTCCATTCTTTGCGAATTTTCTTTACTTCCATTTCGTCAACGGTTGGAAGCTCCGTATCTAAAAAGCTCCACCATTGAATTCCCCGAGTTCAATCTACATCTCCTTTTACTGCCTGCCGACTTTTTGAGAAAAGGACAAATAAATTTCACGTAACGGTGTCGTACCGACGATATTCATGCGGCAAAGTGTCGCTTATGTTCTATCACCAGGCGTTGATAAGAACCAAGCCGTTCTGCACGTCTAATCGAAATGACAAAACGCTCCAGCTCCACTGTCTTTTCTTTTCGTCTCCTCTAACAGATAAAACTGGAATTTTCTTCTCTCGGCGAGTCGACACAACGCGGAACAGTACAAGAATAAACTCTACGACTGTTGTTAAGGTTAGCTATACGTTGGAAAAAGTTTTAATTAATATGTTATTCTGTATTAAGCGTTTATGCATGAGTCAACGCATTAGGACTAGTGGTCTAGATTTTTGTTCGCTTTTAAAAAGTCTGTCCAATATTACAGATTTATTGTTATTAAATACTTATGTAATTATAAAATCTAAATAAAGGCTAAATGAATTTTATGGGTTAGACTATTTTATTATATACTTAAACCATTTAGAAACATTAATTATCCGATGCACGCTATTAAACACTCCAAAATTACAATTTAACTTTAATGTTACTTGTGGTCACTCTTGTTGAAAATTTCTTTGCTGCGCCTTGATACTGAAAGTACGTTTCTTTTCCCAGTCAGATGCTTCTCTAATACGATCTGAATGAAGATTGTGCGTGCCCTTCTAACGAATACTTCTAATTTAGATATTCGTGAAATTGTAAATAGCTTTATTTTAATATGAAAATACATTATAATACATTTTCTAATCCTTCTTTCCTGTCTGAAGTAGTCTGATGCAACCCTCCATTGCTAACCTATCTTGCGCAAGCCTTTTCATTTTCTCATAACTACCATACTTATAAGTCACTTGGCGCATTCCACCCTTTGTATCCCTCTTCTGTTCTTACTCCACACATTTCCCTCTAATGCTAATTTTACAAGACCCTCATGTTTCAAAACGTGGTCTATTAATCTATTCCTTCACTTGGTGAAAGCCCCCAAATTGTTCTCTCTTCCCCCATTCTCTTAGACCTTCCTGGTTAGTTATCCAATCCACCTATCTGATTTTCAGCATTCTCCTATAGCACCACATAAAAAAACCTATTCCTATTATGACCAAAACTCCTATCGTTCACGTTTCGCACCCATATAACGCCACACTCCATGAGAAAAGTTTTAATAATTATTTTTCAATATTCATACTTATATTATCAGTAAATAAATTCCTCTTTTTGTGAAAGCCTTTCCTGCCTGTGCTATCCAACTCTTGCTTAAAATATCCCTTCCAAATCTAACACCCTTTGTTATTCCACTATTTTCCATAATACACTCATTCAGGTTGGTTTTCCCTCTATTAATCCCCATGTACTCTTCCTCCAGGATCACGTTCATGCCATTTATTATGTTTTTCATCTTCTTCAGACTCCCCTAATACCAAAATATCGTTTGGAATCCTTACGGTTTTTACTTCTTCTTCTCGCCTTTTGATTATTTTAAATATTCATTTTAAACTTTCTTCATCGCCTGTTGTTATATATAAGTTAAAGAGCATGGTCAACAGGCTGCATCCTTCTCTTATTCCTTTCTTGAATTCTGCTTTCTTTCTTGCCCTTCAATTCTAATTACCGCTGTAGAAAAAGAATAAATCATTTTTATACGATATCTTAATAATTTTCGTTATGATTCAACCTAAAGGTATCTTGTATGTTTTGCTTTAAAGAAGAACTATTTGAAAATTTAAGCTTTTGAATCGCTCTATCTTGCACTTATTAAACTTAAATGTGATATTTCGAGTAATTTTTCTCACAAAATTATTTAAATTGATGGATTTTGGAGTCTCAGTTGCCAATTTTCAGAGTTTGTACACTTCTGTAACAATGGATGGCATTCTGGTTCAATGTATTTCTTCGAACGTCATTATGAAAAGTTAAAAGGGCGAATAAATACATTGCTCATTCAATAATTTTGCGTGAGTGTGAAAAGGTCACAGATGCCTCTGTATATATAGTGTATTACAATTTATAATTTTGGAAAGAGGTATTTACACCTTAAAATATAAATAATTATGAATTTTATAAAATAACCCTTAAAATGAGTTGCAATTTCTGTCATCAAAATGAACTTCATAATTTTCCTTATATAGCTAACATACAATATAAACCAATTGACTTGTTTCATAATTACGATGTAGATGTTGTTTTTAAATCAATAAATAATTCAAATTTCGTTCAAAATATTAAAGACAATGTTATCTACTTAATTAATTTAGATTGTAACATATTGTATATCGGAAAAACTAAAAGAGCTTTACAAACTTGCATTAAGGAACATAAACATCATCAAATTAGACATTCGAAAGTGCACAGTTTGTCCAAAAACATACATGTTAATAATTTCAATTTATATTGGCAAAATGTGGAAATTTTAGACGAAGAAAGCATTTACTTTTCGAGAATTATGAGTGAAATGTTGTATATGAGGTGTAACCCTCAAGCCAAATGACTCGAATAATTTGAACGATTTTACGATTTTATTTTTTTAAAGTAGTTTAACCCTTTATTATTATTCTCCGTTGTTAAACTTTCCTGCCGAAAGCACTCATTGTTACATATCATTTCGGCCGTAACTGTCGGGCTGGAGAAGGTCCAGCACGGATCCAAATTTTTCGCATGTAAAGTTAATAATCATTTCGACTGAGGGAGTCATGGAGTAAATAGAATGTATTGTTAAATTTGTAAGTTTTTAACCATGTTTTTTATATGTAAATTCAAAATTGTAACATAGAACTCAGAATTAATTTATTGTAATATTGTTTGTAGTAAGCCTAAAGAAGTCTCAAAATGGTGTGGCGTACTCTCTTATTTTGTTTGGCGCCAGAGTGGATGTCGTTGCCATTTTGTATAATGGAGGGGAGTTAAATGATTATTAGAATGGTTTAAAGAATATAAAAATTTATTTTAAAAGCAAATCTTGGCGGACCAATCCTACTCAATTATCTATACGTTTTGTTCTACCACTGGCTACTCAGCAAGTCTCGGATTGACCGTGGTGCAAATTTGGTCTGCAAAAATGACAGATTTACGGTGTCCGCGTAATTACGATGTTAAGCACTACCATGGGTGGAACTTATCTGTTGTTTCCCCTTGGCGACGTCGTGTAGTCTGCTTGTCAGGTATCTCATGGACCCTGGTGGCTTCGGTGGTTTGACATCGAATGATAGCTACTGCCCTCTGTATTGTCATCGACCGTCGTCTTCCAAGTTTTGCCAGCGACTGCCTTCATGTCCGCTTCCATGCCCTTTTAAATAATTTTGGGGCAGTCGCTCTTCTTAAAGGCACAAAAACTCCATAACTTTCCATCGCCAGAGCATCTGTTTTGTTCTCCATCAAGGGTGTATGTCACATTATTCACATTGGTCACCCTCATGCGTCCGAAGATTCTGAAGAGGCCCGGCGTTCCTTTACCCTTGCATTGGCGATTCTGCAAGCCTGTCACTCACTTCCTCCAGATGTTCAACCCCGGGATCCGGACGTTCCTTACATTCCACATGGTACTACTCAACAACACATCATTACTCACTGTCTAAAATCTCAGTTTGAATTAATTACGCCTATATTTAAAAACGCGCTTCAATCGAGATGAAATGTCGCTTTTGTTTATAAATAGTTTTGTATTCAGTGTTGACATTTTTGGCCGTTTTTATTTATTGTAAATATTCAAGTCAGAAAACTATGATGTTAAAAGCTCCCAAAATGCCAAAAATAAAGTATATATTTACATACGAATTACAAAAATGTTATCCGTTTATGAACATATTGACTAAGTGAAACATGAACAGTGCTCATTAGAAATTTTGGTGGCTCATGGCAAATTCAGTTGAAATGTGCAAAGCATAAGGCTGGTTAAATAGCTGCAGGTAATTCCTCTAAAATATCATCATACTTCAGCAATGCTAATCCAAGAGATAACGAAATTTAACAGCTGCTAAAGAAGCCGACTGTTCATATAAATTGATATCAAGCAAACCTAACCAAATGTGAAGCAGTCATTGTTAATCTAATAGAGCCTGTGCTATTTCAGCAACTTAGTGAAAAAACGTGTAAATTTAATTAAAATATAAACTGATTGTTCAAACAGGAAAGAAATCAAAGGTATGCCAAGTGTTTTGCGGTATTTTATGCCCGGTTGTATAGTAAAAGTTACACTTTTAGAGTTTCAGTCAGACCCGGTGAAACTGCAGCAATACTAACAGATCATTTAATTTAAATGACAAAACTGTAGTATTTTGTGAAGATAACAGAAATACAAATTTCTGAGCTATCAAACCAAATATGTACAGTCTATGGAAGAATAAACTACGATATTGGCTGTGTTGCTTACATCGTACGCAACTGCGATGATCTATCCATTGACATAGAAGCTTTAGTGGTCAAACTATGTTACGGGAAAACAGTTTTGGTTTAGCATATTTTTTACTTAGATTAACAATAATCAATTAACTTAGGCTGGAATTGAAGCTTGAAAATTAATTAAATTTGTGGAAATAACCCAACTATTTGATGAAGTTCTGGCTGGAAAGTCTTTTTGGTTGGCAAACTATGCCATGTGGAAAAATTCAAGCTGTGAAGAGAAATAGGATAAACTATTTAGTCGTTTTAAAGAAAAGAACATTTCATTGCCTAATATTTCCCAAACTATAGAAATTTTTTCTGCCTACTAGGCACTTTCGATAAAGAATAATACATGGTCTGAATAAAGGTGCGAAATGGCTGAATCAACATTAAAAATTCTTTTACGCACCAAAGCAAATAATTTACTAAACTGGAGTGAATGTTTAGACTCGATTAAAAACAACAAGTTCACAGTAGTGATAAATATAATCAATAAAAAGTTTTGTTAAATTATCCCTCACCTGAAGATGTGGGCTAACCTTATAAAAAATGTCTTTATTGTTTTTCAATGTATTTCCCCTCTCCATAATATGACGCAAATGCGTAATTATGATTTGGATTATGTAATTAATGTCTGTTCGATATATTAGTATATTACGTTTACTTTAGAGCAAAAACATCCTCCTCCAAAAGTCTCGTTTTTAACGCCTCCCTCCCAGAAAAATTCGTACGGACGCTCGTTTTATGACTTGAATAAATTCTCAAATCTGTCCGGCTTTGAAAAAAAAATTACGGTAAGTCTATATATATATGTATATATATCTGAAGTAAAAAGACTCTTTAAATAAAGTCTTTGTGTCTTACCATTTTATATGCATATTTCAAAATTCACTTACAACATATCTTACTATAAATTCGTTGTCAGTAAGCACTCAATACTAATACACTGATTATCTTCTGTTAAGAAAATTTTGAAATTATGTGGAAGTACTAGTGAAAGTTTGACTCAGATTTTCTCAGTTTTTAAGTCATACTTCTGTCAAGTTTGATGGAAATTGTTCCACGCCAAATTGTTCTATAAAAAGTTCACAAAAATGTTGTGTAGCATCCACGTTAAAGTATTTGTGGTTGTAGAACAGTTTGTATATTAGCTGCCGTCGAATGAAAAATGGTTTTGGGAAATGTTGGGGGAAGGGCTCAGCAGGGGAATCGCCGGACTTCATTTGCAGCCCCATCAAGCTGCATTATATTGTTCACGCTCTGTGGGCTGCATCACTCCCCGGACACGCACACACAGCTTTGATTGCACAAACAAATCCACGATGAAGAAACTGGTTATCGGAATTCAAGAGTGCAACACACGTTTTAACCACCTAATTGGATGATTCTTGTACATTTATTGGATTTATCAACTGCACTTAGCATTTGATACGTACGTCACATACCGTTTCTTTTGGCAACATCAACCGACATACTAAACAATAATAACTTATTAGGATGCTCTTGAGCGTGAAAATTTCTCATGGTTAGAATACAATTTATGGAGCAAATCATTATGATAGAGCATGATATAAGAATAGCCAAAATAAGCGATGTATTCGAATAAGAGCTACGATCACGGTATCATTACCAATATTAAACAGTCAAACAACACAGGGAAATCGGTTTAGAACCTCATACGTTCAAAATTTTAACTAAAATAGTATATAGGAGGATGGAACGTCAAATAGAAGGCGAGTTAGGAGAAGATCAATTTGGTTTTAGGAAGAATGTAAGGACAAGAGAAGAAATATTAGTTTTGCGACTAATTAAAAAAACAGGATAAGAAAAAACCAACCTGCGTTCATGGCATTTGTTGAGTTAGAAAAAGCGTTTGATAACGTGGGCGGAACACACTATTACGGATTTTAATAAGCACTGGAATAAAATATATCGAGAAAGGAGGTTAATACATAACTTCTACAGAAGACAAGCAGCTATAATTAGAATAGAAGATCAAGACAAAGAAAAACAGAAATCAAGAAAGGAGTAGCACAAGGATGCTGTCTGTCGCCCATGTTGTTTAACTCATATATATAACAGGCGATGATAAAAGTTAAACGGAATATGGATAAGGAATAATACTGCAACGAGAAGAAATAAAAATCTTACGCTTTGCCTATGATATTGTACTATTAGGGGAGTCAGAAGAAGACATGGAAACCATAATAAATGGCAAGTACATAGCCCTGGAGGAAAAATACAACATGAGGATTAATAGAGGGAAAACCAATGTCGTTGAGCGTATTATGGGAAATAGTGGAATAACGAAGGGATATTTTGACGGAAGTTAAGAAATTCTGCTACTTGGGAAGTGTAATAACTAGGGATAGTAGAAGTATAGTAGAAATAAAGAGTAGGATAGCACAGGCGACGAAGGCTTCGCTAAATGAGGAATTTTCTTCCAGGTAGTACAAGTGCTAAAAAAGTTGATATGGGACCACGAATAAACGCGATTGTTTATTTGAATGACGACATACAATTCATCTTATGAATCAGAAGGGAAACATGAATATTTTCGTATTACTTCAGTGGAGGGGGCTGAAATGTGCAGAACTTTCAACGAAAGAAAGAAATTACCATGCATGTATCTTGTCAGCCCGGAAAACAAAAGATCTGACCTGGATACCCAGCTGTCTGTCCGGTGTCGCGACGAAGACAGCAGCTTATTGTTAACAAATCAAAAAAGCGGACATTTCACTTCTGCATGTCCGAAAGTCTGAAAAAAGCAGACATGTCCCTTACAAAAGAAGGTCGTTACGCGGACCCTAGTTTCCCAAACTGTGTTCCGCAAGCTGAACGTTTCGAGTTCATTTATCTATACCATAGATTATAATTTCCTGTTATAATACTTCAGTTCGTAACACAAAAACTCCGTTTACATCTAACTGGAGAAAATGGAATCATTTCTCACAACTTTCTTTTCTTCTAGCCTGTTTCACAACCGACTTAACGTTACGAAACAAAAAAAAAACTATTATTCGTTTACAGCTACAATAGGAAACACGGATAACATACGTGTTCTGTCAACTATAATCCTGCACGAGTGAGGTAGAGATTGCCACTGCCCTCAATTATACAGTTATTTATTTTTAAGTTAAAGCCAGCAAATTATATTTGAATATTTTATTGAACGTGAAAATGAGCAGCTATGGCCAACAAATAAACCACCTTAAACAAATTTTGGTATTCATATAAAAAAATTATATCTTTACGATTATATAATATGTATTACACATTGGTACGTTAATTGGACCTTTGTTTGTGGAATGTAATTCGAGATCGCAAATTGCTGCCTGTCAGCAGCATCTAGCAGAGTCTGTTCTCAAATGGAGATCCGAAAGAAAATTGTAGGTGTCCGCTAAAGATGATTTATATTTTTATTGCTAACAAGAAAACGTATGGTCAAGAAAATGACTATTAATTTTCGTATTTTGAAATTTTCGACGTAGTGTCATCATGATCGATTTAAAAATTGTCTCCTTATTTAAGTCGCAATTTCCGGGTTTTTAGAACTCGTTAATTATGTCTTGTTAGGTAAGCTCACAATGCAGCAAAACAAAGCAAGTGGAGCGAATGAGTGAATGTGACAAAAGATTTCCACAAATTTGAAAACTGAACGAAGCCGTGAAAGTGATAAACTACGTAAAATCAAAACCACCTCAATCCTGATTAAATAAAATATTGTGCGATGAAAAGGATAGAACACGAAGCACTTTTATAACATAATGAAGTGAGAAAAGCACTATTATGACTTTTTGAACTTTGAATTGAGTTGTTAGTCTTCCTGAAAGCACAAAATAATTCAGGAGAATATTTTTCTGACGTTTGAACAAATCCTTCATGGTTAATAAAACAGGCATATCTGTCAGATATTTTTACAAAGTGCAATTAACTCATCATTACAACGAACAGGCATAAAATTTTTAATACAAGAAGAAAAATTACATCATTTGATAAAAAATACAATTTTTGATATCATCAGTTGAATATAATGATTGTTTTCATGCTTTACACGAATTCTTAAATGAATTAAATTTTAGAGAATATGGTAAAGGTTCCAAAATATTGTACATAAATCCAAGTCAACACTTTTGCTATATTTTCTGAAAAACAGTAAGGATGATTCCTGGGTTGAGAATCCATTATCCGTGACAGCTAAACAAGTAGTTTTATTGCAAGTGACTATGAAAATATAATTTATGTAGTCAGTGACTCTAATTTGAAACAAAAATACAAATATTTCTGGTCGATTTTCTCAGAAAGTATCCTAATATTTCAAAACCAACTTTTATTGTTTTACATCAAATTTCATGAATCATTTTATTCGAAGTAGGATTTTATTATTATGCTTCAATGAAGTCACAGTGCAGGAACAGACAGATATTATAATTCAACATACAATTTTTTTCCCGATTTATATAAAAATATAAAATATGTGATTCAAGGATCCAGAATCATCAATTTCATTAAGTGCTTTAATTATTTATATATTTATGTTTGTATTACATTACTTTTATTTTTAATTATAATTACTAAAATATCAATATTTTTAATTTTTACAGGTAGTAATTATCCAACCTAGAAAAATAAGCCAAGGGTTCCGTTAAAATGACTCAGTTTGCAAAGTGTTCCATTCCAGTAAAAGTTTGGGAAACCTGGAGCCGTACGATATCCTACTGAGTGGCGACTCCAAAATTTGACTGACATGTCGAAAACTTATGCATTAAATTTCCGCTTTTCTATAAGAAAAATGAAAAATATCACGCCCACAACCTTCACGGGGGTAAATTTCAAGTGCGGCGGCGGAGCTTGCAGAACAAAAGCGAATCACGCCATTTTCGATTCATTCAGTTTTGGGCTAGACAAAAATTAAGTTATGCCTATTCAGAAAGTCGTTCACGGCAAAAGACTTACTATTCCTGCAGCCCCGGATGACAAAGAGTCATCGGCACACCAACAAAACAAACGGCACACGGTGATCTACAAACTTCCACGTTTCTCGCCCCTGGCCGCTTCTTTATAATGTATTCTGTCTCTCCTGCTCCTCCATTATCGTAATTTCCAATTGGATATAAAATTGAAATATTGTTGGTTTTGATTTTCACTGCTACCAGAAATATTTCTAAGTTGAAATATTTTGAACGTGAAATATAATTCAGTGTTTCAAAAAAATAAATTATAAATTGAAAATCAGTGCTGCGAGTGGCATAGAGGCGATGTCAGAAGGGTACACAGAAACAAATTTAGGACCTTTTATATGAGGTAGTACCCATACAAATTCAGAACGCTGAAATCGAAAGGATGGCCAATTACATTCATTTAATATCAAGGTCCCGTAGGGAACTGGTATAGGCTATAAATGTATTAAAGCGGAGATTTACCTTCCGTAAGTGGATGAGGAAGTTTCACCATACTTCCTCCTGTCTTGGCTCTGAGCACAAGAAATATTCGTACATTTTGATATATCACAAGAAAAATGTAATATATATTACACATTGATATTCTCTGAGATATAGAATTCATGATCCTAATAAAGCTAGCGAGGATCAATTTGGAATCGAGCATAGTAAAAAAAATTAATCACGTCCAAATAGTTCTTATACAAAACCATCCCTTAATTTAAATATTAAAATTATAAGTTCTCTATTCTTCGCACAGTGCATCATAAATTCCCACCAACAATAACTAAAATTCATAATGAGACACACGTCTTAAAATGTTAAACTATTTTGTAAATTAAAAGTAAGTAATCGAAAACATTTAATTTATTTGCATTGTTTGTTTAAGCAATTTAAACCATTAGAGAAAAGTTGTGTAACTTTTGCGAGAAAATTTTTCACAGCTCAGCAAGTTTTAAGTGGACGTATGACATGAATCGAAGTATATTGCAGTATTGGCAGTGCAGAAATTCTGCACACAACAGGTAATTGTGGAGATGGTGAAAATCCGCAGCATCGTCAGCATGAGGTAGGGAGGGGGGGGGGGAGGCGAGTCCCTGGAGGGCGCGCTCGCTCCGAATACGCAAGGAAGGCTGTGTGCGTGCTTTGCGAGGCAGGACACGAACAGTCGGCGCAACTTAGACCTAACCTAATTCCTCCAGTCCTATCCGCCTGCAGGAGTCTGGCTGCCTTGCGACAAACTCGTTAGCAGACCCTGTTTCCACGTAAATGTGCAAGGAAAACCTCCGTTAATTAGCACTCCTGTCAGGACACGATGGACTCAACTTTTCTTATACCTTTCACGTCCATATTGCATGCAAAAAGTACCATTTGTAAATATACCACATTTAAACTCATAATAGAGTAATAAATTTGTATTTCTGTTTATCACAAGTAAGTAATGAAATACGTTTATAAACCAAAAAAGATCAAGATTTAATTTTAATAATTTTTAAGTAAAATACAAATTTATTTATATATTTCATAATTTTTCTTCGGTCTGTTTTTTAATTAATTACTTTAAAAAATTATTTTATGAACAAACACGAACATATATTTGAGAAAAATAAATTATAAAATCACAAAAACTTTTCCATAAATCTTGGTATCTTCTTCACGTTGAGACACTGTTATGAAATTACAAATATGATCACAAAGAAACGATTTAACATATATATATATATATATATATATATATATATATATATATATATATATATATATATTGTAATATTAATACACAGGTGTCTGCTGATTTTAGTTATATAGTTTGAGTTTAAGGTGCAAATAGTATATACATGATTAATTTAATTATGTAATGTGAAGGGGATTCGGGTGCAATTGGGCCTACAATGAAGAATATTTTGTGCGATTACTGTGGAGGCCAGCAACAATGAAGTTTTATTTTGGGTAAATGTGTGTGAACCACCGCAAGGGAAATTCGGTGACGAGGAACTCCCGGGGATGTATGAAATCCCGCGGGGGACTCCCGGGGCGAGAATGTAAAAAGAAGTCGAGATGGACCCGGCAGAGCAAACAACTCCTCTCACGTCACTGTTTCGTCTTCTTTTTCAGGTTCAATTCCTGTCACATCACCGTCCCTTCTGTTTGATCTCTCTCCCCGACTGATTCCTCAGCCTCCCAATGTCTCCCTTTTAATTTCTTGCCCTTGGATTTCCCTGCCACCGAATTTCACACAAAATCCTTGGGGTTCCCCTCGGGGCTTCACACACGCCCCCGGGAGTTTCTCGCGGGGTTCCCCACGGGATTTACACACTCCCGAGGGCTTCACTCACTTTTAGCCAAATTAAGTCTGCATTGTTGTTGGCCTCTATTGTCGTCGCACAAAACTTTCTTCATTGTAGGCCCAACTGCACTTCACAATGACAACTATTACGGAGAATTTCTCCCGAATCCCCTTCACATTACAAGAAAAAATTAATCATCCATATACCATTTGCACCTTAAAACTAAACGATGTAACCAAATCAGCAGGCACCTGCGTTTTTACATATATTGTGATAACAATGATACCCAATTTTATAGTTGAACAAGGCTGCCTAAATTATAGTTTAATTTCATTGTTTTAATTAAATTATTTGTTATTTTTAGATGTTATTGTAATGCCAGCAGTCGGGAAACAATGGACCGTTTAATAGAGCATTGTAGCGTACAAGCTGTGTCTTGTTGTACAGCCTCACTCCAAGACTCACATTAGAAATCATTGTTGACTGGTAGGCACACGAAGTGGGCACGTGATATTAGGGTGATGTACAAAAGAATTAAAGATCATTCTAGAAGTAATTAACTTATCATTATAAGGAACAAGCGAGTATTAAATTTTCAATAGAAAGATTAAAGTAAAATTTTCGTAAAATCATTTAATTTCGGATTTTACCAGTTGAATGTAATAATTTTAATTGTTTACCAAAATTACATGAATGTTTGCATGAATTAAATTTTAAAGTAGATGATGAATTTTACAGATGCTTTTAGAACACCTACATAACTTCAAACCAATACTTTTCCAATATTTTCTGAAAAATACTAAGGACGATTCCTGCGTTTACAATCCATATCCGAAACCAGTAATTTAAACTCATGTGACTGTAAAAATCTAATTTATTTAATTAGTGACTCTCAGTTAAACAAATATTCAAATATTTCTTGGCGAGTTTGTCAGAAGATTAGAGTACTCTGATATTTAAAAACAAGCTATTATTGTTTTACTTCAGTTTTATATATCCTATTTATGCGAGGTGGGATTTTATTATTATGCTGCAATTAACTCAAAGTTCTGAAACAGGCTCGACGCCACACCACATATTAGAATTCAACATAAATAACATAAAAATTGATATCAGCAAGATATGATATTCGAAAGGGAAATCATAAAGTCATTAAGTGCTATATTTATTAATATTTTATAATTATATTATATTACAGTTTTATATTTAAAAACAATTACTAAATAATAATTTAACAAAATAATTTACAAGTAGCAATTACCAAATGTTAAATATAAGCCAAGGGTTCCAATAAAATGTCTGATTTTTCTAAATGTTCCATTGCAGGAAAAGTTTGTGAAACTTATGTCTAGACTATACGAGTTGCGCTCGCATAGTTTCATTTGGTAATTTAATTACTTTTGCGTTCACATTGGTTGACATTCATTTTGTACAAAGACTAAATTTAGTGCAGCATACAAAATGTTTCAGCAGACCTGCTGTGGTATAGTGGCTAGAGTCGCTGCCTCACAACAAAGAGATCCTGGGTTCGATCCCTGGCATGGGCTTGTATGTTCTTGCCGTCATGGTCACAGAGACTGGGATTAAGACTGCTGGAGAATCGATACGATGACCACGTATCACTCCATATTTGGAATGTGTCATATAAGATGACAGTCCGCTGTCGATCCGGTAGGCCAAGGCCCGCACTGGGTTGTAGAGCCAAGGAAGAAAAAGAAGATACTAAATGGTTCCACAACTTACCTATTGCAATTTCTTTCTATCTATAAGAGTGTTGACATTGTAACGAGCGTAATTTTCGTTCATCAAATAGTAAAGAAGAATTGATGGGCAAGCAACGAGAGTTCGTAGAATCATAGAAGACTGAATTCCAATGTCAGACGTGACGATTTTAACTATCATCAGATTAGGCAGTTGACCTGAGTCTATAGGGGAAGGTCATTGACCTGCATCATCAGGCAGTTGACCTGTGTCTATAGGGGAACGTCATCGACCTGCAGAAGCTTCTAGAAGGCCTGGAAATGGAGGAAAATTCCGACTATAGCCGAATTTCATTGGATGTCATGATTACGTGGCATGCCAAAAGGAGGGTGCTAGAAGCGACGTCAGGGGAGAAATAGAGAACGAAAGACACTCTGTGATGATCTGAGATAACGAAAAGATCTGCCTGGAAGCTGATCTATGATCGCTTCCTAATATCCACACGCAAGGGTGCGTATGTACAACGAGGCGATTGCAAGGAAAGGTGTCCTAGAGCAGGTTTCTTCGCACCGACGAGTTCCGAGGAACAAACCAGCGGACTCCAGCAGCTTTCTGCACTGCCGCGGACGTGAGGGAAGAAGAAGAACAGTATGTATTTACGTGCCTGGATCTATTCTCTGCTACACAGCACGCAAATAAACCCTGAAATTGATTAGTCTCGTGATCTGTAAAATATAACTATTACGCTATTAATAAAATCAAATTTAATGAATCGAACTTGCTTACGCATTTAAGAAACCCGAAATATAATTTCACAATTGGCGCCCAACGTGGGGTGATTGTGACGTTATTAGTGGCGCAGCTTTTAACGTTCGACAGCTGTTAACGTCACAACATATAAGTAATAAAGCGAAAAGTGGCATGCTCGGATATCATGGTGATTACGTGGCTCTATTACATTGCATCTCAGAAATATTGTACTTTAGAAGGGAAAAAACTATTTTGATGAGAGTATTTTAATTTGAATGTAATGCGTGGATAAGATCTCGTGAGAAGCGTATTACCGTGTTCTTGATTGGATCGTTGCCCACCATGTAAGCGTATTAACTAAACCCGCTAATTGACTTAATGTTAAGAGAGATGGGGACATGTTTCGCATAGATTCACAATACGTGTTCCATGAGGAAGAACAGGCTATCTTACTCCGTGGATGACGTCACGACGCCATTCGTAAGACCGACCATAAAACGCTTTGCTCGTTTTATTACTGGAGGAGGCGAGGCGAGGCGCTGTCGACTCCACTTTGTACTTGGGCGTTCTTCTCCTTCTAAGTTATTCAGCAGTAATTTCCTAGGGGTCCAGTTTACGACCTGTTCTTCGAAATTGACCGCATTACTATGTCTTCTCAGCTCGGATGAAAGCTGCGATTTTTAAGGATGCTCAATACTATCACACGTTTGAACTTCTTTAAGGTGATTTACCGGGTACGATCCAAAAACTATAGCTCGGGGTCTGCCACGGAGAAGAGAATGTAGTGACCCCTCAGTAAACTCATCTCTCGTCATTCGGAAGGGCGTGAGAATATTAACTAATAGTCCGACCTACCTGTTGCCGGTTTTCTAGGGTATTCCTTGCATCTCTTTTAGATGAAACACAGGGTAGGATCCTTAAATTATAGCACTAGGGTCCTGGTCAACCTTTGCTACTATGCTCTACCTTCCACATCCCCCCTTTTCAGTTCTCTTCCTATGCTATTAAAAAGGGAGTTGCTTGTTAACCCAAAAAAAATCACTAACAATGCTTTGAAAATATTGTATTGAAATGCCTCAATGATATGTGCTGTATAAAACGTTAGTACATAATAACCAACTAATTAAAAAGTTTCAATACTCAAATAAAATTTTAGTTAAAATTAAATATTATTACCAAATTTATAAATATATCCCTTCACAGGTTACTCTTTGGTTTACTATCTGTGTATAATGAGTGGATGGGGTGATCGCCATTTAATTTCATTATTGGTTGAAGAATTCCCCATATTGGAGAGAAGGTGCCAGATAGGCGGACATTGGAGTCACGAACGTGACAGATCGACCGTTTGGCGACTTAAAAAATTGTTTACCTGAGTCAAGTTTCGTGACCATGGGAATTTTGAAGGGCACAGCCCCTAACCAGACATTAGGGAGAGAAACCGCGGTCCAATCTCTATTTTAAGAAGAAAGACAAGAACGGAAAAATGTCAACCTAACCAGGGAATCGAAGCCAGGATCCTTCCGATATCCAGCCACAAGCTCTACCAACTGAACTAATCCGAGTCGACGACCCAGGACCGACTCGACACCTCTCCATTCCGTAGAGCATTAGTAGAGCAAGCGGCTGGATACCGCAAGGTCCTGGGTTCGATTCCCGGTCCGGTTGACAATTTTCCGTTCTTGTCTTTCTTCTAAAAAATTGATAACAATTCTGCTACAAAAGTCCCCACAAAATGACCCTTATGAGATTAATTATATGCTGAGATAGACGTGGTAAATTTTAAAATTGAACCCTAAGTTTTGTAATTGTTGTTTTCGTTTGTTTTCATTTAATACATTTAATTTGTTTCTTATTAAATCTAACTAATTAATTTGTTTAACATTCAAGTTAAAAGTACGACCCCCTTTTCATTATAAGTGGAAGGGTGTATTGCAGGTGGGTTTTATTACGCTCAATAATATCTTAAACATAAATAATATGTTTACATGTATTACATGTTCGCAGATCACGTAGTAAATACGTTATTGTCTACATAGTGTCTATCACGACCATACCACATACGTGTTGCCACGAAACAGCGCCTCTCAACCTAGTTATCTGACCTCCGAAGACATTCCAGTCCTCATATATTAGCTGTCTCGATTAACTTCTCGCAATAAAACTGGTAGACTCGAAAAAAATTATTAAATAACTAGGTGTGAATCGCATGACTGGTCAGTATTTGGGTTAATTATTGATGAATATGACTCATTTATAATGATACTGTAACATTGACGTTGTTAAACCGTGGCCCCATATACCAAACGCAGCAGCTTGGACGATTAAAATTTGCGCATTTCATTCTTGAGCCTGTTTGTATTTCGGACGAGAAGTTACTTAACGTTTTTAGAAAGCATTCTACAGTTAGACATGTATTATAAATAAAGACAATGAATATCCAAACGTCATAAATAGAATAATGTAATAATAGTCCTCCTGGCAAACAGAGAGCTGATCTCGCCGTCAACATCCATAAGTCCAGAGTTATCTACACCAAAAGAGCGTCATGAAGCTATCACCTCAATCTTCAGTTTTGTAGATCGGTACTTCATTAAAGTGGCGTCCATTAATTAATTTACCTGGTAAACGTGCTTGAGACATATGTCGGATCTGAACTCGTCCGTCAGAAAATTGGCGCTTGGATAAGAAAAAGTTGGCAACGCCCCATTCCCTTCCATCACCGCTTAAGATAATGAAATCCAGACTTATAATTAGTTTATTTAAAGGGGCATGTAAACAAAATATGAATGTAAAGAATTCACAGATTTATCAGTAGAATCAAGAAGGAAAATAAGGAATTACAAAAATTCAAGCTAAATGTATTGGAACAATGAGTAATAAGTAACTTCTTAAAGACTTGCCGCGTCAATAGTGTACAAATCATTGTCTCAAAAACCTTACGTTTAGTGTTAAAAATTTCATAATTCCAAAGAAATTTCATTGGCCATAGATCTATGCTGTGTTTTAAATTCAAGTAAATTTTTTAGCTCAACTGTTTCTTGAAAGAGAAACTGAATAGATTTATAGCATAACATGTATAAATGTATAAAATGTGAATTTAGCTCTCCATTAATCTGTATATCATCATGTACTCTAGCACGATAGTGGATATTTGATTATTAGTTAATGTAAAGTTAACGAGGGTTGGTAAGCTTGATATGCGTCACAATGGCGGGCCTATATTCCCCGGAATAGCTTTTGGTCAAGTACCAATATGACCTGGGGAATTCCCGCAAATAGCTAGCGTGGGATAAAGGGAACCCATGAAAACGACAAAACTGGTTGCCTTGGCCAAAATGGTATCGTGGTTTAAAGGCAAATATAGACCGATTTGTAGAGGATATTTCACACGGCAGGGAGGCTGTATGAATTCATTCAGCCCCCATAACTTGAGAAAACGGACGGGAACCGACGTCGGTCCAGGCAACTTGTGACGCTAAACAATACGCCCCACTACAAAGGAGGTACGCTGTCAGGTTTCCAATCCTTGACGTTTAGGAAGGGTAGCGCTCACGGTTCTTATCCTGACATTGTATACTATTCCTTCGCCGAACATCAAATATTGTACACATTTCCCTCATTAATGTTTTCCCAGTTAAATTATTTTTTTTCTTTCTCCGTGGCTCTACAGCCCATTGAGGGCCTGGGCCTACCGAGTCGACTGCAACTGTCATCTTTGCATGACACATTCCGATTGGGATGACACGTGGTCATCGCATCGATCCTCCGACAGTATTAATCCCGGTCTTCTCGACTATGACGACACAAGCCCATGCCAGGATTCGAACCCGGGACCTCTGGATTGTGAGGCAGCAAGTAGAGGCTATCCACTACAGCAAATGAGGTCGGTAGTTAAATTATTGTGCAAATAAATTCCTTATTATCTCTTAATTACCATTTTAATTTAAATTCCCCAACCCGTCCTACACTACAAAGTTTCTCTTACCATACATCAATCACTCATCTTTTATGGGTTCTTCGTAACTGTAAAATAGAATATAAGCAAAGTATTATATTCATTCAGCGGGTTGAAATAGAAGACAGAATGGAAATTAAAGTTTTACTCATTTGTAACTTTTTTAATTTCCTTTTACCCTACTTCAAATGTTTTGAAATCAGTGAATAACTTTACAGGCATAAAAGTGATTGAATCCGTTCATTGTCCGTCCTGTAAGTCTCTTGTCAACTGATTAGTGTTAAACTAACGAAAACATAACTCTGCGTAATAATTGAACTGTGTCAGTAGGTATAATGTATTATCAGAAATAAGTATCAATATTTATTAAGTTTGTAATATGCAATTACCGTGTAACATACATGCGATGTGCCACTCAATAGTTCTCAAGAATTTATAATATCCACTTGTGCTGTAAATACTTTTTGCTTCAAAATGCGTCATCAGTGGTTTAGAAAACTTTATGTATCCGAAAAGTACTAAATGATGAAGTGAAAGGAATGATTCACCTGATTCTCGTCGACGATTCACTCGGGAATCCAGGAGCGTCATTTACTTCACATAAATGCTCTACATCAGTGTTTCCCAAACTTTTTCTACAACAGAATACTTGACAAAATCAGACATTTTAACGGATTTTTGCCTTAATTTTTAAGTTAGGTAATTCCTACTTGAAAAAATGAAAATGTACAATTTGTAATTATTTTTAAATGTAAAACTATAATAAAATATAAACATAAAAATATGATTGAATAATGTACATAAGGACTTTTATGATATTGCGTCCTTGAATTGTGTTTCTCGTTGATATCAGGCAAAAGATTTGTATGTTGATTTTTAATATGTGGTGTGGCGTCGAGTCTGTTTCTGCACTTTGACTTCATTACAGCATAATAAGAAAATCCCGTTTTGCATAAGTAGGTCATAGAAAACTGAAGTAAAGTAAAGCAATAATATCGTTTTCTAAAATATTGAGGGATCTCTTCTGAAAAACTAGTCCAGAAATATTTTATCTTTGTTTCAAATTAGAGTTACTGATTAAATCAATTAGATTTTCATAGTCACTTGTATTACCGCTACTGGTTTCGTTGGCACGAAAAATGGAATATGAACCCAAGAATCGTCTTCTCTAGTTTACGTAAAATTATTGAAAAATGGCTGATTTCAAGTTATGAACGTGTACTGCAAACTTCATCGTTTACTTTAAAACTTAATACATTCGAAGATTCATGAAAGATAGAAAATCAATTAAAGGCATTAGATATAACTAATCCAAAATTGTATTATTTTTTATCAAAAGATGCAGTTTTATCTCTTGCATTAAAAATTATATACTTGTTCCCTGTAATACTAAGTTAATTGCAATTTGTAAAAATATCTACCAGTTATGCAAGTTTTATCAACCATGAAGGATTTGTTAATACTTCAACAAAATACTATCCTGAATTATTTTGTGCCCTCAAGATGGCTAAAAGCGGACTTTGAGTCTTAATAGTTTTTTTCTTCTGGATAGCCATCTCACTTCATTTCGTAATATAAAAGCTTTGTGTTCACTACTCATTTCAGCGCACAAATTTTATTTAATCTGGATTGAAATGGTTTCGATTTTACATAGTTTATCACTTACATTGCTTCATTCATAACATTTTTCTAATTTTTTGTAAATTTTTTGTCACTAGTATTTTTCTAAAAGACAATTTCATAGCTTCATTCTCTCCACTCGCTTTGTTTTGCTGCTAACAAGATATCCTTAATTGCATTACAAAAGGCGAAATATAACATTATTACGTGACATTTTTAAATTTATCATCTTTCGAAGTATTGTCATAATAAATCATTTAAAAATGTGTTCTTATATAAAATGTTAAATTTCGCTTATTTTAAAACATTTTGCTTAAGTTATAACAAATTAATAAACGTTCATAAAATTTGCATCTCTGGCAGATATTTTTAGAAAGTGCAATGAAATGAAAGTATTACCATTTTTAATACAAGAGTTAAGATTGCAATGTTTGATAGAAAAATTACAATTATGGATTTCTTCATTTGATTTTAATTAATTTCCTGCCTTACATGAATGTTTGAATTAATTAAGTTTAAAATCAGATGAAGATGTTTCACAAATGTTTTAAGAATATCCACATAACTTGAAATCAACTCTTTTAAAATATTTATAAAAACTAGTGAGGGTGATTCCTGGATTTAGAATCCATTTTCCGGGAGAGGTAAGTTTAAGTGCAAGTCATTATGGAAATATAATTGATATAATTAGTTACTCTAATTTGAAACAAAATTACAAATTTAAGCCTTTAAGCGACTCAGAAAATGGATTCTGAACCCAGAAATCGTTCTTTCTATTTTTCTGGAAATATTGCAAAAGAGTTTATTGCAAGTTATATAGGTGCTCTAAAACATTCTGGAAACTTAATCATCTACTTTAAACTTTAAAAAAGGGAAAATTTCATCTGTTGTTAAAAAATACAATTTCGGATTTCATCAGTTGAATATAATAATTTCAATTGTTTTCCAACCTTACACGAATGTTGGATTGAATTAAAGATGAAAGTTTCTCTTGTATTGAAAATTGCAATACTTATTTGTCTCTTGTAATACGTTAATTACTCTTTGTAAAAATATCTGCCATATATGCAAGATTTATCAACCATGAAGGATTCGTTAAAACTTCAAGAAAATATTGACCTGAATTATTTTGTGCCTTCAAGAAAGCCTACAAATTAAAAGTCTTAACAGTGTTCTCTACTAATTTCAGCGACAAAATTTTATTTAATCTGTAATGAAGTGGTATTGTTTTTATATAGTTTCCAGTTTCGCGGCTTCATTTATGATATTTTTTAAATTTTTGGAATTTTTTTGTAGCCAGTATTTTGTCTAAATACAATTTCAGATCCCATTCGCTCCACGTTTTACTGCTTTGTGAGCTTACCGAACAAAACATAATTAAAATATCTTAGAAACAGCAAAATTTTATTAATATAATTTATAAGGTTGGTTTATCTCAGAATTCATATCCATACGTATTCATTGTTAGCCATCTTTCCTATTATAGCGAGAGACAAGGAACAGGTTTCTTTGTTCCGCAACGTTGTTGAATCGCTTGCGAAAGAAGCTAGTAACAAAGAAAGGCTTGGGAAATGATTCCACTTTCTCCCGTTAGATGTAAACAGAGTTTTCGGCTTACAAAATAATTAACTGGAATCATTACAGGATATTATAATCCATAGTATAGCTAACACCTAATCAGGGCCCGCGGAACACAGTTTGGAAAACAAGACTCCACAGGAAGCACCAGAGAAGTGGTATTGCAGGAAGACCACAACTTAATACTTCAGTGTTTGAGTTATTTGAATACTTCAGTGATCAAGTCACCGCGACAAAATTTTGTTGTGGATTTGGCAAACTATACAACTTTTCTGATCATATAATTACATTTTGCGATAGAAGTTTTACGCTTTTCAAGCAACTATAACTCATTATACTTGGGATCAAAGGCATTCCTTTCAGTTGCACGATGAGAAACTACTGATCATAGACTTTGAACTTATGAACCTTTCTAAAATAAGCTTTATTATTTCGCAGTTTCATTTAGGCTGATTGATTACTTTATTAAAAATTTTCATAAGATTTGGGGAGGGTCGAGTAAGAAGCTTCTTGTGATTTGAAATCGAATGACCGTCTTCTATTTAATTCCGTTTATTGCGTTACATAATTCCATTTTTCTACATGTTTTTGTAATTGTTTTAATGAATTGTCGTCCCCATTGTCAAGTCAATAAATGGGTGCGCTTCATCACTGTTCATTAACTTGTATTTTTGAGATTCTTTCTGTAATATTCTGGAAGGCTTTCTACACCCTCAGGCCTGGTACAGATGGTCGCGCGAGAGAAGCGCCGCAGCCGGCCATAGACAGCAGTGTACGCATGGGAAGCGACTTGGGTCATTTTTGACGAGCAATTGCTCACAGACGGAACAAGGCAGACTGCTGTATTTCCAGTATTAATAAGATATCACTTTATTTTAAACATGGAACTAGAAGAAAATAAAAAATACTTTGGTTTTCTTTCGTCGTTAAAAACGGCAGAAGTGACAGGTTATCTGGTATTTTACAAATTACATTATTTTGCTGTTGAGTATTTGGCCTCAAAATGAAGTCAAAATTTGTCGCGACAAATTTTTGTGGTGACTTGGGCTTGAAGAGAAATCAGAATGACCAGCTGCACGACTATATTGATCATACCACTACATTCTGGGCTAGAAGTTGTGTCGATAAGCCAATTTATCGCCACTAAAACTGATTTCACTAGGGATAAAAGTTAACCTTTGCAGCGGCGCGTTCGAGTTATCCAGGTGACAGCCTCACCATTGAAGATGATCTTCTAAATTCTAAACCAGTGTACAATGGGATTTAATATTTTTCACACTTTCAAAATCCATGAGATTTAGAGACAGTCGAGTGCGACTCATAAGTTGTTTTTGATCCAGTTTACTTCATCACATTTTCCTAGTTGAATTCACCATTATTTCGTGTTGGAGGATAAAGTACAGTGACAAAATATAATTATATTAATTTTACTATTAGCGTGTTCATTTATCAATATTATTCTTTCCAATAAAAAATGACACTTTAAAACTAAAAATAAATAACTTACGTAGACTTCTTTTCGTTTGTGTAGAAATTTTCTAAAACAATTCGATCATTTATTCCCAGGAATAAATCTCTCTTCCTGTAGTCCAAAATTTGCCTGTTTAATATAGCTGGCCGTTTCTGTATTTTATCTATTAACAAATCGATATCAATGTGTGGCACAGAAACGGGCACTCGAATAATGCTACGTCTTGTTGAATGTGATACAATTTGTTATTAAAAAAACAATTTCACCACTGTATGGTCGAAATTATATATAAAATTAGAACATACAGGCGCTTCCAATCTGTAGTGAGATGATACTAATCGATTCTGCGGATTAAAATCTGAGTAGCGTCATACGTCCGTTATACTGGCTCACTTAATAAAGATGGATTTATAATGTATAACTGCTGTATGACGAACTCAGGATGAGTATGAATTATTTTCATCCAGAGATTCGATTAATATCATCTGAGTAGTGATCGAAATCTCCGCTGTTCAGATCAAGAATATAGGCAACCCGCTTCACTTTGTAGATTCAAAGGCGTAGGTGTAAGGCAACCTTTCCGTAGAATGTTTTCATATTATGAGATTCTAAAACTTTTTCGTACCATTTTTTAAAAATTTAAATTTTATAGAAAAATTGTCCTGACTAAAAAGAAAACAAGAACAGAAAATCATTATTGAATTATGTGCAGTTATAAGGTAATTATGCGGGTGTATATATTAAGACGATTAATTTTTATAATTTGCTTAAAACAGTTTTTGTTAGTGAATGATTCGCGGATTATACAGTTATAACATAGAAACAGTACTGTATGTATATTGTCTGAATCGCTTTTTGATTAGTTTAACAATGAAAATTTCCCTGTCTTGTCTTCATTTTACATCTGTGATCACTGCTTCCAATGTAAGCAGATTTTCCAATCTTCTACCGAATTTCTTTCGTGCTTTGTTCGTCTATCTTATTTTCGTCAGGTTACGAAAGATTCCGACCCTAATTTCTGTAACTTATCTCGCCCTAAAGTGACCATTTCCTCGTATTAAGAATTTACCTGCGTAATCTCTGAAGTTATCGGGTCGTGGCCCTAGCGTACATGACCATAGCGAACACGACACTTTGGACAATCCTTACCAAGCCACTTTCCTACCTCTGCGGTGCTTTGGGGTGCTCATGGATCATCTGATACTTCGCGACCATACTTGCACTAAACGAACAAGTAATTCAGAGTACAGCATTAATGAATAATGAAGTAATTAATCAAAAACTTTATTCAGTTATTTAATTATATAATTCAGAGAATCACATTATGAATAATGAAGGAAATGATTGGAAATTTTATTCAGTTATTTGCCTCTTTTCAGTCAAATTTAAGAATATTTGAAAATTCTGCTATACAATGATTTCAGAAAAATTCTTTCATATATTAAGGTATCGTATACTATACAAAATATAAGGTATTAGATTAAGAACAGATGTACTGTAATAATATCTCATTGGCACGAATGAAATTAAGAAAGAATAATATAAACTTGATGTGTAATTTACATTTACTGTATTTGCAACTTCTAATATTTACATCGATCTCCTTGCACATTCAAAGAAGAACTGTTATTGTATGTGCTTCATTTATTCTGTGAGTATTCGACGAGTATATTTTATAACAAAGTATTAATTATAATCTTTAAATTAAACTATTTTATGTTTATTAGTAATTCACTTTTAAATGTTCGTTTTGCCTTCAGGCTAATTGAACTTAATAACAACCAAGTTGATTGCTATTAAATAATTTCAGAACTTAGAGTAGAATAAATCTTAAGACAAATTTGAAAATTAACAATAGGAGCTACGTACTTTACATGGGCTCTTACAATTTTTTTAATTACCTGAATGTACATTTATTAGTATGTTTGATTGTGTGGGTTAGACAATACCTCCAGCTTCTATGAGGCACCTTACAAAGGCGGAATTAATTAGGTCGACTTTCGTCGCGTGCGCAGTCAGCCTTGGGAACGGATTTATCTGTTTATAGGGAAGCGTGTGCGTGGCTGTGGCAGAAGCAGTTTTTCATGGTGGCTTTTCGAGTCGCATTTGTCTGCGGTTTATTCCGGCAGGCGGGCTCGCAATTTATGAGGCGCAGTGGACGGTATTATCAGTTGGTGGCCGGCGCATCTCAGCACAGCAAATTGGGGGCCTGTCCGCGACCATCGTTCCACGAATAACCATCAAGTACAAAACTCTGTGCATAACGAATACTTTACCTATACCAAATATATATTATAAATTATGTATAATAATCTAACGAAATAACACCTTATAAAATATATTGAAATATCTTTTATTTATTAATTAATTATAAGTTATATGTTTCGGTCATCACATGGAGCCTCTTCAGGCATAGATAACGTATCAAAATATAAAAAGATATGTACACTACGAAGAATATTGTACGAAAAGGAATTTATAATTATAATAAAGTAATAACCCTACAATGTGTATTAACGTAGTGATACTAAAACTTACGATTTATAAATCTTTATTTCTTTACTACTAATTCCCAATCCGTTCACTTGGATCAATCAGTAACTGTTCGTATTGTTTTATGGGCGAGTCATTAGAATACATAACGTAACAAATCGACCGTTTGGCGACTTAAAAGTCTGGTACCTGAGTCTAGTTTCTTGACCCCGGGAAGACTCCTTTCCAGAAATTAGGGAGAGAAACCGTGGGTCAAAATGGATTTTAATTGGCAGGCTAAGTGTCAGGTAATCTGCTATGCATCTCATTTTTAGGTGAATAAAGGAGGATGGATGGGAGAAATTTGGGCAGTCAGACAAGCACATTTTAAGAAGGAAGAAGTCTGGATGGTGCGCGGCAAGGCAGCCAGATATAAACATTTGAAGGAGGAAGAAGTTGGGCAGTCGTGGAAAAGAAGTTGATTCAGTCGGGAATGAAACTTGGAAGTAGGAAGTTGGAGATGAGACGAGAGATAGAGTTTGTCGATAAAAATCAGAAATTAGCAAGAAGTACGAATGAAATCTACACGGTTAACATACCGGTCAGGTTTTTTAAAACATACAATCTTTCTGCGGCCATTTTCTGCCGCCGTCTTCAGGCTGCTTCATCTTGCACCAACTTCTGAAACGTTAAGAAGCTACTACATAAACAATTTCAAATTATTAAAATGTTCCTTTTTTGTTATAGATGCCACAAACTGAAAAAGATTATAATGCAATTCAAATGAAATACAACTTACGATTTAATACATACATACATATATATATATATATATATATATATATATATACGAAACCCCTCATAGTGGATCAGAGTGCTTTAATTGCAAAGGAACTTACAGCATAATTTTTCTGGCATTAGTAGATACAAACTATTATTTTCGCTATTTTGAAGAAGGCACAAATGGACGGGCAAATGATGCTGCTGTTTTTGGAAAATCATCTTTGAATGTAGCACTGGAAGATGCTTTCGAAAACATGGAGTAATAGTAGCTGATGATGCTTTCCCCTTTTGAAACCATTCCGGAGAAGTGGTAATTTGTTCACACAACAAAAAATCTTTGACTTTCGCTTGCCAATAGCTCGTCGCGTAGTTGAAAATACATTCGGAATATTGGTTTCTAAATTCAGAATTTTCGAACGACCTATAGCCATTGGAATTACTTCAGTAGACGCAATCGTAAAAGCAACATTAGCATTACATAACTGGTTATGTTACTATCAGGTTAATAATTGCCCATATTGGAGAATTCTTCAGCCCAGGTAAACACGAAGGCGCCAGAGAGGCGAGACGTACGGGCTTCAGAACGTGACAATAACACCGCTCTAAAACTGGACTTCACTTCTTTGACCCCGGGAATTTTTCGAAGTCAGAAGTTTGCAAAAGAAACCGTTGGTGAAGGTGAATGTTGATTGGAGGCTGACGTCAGGTGACCCACCATTCAAATCATGGTTGGGTGATTGAAGAAAAATTTCTACGAGGATGGAGGAGAAAAATTTTATTATTCAGGCATGGGTTGTTGAAGGAGTAATATTTCTGCGTGGCGTTTGATCCACGGCATGGCAGTGGGGCATAGATATATGTAGAAGAAGGAACAAGTTCGGAGGGTGCGTGGTAGGGATGCATGGCACGGCTAGTGGTGTTTGTTTCCTATCTAATCTGGGAGCTAATTTCATAGAAGATGACGGCAATGATCAGAGGATGCCCGTCTGCTTAATTCGGCCAAGAATTCCGATAAAGAACTCCAGATATCGACGCCATGAAGTCTGCACTGGAAGGAGCCGCCTGACGAACGAGGGAAGCGGCCTGAGTTGCGATAAAGGGAGGAGCAACAGATGTGTCTGTGCCTCTGTCGTGTGTTATGACTGCCTTAATGCTTGAAAAATATCCTCATAAAATGACCAGTATGAGATTAATAATAAACTGAGATAGCCGAGGTATTTTCTTTAAGTTGGGTCCTAATATTTAATAATTATTGCTGTTACATTTTTGATTTTTGCCATTTAATTTGGTTTTAATTAATCAAATCCAATTGTTCACTTTTATTGAAACCAAAAAAAATCCGCCATGTTTATTATAGTACATTTAGGGAGTTGTAACTGCAGCAGATCAGCGTCTACTGTGTATGATGAATACGCAGAATTTTTTTGGAGAGATGGTCCTGTGCCTTGGCAACTGAATGTGATTCATGTTGATACATACAATTCCTCTGTTTCCATTCCACTTTTTTTGGATTTGCACACCAAGGAATGTTCTTTTTTGTACATGGTCCTGATTGTCTTAATTTTAGTTTTTACGTCAATTCTTTTAATTTACATCTCAAAGCATTTTCCCGAGAATATTTATATCTATAATTATCCATACTATGGTTCCAAAGACAATCGTACATAATGAATATTTCTAAAAATTTGAACTTCACACTTTCCGACCAATTGTTATTCATTTTGTGAGATTTTCTAAAAGACGACAGAAAAAACATCGGCACTTGATACTTGTCGAGAGCAGATTGAACAAGCCAGACGACCCAGAAGGTTCCCACGTTCCAAGAATACACATTCCACTCGTAGTTGACGCAACACTTGACCCGGTCAAACTTTTCTTGATCGACTAAAACCTTTCAACTAAACTTGACTCGTCAGAACGTACCTTTGGCATGCTGTCAATTCAATTTTTTCTTTCGTGTTTCTGGTGCCGCGTTTTCGATAACCTAACGAAATGAATATCATGTCGTCAGAAATCGCTTGTCTCATCATTGTGTCACGTTTATTTATGCGGCACTCAACTTTCAACAGAAATTCCTCAAAGTATCCTTCCGACATTCTCAAATAAGTTCTATATCCTTTCCAAAAAATACTAGTAGATTTTACCAACAACATAATCATACCCATACCGAAGGAGACTGGAGCTGATAGATGCGAACAGAACAGGACAATTAGTTTAGTGTATCATGCATGCAAAATAGTAACGAAAATATAGGAGAATGGAACATCAAATAGAATGAGAATTAAGAGTAAGATAAGGATTCATTCCTTCGCCCATGCAGTTTAACTTAAATATAGAACTGACTATGAAGTAAGTTGAAAAGGAATATGCAAAAGGTATCATATATCAAATAAATAAAATCCCTACCGTTTGCCGATGATATTGTAGCATTAGAAGAGTCAGAAGAAGACTAGAAAACCATAAACAAATTGATAAAGTAGTCCCTAATGACCTTAGCTGTTGATGCAACTTAAATAAACTAAAAAAAACTTACAGTATGCCCCACTTCGCTCACCCTTAAATTCAAGGCCATTGTAACACTGAAATTTTTTGACCGATTTCAGTAGAAATGTGTCAACCAAGACTGATTCAAGTTGCATTTATTGATGAATTAAAATTCTGTTGACGCGTGAGAACGCGGTATAAGACTGGTCTGATGCAACCCTCTTTGCTAACCACTTACACAAGCCTTTTCATTTCCACACAACTACCACATCCAACTTCCCGTCTAATCTGATTCGCGGATTCTAACCTTGGTCTCCTTTTCCATTTCTTCCTCTCTAATGCTAATTTTACAAAACCCCCGCCTCTTGGTAAAAGTTCTCCATATTATTTGCTCTCCCCTATCCTGCACAGAACGTCCTCGTTAGTTACACCCATCCGATTTTCAGAATTCTCCTATAGCACCACATTTCAGAGCTTCAATTATTTTCCTTTCTGTAACTCCTGCCGTCCACTTTCCATACGAGCATTTTGTAGTGTGGTACGCGATTGCCTGTACCACATAAATTTTAATTAAATTGTATTTTTATTTCTTGTACATAAGTATTAAGCAGGACAAATTAAATGACGAATTACAGTCATCTTCTTGACCAGAAAACGGAAACATTAAGGTTCGGTAAATATTATTGGACGAGATAGCATCAAGTCTCGCCTGAGGAATACATGGACAAACAGATGTTATTTACCAGAAATACATCTGGTCAGCCACGGTAAAAAGTGACCTGACGCCTGGACCTGCTTCCTACCTGCTCTGTACCCCGATTCCCCGAAAGCCGGAACAATAGAGGCAAGTGACTTCATAACAACAATTTGTTATGTCCAAGATTATGAAGGACACTTGCCGAAAATAAGAATCTCCAGAATCCTACCCTCCATATGGAGGAAGTAGGAAGTGCACCCCCACCAGGAGAGAATTGGGGCGGGGCGAGAAGAAGAAAACCAGAGTAAAAACATTCGGAAATGTAGTCACAGTTTCATTCAACGCATTCTCCTTTATAATCTTACACGGTTTTGTGTCACAAAAAAAGTTCTTTGTAAAATGTATCACTGTTAAGCATAAAAGAATATGTTGGCCCCCTCTTTAATAAATTTTTCTCTCACTGCACCAATGTAATGAAGGGTTTAAATAGAAAATGGTTGGTAATTATCTAGCTCGTTTGCATGTCAGTGTATTCTTTTTTACTAATTATTGTTTAGTGGAAAGGAAATGTAATTACAAAATAATTATTTTATAAAAAATGAATAAATTTTCCTTGACCTGAAATTGTTCTATTACTCGACATTTTAGAAAATGATTACGTGACTCTTTCACTAAGGATCAGACGCAGCTTGGAAGATTTATCTGAGTAGTTAATATACCGGCAAAGACATTTAAACAATAATTACTAATCCTACCGTTGCTTAGTTATACGTTGAAACTGGTGGCGGACTGTCCCTTCATGCCAGCAATTGTTACTCCACATACTCGCTCTTCAGTGCATCGCCCAAGACCTCTACTTCCTTCAACTGTCCAGCCATTTGTCCTCTGTTTCCGGATCCACTACTCTCTGTCAAATACACCACTGATTTTGCGGTGGCTTTGTGACCCCAGCATAAAGAGGAAGGCACATGTTTCTCAAATCTGGCGTTTCTCCAGCCCCACCAAACCACGCTATAGCACGAAATATTTAAATCGCACGTTACACTACGGTATATGAGAAATGTATGGGAAAGGATGTTAGCAACCAAAAATAAAGATGATAAATTCTTTTCTTCATAATTGGAGATGATTACGTATTGTGTTCACTTAATTGGCCCATTATTTGAACTTATATTTGCATTATATATGCGAGGAGAAATGTCAAGTCTATGCATCCGTTTTCCTGCCTTTGTGGGTGGCACTCGCATTCCAAGGACAAAAGGATGACCCTTCCGGTTGAATGTGTGAGAGATGTCCATTCACGAGAAAAGGGACCACCGTGAATAATTAAGGGGCTGCTTCTAGTGAAAACGAAATTTCCGTGGAAAATTTGGAATCTCATGGAGAATCGTAAATCACATATAGTACTTAGGTTCAGCAGTTCAAAATTTTTCTATTGGCTGCAATTGTTAACGAGCAAGCCAATATAAGTCTTCTGTGGATTACAACTTATGGTGGTTTGAAATTATGTAGCTTCCCACCGAGGATACGTGGGATGGGATTTTGAGACGAAGAGTAGAAAATATTTTAGGAGACGGAGGATAGTGGACGAACAGAAGGTGTTGGGTGATGGCAGACAGAGGTTGTTGGGAGACTGAGAGAAGATGTGGGGAGACGGAGGATAGCAGATGAACTGACGGTGTTGAGATTCGAAGGAAATAGTAGATGAACGGAAAGTTTTGGCAGACGAGAGAAAAGGTATTGGAAGTTGCTGAGGGAAGAAGTGAGGCCGGTTAATGCTGCCCTGAAGGAGGTAAGAGAGTCTCCGACAGATTTGTTCACGAGATTCAGCCCAGACGGTGTTGAACAGAGGCCACCTGTAGATGCAGCATCATCATCATCGACGCAAACCGGGATGCAGACGCAGATATAATTAAATAAATTCGAATTCCCCACCACCAGCTATAATTATTAAAAACTTCAGTTTGAGGAATTATTTAATGGACAGTAGTACTACATAGTTGTAATTGGTACAATGGAATAATGCTATCCATTTTGCATCTACATTTTATTTGCTTTCAGTGGTCTTGTTTCCTTTAGCCTTTTTTTGGGGGGGGAGGGGTTAACAGGCTACACGAGGGTGATCCTGAAACAGACAACTCCCATTTAATAGCATAGGAAGGGAATTTAAAAGGGGGGATGCCGAAGGTAGAGGAAGGTAGTCAATGGTTGACTAGGCCCCCCGGGCTATAGTTTAAGGATCCTAGCCGGAACCTAGAGATGCAGGGAAAACCTTAGAAAACATGCATTATTTAGGTACTATTCTCACGCCCTTACGAATGACGCGAGACGAGTTTGCTGTGGGGTCACAGAATTCCCTTATCCGTGTCTCCGCCAGTTTTAGGAGGCAGTTTGCCGACTGATCCAATTAGATTTGCGGCCAACTCTACCATTATGCCCAAGGTCTTCGCCCCAAGTACATATAACTCCTAAAATAGGTGAAAGTGTCTCGGCATGTGGGAAATTTGATAGAAAAAGACATAGTCAGGTGATCCAGCTGTCACTCTGGGGAGAAATGCCTGCGAGAGAAATTCCCACGGGCAATCCTATATCCCCTTTAGCCCTAGTATAATAATCGATTTTGTAAGTAACTTTTCCTTGAATAATTAAGGGAGAAAATAAGTTCGAATATTAAATGTGCTTTTAGGCATGAACCTTGTGCAGATTTACAATGCTGTTCGTATTTTAGAAAAGGGTAGATTGATAAGTCCCTCTTTAAAGAAGGTTACACCTTTTTTCATAGTGTCAGGGTTGTCAAAGTTCCCGTACTTATTTACATACTAGTATGTCAAGTACACAGTGTAAAACTGTAGCGTTGCGTGACTGAATCGTTTGACTCATGTACAATGTACAATTCCTTGGCTCTGTGTAATAACTCATCAGCAAGACTTTGGTTTCAAATTTTGATTGTAGCGGCTGTGCAGATTATGGAACAGCTGGTAAAGCAGATTGAGAGATGCTGAAGTGTGCAGAGTAGTATTTATCTTTGATGGGTGTGAAAACGAACTTATAAAGATATAAATTTATTAATTAATCGTATAGTAAAGATTTATCGATTAGAATTATTAGAGAAAATAAAGATTTCTAAAATTACGAGGAGGTTTGTGCTGCAGCATTGGAGGATATATGTAGTCATCGCCTAGCTCATGTAGAACACTTCCGGTTTCGAAATTATTACGAGTGAACATTGGAAAGAATAGGTTTTTATTGAAGGGAGAGGAAATATAAGGTAAAAAGTCGTTATCAATCGAACAATATTTACTCTAGTTAACACAAATACAAATATAACAAATTTGAAGTAATTTTAATTTAAGAAGAGACAACAATAAATGAATTTTAAACAAATATTTTTCGAAAATAGAATTTATCTATTGGCGATTTTCAACAGGTTTAAAAAATTCAACCGAAGATAAAATACTTATACTGTATTGGGTCTCCACACTCAACCCACCTTCGTACAAGTTAGAATATAAAATTTGCTTAACCTGAAAATATGAATCTTAGTTCGATTCACATAAATGTCATAAGTAATACGTAATTAACAATTCTCTTTTACCAATTTTTTTCGATCACATATGACTATAAAAACAATATATTTATATAATCAGTTGCCATTAAATCTAACTCACGCCATAAAAGTTGGCGTATGCACACAAAGAAAATATTTATTCATCAGTAGCGTCTTTCACACTTTCAATTTAGGTATTTGCTGAAGTAAAATTTAGTTTTATTAGAACAAAGACTTAATTTTCACGTTAAGAATCTCGTTTTGCACAACTTGATATTTTAATAATGAAAATAATAATAAAGTTACCTGAGAAGTCTATCACGACGAAAATCCGTTGGTCAGCGGTGGCAGCAAACGACGTTCAGCGGAAAGCGAAGGAAGACTGTGTTAAAACCACCCGCGATGTCTAACACGATTCCCTCAGACGATTCGAAGTGTGTGTCAAGGGAAGGGATGACGTTGTCAAACGTATAACAGTGCTTCGATCTATACTGGTCTAAGGGAAAAAATGCTTATTTTGAAAAGTATAAAACGTGTATGGAAAAATTGTAGATAGCTGTCGTCTGTGAAAGTTATGCCTGAAATTATTTAAATTTTAACAAATACACAATTTAAAAACGTAGACTATATATTCCGAACTTTTAGATGGTCTGGCATCACTGTTAACAACAGCTGTGCGGGATACATATCATTCAACAATAGTGTCTGATATCACAACTTGCTATTGCTATTGTTCCGACAATGGATAAGGTAAAATATCTCACTACAAAGTAATGCGGTAGGTTTGGAAACCATTTGAGATGTTAAAACTAAACTTGAATTGTGACTTAAATTTAGGTGTAAACCAAATTTGAATATTATATTTTATTCGAAAGTTATATTATTTTTAAGTTACAATTCGACGTAATTATAAAATAATTAAAATTTATATTTAAAATGTATATTTAAGATCTATTTTAGTTTATTTAGAGATGATATTGTTGTGTTAATATCTATAAAGTAATTATTTAAAAAAATTAATTTGAAATTATTGTTTCATAGTATTATTAAGTTCTTATTTAATAATACGATTTAACTAAACTGACCAAGCATGGTAAATGACAAATAAAAAATTGTTAGGCAATACAGTAATGAGCTATGGACATCTTACCAAATATGGAACGAGCGTCTAGAATATATATATATATATATATATATATATATATATATATATATATATATATCTGTAACTAAAAGAAAAAATAAGTCAAAGTTATTTTACTAAAGACTAAAAACTAGTGATAAAATAATTTCCTGATTTATTCATACCACTTGTGACCATTTATTCGTGGATACCTGAGTGGGAGTCTCATTGATCTAGGTTTCGTCATCGTGACGTAATTTCCGACTGTCGCTAGTCGAATATAGTCCCTGGCGCCCTACAAATATTATCTTATCAAAACAGTCATCAAACTAAGAGGGGGATGAGATCAAGTATTACAAAATTCACGCCAGCAGTGAGACATAATCGTTAATTCAAAAATCACCAAATTTGACGCCCGAAGATGGGAATAACAATGGACTGGAATGTAATAGTATATCATATTTTAAAACAACTAATCTTCAATATTACTCTAAATTCATACACAAATTAGAGAGGTTTAAGGTTTATTTTAATTAGATATGTTTCCCTGTTTAAAGTCGCACTAACATCTAAAGTCATTAGCCACAGTACACAATTTCGGAAACTTTATATCTACGTAAGGGAATTATAGTATGGCAACTCAAACAGCTGTGGTGCTGAGTGCATTAATTATTAATGATAAAATGTTCATTGTTATAAAGAGAAAGAAACAATTTTTAATAAATTAAATTTTATCAATTTAAATTAGAAATATAAAAAACATAAATTTACAAACATCATTTACTAAACTCACCGGAGTGCAAGAGTATCTATAATGGGCAAAGGTGCGTATAAACAAAGCTTGCCATAGAAAATTTAATAAGCAGTCAAAATAAGCCAGGGGCCAGAAACAAGTCGAGTACATCACCGCTTGTAGATGGGGAGCTGGTGATGATACATGTCTTCTTCGGTCAGGCTGTGGTCTCGCTGTTTCTCGACGTCTCGCGCAATCAACTATTGAAGCTGAATTTTCTCCACCAATAATGATATTGGAATGCGCTGTAATGGCATTACTGATGTAATTGATATTATACTGTTTCGTCCACGACTAATAGTAATCTCAAAATCTGCTTTCCATCTTCTTATATTAGTTTATGCCCCGCCCTTTTCTACCTGGCAGGGATTGTGAACTTCCTGCGAGGTTTGACGTTATTTTTGACGGCTCGTGTTCCTTTCTTCCGGGGATGACCTGAGATGCAGTCGATCCCTTATTTATTGTTGTAACACATGTTTATTAAAACGTCCCAAACTCAGGCCTTTATCCCAAGGACTGACCTGCCATTACTCAAGTGGTACTGATTTGTATGTCTCTTTCTGGCTATCGATATCATCAATTGGATACTAATATAATACTAAGCAAACGCGATCATTACTTGCATGCCGTTGGCCTGGCAAGCAGCCTAACCCGCTTTCTAGTCACTATCATCTATATACATATATACAAAATTTAATAAAAGTTATGGGGAAATTGTTTTTTCAAGCCCGTGCTAGGATCAAACCCGGGACCTCTGTGGTGCGAGGCAGCGACGCTAACCACAGAAGGTCGACTATAATTTATTAATTAAGCTTAAAAATTATTGATTTATTACATATAAAGTGCAGTTACTTTTTCAGGGTCACAGAAACATTTATCATAGGTCATAGCTGAGTGTCGAATTTGCAATAGACTCAAGGTTAATCATTTACTTAACTGACGTGGTCATGAAATATGGTCAATGTTGTGCAACAGGAATTTCATCACACGTATCAGGATGCAAAAATATTAACATACGTGACTCATTTTTCCAGGCAACAGCATCTTCGTGGTCGAGGAATTTGCGTCGTTGGGCACGCTTCCTCCTTCCATCTTTCCTTCCTTACTTGTGGTACGCAATCAGGAGGGCGAGTGCTGAACCCGTTTCCTTTTTTGTAATCCTTCTCCACTTTTTCTCTTGGCTGGCTGCTACTTTAAACATGTATTTTGCTTTCTTATCTAATCAAATTCAAATATTTCATACCACGGTGGTTAGTATTCTTCCGGGGTAGGCCACATCCTTCTGCTTTTCCTAGGGGTGAATGTCCTGTCAGTATTCTTTTCCTCGCGGCTTAGATTTATAACGTCTCAATGATGCTCAATTTGTAATCATAATAATTCTCCAAAACAGTACGGACTATTCCTTCACTGGGTAAATATAGCAATGCTGCAGTCGTCGTCAAAACAGTAGAGCCCTGAGTTTGAAGCCTCACTGTACCCATTCGGATTGGCCTACATTATTATAAAAGGTCTCTTTTTACGCAGAATTTGATGCCATTTTATGATATGTAAAGAAATTTTTATTAATGCATTTAAGACTTGCGCTTTGGCAAAAATACTAAAAAATAGTGAGGTTTTTTTCTTTCTTTTATATAGATCGACTTTGACAATTCATAGATTTCAAATTGTTGCTTGAAATGGTCAGAGACTAGTCAGTAAAAATTTTGAATACACTACTTCAACGTATGCTTATTATATCTATAATTAGTGAACTTTAGTTTATTTTTCATTAATTTCATTAAGAAATTTTCTTCACAAAATTCTAATTGTAAAATCGTCTATTTCAATATTGGGACGTCCTCTGAACTCAGTACTTGTCCGTCTTCTTTTTTCGGGCGGTAATGTAATATTGACATTTTTCTTATCCTGTACTTACAGAAATTCACTGTCGTTGGAACAAACAGGGTAGCGCATGTCACCACTACTTTCTACAGGCGATCGAAAATAATCAACGGTATTAAGAATCATGTTTTTTTTTCTCGATCTTTAAGAGCTTTATTTGGAGCCATGTACGAGCACTAAGGTAGACAACAGCAATATGAGTAATGCCACTTAAAGTAAAACAATCAGGAAAAGCGGCGGAGAATGGTCGGGGCCAAACCAGTGGGCAGGGGTGCCACCCTACTTTAGTCTCCTGCTCCAATAAACCTTTCCTTTCTCCAAGGAGTTTTAAAAAATGGTACAAAATTTTGTAGCGTCGCTACATCAACGAAGCTTATATTTTGTATTTATGACTTTCAATCGCTCAAGAAAAGCCGTGTCTCACTCTTCTGCGATGCGCTGTCCAAGAGTTAGTAATTTAAAAAATGTAAGGCGCACAGATGATTAAAACTTCGCCGTTGGATTTGGAAGGTTTTGAATTCACTTTTGCTAAATTTTCATAGCATTTAAAATATATGAGTAAAGTCAAAAGAAATAAAACTCTGACTTTTTTCTTTTTTTTCGCCACAACGTATGTGTAAAATGCTTTAAAATTTTTATTTACTTATCCTAAAGTGACATTAAATTCTGCGCAAAATTTGACCTTTCCCAATAACGTATGTCAATTTGAATGGGCACAGTGAAGCTTGAAACTCAGAGTTCTACTATTTTGTCGACCTCATTGGTCAATATAACTCCAAACTTTCAAGTGTACCTATACAGAAAGTAAAATCTTACTCAAAATTGTGGTTCCAACAAGCTTTCATTTTGAATAAGTATCATAAAAGGTCGTTCTAGAATATAGATAAGGTCATTTTCAAATTAAATTATTACGCTCAGTGTTATTCAATCAGACAGATTTTATTGTGATGAGTGTGGAACGAAAGCTCCTGAAGTGGCAAGAAAGAGCTGACTTGAACTAGTAGAAGAATACACACAAGGGTGTGCTGGCGATGCAGTTCTGGTTGCATGTAACGACGCGTAGGTCAGCGTTGGGGCGCAGAGGTGCTAGTCTTAGTTCTCTGAGGACTCATCTTCTTTCAAAAGATAAACTAAAAGACGTTCGCAATATCGTGGTGAGGATTGCTTCACTGGAATAGGATAGTATTCTCGTTTGTCAGAAACGGTTACTTTCCAATTCCATGCGGCGACAAAACTTATCAATTTTTGCAAAGTTTTTCGTGCCTTAAAAATAATGCATTTAGATTCCTTCTTTGTAAAGCTTTCAATACTCTAACTCTGCATAACAAGTAACGTACGTTGGTATTTCATTTATTGAGAGCACAGAAATAAATCGAATGTATTGTAGTCCATCGCAATATACTCAAAAGTTAGGAACCATTATAACAAACTATTATACGGAAAGTTTCAAAACGCCGGCGCACTTAAAAGATCGACAGTTGTACATACAGGTAAATCAATGCTAACAACATTTTTCACGACGCTCTAGAATTGGATACACTAAATTATCATGCCATGATAAATATTCATATGTTATAAGTTACGTTTCTTAAATAAAATTAACATAGTCCAAACGGTTGATAAGATTAATACGAGTGGAACATTGAAATCAAATATTGATAGCTTGGATTGAAATTATAAATTAAAGAAATACTTAACCTACAGGTTAAAACAATCGATGACGTAGTATTACAACTTCCAGATAATTTTTATTTTGCATAAGGATCTCTTGGGCTTTTGACCGGAAGACAGCAGGCATTGGGCACGACGTTTCGATGACTTTCACTGTCATCGTTATCAAGTGATATCGCTCTCACCCGGTCGGAAGCTCAAGAGCTCCTAATGCAACAAATACACCGGGAAAACTTGCGATCTTTGTTAATTTTTATTTTGTACCTCTTTTTTTATCTCAAATAGTTCCAGTGTCGGATTTACCAGCACGCTTGAGTCAAGGGAGACAGATTTGAAGGGTGCCAAAATTGGGCTTTGTGATGTCTTGCAGAAAGAAGTCTACAATACATCTGTGATGACAATTCCCTCTCCTTGTAAATTCTACGGTACCGCAAACTTCTATCTTCCATGGAAAAACATTCAGTTCGCGGCCCCAAACCAGTAATCAACCTCTTTTTATGAGTTAAATGTGAAAAAATTGTTGAAATTTTATTTCACAATAATAGAGGTAAGGGAAAATGTATAAATCTTGCACTCGATTGTTTAATATAACATCTTTTATATCAGAGAAATTAATATAGATCAATTAAATATATATACATGTATATACTACTTGGGGACCCAGAGTTGACCGGGTGTTTATTCATATTTTCCCAGTACATTATTTAATTCTTGGTCAACACATGACTACAGCGGCATCGAAAAAGTCACAATATGAACCTCAATATACTCCCATTTTCTCGACCGTAAAAAATCCTCGTGGTTCAATAAGAAGACTAAAAATATTTTCAGTGCTCTGAAAGAATAAAATTTCTCCCCCACTTAAGAGATGAATTTTTACTTAAATCGCATATTAAAGGTCATATGTAACACAGCGACTCCCTTTACACCAGTTTCGACCCCAAAGTTAATAATTTCCTTATTATTTTCATATGACCTATTCCACCCCCTGCCCTCACTTACTACAAGTGATTTAAATTATACACAAATATTGTCCGGGAAAACACTATAAAAATAATTGACTTCAAGATTTCTTTTCGAAACGAGTATGATCATTTAATACAAATTCCACCAATTCCACCCCTTCCTCTAGATGAGTCGTTTGGAAGTAATATACCAAACGTTTATAGGTAATTGTTACGTTTGACCATCTTTTTACACCTCTCGCTTGAACTCGACGGTATGGGTTCTTCCGAAGCCATGGCAGATCTCGCTTCAGATATTCGCGTTCTGTTTGTCTCCAAACGCTGCTTACGCTCTTCATCAGTGTCATTATTTCTAAGATTATGATTTGACGGCTCACTCGTGACATGTTCTTATCACTAACAATAAATATCACGACGATAAACCTCCAAATACACATCAAAACACACCACGTTTTGCTGTTGCGAAAGAAACGGTAATTGAATACGAATGAATGTCAATGTATACATACTGTATGAATACATCCGTCCAGTAGGTCCCGATTTCTCATGTTTACAACAATAGATGGAATGAGGCCAGGATGACTACTAATTCATGGTACAAAGTTTGAGGGCTGATACAGGGCATTGTAACAATCACATTTTGGATAGGAATGTATGGTCAAAAGAGAAAAGTCGCAACACAAACAAAGGAAAGAACAAATAATAGGGAAAGTGATGAATTTTAATAACAATTACAATAAGTGTTCAAATTGCGTCCTACAGCATTGATATATATTTGACAGCGTCGGTGCAGCGATTGACGAACACTTTCAAAGAAGCCAAGAATTTCACGCACACGTGCAGCACCTACAGATAATCGAGCAACTAGATCTTCAGCGGAGTCTACTGGAGTAGCATAAAGGTCATTCTTTAAATGCCCCATAAAAATAAATCGATGGGCGTCAAATCGGAAGACAGGGGTGGTCTAGATATAGGTCCAACACGTCCCATCCATCGGTTGCCAAGTGTCGCATTCAGGTATTGACGAACATCTTTCCTGTGTTTGTGCTTCGACGCTTCACTTTTGTCGATACATTCCCATACAAAATGTGATTACACAGTGTCCTGTGCCAGCCCTCAAAGTTTGCACCATGAATTACCACCCTGTATACCACTTTAAAAATGGCGAGAAGACAATCTGATCAAAATTGGACTCTCCTTGCACTGTGTACAGTTCAGCCAAAAAGATAAACCTCAAACAACTAGACTTAATTCACCACACAGCGCTACGCATTGCAACTGCTTTTTTTCTTTCTTTCTCCTCGGCTCTACAGCCCATTGAGGGCCTGGACCTACCGAATCAACTGCGGACTGTCATTTTGCATGACATATTCCGATTATGGAGTGACACGTGGTCAGCGTATCGATCCTCAAACAGTCGAAATCCCGGTCTTCTCGACCATGACAACACAAAAATTGAAGCCCATGTCATTCGAAACCGGGACCTCTGGGTGGTGAGGCAGCAACTAGAGGCTAGCCACTACACCACAGGAGGTCAGAATTTCAACTGCTAGTTTTCGTAAAAGTCCGATTGGAAGTCTGCTAGCTGAATAGCAAGAATATTAATTAGTCTAGTGCAATACTAATATATATTAATAATAAGATTTTATAATAAAAAGAAACCATTTTTTATTCAATGTATTGAGGTAAAATGGCAGAATATTAATTAAGTTAGTGCATTAATAATATACTATATAATAACAAATAACAAAAGAGAACAATTTACTTTATCCTAAACAAATTTACATCAAAACTACAATGTTAATATTTTCAAACTTTAAGCAGGCAATTCTCTTGTAATAAACTCTACATAATATATGTATGTGAAACGATACAAATAAATTCCTTATGTGTTATGGGCCTTTTCATAGATGAGAATATTTCACACAAAATCTACTCGGACCTCGCAGTATAGAAAATCATCAAAAAGTTACAGGGGTAACTACTGTGTCGTCATAATGGACCTTCCAGCGTCTTCCTCGTTGTAATTTTCTCTTAATTTGGGTCGTCCTCCATCCAAATTAGAGCAGCCTCTGCTTTTATTTCTGCCTCTAATCTCACCCGATCCACCGCTCTCGTCTCCGTAATCTCCCTTCTAACCATCCGTTTCAAAATCTCCCTTGCTAAATTACAACCATCTGCCTGCAAGTTCTCTTGATATCTGTGCAAGCCTTTTTAATACTAACTCCCCATTTCTTTAGTTCATAGCACCAAAGTGGCAGGGACGGATATTAACCAATAACATTTATGGTTACTCATCTTTGGGAGTCACAGTTTGCCCCCCTCCTTCAAGGATTTTGGAGAAATACACCACCCGGTGCAGCCAAACCTCATCAAAATTGGGAAACACCCCAGGCATGCTGTGATGTCTATGTTTTATTGCCCCTGGCTCAATTACTGTCTTCTTTCTTTTGACTCCGCACCGCCAAAGTTCGAGCAGATGTGTTTGACCATTACAAACTCTCCAACACATGTCATTTCCATTTTCAATGTTATTGAGTAATCGATTCATTAGATTTATTCGGAAGATATCTAACCTTAAAGAGTACAAAAAAGTGCTTGGAACACATGAATAGAAGCACTTCTAGTTTAAGACTTTGAAATATTTGTCTCTATTTTTTTAACTTTGGGCCAGTCTTCGCATCTCAAACTATTTCTTGAACAAAATACCGCAAATATCTTTTATAGGAATTAACAATTTTTTATGACTGTCCTGTCTCAATACATTTTTATGAACACACTCGTTATAAATTGTGGCGTGCATTACTGCACAGAAGTTAATAAATAAAAAGCCGTCAAATATGTCAGAAAATAATTTTATTACTATTTAATCAATATAAATACAAAATTTACATTTCACAGATTGCAGAATACACAAGTATATCATAATAGTAAATATTAATATAAAGAATTTAAATATTGCGTATGTTTTCACATTTAAGGAATTTAAGATTTGATTCTATGCAGAGCATTTCACTCATTTAGGCCCTGGACGTTGCAACAGCAACTGGAAATATTGTATTTCATAACTGTAAGTACGACTTCATGCCAGTTTTATTTGTTAATTTCTATTCAAATGTCTATATTTAATTGTTTAATTTATTGTAGAAAGAACTGAGGAGATCTCTAATGTTTATAATAATATAGGGGATGTTATTTATTTAAGTGGGATATTTATATATTAAAATGAACTCCCGTTACCCGGCTGGTTAACCATGAAGATTTCATCCAAACTACGCATATATTTACGAGCATGATACATATGAATTCCTTAAAGTTAAACAATTAAATCTCTAACCTCACGGTCGCATTTATGGGCCTTCTCATAGAGCAAAATGTTAAAGTCAGATTCTACTGGAACCTGGCAGAAACAGAAAATTATCAGAGTCTCAGGGGTTATTACCGTGTCGGATTAGTGCAGTTTCCAATTCCTCCCTCCTAATCGTGTCATCCTTTCACCAGATCACAACTGCCGACCTCCTATTCTTCCTGTTTCAGGAAGTCTCACACAAATTTGAACCACAGTCATGAGTGAGATGATGACCGAAGGTTAGCTCCAAATCTCTTACCAACTCGAAAACTGTCCAACATCTCCTCTCGAAAAAAAAACTCTGTATTAATCTCTTTCTACAATCGATCTGTCACCAACTCTCCTCTCCGCTCTCGCACAATCTCCAATCAATCTAAAATCTCTCCACCAGGCTTTTTAAAATCTCCTCCCCACTTCTTTAGTTTTTATTACCAAAGTGGCAGGAATGGATATCCACCAATAGCATTTAAGGTGAAATTGGAAAATTACACCACCCAACGCCACCAAATTCTCACAAAAATTGTGAAACTCCCAAATCACGACGCGGAGTCTGAGTTTTATTGCTCCTGGCTCAACTGCTGTCTCCTTTGTTTTGACTCCATGCCGCCAAAAGCCCGAGCAGATGTGTTTACCCGTTACAAGCTGGGAATCGAAACGTTTTCTAATTAAATGTTCACTATTCTGGATTTTGGCCACTTTGTGTTTTAATCATATTATTAAGTCACAATTTAATTACTTTATTTATATATTAAATATATGAAATACTGAACCAGTAATAGTTAAAAAGTGATTCGTCAACATGTTCATTAGGTTATTTGCTGCAGTTCATCCACGATTCATTATACTTCTAAACTCAGTTATAGGCAGAGTATCTTTAAATAAGCAGCTATCTCTTTAAAGACCAAGGGTCTGTAAAGGAGGAAGACCTACAAGATGATGAGGAGATGGCTCAAGCACAAGGATGGCCATTTATTTCTTTAACGGAATTATTCTTTTGCTAGGAATTTTTGACGACGATGTAGTAGTGGAATTTAAGCTGAAAAAACGAAAAAGGTCGACAGGACATGAGAATAGCCAGTGCTTCCACATACAGAAATTTTCACTTTATAATTACCCACTCCCACACACTGATACGTATACAACAACTGAGTACTAAGAACAGTCGGTAAATATCTGTACCTCAACACTATCAACTCGTCCACAGTATCTGAGCAGTCTATGCAATCATAAAGGTATTAATTATTTAATTTTATTTATTACTGATTTCTTTTCAAATTTTATTTCTAATTAAATAAATTGGTTTAATCAAACTGTGTTTATTATGTAATTTATTGTAATTAATCTTTCGTGTATGTGAAATATGAAACGACGATAAGAACAGAAATTAATATATAATGAATCACTAATGTTATTATAAGTTTTTATATTGTATTGTACTTCATTGCAACTACTTTAACTTTTTATAACTCACGATAATCACTTTTTTTAGAATTTTTGAACAAATCTGAGGGAGAAATGTAAGATAAATATCATTCGTATATTTAAGTGTCGACCAGCAACGTCGGGCCGACAACTGGGTACATGTGAATGTACACTTTGCGAGATTCTGCATGGCGTGTTTAATGGCGCATTAGGGAACGTAGAAGGGGAGTATTGTCACTTGAGGAGGTACTACCCCTCCAAGTTGCCTGGCGAAACGCTACTATCATTGTTAAAAATATTAATCGTCTTCATACGAGCGGGATATGAAGACTGCGGCAGCTTATTTTTAACACAAGCTATACTTATTATCCATTAAATTTTACGGATACGTTTCTTGACGTACAACGTATCCTGAACTGACAGCAATATATTTCCTAGCGCCAATGTTTTCAGAATTGCTTTTACGCTACCAAGTTGCCTTTACAAGTATTGCAGTTGAAATGAGCTCCTGTTTACGCACACTACAATATGGACGGAGTTGTGCACTGATACACGCTAATTCTCCTCACCTGTAGCTGACTTGCTGACGGGATGGCTGGAATGTTCTTGAATCATTTCACGTCAGTTTAATCCAACCATGACACCCATGATCTCAGACATAAATGAAACGTGGCATGCTTGTTCCTTTCATGGATATAAGTATGAATATAATATGTATCTGCTGTATCTCAAATGATTTTTGTTTTACAGCTTGCAAAGTTTTTGAAATTTCGTAGTTTTCATCAATCGCCGATGTAAACGCAATTTGTTTTTGCATAGAAAATAAATTATACCTTTCTCATTTACCAACCAATGTTAATGATATTTTGTTAGAATACTGCAATAGGTGCCAAAGCAAGAAAAATTATAAAGTATCTATAAATGGTCTGAAAAAAATTCAGAAGTCTTGAAATGAAAATTTTTAATGGAATATGAACTTCTACTCGAAGTGGAATATCATCGAGAGGGAAACAATAACGACAAAAGTCTTTATTCTTATTATTCTAAAATAAATATTTACTACCAAAAGACAAAATAAATTAATGGGTTTCTCATTCCTTGATTATTATTATTTTTAATTCAAAAATAAATTACGAAAATAATAAAGCAATATCCTAGAATATTCATCACTCTCATAAAACTTTTTTACCAATTTAATAGTTTCAAGTTTAAGCCTTTTCCAATATCTATGAGACAGTTGCGTTAAAAGTGTTCATTATTTTCTTTCTACACCACATTAAGGAAGCTGTAATTGTTAACATTTAAATCTGATTGTATTTCTCGGAAACTTTGGAGGCACTTGCTTTTCAGGGATGTTACTTTTATTTATAATTTTCGTAATTTAATCATTAGATTTATCTTAGAAACGAATTTCCGCGAATAAAGATAAAAAGTGTCATTTCTGGAACGTCATTTCGTCATTTCTGACGAACGGCAGACTTTTACGAAACGAAACGAAACGAAACGAAAGGAATGCATATTTCTAACTAAAATTTTGCAGATGTTTATATAAGATCTCGTAGTACAACGGTAACATTTTTATCGAAATCGGAAATGGTCGCGCGGGGATGGGTTCTCACATTAGGCGCTTGGCATGGAATGACCCCCTTCCTAATTTCAAAGTAAAAAAATAATAATGAAGGAGTGAAAACACCATTAATTTTATTTTTTCATGTGGTACTGTATATATTGCAGAATAATAATAAACTTTTGCCATTATCCTTTCCCTCTCTATGACATTCCACTTCGGTTAGACTTCATATTTCACTTCAGAATTTTTTTTCAGACAACTTATATGTACTTTACGTTTACATTAATTTTTCTCTGGCTTTCGTAGCCATAACAGTATTATCATAAATAAATTCATTAATATTGGTTGGTAAATAAAGAAGCCGTAATTTATTTTGTATGGATAAACAAATTGCATTTCCCCCGCCGATCGATAAAAACACGACATTTCAAAAACTTGAGCAGGTTGTAAAACAAAAATCATTTGAGATACAGCAATAATATTTTATATTCTTACTTATATACATGAAAGGAACAAACATAAGTTTAATTAAAATTTGAGATCTGAGATCGTTTTCTTTTTGGGTAGATTTGACATGGAATGACCCTTTTCAAACTGCAACTCAGGCCTATAAGATGACAACAGTCCGCAGTCAACCCGGTTGGCCAAGGTCTTGAATAGGCTGCTGAACCGGGGAAGAAGAAGAAGAAGTTGCTCATTGTCAAGTTAAATAAAATATGATTTGTATAATTGTGGGCTATGGTACAGGATTATGGTTGACTGAACACGTCTACACATGTTCATTGTTACCCATATTCCGTATTGTAGCAGGAAACAAGTTAAAGGGTTTCTTGGTTACGCTGCGATGTTGAATCGGCTCCGAAACAAGTTAGAAAGAAATTTTAACTGTTCAGAAATATTGATAACATTGTTCATAAACACTATTCCGAAACGTTTAAGTGTGTGGACTAAACAAAGTTATCTCGTTCAGTTGTTGAGGGATCGATACCCGCCTGTTTTTCCAGACCATTCTTGCTGCTGGTCGGTCAGCTAAAGTTAATATAAAAATAAAACTGTAATAAAAGGTGTGAGAAATTATTAGAAATTCTCCCACAGTTTAAATAATCAGGGTTATTTTTAATAAGTATATGATATGACAATTTTGGACACTTTCATTCCGCACTGGACAGGCCATAAAATGCATTTGTTTCCCAGGAAGTCACAGGAAAATAAATACTATAGAGGACGAAGCAGATACACAAAAAGTAACAAAATTAAAATAAATGGGAATAAAAGTATATCAATATCATTAACTAGATGGCGATCTGAAACCACATTAAATCGGAATATAGGTGGGGACGAGGTACCGCAGGAAAACAAAACAAGTATTTAGGAATTTATTTAAGTTCAAGTATGGGTTGGGACGCTGATGTAAATCACATAACATGAAAACCGTGGAGATCTCTTCACTTTATTAACAGAATATTAAGGCAAGGGAGCGGAAAATCAAAGGAACTGGCGTACAAAGTGCTAGTGCGTTCCACTATGGAGTATGGCGCACGCTGCTTGGGATCCATACAGGAAAACCCACTTGGATGCGTTGGAGAAAGTTCAGAGAAAATCATAAAAAATTGTACATACATACCCATGAAGCTACCCAACCAATATACTTGTTAAGTATCAATCTTTATAAAAAAAATACTGAGCATCTCAGCCCACTATTGAGTGCTTCGCCAGCCACTTTACGCCCATTAAAACTTCTTTAACAAACTCTAGACACGTCTCAGTCCATGCGTCGGGTCGTCTCCATGGCCAGATTACGTCTGCGAAAATACCTAACACACCAAAACCCTTCCCATCTTAAGTTATGCAATCCTAAGCAGTAAAACGTTCCCACAAGATTTATCGTTACATAATTTTTTCTTTCCAACGGTTGGCGTCTCTGACAAGTAACAATTTTTTTATATAACCAAACTAGTACGTCGTGTGTAATGGTGTCTTGGTTTTTGACATTTCAATTTTGTGATTGACATAAAAAGTAAAATATTAATTATAATATCCAGTGTTGATAAATATTACATATGTAGTAATAAACAACGTTGTTCCACCTCCAATTTTAATGTAAATTAGATGTCTAATACATCGGCTATTAAAAATGTGAATTATTTGAATTCGTAAAAATTTAGATTTGACACGAGGAACGAGGACGTTATTAAACCGGTGCCACAGGATGCTACTGTAATGTACAATAATTTGTTATTTTATTTAAACGAGGAGTATTTTTTATAATTTCCACTGTCTGCATTCTGTACGAGTAAGAGATGCAGGTCAAAAATGGCAGATGTTCTTGTCGTGTTTTGGGTCTTTAACTTTCCCATGCGTGGTCAGGCATAAATTAAAGAGCCAGACCAGTTAGACGGTAAGGAATTTCGGAAAGCGCTCCAAAAATTGTGCAGGGGCTTGTTCTGAGTGAGATTTGGTGTAGACTGGATGGAAGTGGTTGAAAAAGATTTATGAGTTTCAAAACCTGAGAATTTCTGAAGTATCACCTGACCACGGGCTGGAGCAGCTGATATTGGGAGAAATCAGCCATGAGTCTGGATCTACCTGCGACTTTGCCCAGGCTGCAGACATCGCTGTAAACCTGTAAATGAAGTTCGTTCATTACTCTATACTTATATGGGACAGAGCAGAATCTATAACTTTAAAAGGCCCACCATAACTAATTTGTAGAGGTCCCTCAGGCACAGAGTTCAGTATAAATTATAAATTGTAAAAAATTCTAAATAAAAATAGAAAATAAATTAATGTATCTACTTTTATCTTCTTAATTATAATTATTGTGACCGAAGTCCTATTATACTACGTACTCCGTCCAACGGTGGCGTTGTTGCACGTTCGGACTGTTGGATCATTCCGTGTGAAGTGGTGTAGGGTCCGTGAACAACTCTAATTACAACGAAATTTTGTGTAAATGTTTAGCAATGTCGCCAATGAACATTCGTTAAGTTTTACGTTCTCCTTGGAGTACTTACAGAACTATAGCCATTTTTATGACTCAGTACACTGAAGTTTTACGACACGACTCGAAAAGTCAACAATTTTGAAATGTAATATCTCTGGCAATATTTAGTTATAAGACATGAGACGAGGCAGTCTTGTACAGCAATTAGTGCTCTTTGAACCCCAAAGAACAAAATAAAGTATGAACAAACTTGGCACACCTAATTTGAAGCAAAGGTGGCCAAAAAATTTAGGGTGGAAAAAAATTTCAAGTTTGGCATTTTATATCTCTGGAAGTAAAGGTATGAAAATTGTGGAACTTTGCAGTTAGTAACTTGACATCAGAAAGTTTCTGAGTGTAATATTCACCTGTGGTTCTCCAGTACTTTACAAATTGAGTGCAAAATTGACGATTTTTGCAAAAACGCAAAAATACAGCTTTATTAGCTTACTTTTAAGATAACCTATCTTAAAGAACTTCATTTAAATTCTTTTGTTAATAGGAGTATGTTTCAAAGCCTGTTATAAAGTGGGCAGGTTCTTTCATCGGCATTTCAGGCCTTAAAAATGAAGACATTTCTGTGGCAGTTATATCTATATACATTGAATTTACATGAATACATCACAGGTTTTGCTAGTTTGCCCAATATTCACAGCTGCTACTCCAGCAGATGGTTTTTTTTTCAACTACCATTTTCTGCACTTGTTCAACTTTTGGTTCAATTTTATGGCTATTCCTCAACTTTTCAAATTTTAATGGGGAACACCCTAAGTCAGTCAAACTCCGAAATATCCATAAAAATCTCTAATGATGAAGACTCTGAAGCGCCTTGGACCATAGAAATGAATTCAGACTTATACTTCGAGCAAATGTTTTCACCTGGTTTCACATTTTTTTCATCAATTTTTAAAAATCACTGACATGGATGGCTAGATTAACTTTCAACAGGCCATGCTTCGCTGTGTGCTTTGTTTCATTAAATGGGTTGCAGCATTACTTTTGCCACATTTCATACAGTTACAAAAAATTATTTTGTTATTAAAGTCATAGTCTATGAGCTCAACCTCTTATCGTCGACAAACTGCTCATAACGCAGCCCAATTTTCTTGGAATAGAAACGAACATGGTAACTTCTCCCCAACAATGCAATTTGGAAAAGTAGAAATAAAACCAATTGACTTAATGACATCTATTTCACGTAATAAAGACAATGAAAACTTGGAGAAAAAGATTTTTAAGTTGCATATTACAGAATACTATGATTTAAAAAGATGTATAGTTATACCATTAGTGGAGTAACACAGTCCTAAAGCTACCTGGATGCACATTTAAGTATACAACAGTGTAATGCAAAGTTATCAAGTTTGTCCTCAATTTCAAGCCCTTATACGCCTGCAATGAAGGATCACATCTTCTTTTCTAAGAAGTTAAAAACATGATAATACTAATTAAATTTATTCAAAATAGTTGCTATCAGATAGTTTTTCATAAAAATAGGTTGCAAGTACCTTTTTGGACGTTTTTGCAAAAATGGTCAACTTTACATTCAATTTCTAAAGCTCTGGAGAGCAGCAGATAAATTAAATATTACATTCGAAGACCTTGTGATGCTGGCTTATTGAGTGCAAAGTTTCCCATTTTTCGTACTTCCAAAGATATAAAAAGCCAAACTTAATTTTTTTTTCACATTTCAATTATTTTGGCCGACTTTACTTCAGTTTATCAAATCAAAATTACTCATCAAAGCATTTTTGATAATTTCGTTTAAAAGTGCACCTTATGTTGTACAAGATAGTCAAGTTTCGTTTTTTATAAAATATACTGCCAGAAATCTTACGTCTCAAATTTGCTGAAATTTCAGAGTCTTACCGTAAAGGGTTCCTACATAGAGTTAAACTAACTACAGTATGTCCATAAATATCAAATTTTAGAATGTGAAAGTTCATCAGACTGCATGATGGTGGAGCGGAGCACGTGGCATGGAATGACCCTGTTGTCGGTCTTTTGGCGACTCACTTGGAAGACATTTGACACTGCAACCACACGATTCCTCCATCCAGTCAAGTCAGGTGAATCGAGTTTTGTTAAAATATTCCTATTGGAGATTCTTTCTTTGACAAGTATGTTTTCATTACGTATATGTAAATAATTTATATATTTTGAATAATATTTATTTATGAAATAGAATTTTTGATTGAAACTGCACACTTACATATGGTAAATGAAATTAGAATAAGTTTCGTCCTGCAAATTTAGTGACCTCCTCAGTTATTTAAATAAAATAATACGAAAGTTCTTGTTGAACGTGCAATGTCTGGGGCCGAAATGAGTGGAACTAAAATTTCTACCTCTGGACGTTGCAGTAGCAACAAAAACTTTTTGTATTATTTTATTTAAATATCCGAGTAGGTTACTAAAGTTGGCGGACAGAACGTACTCTAATTAAAATTTTCCGTTTCCGACTTTGGCCACTTTATTTACAATATTAAGTCACATAATATAATTGCTTTATTTATAATGATGAAGTTAGTTAATATTAGGGTCTTTTTTATCAATTTTCTATAGTTTAATCTCCCTTAGACATGCTATTATTTTTCCGACGCTATAAACAACGACTTTATATTTTTAAAAAAGTTCTAGAATATTTTATTCGTTGAACTGCATGAATATACTGAAGAATGTTTAACAGCTCGTCATTAGTAATTTCCAATAGTTTTCTTAGTTTAAGTTCATGAATGAGCAAGTAATTTGATTAATAAAAATACTACGTTTCATCCAACATTATGGACTTCTTCAGTTAAATTATTACATGGATGAACTATTTCCAGTATAGGTTACGGTCAAAATGATGAAACGTAGTATTTGTATTAATTAAATAGTAGTCATTCGATGTGAATTGTCCAGGCGTGATCCCCTGGCCATTGATAATGGCAATGCCACCGCGGACCAAGGAAAGGAATTCTGTTTCTATTGTATTTGCTTATTACTCGCCGTATTACGAAATTAATAGCAGTTCACTGAATGTTATTTCACTGAAAAATAAAATCGCCCCCTAGAAAGGTACATTCCGGCATTTGGTGACTTAATAATAAATAGGTGATTGATCAAAACAAGTTTACTTTTACTTCATATATACGTGATGTACCTAAGAAACTGGAACAACATTTAATAACACTTTATTGCAGCGACTATTTCACAATAAAACACGATGAGACGATATTTGTCGAGAGCGCACTACATTCGACTTAGGCCCATGTTAGGTCCCTGTGTCGTGAGGCATCGATGAATGAGCGATTTATACCTCAGAGGAAGCCCACTTTTGGCGTTTTTCTCTTTGGTGCCAGGTTTGCTGAACCGAAGTATATTGGGATGGGACCATTCGGCGCGAAACTCGCATAACGTAAAGGAGCCGATTCGGCGCGAAACTCACTTAAGCCATATCATTTAATGTTTATCAAAATTTTTTAATGTATTCCTAAACACTTAATCAGTTACAATACCCGAGAGCTTGTAAAACATTAATAGTAAAAGAAGATATAAGTAAGAAAAATTTAAGATAATGTTTAATTACAGAAGTTCGTACCAGACGTTTCGTTCCTAAATTTGGAACCTTATCCTAAGTGAATAAAACTAAATATATAAAATAATTATTTACAATATATTATGTATAATACAATTTTCTTATAAAATGAAAATTTAATCACTGAATCAAGGAATTAAAATGGATGAAAATGCATGTCCCACAAGCAAAGAGGCAGAAATAACAGAAAAATAGATACAAGTCCAGCCAATTCGTCAGCACAAAGTTAATGCGTATTAAATACATTGGCTATCATCAGGCTGTAAGCGTCGCTGGACGGAGAACAACACACAAAAACATTTGCGTTTAAATATATGTTGTCCAATTATAATCCACAAATATGGACGAAGCGTCGTAGGTTTATTTAAATAAATATAGGACTACGTTTTATGACAAATTATCTGGGATTTTCATTAATATTTGAAGATTCCAAATTATTTATTCAATGCACAATTACTAACACAATTAGTGTTCAGAATAAAAATTGAAATATTTATCCATGAGTGAAACATAAATTTTTATAAAAGTAGCGATTTAAATTTATATAAATTACTTGTCTTTTTAATAATAATAATAATAATAATAGCCGAATTGTTCTGATGTGGCACACCTCACTCATCAGTCTAAAATAAATACTAAATTTTACATCTGAAATTATAATAATTTTCTAATAAATATATGCTTCCACAAAACTGAATAATTTTGTGTATTGAATTTTATATTTTTCAAGTCCCATTAATGCGGGTATTAAATGTGTGTATAGTGAGACCAATATAACTGTAATTACAATCTAAACAGATAACTTGGTATATAGCCTATTTGTACCTAAATTATTAATTTTATTTTTAATATTTTAACATAGCTTAAATTATTGCAAGATTTTAAGGTAATTCGGATATCATAATTCATTAAATCATGTCATTAAATTTGTATTATTTCTTACTGCGTAATTTTACGGGGAAATTATTAATTTCATATTAATCTTAGTCAACCAAATTTTAATGAATTTGTAAACGATATGCAAAAGATAAATATTAAGAACATTTTCAATATTTTTCCCAGATTAAATTTATGATAGCGCTGACGATATAATTTGACGTCCCTATTTACTAAATTATCTTATGGAATAATGGCTGATTTGACATGTAATTAAGAATTATTCCTAAGTAGATCTTTTGATAGCAATTGGTAACTAACTTATTGATAGAAACAATAACCAAAACATCAAGACAATTGACAGAGTGATCTTTTTCAATTTCAATTGTAAAGTTTCTTTCAGGGTTGTAATTATTAAAAGTATTGAGCAAATGGTTAATGTGTAATCAAAGGATGATACAAAACAGTCATCATTCTTGAAATATCTCAGTGGTTTTAAATCTAAAGATGTAATACATAAGTCTTCCAAATCTCTCATCATTTGCGCTAAAAAACCGCAAAGAAAAATTCCCAAGGTTACCAATGATTTCGTGATAGTAAATTTTATTTAACTAAAAATAAGTGGATTTTATAATTATATTTATTAAGATAAGAATTATTGATAAAATAGCTTTTGTCAATTTGGCAAAGTAGTTATCCCATGTATATTATAAACTTGGTATAATTGATGCATGGGGTAAAAATTAAATAAGAACCCTTCATCTAATGATAAGAAAACATAATCATTAGTGACGTTTAAATGGTCAAAAACGTATTGACTTTAAAATTATTTTCCTCATTAAGACAATTATATAAAAATATAGAAATGTTGTGAAGAGGGCTGCTAGTAGAAGAAACGATAATTCTGAAAGATAAATTATATGCTCTGGCAATGTTATCAGAAGTTAATAACTAGGGGTTAAATACGCTACTGTCCACAAGTCTTTTCAAGTTAATTTCTAATTGATCAATAATTAAAGTAATGGATTCAATTTTATTGCAAATTTTATGTAATTATTTGTCTGATAATAACGTTTTAATTTTATAAAACTATTTAGTCAAATTACTTTGGCAGATTCACTAAAGATTACATCTGGATTATTAGAAATGTACATTTTGGTGTTTTGCACAACTAATGATAATTCTCTATACAGAATTAATTAATTGTTAAAGTTTTCCATTGTAATTCTGGAACTAACAATACTCCTATGAGATGAGTTATTCTTATATACTGTTATTTCAGCTTCGTTGCTTGTGCACAACAAAAGTTTTATCCATTTTAATTTCTTGTTTCCGTGAATAATTTTTCATTTTATAACATAATTTTATTATACATATATTTTGTAAATATTCATTTTTATTATAATCGTACAAGATGAGGTTCTAAAATTTAGGCACGAAACGTCGTGAACGAACTACTGTTAATAAAGTTTATATCACTTTTTTCTGATATATAGGATGTTCTTTATTTTATTAATATTAATATAGGATGTGTATTTATATAAAATAACTTATTTGAAACAAGTGTCCATGATATTGTCGTTAATCACCACGTAAATTCCCCGCGCCAAACCACGCGCCGAAATGGCCTGCGCCGAATCGTCCTAGACCCAAAGTATATTGCCTCCAAACCTGTACATCTTGACTTGTAAACAGTTTTGTAGGCATGCGAATTACAAAATATTAACATCGTACCTACTGTATTTAACCCAGCACAATTCTTTGAAAATACCGAAAATTAAGCAATTAAGAAGGAAAATACTATGCCCAAAACTCCTCCTGAAAAAATATTTTACACATCTTTAAACCTATAAACCAATCCTCCGTAACTTATGATGATACTATAAACACCTCCAACAATATCGCCCCTAACAGCTCTAACATAACTGAAAATAAATTTTCCAGCATTACCTTCATTAATGGTGTTACCAATAAAATTATTAAAAAAATTTACAAATACAATATTAATGAATTCAAAATTTCTATGTAACCGGCTAACCATTCCAAAAAGGACAAAATTAATACCTTCGACAATTACAATCTGGATATAGGATGGATTGTAATGACTGTGATAAATACTACATAGGCTATACCACAACTTACCTAAAGGCCAGGCTTTACCACCATAAAATAAGCTTTAAACCTAAATAAAAATATAACACTGCATTACCCACCCACTAAAAACACTCAATCATGCAATTAAATTTGAGTACACAAAAAGTCCTCCATAAAAATAGACTAAGAACAAAACTTAGATTTACTGAAGCACTATACATTAATATAAATAGAAATAAGTTAATGAATCATAAAACAGAAGGTGCAGAAGTAGGGGTACATTATGCTGCTATAATAGATAAATTAAGACAATATTATTTTAAAACATAGATATGTAGTATATTAACGATCATTGCAACTGTCGACTAATCGATTGACTGGCGCAACATGTTTAAGAAAACACTTTAACGGTCAGTAGGCGGAAGAATTTACACAGCTAACGACGATTGCCAATTTAGGCAAGACAAGATAAGTTTGAATGTAGTGTTTTTACCATTTGACTACTGCCGACTAGTCACTACCATTATTCAGTTTTTTTTATAAAAAATGTGTGTAAGAAATAATTTTTATGCTAAACTAAATTAATGACAAGAATAGTTCATGTAATAACTATACAAGTTGTTTCATTTGAACAGAATGAATATGACAGACGTCGAAAGCTATCTACGTGTTGAAGTCATAAATTTGTGAGACTGTTTTTAATTGGTTGTTTTTCGTGATTGGACATTAAAATTCCTGTGGTATGTATAATTGTAATATGTGGTTGATAACGTTAGGTAAGCTTGGAGGTGACGTCATTACGTCGTCATAATTCAGAAACACGATAATTTGTTTTATTAAATGAAAGTTAGTCATATTTCCCAGATAAAATTAAGATTTTTATTGATTGAATGTCAGTACAGATTTACATATTTAAGTAAATGTTTATATTATATTTAACATAAAAAACTACTACTTCAAATTAACAAGGCTTCTAGTGACATTTCTGTCAGTATTTTGTCTTTAGTGCTTCTGCAATATGATGGTGAGACAACTTTTACCAGGATCCTTGCATTTGAAAGATAGGTAGATAGAAAGATTTATTAGTTCCGTTAGTCCTCAGATGAGGAAATAAGACAAGTCAAATTGATATAAAAAACATGAGATAGATATACATAAATATAGTAATTACTAACAGTCATAAACATTAATGATATGCAATAATTAACTTAACTATAAAATATTTCATGAAACAAGAAAACTTAGAATTTATACGAAAATAATTAAATAAGAGTTATTTATTTCACTTGTAACACTGCACATGAAGAACACGTGTCGTAGTTGAGGGCAGTGACTGGACATCTCGTGCGGTGAAGTATTAGTGGCATAGATGCACAATACGGTTTTATATTGCAGTCCATAGAACAAGTATTTTCTAGGGAACTAAAGAGCGTTAGGTTAAGGCAGATTTATAAATTCATTGACAGAGAAATACGCGCCTTTAATTAGAAAAATTTTGCATTTCCTCATAAATGCACTGTAATTGTTAATGCTTTTAATGCTAATCGGAAGGAAATTGAATAAATTTATTCCCGAATAATGAATGCTTTTTTCAACAAGTGAGAGATGATGTTTATCCGTACGTAGAGCTACGCGATTTCTGGTCTCATAATTATGGATGTCTCCGTTCCTATCAAATAGATTTAAATTACGTTTTACATATTTGAGAGTCTCAAAGATATAAGTACAAGGAAATGTTAAAATTTCAAGAACTTTAAAGAGTGGTCTGCACCTTTCTCTATAACTTTTGCCACATAGTATACGGATCGCACGTTTCTGTAATATGAAAATTTCCGTAGACCGAGAAGCAAGTCCCCATAGCACATATTAGAGTGGGAATAAGCATTATATACAGATTTTCCCGTTAACGTATCTACTTGTTGCATTAATAATCTAAGGGAGTAAGAGACTGAACTGAGTTTACTAGAGAGTGTCTGAATGAATAGTTTTAAAATTTAAAAGTCAGTGCACAAGATTAATTTTCCAGGTAAAACAGAGTGAAGTACTCTTACTGGTAACCAGCATTTTTACAACAGTTATATGGTAGGCTTTCAATGTGACAAATTGATTATGTGTATTTGTTACTGGTATTTTCTGAAATGAAAAAAATACGGAAATGCATAAAACGTTCTAAGTAGAAAAGGGTGGTTTATATAGCATGACAATAATAGAATTGTTAATGATTCTATCGCAAGAAATCAGATTGTAGGTAATTTAGAACAAAATAAACAAACTGCTATGTAAAATAACGTATAAACCTGAACAAATTCAAAATGTATTTGTATCTTAGCACTTTTCTTATCTCCTTGAACGTAATTAGTGTATAATATTGAAGATATGCAAACAAAACATAAAAGGAAAAAAGAACCGAATGGCGAAAAATGTGAGTAACGTATGAGGCCATGAATCTAGCACATTTCCGTGTAATTTTGGAGTTGCTTTTCTTATTTTCTTTTGATTTTCGAGATGAATGCTGAGCCTCGGGCAGTGAGGGACCAGTAAATCGTATTAGGTGGAGCAGCGGCAGCGGCAGCGGCAGCGCTGTCCCTGTCTTGCCCCCAGGGACTTTCCCGAAACTGCAGACTCAGCGATGCGATTATAAGGCGGCTGTGAGTGACCAGCTTCTCCACAGTTATTCTTCACACAACATATTATCCTTCTAGTTCAGCTTATTCGTCCATTAAATTCAAACTTGATTATCACTCGGCTTATCTCAATTTCACTAACACTCATTTTCATACACATATCGAGGACTACATTATTATACTAACTCATTACTCAACACAGTAAAAATAATTGAATTCTCCCATGAATAATATTCCACGTTAATGATTTTTCTTAACATTTAATTCATGTTCCTACTAATTCGTTGCGTATTATTCACCAAACAAATCTTTTAATACAGTCTGCATATTCAGTTTTGTTATTTCCGTTGTAAATTGTTTTTATCCCTAAACCTTAAACTTGATTTATGTCTATAAATTACGTACGACAGATTCAACTAATGTTTTGCCTAAGTTAAATTTGATTACAAACCACAATTATCGTAGAATCCTAAGTTTATTTCTTAAGTTTATAACTACAAAGAACAATGAAAATGAGATAGTTATAGCTTCTACCAAATCGCTTATAACGAACTAGGGGGTTCGATTTACATTTAAATCGAAATAAATTATTGGGATCGATTAAACAATAAACGAACTAAATTTATTCACAGAAAATAAAGAAAACAATAATTACAAGATTTAGGGTCCAATTAAAAAATTTATCACGACTATCTAATCTTATAAACAATCTCGTAAGGGTTAATTTTGTGGGGATATTTGCAGAAGAACGACAGTCATGACACATGTCGGACAGTGCCACAGACACGCACCTGCTTTCCCTTTGACCTTTGAAACGGTGGCTTCCCCCTCCCTTTTCGTAATTTAGGCTGCTTCCGCGTTCGTCAGGCGACTCCTTCCATTGTTGAATTTTGCCTTCGGTACCTGGTCTTCCTTCTAGGAATACTGGCACCAAGATTACGAAGACGGGCGCCGACTATCTTCCTTTCAGTTTGACCCCAGATAAGATTGCAAACTTCTCTCACTTTCACTCTCAAGCGACTTTTTCCTAGTTTCTGATGTTCATTGCCAAACTCCAAACTCTATCTTTCATATCATCTCCACCTTCCTACTTCCAAGTATCGTTCCCGACTGCCTCAACTTTTAACCCCTCTATTTGTTTCAGTCGACTGCAGTACCATGGATCAAACACCATCCACCCACCAGACTTCTTCCTTTTTCAACTCTCCATGCCCAACTGCTGAAATTTCGTCCATCCAGCCTCGCAGGTCATCTCGTCCATTAAACCCTCCGTGAGGTGCATGGCGGATCACCTGACCCGCAGACTCCAATTAAAATCCAGCTCGCCCCGCGGTTTTTCTCCCTAATTTCTGGCCTTTAAGAAACATTACTCGCGTACGATATTTTTAAGTCGCCAACTGTGATTTTTGCACGTCCGGTATTCGGAAGTTTCGCCTCTCTAGCGCCTTGGTATTTACTTGCACTGTTTCCAATATGGGAAATTCTTCACCCAGTGACAAAATAAAATGGCCATTGACACATACACTCATTACATGTTGATAACAGTTTTGTCTACATTTCCTATTTCGAGGACAGCTGATTTACCAGGTAAATTTCTAAACGTGAAAGAGAGTTAAATGTTCACTTCAAACTTTGGTCATGTTAATCACAGAGTTTTCAAAGGTTGCTGCAAAAGGAAAGAAGATTTTAAATAATTCCGTTTCAATTCAATGAATATTAATTGTAACCAGGATTATTGTAATCAAATATCAGTATAAACACATCAAACTACTATTGTAGATTTAAAAATTATTGTAAAGTAAATGGTAAAATACTCGGTTTCGATTAATAATTTGTCGGTTGTGTGGAGAATGTAAAAACATACAAAAGAGATGAACGTGTGTTATTATAGTAGTACTGCTGACCTCATTTCATGTAGTCACTAAATCATAACACAAGAACTCCTGGGTTCGATCCCCGGCAAGGAAAACGCTGTAGTGTATGGTATCATACATCACCGTCCTTTGTGACTCAGTTGTAATACATAGGTTCAAATCCCAACTAAAGCGTAATTGCTCAGCATGATCCTCTGGAACTGACATCTCAGTTTCAAACCACGATATCAGACCGAGCGCCCAATGCTTCTGTAACAAGTCACACGTTACCATTAAAGAATCAGTCCTTAGACTGGGCTGATGCAACCCTCTGTGCTAACCTATTATTTGCAAGCCTTTTCAATACTACATAAATATCACATCCCACATTCTCCCTAATCTGCTCAGCAAATGCCATCATTGTCATGCGCCTTCTGTTTTCACCCAACACACTTACCTCTAATACAAATTTTACAAGACCCTCATGCTAAAACCTTCTCATGGTCAGTCATCCATACTGTTCTCTCTTCTCTTATTCTGCTTAGAAGTTCCTCGTTAATAACTCTATCCCCGCATCTGATTTTCTGCATTCTCCTATAGAACCACAATTCAAAGGCTTCTTTTCACTTCCTTTCTACAACTCCTTTCGTCCACGTTTCGCATCCATATGACGCCACACTCCATTCGATTATTTTTAATAATGAATTCCTAATATTAAAACTTATACTTAACGTAAATAAATTCCTCCTTTTACGATAGCCTTCCTTACAAGCGCTATCCAACTCCTTATTTCTACTATACTTTTACCATCTCTAATTATTATGCTGTCCCAGTAGCAGTATTCCTTATCTTCCTTAAAAATATCTCTTACCGATCTATTCCACTGACCTTCCTTCCTCCCTCTATTAATCTACTTGTAGCCGATCTTTTCTGGTCTAGTAGCTAGCGTGACTGCCTGGCATGGGCTTCGATGTTTGTGTTGTTTGAGAAACCATACTTTTATATCCCTACATGCATATAAGTTCCCCTAATCATGCACAGTCGCTAATGACCGTGCAGTTGATCCGACTATAAACAAAAACTAAAAAATGGATCTTCCTTCAGGACCACATTCATGCCATTTATTCTATTTTTCAGGTCTTCTTCTGATTCTCCTAATACCACAATATTATCAGCAAGCCTTAAGCGGTTTACTTCTTCCGGAATTTTGGTTCCCTTTCCATATTCATTTTTAACTTTCTTCAACGCCATTTCTATGTGTAAGATAATTTCATGGGTGACAGACGGATCCTTGCCGTACTCCTTTATTGATTTCTTCTTTATTTTCTTTCCGTTTAATTCTTATTACTTCTAACTGCCTTTTGTAGAGATTATGGATAAATTTTCTTTGTCGTTATTTCATTACTATTGTCTTCATAATACTTAGTAATGTGTTTCACTTCATGCTTTTCTAAATATACAAATGTGATGAACGTAGGCTTTTTTTATCCTGTATTCCCAAACTTAGTCACCGAGTCAATATTCCTTCTCTAGTCTCAACAATATTCCTAAAACTAAACTGATCTTCTCCTAACTTGCATTCTATTTGACCTCGCATCTACTAACACGGCTTCAAAGACTTCGTTCAAAGTATTCATGACGCACTTGATGAAAGACTTAAAGTGACTGGCATTTTTGCTGCCCTCTCGAAAGCGTTTGATTTAATAGATCATAATATTCTAGTCAGAAAATTATATTTCTATCGAATCAGAGGAGTTTTCCTTTCTTTATTGGCATCGTACTTGCAAAACAGACGCCAAAAAGTTGCGATTGAAAACACGGATGGAAATGAGTATCTGTCAGAATGGGAAACAATTACCTGCGGTGTCCCTCAGGTCTCAATTTTGGGACCTTTACTTTTCATCATTTACATTAACGATTTACCTAATTATTTAGATCCCTTAAAATCAGTCCTCTACGCTGACGACTCAAATTTGGTTATCCCATGACAGCCACTGACTCGGAAACTTTGTGCGAGAAAGTGGACACTGCGATGTGCCGTCTCAATCTTTGGTTCACTGCAAACTAATTTTCTCTTAACCTAGAGAAAACCAAAATCGTTAACTTCACAGAAAACACAAACAGTTTCTCTCCTAACTTGGAAAACATTTCAGAGCACGCCCCTTTTCTTGGTCTGCTGATTGACAATAATTATACTCTACTAGAATCTGACTTATTTTCTTTTTCATGTTCGACGGGAACCTACGCACGATCTTCTGCTGCCTCCTCCGTTGACTGTAAATTTAAGATTGAATATTATCTTTCCTCTTTTTGTCCTTAAATTATTAATTGTAAAATTTTGTATATTTATTGTAATATTATATTTGTCGTATCCTATTTCCTCAACCGAGGACTAATGGATTGACAATAAATATAAATCTAAGTTAGTTAATATTTTTCACGCATGTGATCCTAACGTAATTGTCCTGTGCTGTTCGATCTATCAGCGCAAGGCTTCCTCGGTATGCGAATAATTATGTTGTTACTAAACTCTTGTTTCGAAAACTGTCCTGAAAAGACATGATGATCGTATCAACTCTGCTTTAATGTTATTAATTTGTTGCTTTTCAACAATTATACGATCTGTCAGTCCCACAACTCTTCATCATCCAGCTCCTGTTCTTCATCTATTACTCACTGATCTAGATTTCCATCGTGAAACAGCTCTTCTATGTCTTCTGTCTTTTCCTGATATTCTTGCTAATATATTTCATCACTCCAAATATTATCTTTGATTTTTCTATCAATTTGCTAGATGAATGTAGGTTGATAAGCACTAAAGCGAATAGAAGGATTTCAGGGGTAGACATTGTAATAAGTAAAAGCAGCAATCTACAACAGACGTCTCCAATTACCGCTATAGTTCCCTCTTGCCAATATTCTCAAAAATGTTTGAGAAAGTAATGCATATGAGATTTGCAGATTTTCATAGAAAATTGAAACGTTTTTCTATATCGCAGTATGGTTTCATTAGTGGAAAATCTACCAACACGGCCTCATGCGACTTCGTTCAAAGTATTCACGACGCACTCGATAGTAGACTTAAAGTGACTGGCATTTTTGCTGACCTCTCGAAAGCGTGTAATTCAGTAGATCATATTCTACTCAGAAAATTAGATGCAATCAGAGGAGCTTTCTCTTTCATTAGTGACATCGTACTTGGAAAACACGCGCCAAAACTTTGCGATTGAAAACTCAGAAGGAAATGAGTATTACCGGCGGTGTCCCTCAGGGTTCAATTTCGCGACCTTTACTTTTCATCCTATACATTAACGATATAGCTAATTATTTAGATCCCATAAAATCAGTCCTGGATTCACTGTAAACGCTGCCTACGCTCTTCTTCAGCCTCATTGTCTCGAAGATTATGAACTCGACTTGCGTTACACGTACTCCAACCGAAATTTTGACGCCTCACTCGTAGTATTTTCTTATTCCTAACACTAAATAACACGACGTTAAACCTATAAATACGCATCAAAACACAATAATTTTTTCTGTTAAAAAAGGAACGGTAATTGAATACGAATGAATCTAATACTACTGTATGAACACGTCCGTCCAGTCCAGTGGTTGAGCTTATGATCGCTTCACGGCAAAACTTATATGTCGCATTTGGTTTTTAACAGGGCCCGATTTCACACGTTTACAACAATAGATGGAGTGACATGCTTGCCCTCTCCCTCTCATTTTTTATGCTGCCAAAATTACTATTATAATAACACAATAAGTAGGATAATGGTCTAGTAACCGGTAATATGACTTTTCTTCTTTTTCATTTGCTCTACAACCCATTGAGAGCCTGGACCTACCGGGGCAACTGCTGACTGTTATCTTGCATTACCCATTCCGAATTTATGATTCGAACCCGGGACCTATGTGTTGTGAGGCAGCGACGTTAGCAACTAGACCACAGGAGGTCGGCATAGGACTTTTAACTGGCAGTTGGTTTTCACGCCGCCTTTCGCGCAGCAATTAATTAATATCTTCTGAAGTCTGCAAGATATCGAACTGAAACATACACGATAATTTAAGTTATAATTCCTGTTTTAATCCCTAAAATTTTCATTGAAATCCATTGTCCCGATTTGGATCACAAACAGATCAAGTGTATTTGCAAACCGCACTTATTTCAAGATTCAAACGCAAGAATAAAAATAAAACTTAACGTAAAATGTTTTCATATTACGAGATTTTAAAGATTGTTCCATAAATAATTAAAAAATATAATTTTTATTATGTATTATATTTATTTTTTATGTAAATTCATAACAGTAAATAATGTGTATATAACTGTATAATATTATGTAACTAGTTGTCACTGTGGTCGCTAATGATCAGGCAGTCAATGCTACCATTATAAATAAATTTTAAAAAATTATCTTAGAGAAAACGTGTCCTGACAATAACAAACGCAATAAAAAAAGAATGGTCCAATTTAATGCAGTCATTCAGAAGTTATGCGCGAACATATATTTCGGGATTCCTTTTTTTATAAATATGAGATGGTTTAAGTATTACACGAATCATTCCATTAATAGCAAGAGGAAAATTAAATTTCCACTTTTAAAACGGTAAAAAAGCTGTGTTGGTAGATACTAATTTTCAATGCTGTGCGAGAAGCATTCCGATTGTGAAGTTGTGGAAGGATTATTCAAGTACTTTGTGGTTTTCTGTGATGAATTGTTTCCCTTGCGAATAACAACACAATTAAATCGACATGCACTTAGGTCACACCACACTATATCAGTTAAATCCAAAGTGAACAACTAATTGCATTCCACTTGTTACATGTTGACACTAATGACAAGATAAGCCTATTACACAGTAACATGCGTCAGAATATACCTCACTGTAAACAATCCACTGTCCGGAACCTTTGCGTTTTTCGGAATAAAATGTATGTGTTTGCTATGCTTCTTTCTACAGCAATTTCGTTTGTTGCGTAGTGTGTGAAACGTGGTACGATTTTTTTTATTGATAATAATTTAGTTGACTATTTTCTAGATTCAATAACAGGTCTTTTTAACAATATTTTTCGTTTGTTGATACATTTTTTACATAGATATGAATATGTATTAATATAATAATAAAAGTATATGTGTATATTTAAAATTTGTTTTGGTTGGGAGCGAAAACCGTCCTAAATACATTCCATCCTTCCTGCCTTTCCGCTAATACAATTTTGTTTGTGAAACAACTCATGTTTTCCGGTTACGACGCACGTTTCCGGACCTCCGTGAAGCGTTGGTCGAGTAGTTGTACGTTCAAAATTTTACTAATTTTATACTCTAATTATTTTTGACTTTATTGTTGTCACTTTTAGCAAATGTTAAATTTATTTCTGATAATATTGGTTTTGCATAATTTGTATTAGCAGAGTTTGTTTAATATAATTATTTGATTAATCTTACTATTACTATAATTTATATTCTATTTTATATTATGACCTCTATATTTTGGTCTTTTTACTCATCCGGTTCCACGATTTGAGAGTCCGGTCCGATGATGAGTAGATTGAGTCTAATGATGTAGTATTTAAGAGTCTATATTTTTAAAGTCCTGTATTTTGTCAGTTCTGTAGTGGATATCTGATTTGTCAAATTTTCTAGAAGCGCGGTGAGTGGTGGGTTTCTTATTATTTCCCATAGTCTTTATTTTCATAAGGTTTCTCTTATTGTCTTGTCTACCTAATAATGGCGTGTTCCGGTGTTCCTCTCTCTCCACAGGCACATAGGCTGTCTGGTCTGCTATTTATTCATCGCAGATATTGTCCGTATGAACCGTGGCCGGTAAGAAAATGTATAAGACCCTTGGTTGGATTGAGGTGTCTAAGCTGTAATCTGTAAGGTATTTGGAAATTACTTGTTGCCACTCTTGTAATTTGATTCACTACTTTTATGCTTTTGGTTTTTATTGTTGTGGTGTTCGTTGTTTTACACCATCAAAAATATATTGTTGATACAATGATAACAAACAATAATAATAATAATGAATTTAATCTGAATAGAAATATAACTCAAATTAAGTTATAATGGAAAACATAAATTTACGATATCAATTTAATCATTAGCTCAGTCGGTAAAAGCAAAAATAATACTCTACGCAGCTTCTTAAATGGCTGCTCCCGGGAACGCGGGTGACGAACGATATAGTTGAAAATTAAATTCGCGAATCAGACGAGAATGGTTTGTGTGGAAAAACCGAGGTAAATTGCCGTTACCAGATGACGTCGTTCTTCGTTTTTGTTCGTATGCCGGTTGTTCCTTTGCTGGGTCACGTCTTCTTCATATTAAAATTCTCTAGCGCCTCTCCTTCACATCAAATGTTGTCTTTTTATTTTCTGTACTCCCGCCACATGAATCTCCTTTCTTAAATGTGCAGAAACTAAATTTTATACATGTCGCCTTGTTCTGCCACTGCTTCGTCTCTCTCCACAGCCTCTCTGCAACAACTCCTCCGGCAGCCTCCCTGCACCAACTGTTATCTAATCTCGTCCAACATCAACAATGTCGCAGCCATCAATGTTGCAGACGGTGACGTTTTCCCGTCTACTCGGCCCAAACCAAGCCATTGTCGTCTTCCGTCCTGTATACGTAAATAACAAAACTAAATTATTTTTGCTTTACCCGACTGTAAGGGTCATGAATCACCACATTGTATATATATCCTCCAAAAATGTGTTTTGGTCGTCCAGCCAAATTCCAAGATTGTGTAAAGTTTTTGTTTTACATTTTAGGATTTCATTTGTATTGAATTCTACAATTAATTTGGTTTATAAATTTTGAGTTTATTTTACTTCTAAAATAGTTTACAGAATTACAGACAAGTTTTAATTTAATATAGAGAGACCTTTCTCCCAGGGTAATATTTCGTGGGGAGATGTGGGCAAAATATGGTGGCTTCTTGTTATAACGATTCTATAGTCCAAAGTTTATTTTGACTTACATGTAGTCCAGAATGTCCGGAGATCACTCACTTTCACGGGCACACACAATAAACAAAAAATGCTACTTTAAATTTTAATTTCTCTTGACTAAAATTTCCTCACTTTTAAATACTCGTCGTATAAATATCCCAAGTAGGTCCGCGGTAAACTTTGAAATTATCTTACAAATTCCTCCTTTCTCGGCCATTATCTCACAGCTACTGTTTTTTTCCAATAACAATTACCTCAATTCTTGCATATTAGAATTTTAATTCGTCCTTTCTACTGAAACGTCGTATCACGACTCTCGAAATCTTAAATACATACTGTTTACTTCGGTGTCTGCTCAGTTACTGACCTCGCTTGAACCGTCCACTACTCAAAAAGGGTCGGCTGCTATAAACTATGTCAACCTCCCCGTTAGATGAAGAGTTCTTATTTAATTTTCACCCCATGCATCAATTACACCAAGTTTTAAAAATAGATGGGATAACTACTTTTCCAAATTGACAAAAATTACTTTCTCAAAAGTTCTTATCTTAATAAATGTAATTATAAATTCCACTTATTTTTCGTTCAAGAACATTTACTATCAGGAAATCATTGATTCTACCTTTGAAATTTTTCTTTGTCGTTATTCGCGCAAATTATTATAGATTTGGAAGCCTTATGTATTACATCTTTAGATTTAAAACCACTGAGATATTTCAAGAATGATGACTTTTAGTATCATCCTCAGATTCCACATAAACCATTTGCTCAATACTTTTATTAATTACAGCCCTGAAAGAAAATTTAAAATTTAAATTGAAAAAGATCACCCTGTCAATTTTCTTGATGTTTTGGTTATTGATAGTCAATAAGATAGTTACCAATTGCTATAAAAAGATCTACTTACTCACGAATAATTGTTAATAACATGTCAAATCAACCATTATTCCATAAGATACTATGGTTTATAATTTAGTAAATAGGGATGTCAAATTATAACGTTAGCGCTATCATAAATTTAATCTGGGAAAAATATAAATAGTGTTCTTAATATTTGTCCTTTGCATTTCGTTTACAAATTCATTAAAATTGGGATGACTAAGATTAATATGAAATTAATAATTTACCCGTCAAATTACACAGTAAGAAATAATACAAACTTATGACTTAATGAATTATGATATCCGAATTACTTTAAAATTCTGAAATAATTTAAGCTATGTTCAAATATTAAAAATAAAATTAATAATTTCGGTAAACGTAAAGTTATATACCAATTTAACTGTAAAGACTGTAATTACAGTTACATTGGTCAAACGTTACTCATATTAAATATCCGCATTAATAGGACTTGAAAAAAATAAAATTCAATTTAAAAAATTATTCAGTTTTGTGGAAACATATATTGAAACAATCATAAAATTTACTAGAAAAATATTATAATTTCAGATGTAAAATATATTTATTTTAGACTGATGAGTGAGGTGCATCACTTCAGAGAAATTCGCCTATTATTATTATTATTATTATTATTAAATAATTATTATTAAATTTAAATAAATTTAAATCGCTACTTTTATAAAATTTATGTCTCACTGATGGATAAATATTTCGATTTTTATTCTGAACACAAAAGTCTCATGAATTATTGTTACGAATTGTTAAATGAATAAATAATTTGGCATCTTCAAATATTAATGGAAATTCCATATAATTTGTCATATAAACGTAGCCAAATATTTATTTAAATAAACATAAGACGTTTCGTCCATATTTGTGGAATTCATACTTATAGCTTGTTTTACTATTAATGTTTTACAACTCTTGGGTATTGCAACTAATTAAGTGTTTAGGAATATATTTAAACTTTTTGATAAATATTAAATTATATGTCTTGTAATGTTAAGTGAGTTTCGCGCCGAAACGGCTGCTTTACGTCTAGTAATGTTATGCGAGTTTCGCGCCGAACTGGCTTACGCCGAATCGGCCTTGCCGAATTGGCTGCGCCAAATCGGCCGCGCCGAATGGTCCCATCCCGGCAAACGGAAACTTGTGGACATTCCTTTGTGGTCGTCTTCTTGATCAGGTCGTGTGGACATAGTAGCCTTACCTCTCTGTCCTTACAGTAGTCTTTAATCGTGCCGTATAGTGTCGTAGGACAGTCTATGTCTCGTAATCTTTGCATCAGAGAAGGCCACCACAGGTTGCACTTCTTATATCGACTGCATTTCCTAATATATATATTTTGGTCTAATTTTTTGTATACTGTAGAACTCTGTTCATTGCGTCTTCAGTTGATCTTCCCTTGCGGAAGCCGCATTCCCTCTTAGGATCCAGCAGTATTGGAGTCTCTTACACATGAGTTTTTCCGCTATTTTCCCGATTGTGTTGATTAAACATATTGGTCTGTAAGATTTGTGGTCTGTAATATCCTTATCTTTATCTTCCAGCGTTTCGGGAACCTTCCCTGTGCTAGACATATATTCACCAATCCGCCAAGGAAGGAGGCCAGTTTGTCAGAAAGTGCCATCAGCATCTAGTTTTGAATTCCATCAGGACCGGCAGCTAGTAATTTTAGTTCTGTTATTATTTTTTAACCTCTCTCTCATCAAAGAGTATCACAATTCCTCCGTTGTTGTAGACTTGCTCACATACTTTGATTTCTTGTTGTTCTTGAGTTTCGTTTACAATCGGGAGGAGTTTACTCATTAGTAATTCTACGGTCGACTTCCAGTCAGTGGTTATTTGGTTATCTCTTAATGTGGATAGGGATTCTGGATTGGATATTTTTCATGCCAGTATCTTATACGGTTTACCCCAAGGGCCGATCACTACGCATTGAGTCACATACATTTTCTAATTGGATTGCCTAATTTTTTCCAGTCTTGTTTTATACAGTTGTTTTATTACTCTGTAATTATCTAGTAATCTTGTTCTTGAGGCTAGATCCGTTGACCTCTGATAAAATTTACGATTTTTCCTGACTTTTCTTCTTAGGTTCTTTAGTTCATCACACCAAAATCTTTTTTCCGATCTTTCTTTTCTTAATGATTCAGTTTGCTGCTGTGTGAATTTAGGGGGAAAGGGGAATAAATATATAAAAATGGTTTGAAAAATTAAACAAGTGTTATTGATTTTATTAGAATCATGAAACAAATAACACTATTACTATAATACAATTTGTATTGATCAGAATATGCAGTCTATGTAGAAGAGATACTTGGAGATTCCTGCCTAGCAGAAGCACTAGTGATCAGATATTTACTATTAGACAGATCATGGAAAAATTTTACGAACATGACATAGACTTGCATTTTATTTTTATTGATTTCAGGCAGGCATTTGACAGTGTTAACCGGATGGCACTTGAAGAGATACTTAATGCGTACAATATTCCTCCAAAATTAATAAGGCTGGTAAAAATGACTTGAGTGCAACTAAAGCGAGGGTGAAAGTGGGTAACAAGCTGAGTGACGAATTTGAATTTAATGCAGGAGTGAAACAAGGAGATGGACTTTCAGCAGTGTTATTTGATCTAGCGCTACATAAGGTAATAAACTTAATTGTCCAAAAAGGGACAATATTTGTGAATTCAAGCCTAATCTGTGCTATGTAGATGATGTGGCAATTATAAGCAGGGCAGTAAGCTTCCTTAAACAAATGTATAATGAAATGGAGAGAGAGGAGCCTTCAAAATAGGATTTGTAGTAAATGAGAAAAAGACGAAGTATATGAGAATGTCTAGGCAAAAGAGTTAGTAATTGGAAATTTAAATTTGAAGGAGTATCAGGTAATGCTGTGTCTATGACAACTCCACTAGTAGGGAAATTAGGGAAAGCGTACAGGATGTAATCAAGAATATTTGGCAAAAAAACAGTTAGTTACTAATCGATTTATCACAAGAAAAACAAAACTAAAAATGTATAACATTATGGTACAATTGGTGGTGACTCATGGATCAGAAACTTAGACACTAAAGAATTCAGATGTAAATACCCTAAGAGTGTTTGAGCGACGTAAATTAAGAAAGATTTAAGACAGAGGAAGGATGAAGAACGAAGTATAACACGGAGTTAGACGAACTGATTGAAGGAAAGGATGTGGTTAGATATGTGAAGAAGCCGAGGATCGAATGGATGCGTCACGTGGAGAGAATGGCAGAAGAACGGATAACAAAGAGGATAGTGAAAGAAATTCATCATCATACAAGGGCAAAGGGAAGACCAAGATATAGGTGGATAGATGATGTAATTTCAGACTTCAGAAAGACGGGAATAAGAGGATGGAAGAGAAGAGCTCATGATCTAAGAAATTGGAGTTTGGTAGTCGAGGAGGCTAAGGCACAAAAGGCCAAAAGAGAGGGAGAGTATTCATCAGAATGATAAGGTCGTCGACACAATTAAACATTTATACTATTTCTTTTAAAAAAACATAAAATATTAGAGAACTGTTGAGATTTCTCGAGAATGTGAGTGCGGCAGGTTCTAAAAATTTAGATTTAAGTTTAGATCTTTTAGAATATAATTCTCAGTTGAATAAGAAAATTTTACAAAATTATTACAATTTCAATGATACCAATATCGTTCTGGCTGCTTGCTGGATCATCTCACGCGGTCTCTATACGAATTATGATCTGTAGATCTGGTCGATCCCCAAGTACATCAAAGAGGATACAGATGCTGAAAAGGTCACAAACTTTAGACACACATAAAAACGGGATGATTAAAGAATCACTGAGCTCGCACAAGTTTTGCGTTATGGAAATATCTCTCCAACAGTTCTACTTATATACAGGATTTCACTTATCTATAAATAAAAATTATACAATACGGTTTCATTGGGCAAGCATCCACTATCATCATCACTATCCTTCCGCTCCCATCTGAGTGGACTTCGGCACCAATCTGCTGCTCACTCAGATTGCAGAATCCAACCTCCAACACACTTTGGGCAGACACCAAGTCCTCGTTATAACGACCCTTCACGGTCCACTCTCAACCACTATACTCCTGCAAAATCAAATCCTCGCTCTCTGTCCCCCATTCTGAAATCGCGCGTCTTTACACTTCGACGTCCACTATCTTACAAAATTCTAGTCACGTGAGATAGTAAGCCAATGCCATTCTCGTCCTTGTCTGTCGCAATGCGTTCAAGCAAAACTCAAGTGATCTTTTTGCCCCCCGTTCGTGTGAAAGCTCACAATGCGCTTGGCCTACTCCTATAATCCTTCGTGGAAAATCAAGAGTCTCTTTAACTTATAAACAAAATAAAAAACACTTAAATAAAATAACCGAATACTATTTACAATTAAATCAAGCATGACTTAATTAGCAGCCTTAATTAAAGATATTAAATTCTGTAGCTCTGCAATTGATGTTGAACTCATATGATACGGAATGGTAGCACGATTAGTAAAGATCTAAATGGAGGCAATTAAGCCCGCCAAGTAGCTGATAAAGGATGGAGGATGCTTTTACACTTCGTAAACAGGTCTTGAGATAAATTACGAGGACAACCAAGATATCGGCTTACAGTTTGCTGGTCAGGTTAATTTTAGAAATTGCAGGAAATTGTTAAGATTCGTTTATTAATGAACACACACTAGTGTTTGACCAAATACAAAAACGGGCTGAAAAAATGTTTGCGTGTTGATTTTCGAATAACAGTTTCTAATAGTGAAGTGCAGTGAAATCCGCGTGGTCACTGATTTCTTTTCTCTGGAATTTTTTTTCTAAAGCCAATATTATCAACGTTTAGTGTAAATCACGTATCATACTTGTATTACCAATTTTGTGTTACATTTTTTGTTATACTAATTTTTTAATTATGTGAAGTTGAGGTTCTTTCTTTGGAGAATACTTCATTCCACCAGATATTTGAGCAATCATGAGTTATCTAAGCAACCACATAAAGAAATGGAAAATATAGATAATTTTCAACGTCATAATCAGTTATTCTGATATAAAGAGCGGTATTTTAAGCATAAACGTGTTGTGAGAATAATTTCGGTGTCTTTAATGCTCCGCAGGTGTGATGTGGAACAACTGAAAGGTGACTGCTGAATACTTTTCTCTATCTACGACGTTGCCTTTTCTCCAACTGATACTTTACATCCATTAGTCTTTCAATTATTTCAGCTTACATTTTTAAATACCTTCATTTTTAACATACATCAGTTCTCTGAATACCATTTAAAACACAAAACTATCATTATTATTGTAACTTGTCTTATAAGTGTTTGGAATTTTGCTCAACCAACAGGATTTTTTGGGGGAACGTATGTGGTTGTTATTAAATTAATACAGGACGAAATGTATTTCAAAATTTTAAAATAAATGTATTTTTCATATTCCGCTACTTGATACAACAGTACTTTCAATTTCGTCGAAGATCTCGGTACTTAACAAAAGGTTCATTCCTTTAGTGTCTGTAAAGGTTTGCGATGTATGTTGCATCTTTTTGCCACGTGACTGCAGATTCATGTAGCCAGATGTAAGTCTCAAGTGGATAGAAGTAAACGTAACTCATTTACACTGAAGCAATAGTTTAAATACCCTATGTTTTCTATTAGAACAGTCGAGTGTTAGATAGCGAAATTGGTCTTGTCAATCACCCCAATAAATAACTTGTGTAAGGAAAATGATACGTGAAAATTTATTATTCCTGATTGTTAAACATAAAAGTTTGGTTGCTAATGTCACCATTATTATGGAAGTATCGAGAAGTTGACCACTTTTGATCTAATGGCATTGTTTCACGCAATCAATACTACAAAATTCTGATGAGGAACGAAAGCAGTGATTACCTCTGTCATTACCTCCTATCGTTATTCACCAAAATTGATTGCGAAAAGCACCAACATCGTTACTCTACATAGATACTTAAAAATAATGTGGTAGTTATGCATATTGGTACGCCGTGAATAAGTGATTCAATCTGAAGCAAGTATGTGGATGAAGTTAAGAATTTTTCTGAAGCGGGCATCTTGTTCTTATAGAAATTCTAGTGATCTGACTCAAAAAGGTTGTAAGTATACAACATATACAGTTTTTATGGATATTGTTTCCGAAGAACATATGTTTGACTCGTAACATTTTATTTATTAAACTTATTTTATTACAGAATTATATTCCGGTTGACTGTAAATTATTTCGTTTTCTCATTCAACTAAATTCATTTAATCACGGAAATTTAGCCAGCTTTTAAGGTAATTATTGTAAGGTATGTCTTAGGAACCTCCGGGGGGCTGTAAATAACATCACCTAGACCAGTGATGGGCCAGATCTGAAAGGTTTTATCCGGCCCAAGCGACTTTATTCCTAATCTGTCGAACAAAAAAAGAATACAGGCTATAGGAAAAACAAACGTTTTCAGCTTTTCATCTCCCTTTCGTTTTAGAAAAACATTCACAGTTCATTCATCACAGTCTCCTTCATAGTATCTCAAAGATTCAATAATTTTATAAACTGTATCACTGTTATTTTAAAAATACTATATTAGCCCGCCGAAAGTTTTTTTCCTTTCCTTTGGCCCACTCTTTAAAAAGTTTACGCATAACTGGCCTAGACGACTTGAAAGCGTGACTTGAGCTTTGTTAATGTAATATTGGCAGACGCTAAAGAATCCCAATACAACAACGTTTGGAACAGGCTCACGGCTTCGTTAGTGACACCGCACAGGGAATAATTATGAAAATGGTGAGAAAGGAGAAATTATGTTTGGTTTATCCAAATAATGTTATTTGGATATGATAACCAATTGCCGGAGAACTGAATAAGGTGGCATTTTGGAGAACATTAAGAGAAATAGTCTGGATACAGTCAGGGAAGAAGAGTGTTGATTTAATCGACGAAGATAGGACCCTAAAGTACTTTGGACTTAGAGAAAGAGGTAACAGTCGTATAATGAACTGGGTTGGATTATTCTAATTTAAATAATAAGGAGTTATAAAATTAAATTTAGTTAATTAAAACAAATTAAATTTATTCACAAAATCAAATAAATAAATCTCAAGAATAATTATTAAATTTTGGGTCCAACTTTAAGAAAAAAACGTCGACTTGCTCGATTGGCATTTTAGTAAGATTCTAAGGGTTATTTTAATGGGATTATCTATGCAGCATTCAGAGAGTCAATACACACCTCAGACAGAGGCACAGACTCGCATCTATTTTTCTTCTTATCCTTAATAGCTGCTTCTTTCTAGCGCTGGTTTCTGGCGTCACATCTGGAGTCTTAGAATTCTGGGCCGGATTAAGTAAATGGGCACACTCTCGCTTCACGCTGCCGCAAATTCAAATAAAACTTTTGGAACCATCCTCTCCACCTTCCTGCTTCAAAGCTCCTTCCCGACTCATCAATTTATAGCTACTCTCGCGCCGTGATTAACTACCACGCCACCTCCAGAAATCTTTCTCCTTGGAAATTTCGTTCCCGACTGCCCTTAGGTTTTGGCTCGCATCATCCCAGGTAATTTTTCTTAAATCCTCCACCATGAGTTTCATGGTGAATCACCTGATCTGAACCTCCAATCAGCGTTTTTTTCCCCTAAAATTCTGACCTTCATAAATTCCCGGGGTCAAAGAACTGAAGCCAGGTATCAGAACTGTAAGTCGGTAGGTGGCGTTTTTGGCACGAAATCATCTGGCTCCTTGGTATCCACCTGGGAATACGAGGAATTCTTCACCTAGTGGCGAAATAAGATGGAGGTTGCTATGTCCACTCATTACAGTCAACTGTCGTGAATTTCGTTTTCGCAGCACAACACATTGCCAAGACAAATTATAGAAGTCCAATTTCAATGTAGCAATTATCGACTTGCCTAAATTTGAGTTTACGGGGCTAATCATATATCCATGTAATTTAACCTGCTGACGAAGCCTGAGGAGGGAAGGAATTCGACCAAGGTTCGTGAGACAAATATAGAAGAAATCTGTCAATTATGCCTGCACACACCAGTTTACTTAATTTTTCTACTGTCTATGCAACACATTCAAACAAATGAACTCATATGCACTCAAGCTATGCCAGGATTCGAACCTGGGACCTCTGGGTGGTAAGGCAGCCAACCATACATGCTCCACAGGTAACATATGGAGGATATATTTCCCTTCCTTGGCCTAGCAGCCTATTCAGGGCCTTAGCCTACGGGATCTACTGTGGACTGTCATCTTGTATGACACATTCCGAATTTTGAGTGATACGTGGCAAGCGTATCGATTCTCCAGCAGTCCTAATCCTGGCCTTCGTGACCATGATGGCACAAAAATCCTATCCCATGCCAGGATTCGAACCTGGGACCTCTGGGTGGTAAGGCAGCTTCAGTAACTCTAGACCACAAGAGGTTGCCTATGGAAGATATATAACACGAAATTCCTAGAACACTGGAACCTCATCAGAAGATCAAGTATCAACGGATCCATCAACTTACTCCTGGACAATCACCAAGATCTACTATTCTCCAAGGATCTCACAAGAAAGGATCTAATAGTGTTTTCCATGGCACGGTGAACCATACCAATATCTATGACAGTCATTTTTCCTCAGAGAATCTCCACCCCAAAGCAACTCTTACATAATACATCTAACCATGGATTTTCCAGTGGCCCAAATACAAAGCTCATATATATACAAGGATCATGTGGTGTGGCACACTTCGGGTACCACGTGGTCAGAGATTTTGGGCGCCACCTGCGTAGGCTATTTACGCAGGAATAAATTAAATAAAAAATTTAAAAAATATCCTAAGAAAACGAATTTATTATAAACAAAACAAAAAAATTATATATGAAATATTTATCTGCCTAGCCTGAAAATTGACCAATTGCGACAGCTAACAGTGAGTCTCCCTTTCCCAAGGATAACCGTGGTGATTAGGTTACGAACCCGCGGTCGCGTGATCATTCGTGGCCAACACTTACCAAAAGCCGGAACATTCAGGGACTCTTGGATGCCGCTCGTTCTGTGGCGCTGAATGGACTGTCCCTCTCGCCGTCTTTACCACAAGTGTCCGTCTATGAGAATCCAGAGACTACGGTAAACGTTTCTCCCCTTCCTCTCTACTTTTTTTCATTCTCTTATTGGCCAGCCTATGGCTAAACCCAATATCCCCTCCTTAGCCCTTTCTCAGAAAGGGGGCCAAAATAGACTTGTTTGTCCCTTTACGGGATTTTCCAGCGTCCCTCTTTGTCCCGAAAGTTCCAACTCTTGGCTTTGTGCTGGCCACAAATGAAATATTTATAAATAATATTATAATGCACCATATAAATTTCCCCCTTTTAAATTGAACGGACTTGTTACGGACGATTTTAAAAAAAACTATTCCCATTGTTAGCTCTCGCAACTTGTAACTTGGATACAGTCTCTGAAAATATTACACCATCCATGTTGTATTCTGTGTGGCCATATCCAATACAAAACATAAAATGTACATACAGAAATAAACATTATTATGGTCTTCAGAATATAATCATTAATAAAGGAACAAAATATTTAAAATTATACAATATTCATTATTAAAATTAAGTGCCATTTTTCGAATCCCAAAATTATTCAGATAAACAATAACATTCCCATTATTGAACTATAGAAATATTCATTCATAAAATATCACACCTTTAGTGTCTTATAACAAGTATATAAACAAAGAATTATCACCCGTCCTTGATTGCTCTGTTTTGTAAATGTGAATTAACACATTATCACATTAACCTTTAAACTAATATGTAAATAATCTAACTAAAATACTAACATTACTGTAAGACAATTAATTAAGAAACTCTTTTAATGAGGTGCTGTAGCCAAAATCGTTTATAAATATTACACCTTTTGTGCCCAAAAAATATATATAAATAACGAAATATTATCCCTTCTTCATTTCTTTGTTTCGTAAATGTGGATAGATATTTTTTTAAAATAAATATTAAAACTAATAGATAATTAATCAAACTTAAAGAGTAAAATTACTGTGAACAGATACTATTTTATAAATTTTACATGAACACTACACATTTTTATAAAACACTACACATTTTTATAACAATTTATTAACATCACTCTTCTAGTGTCCCATGAAACAATGCACACGATTAAAAATGAACAGTCAATTTAAATAAACGATGTATCAAGCATCACTTTCTCAGTGTCACTGGAAATAATAAACATTATAAATATATTATCATGTAGTGTTCATGTATGTATGTCACACCACACTGAATGTCACTTGAGCGACAATAAGAAAACCTTAACCCCGCTCCTTTTTTTATTGGGGAAACAGGGGACGCTGCTTCTTGATGACGTCCTTCGGTTCACCTTAATAAGCGCAGTACATGTCGCCGTGGTGCTCCTTGTAGATGGAATAAACAAAGAGTAAAGAAGGAGATAGTTGAAAGACACCGTCAGTTCTCGGAACCTAATAACGTTGGGGTCGAAAAAGCAAGAGTTTGGCCAACGTAGCCGAAGTGAAAAGAAAATAGATGGTTTTGATCTAGCGACGGGAAAGAAGAATAAAGAAGTGTGTGGTAATAGCTATCACACAGCTGCGGTTCCTGACGGTTGCTGAGGCCATCACGCAAAAGTCACGTGCCCTGGGATGTTGTCGAATGGCCGAGATTGGTTTGGCCAACCTTGATGTTTCTAGGTGCCAAATGCATGAGCACCTGAAGAAGCTGCCTTAGATCTGGTTGCCACTCTCATCTTCGAATACCAGAACGTCCGGCTCCTGTAACAGCTGTTAGAAAAGCACCCAGACAGCAATTCCTGACTCGCACCATTACCTGCGTAGATGTGTATATTCCACTACCACCCTTGTGGTTTGACTAATTTATCTACAATCACCCTTCTATAAAGTGAACTACCACCTGGATCGAACGTAATCGGTTTATTATACGGACTCGATCTCCTTGCAATATTACCATCCCTTTCCATTTGCAGCAACGTTTCTCTAATCCTATCTCTTAATGAAAAAAGAGTTGGGTAAGACTTAAGTTTATAAAGTGCATGTTCTATCGTCTCTATCTTGTGAACGTATCCCGTTAGACATCCTGGGGTATCACTAAATACTTTCCGATTGCTCCACATCATATCCCTAAATTCACTCGTTTCTGAGATCCTGCTATCCAAACGCGCAGTCTCGGATTTCAGTCGTTTCAGCCATTCACCTTCAATGTTGGCGATATGAGACTGCACTCCCTTCGCACCCTCGCGCATCTCTGCTCTAACAGACTCATCATGACTCACTAGCTGACTTGCCGCTAGTCCATTTTCTTCTTGCCTAGTTTCCACCACCATTCTCACGGCCTGCACTGCCTCATCTAATCTACCCAAAAGACTCTGATGCCCAAATTGGTTATTTCTACTTTCTGCGAGGCCACTTGCCCTCGTATGGCATCCACTTCTTTCTCTACTTTCTTTTCAACTGCCTCAGCCCTATCATGTAATATATTATCTAAATTCGTGCATTTTTTGTTAACATCGCGATTTGGCATTGCACCTGATCGTACTGTCTCTTACAGCTTTCGGTCATTTCATTCACTTGCGCATGAATTTCACTACGTAACTCCCTAAATGAGTCTTGAAACATGTCACGATTCATTTTTCTGTCTTCCTCTAATTTCCTCTGGTTCTCCTTTTGGCTAGTTTGAATGTCACTAATGCCTTTCATAAGCTGTGTCAGCATACTTTCTAAGGAAACTAGCTTTTGCTGAGTACCGTTATAGCTAAGACCCTAAGGCCAAAATAGACTTGTTTCTCCCTTTACGGGATTTTCCAGCGTCCCTCTTTGTCCCGAAAGTTCCAACTCTTGGCTTTGTGCTGGCCACAAATGAAATATTTATAAATAATATTATAATGCACCCTAGTGGACCAAAGAACATCATACTTTTAAAGAGAGAATCAAAGTACTATTATAATTTCTAAAAGTGATCAACATATATGACAAAATTTTACTTAGGGAACTTGTAAACCTTATTTCATCCATTAATCTGAATATTGTGGTCTTCTTTGATTTCATAATGTAAATGCAGAGGTCGCCAATATCATCACAGTTGACGCGACCTAAAATTGATAATAAAACGCAGTTTTCGCATTTAGCATGTTGAATTATATGCACAATAGGCTTGATAATAATTTAAGCAACTGGTAACGAGACGGAACGTTTACCCTAGGTTTATCGATGCAGAAAAATTAGTATAGCCATACCGAAACCATCCGAAACTATAAAAGCAAGAAATAACTGCTGAGCATCCGCTATGGAACAGTAGGCGCACCAACCCCAGCGGAAGGGCACTACACGCACACTCACAGACACATAACTACATCGTCCTTGGGCCACGCGAGGCAACTTTCGTGCCCAACAGACGAAACGCACAGCCAGATGTCCTGGACATAGCCCTCATAAAGGGCGTCACAACTACTCTAGACCTCACGGTCTTACAGGACCTGACTTCAGACCACTATCCAGTACTAATTTGCAATACAGGCACTATACAGTACAGAGACAAGCGCATCATGTTCAACTATCGAAAGGCAAACTGGGATTTATTCCGGGAAACCTTAGATAGAAACATGAACAACACAGACAACATCAACAGCGAGGCGGAAATAGATCAGTCTGTTCATTCCCTCACTGCTGCCATACAGGACGCGATATCCGAATCAATACCAACTGTAACTCCGCATCAACACAGGACGGTGCTCCCTGATAGAATAAAGGAGTTAATAACCCTAAGAAATAGACTTAGAAGGTATTGGCAGCGAACTCGATTGCAGATATACAAAACCCATATGAACAGACTTAGAGACACCATTCGAGCACAATACAGACAACCGAAGTAAGGAATGGGACAAGCTCCTAGCCAGCTTCGACACCTCCACGCGCTCCACGTGGCAGATGGCGAGACACTTCACACTGGAGGCACACAAAGTACCAACGCTTCAAGGCCCGGCAGGTTATGCCTACTCCGACACGGAGAAAGCAGAACTGCTGGCAGACACATTAGAGGCCACGTGCCAACCGTTTGACGATCCATCAGATCCGACATTCACACTGGAAACGGACCAGGTGGTTACACAGTTGTTAGCCCAAGAAGTCGCCGAGCCTCTACGGCATACAAACATTTCTGAAATCAGGTGGGCCATACGACAAACTCACCCCAGTAAGGCGCCTGGTCCGGATGGCATTCAAAATCGAGTGCTCAAACAGCTTTCCCCCAGAGCACTCGGAGAGATCACTAATATCACGAATGCCATCTTCCGCACACAACACTTCCCGGACGCCTGGAAGCAGGGCAAGGTCCTGACCTTCCGGAAACCTGGGAAAGACCACGCACTTCCGACAAATTATAGGCCCATAACTTTACTTTGCTCCCTAGGTAAAGTTGTCGAGAAGGTCATGCTGCGCAGGATCACACAACACAGCACAGAAAACGATATCCTAAGGCAGGAGCAATTCGGCTTTAGGAATCATCACTCCACAACACTCCAGCTGCTGCGAGTAGTTGAACACGTCACAGAAGGGTACAACCTGGCAAGGTCTACGGCAGCCGTTTTCCTTGACGTCGAAAAGGCTTTCGACAAGATATAGCATATCGGTCTGATACGGCGGCTCAATGACTGTAGGTTTCCGCTGGGACTAATACGGCTGCTGCACTCTTACCTCTCACGGAGGACATTCTTCGTTGATGTCAACACCTCCAAGTCCACTATAAGGGGAATACAAGCAGGAGTGCCTCAAGGAAGTATCATTGGGCCAGTCCTACACAACATTTACATAAACGATGTCCCCACAACACCAGAAACCCAGGTCGCCATATTCGCAGACGACACCGCCATCTTTGCTCAGTCGAGGCGACCATCTTCACTTAACAATAAATTACAACGCGCACTCAGGACACTCGAACCATGGTTAACACGATGGCGAATTAAAGTTAACGTTGGTAAATGCGAGGCACTCCTACTAACACGTAGGGCACGACACGCACGCCTAAACAAAGACTGTCGTCCACTCACAATTAAAATTAAGCAATCTGGACAAAAAAAGGGTTGGAGATTAATTTTTAAAACTAGATGATCATATATCCTGAATTATAAGACTGTCTTGGTTTTAATATTAAGTGATTGAACGATGTATAACAATTCACAAACTAATCTGAATTTATAATTACTATTGTCATTCTAAAAACAGTTGGCTATTTGGAGATATCTTAATTTATTTTCAATAAAGAATGGTGTACTTCGTAGTCTCCTGTCTACATAAAAGTAAACTTCGATATGACATGCATAATCAAGTGTTAGAAAAGAATTCCCGGATGCACATATTTCTGGCTGAGGATTTCATTTTAATCAGTGTTTATGGTGAAAGATACAGTGTTACAGAGTGCATAAACAACAAGAACATATGCTGCCGTAGCGTATCTACGGACGGATTTAATTGGAGAAACCTGGCTGATTGTTATGGGGGAAGCTCGGAATACAAGAAAGCTAATTAGATTTCTAGATTACTTCGTTGATCAATAGTTAAAAAAATTATTGATTGCAAGAGAAGTATGGAATACTAGCCACCAACGACACAGGACCAATAACGTCGCGGAAGCATGGAATTCAAAGCTGAATTCCTTAGTCGGGAAGTCAACGCCAAATATTTATTATTTCATAGACAAATTAAAAGAAATAGATCTGGAAACTAATTTCAAAATTAGAGGCACAGAATTTAGTAAGGCTGGATGTAAAAGGCGCAAAAAATACATCGAGGTAGACAAGAGAATACATAATTTTCTTCAAAATTTAGAAGAAACAAAACATTTAAAAAATTCTTAAATACATTAACTTTTGCCACCAAATTAGAATAAAATGTTAGATTTGCGACTTAAACAAAAAATATGCCATTTTTAAATCACCAATGTCGAAATATGCATTGCCCAGTCGTACGTCTTCGAGAAAAGTGTGAAAGAAAATTGAACATTTTAAATCCTAATAATTGTAACAATGATAAAATATCAACTACAATGTTTAGGATAAAAATTAATAATAATAGTGGAACGAACCGTTCCCTTTACTGAAGTATTTCATGTTTTTTTCTCATATTTTATTTAATTTAACTGCTTTTTCAGTATTTTTTGTGCCCGGCGACGTTTATTGCTTGTCATGTTTTCAATATGTGGCTCATTGTTGCATATATGAGGAGGCGTCTCTACCTCCACCTATCTACCTTGACCAACGGCGCTTTTTTGATAATGGAAATCATTTCCGATTAGTTTATCTATTTCCGACAAGGTCTGTGCATTCCGTGTAGCTAAATTGTTTCGAAAAGGGTATTTCATTGATGTAATGGTATGTAGTACAACAAATTTTTCGTTTCATTATATGTAATATCGGAATTGATTATCTCTAACGATAATTTTTGTTCGTATGTTGTAAACATTTCGGATATTTCCTGTACGAATTATAATGGAGATTTTGTGCATTTTTATTTATTATGTCTAACATAACACTCCTGGAATTTTGATTTATGGAATATTTTTCCATTAAAAATTCTTTTAATTGTGTCCAGTTATCGAAATCTCTTTCTTGAATAACTTCGGCTGCTTTTCCTATTATTTTTCCTTGTACGTTAAGGAATGCACTATTCGGGACAGCGGGGACTATTGAGTTTCTGAGCGCATTTATTTTTTCTACTTGTTTAATAAAGAACGCAAGTTGTTTCGAATTCCCATCGTAGTTGGGGATATTATTTGTAAATGATTTGATTTCAGAAACTGAAGCCAAATTTATGATTTTTAACTTTTTAAAAGATTCTATCAAGTTTTCTATGATTGTGATTTTTAAATTCACTCAAAACATTTTTACAATGTATTAATTGTTAGTTTTGAAATTATTTTTTTAAGTTTTGTGTTCAGTGAATATGCAGTTTTGCAGTGATTTTTAACAAATTAAATTAAGTGAATATGCAATTTTGCAGTGATTATGACCAAAATAAATTCAGTGAATATGCAACTTTGCAGTGATTATAAACAAATTAAATTCAGTGAAAATGCAATTTTTGCAGTGATCTTGAATAAATTAAATTCTTTTGACGACTAACATGAACAGTATGGTGACTGTCTCTATAGCAATCTTGATTTGTCTCGACGATGCTTCTTAGGGTTGAGGGATGTCTCGTTGAAATGATTGATGACGAATCAGCTATGGTTGAGGGTCGCTAGGTTTTCCAAGTCTTCTGCCTGTCTGGATACGACGCCGTGTGGCGAAGGAGTTCAGCTCGATCAAGTGCAGATTTGTCTTATACTCAAGCTTCGTGTCGAAATTTGCCTTTTTGACGTCACGGTTGATCGATGATTCGGACAGTGTTTTAAATGGTTCAAACCAACCAACACAATTTCAACGAATTGAATATCAGTATTTTGAAATTTTCGACTGTGTTGTTTACACCTTGTCCTACCGACTGCACCAGTTAAGTTAATTAGATTATAACTTTTGTTTTTAAAAAGTTTTATTCGATACGAGGTACAATTTACAAAAGTTCTGCACGCAGAGTTATCAAATCTGGAACTGAATGCGTAGAAGGGTCACGGGGTTTAAATATCTGCTTCAGACAAGGAATACAAGCTAAGTCTGTTTGGCTTGAAAATAAAGAGACCGTTATGATGTTGAGCCTAATGGAACCTCTTGGTCAGCTTTTAGCTCCTGGGTAGATAAAATAAATTACTTAATCCGCGCGATGTCAGACTTGTTTTTTTTTCAAGAAAAAAAGGAAATAAAGATAAGAGATGGGGGAGAGGGGGAGTAGGGCGTAGCACGTGAGACGGTGTGGTTCGAGAGCCGGAAACGTCTTGGACCAACGGGGAAGAAACGCGGTTTACTACACTGTCCTTAGCCAATATAATCTCATTTGGTCGTTTGCCGAGCGGCGTTTGAGATCCTGAGGCCGTCCGTGTGCGTGCCCGTGTCAGTGTTTCTCACGTCAAGACTCATAACCAGGTGTAGTCAACCTTATTTATTATACTGTTTGTAATTCAAGTTAATGCATGTTGCATGATCACGTTGTACATTTCATTTTATATCTTGTGTTCTTCTAAAGACGACCGATTCAAATATATAACATGTTAAGGGGTGCCAACCGTAGTGCGTTTCCTGGAAAAACCTCACGACCAGTCAAGAACGAGAAGGAAGAACCAACAACCACTCAAAATATACTGACATCTAGAGGAGATTAATCTGTGATATTGTGAACTTCTGAGAATAGTAATTACCAGTCTGCCAAATATGCCAGTCATTTATTTTAACAGCCCACGAATCCCCTGTTTCCTTTTTTCTTTCTTTTTATTACGATAACTTATATCCGATGATATTAGAGTTGTTTCTACATGGTGTACAGTATTTATTCAGCGAATTAATAATAAACATAACTGCTTGATGTAATTTAATTTCCAGTAACAAATAAATTTATAGCGAGAGAAATGACTGACCTGTGAATATAATTTTGTTATTGCGGTTATTAATATTTGTTTAGCTTATTATTGGCGGTGAATATTGTTAGAATTTAGGGTAGTAGGGGTACGAGATAAAGGAAGATTTTTTTACAGTCTGAGATTGAGGTGCCAGCTAACTAGGGCAGAAATTATTGTTATGTTATACCTGAATGAGAGAGTGGAAGGATGTAGTCGATTGGCAGTCTGCGGTTGTGTGGAGGATGAGGTGGAGTAGGGCTATGGTTTCACTGGAATGATTGGTGGAGCTTTTGACTCAGGAGGATTTTATTGTGGTGGAGATCAGTGTATTGTGGATGTCGTTGTGAATTACCGAGTTTCAAAAGTACCATTGGGAGTTGGAATTGATTCTAAGAATTCTATTTTGCTTAGGTTGAATTTCATTGGTATTGGAGCATGCGTATGACCATATGGGGTGGATTAGGGAGAGGTAAATCAGTCTTTTAGCGGAGATGGAGACTGTTGCGTTTCTGTTGAGGAGTGGATAGAGTAGTTTTATTTTAGTGTTGATTTTGGATGAAAGGTCGGTAAGTTGGAATTTCCAGGAAAGTTTGGAGTCTAGAATAAGTCCATGGCAAGTGATGGAGTTTTTATTGGGATTTCGGAGCCAAAGAGATAGAATGAATGAGTAAGGGCATGTTTGGTTTTGAGGGTGAATGGAACTATTACAAATTTGGAATGGTTTATGCTGAACCTCCCATCTGATTTACGCTTACAAGTAGCAGAATTCCTAAACTTACGTCAAAATATCCCTTCCCAATCTAACACCAATTGTTACTACACTCCATTAAACTTGGTTTTCCCTCTATTAATTCTCATATTGAACTATTTTGACAGGACCATTTCTGTTTTCTTTTCTTGATCTTCTATTCTAATTGCTGTTGCCTGTCTTCTATAGTGGTTATATATGTATAAGTCTACTATAACAGAATAATATAACCCAGAGTATATAAACAGAATCACTCGAAACATTTTGCGGAACACTTATTCAGTTTGGGAAACCCGGATGAAACAAGAAACTTAGCGGCCGACCAGCATAACATGAAGTCCTATTGTTCATGCTAGAATTGGGTTGAAGTCCTTGAAAATTTGACATGTTCATGTGTAGTAATCAGGTGACGCCAACTATCGATTTAAATTAATCAGCCGCCCTCTACCTTTCTATTCTGTCCTGATGATTGTTATTATTCCGACAATATCATACTAGCTTTTCTTAGTTTACTTTTATGGATATGAAGCAACCCGATCTCGTAGAAACTAAAAAGGAACCTAACAATAACGATTGAGAGTAACTGAATATTTGGTGTGGCCAAAGTCTGCACAACCCAGTACGCCACGATCCAAATTCGTACACAGAGGTCCCTAATTGCAGGCTGTCCTTCTTACACAGGGAGTTCTCCCCTCGTCCCCAACACTGACAATGAGAAATTCAATTACAGCAAACTGCCTCGGGAAGTTTCATGTCGTTTCCGCTTGCACGAGTACCGAAACCTAGCCCGATCTGCGGCTGTCATTGATAAAGCGCCATTCACCACAATGATAGCTTTATAACGTCTTGGGAACTGTGAAGAGAGTCGGATGATAAACATAATCATTTGCAGCATTAATATCATCCACGAAACTTGCCATTGTCGGGTCATTATTATACCAAGGCATGGATGTAAGAGTCGTAATATAATTATATATATACATATATATATATATATATATATATATTAATATAGCACGGGAAGGGTGAGGATAATTAATTAATTCAATACACTTTTCAAATTTAGGCACACGACTAAATTAATAAAAATACATTTAATAGACAAATATTACATTATCTCAGAGGATTTTGGGCCTTTCGAGTGTAAGCAAGCAGGTGCCGTGAAATAAAAGAAAGAAAGAAAGCATTAAGGGGTTAGTGTCGAATAAAATAAATACTTTAAAGAAAAAAATGAGCAAATTTTACACAATTTAAATTGGACTGCTGATCTCCACACTTCAATACCACATCTGTATGATTTATTGGTAATTGATGGCACCGACAGATTTGGCTGCTCGCTCGCTTCCACATTACTCCTTGAACTTATTTGGACACAACTCTTACTTCAGTCTCGGTCTTCCACCTCAGAAATATGGGAAGATGCACATTACTCGATCGTCATTCCTGAAAAATAACTTAACAACTTGCCGTACTCTCAAGCCTGGCAAATCATTGTCTTTCCGGCACTCTTCAGAAATAAATGCGCGAACACTTTCCACTACACAACAGAATTTTCCAGTTTCCTCTGCTACCAAACACGAATACTCCACATACCGTCTGCCTCAGGGTTACACACCCTTCACTCTCCACACTTCAATATTATCTCTCAGAAAAACACTTCCAGCTTCCAGTCCTTCCACCCTCCGTCTATCTCTCAAAATATACTGTAATATCCTTTTCATGTGATAGGTTTAAAATTATTTAAAGTACAAATTTTAAACGGTTTGACAATTTTATTTTTACAATGTTTACATAAAACAACATACCAGGGGATTTTGGGTCTCTAGAGAAATAAAGTACGCAGTTATTGAAAAATAGAAAAAAAACTACATTTAAATTTATATAATCAACTAAATGAGCAAGTTTCACATCTACGTTGAACTTACCCAAAATTACTGGGCCTACAAACATTCAACGTCACGAATGCATCCGCGTTTCTCTGTCTTTAGGTGCGCCTTGCAGCTGCTTTACATCCAGGATTGTAGTGTGATCAAGGTCCAACTCCTCTCACATCCTCCTCGTCTCCTTTCAGGTCCAACTGACCTCTGTCACATCACCATCCTGTCTGCTCGTCTCATCCATATGCCTTCCTGACTGATCTCGTCTGCTCTCTCCACGACTGACTTTGTCTGCTCTCCAGTGCGGACCCTGAGATAGTGTCTTTAGAAGATTTTCACCTGCCCTCGCAAAAAAAAGTCTCATTTCTTTCGAGAATGTTCCCGACCTTATATTCACACGGCCTGCATCACGTGCACATCTCATGGACAGACCAGCCAACAACACGGACTGCGGAGCAACAAATCACTACACAACTGTCTCATTGTAGCCCCATTCCACTTATTCCAACAACATCCATCCAACTAAAAATATTATTAAAGCAAACTAATAATAGCAGCCTTATTCAATTATACAAAGAAAAAAACAAAGGATATCCTGATATATATTGTAGTACGAAACCCTGATACCTCCTTTCTATATTTAAGTTAGGCTGCTAAACGTAAATTATTAAGTTTGTTTCTTTAATTGACTTTGCTAGTTAAATTAGTTTATTAGTTTTTATGTAAATAGTGTATATTATTTATTTAGTATTGAAAAGTGAAAATATACACTTCGAAATAATTCTCCAAGTAAGGAATTGGTGACATTAATTATTACGTAGAGTGTATCCGTGCTCCGGATAAAGGAATGTTATTCGGTGGCATAGGAAACCGACAAAGGAGTGTTTGGAAGTCGACGTCTGAGTGTGATGTGAAACATAGAGGATAATGGCAGTGTTGTGTTTCGACCTCAGAGTGTGGACGTAGACACACGTACTTTTCGGAGAGCGGCATTGGTGTTTCAGGGTACGAAGACTAACACCCTTATAGAGCTGCTGTTGGATGTAGGCAGAGGAAAGGCGTGGATTCTGTGACACGTGATTGGGATATAGTAAGAGCAAGTGGCAGAGTGTGAAGTGAAGATATAAGCAGCCAAAATTCAGTTTTCAAATAATTAATCTACTTTTCTTTTCATTATTAGATTCAGCCGACTTCATTCTTGAGATACAATTTCTCTCTGAGATTAAAATCACTTTTGTAATTTGTATATAATATAATTTTTTATTTAATTTGAGCATTGTGTAATCATTTAATTCACCCCTTCCCGTAGATTATTACAGTATATAATGCAGTATTCTATTTACGGGAGGGGTAATTGATTAACGTAAAACAATGTTCCAATTAATTCATATATATTAAAAATCTACAGAATTATTCTGTATATAGACTCTATATCCTCAGGATTATGTGGGCCTCTCCTGATTCAAGTATGCCGCTACTGGAAAAAAAATGGAAATCCGATTTGAAGTTAAAGATATAAAAAAATGAGCAAGGTTTACAAAGACTTACCCCACCCCAGGATATTGGGCTGCTCATCTCGTTGGGGCCGAACCCACTGCACACTTGATTACTCTTACAATACAAAGGTACAACTCAACATCACATATGTGTGTGTTGAATTTCGTGGCCCCTGTCTCCCCAAAGTTCAGTTCACTCCTCGATGTACTCTGGGATCTCAATTACGCAGGAAAACGTAATCATCCGTCAATCCGCTTCTGGTGACCACTGCGACTTCTCGCAATATATGCATCCAGCCTGTTACAGAGGAGAGCAACCTTACATTCGCCACCACCACACGTCTTTCCTCCTCAATGTCACAACCCATTCTGCGATCTCAATCTCTCAATCTAATCCAATATAATCTACACGTTCGGGTAAAAACTGGATCATGTGACCTAATAAACAAATTACCATTCAGAGCTGGTGTTGCACTCTCCTGTTAACATTAGACAACACCGTCTCTGGAACCTTCCAGAATGCTGATACTCCACGTTATCATCACATGAACAACTCGTGTCATAGCAGAGCCCATGACGCAACAATGCCAACTCCTGGCTTGTATTCACCGCTCAGTGAATCGTTGTAGACACTTCTACATCACTATGGAAAATATGAAGTGTCTCTTTTCACAAAACAAAAAACATAAACCTTAATGATAAAACAGATTTATATGAACATCAGTTAAATAGATGAGAAATAAGAAATGAGAACAAATGAACGGAATATTGGGGTTTTATAATACAATATAGTGTAATGAAGTGTATTCTTGGGTGTTCTGATGGACTTAAGCTGACGCGGTTGTCATTAATTTCATGAGCAATTTAAAACTGTCAAGCTCTGAACAATGTGTGCGCCCCGTACATCATCTTGGTGTCTACGATAAGAGCTCGATTGTTGCTGTCAGGGATGAGCCTATAATTTACGTCGGTCGTTGTCGCGTACTGAAACATATAAGACCATCAGTGATTGGGCCTAAATTTGCGGCGTAGTTGAATTCCAAAACCCGATTGACTAAAAGTCTGTAATGGCGGGGAGGAATGTGTGAAAGCCGAGAAAAATAGACATTTGAAAAAGTAACGCGGAACAGAAAAGACGTGCCATGGCAGTCTGAAAATTTAATTTTGTTTGGCAGATCTACTTGGGAAACATATTATTAAAAAATGAGACGATTACATGAAAATGTAACAAGAAGAAAATTTAATTTAAGGCGTTATACTAACTAATAAATGGGTTTTGTGCCCTATAAAACAGAAATGACAAAACATTTTATACGTAAAGTTTTTCAATTGGTAGTTTATTTATTTAATTTCTAAACCACTAATCTTAAAACCTCTTTGTAAAGGATTTAGTTTCAAATAATATAATCACTTATTTATTGGGATTAAAGGAGCTCAAAATAATAAAATATGTATTAAAATTTTAGTATAGTCTATTGTGAGTACAATTGAATAGAATCACTTATTGTAGGATTATAGTAATTTTAATGACAGCGAAACATAAAAATATTAAAATTCACTATAGAAATGTTTTTCTTTTCCTCAAAACTTATTTTCAGACTGATACTTTTCTTATATTGCGGCTTTTATTATTATAATTCGCTGTGGAGTGATTTGAGAGGTGAATTACATTTCTAATGGCAATTGGCCTTTCAAACAGGAACTATTTTCAAATTCAATGCAAGGTTTCTGCGTCTGCAACCATGCATCCAGGTCTGCGACGATGATGATGATGGCTGTATCGGCGGATGACCTCTGTTCATCAGTGTCCGGACTGAATCTCGTGGACAAATCTGGCGGAGACTCCCTTATCTCTTTTCGGCGGCTAACAGTTTAGTTTTAGGTCAGCATTAGCCGGTCTCTCTCCTTCCCTCAGCGGCTAACAATTAAACTTTTGAATCAACTGTCTTCCGTCATCCAACTCTTTCTGCTCCGTCTCCCAACGTCTTCTGTTCTCTCCGTCTCAAAATCTCTTCTCATGTAACCTCGGTGGCAAGATACATAATTTTAAACCACCAATAAGCTGTTATCCTTAAAAGACTTCTATTGGCTTGCTCGTTAGCAATTGCAACCAATAGGAAAATTTTAACCTGCTGGACCTGAATACTGCATGTGGTTTCCGTTCCTCCGTGAGATTACAAATTTTCCATGGAACTTCCGCTTTCGCCAGTAGGGTGGTCCCTTTTTTGTGCATGTACCCTCTTCCACATTCAAACGGAAGGGTTATCCTTTTGTCCTAAGGAATTCGAGTGCCACCGACTCACCCAGGAAAACACATGCACAAACTTAAAGTTTCACTTCGCGTATTTAATACATTTCAGACGTAATCTGCGGCACTAAAATACAGCTGATAAATTCAATTTTACGGCGATCATTTTCCTGTAACTTATATTCTTGTTCACTAATCAAACTCATCCCGTTTCGTCTCTTGCCCCCACACACGTAATGATACAAAAATGTGAATGACTGTGATATAGCTAAGCTTTAAAGAAACAACTAATGATGCAAAACAAATCACATAACAAAAGTCACGTATAATTCAATTAAAAGATAGGAATCAGACACGAAAAAATAAACTCTCAGGTATTTAATACAATATCAGCTGCTTCTCGGCAAACAGAACGTGTAGATATGAATTGAATAAGTGTAGAAATAGCAAACGATGATATCATTAACTAAATCCCGGACAATTTTCAGATGGCAAATAAACTAAGCTCGTCGGGCTATGTAGGCCGACAAAATGGGCACTTTAACCACAACTGTTGTAAGGAACTATGGCCCTCATTAAAAAATATGAAAGTGAACAGAGAATTCGATAGAGTTATCATAATTAATGATAGAAGGGTCAATATCACCAACCTCTTGAAGATCGCCAACGTCTTCACTCATCATATTCCACGAAATTCCAAAGTAAAGGATTGGAGACAGAAAACTTTAAAAGATTATCTCCACCAGATCAGATTGGTATACGAACCTATATTTACCTCGTACTCTCTGTTTTTTTTAACTTTCTCATCATGACGAGGTATCTTGATCCATTGTAGAAGGTGTATGTACTTGGATTGAAGACATTGGGCATATGGTAAGAGTTTTCCGCTGATCCCATTGGATCAGACGGCCAGCTACCTCCTAAAACGGACACGGAGAACAAAAAATCCTCTCCTATCATTCGGAAGAATCCTTTCCAGGGTTGGTCTTCCAGCATCTCTTATAGGTGAAACACCGGGTAGGTCCTTGCTCTACGTTCCACATCCCCTTTTCATTTGCTTCCTATGTTTTTAAAGGGGAGTTGTCTGTTCCATGATCACCCTCGTGACGGAAATTGGCCTCTTGCAATTATCCTGGACATGTCCTAAATAAGCTCAACGAATTCGACATTCGCTAGTATAACACCTTAAATTAATACATTTTGTGTTATAATGTACGCAGACAACATCGTTATTCTCACCTAGGTCTCAAACCTGTGACAATCTAATGAACTGATGCAGAAATCCTTAAACAATTTATCGGCATAGGTCAACAATTTAAGCTACATCTTCAACCTGGAAAAAGTTAAAGCGATCCTATTCTCACACAAATTATGTCTACTTCCTCTCGATGGGGTGGGGTGCAGATAAGCTACGTAAAACATCGCCAAATCATGGTCAGTATACTCAGAATCCGGTAGCACAATAATTATCTAATAAATAAATCAAAAAATAGTCTACAGATCCTGAAAATATTAGCTGAAATCAATTGGGAAGCAAACCAAATGGTTTTATGTCTTACCTACAGAGCCACTACGGTGCACATATATATCAAAATGGGTTCTTAGTTTTTTCTGCCGCCAATGTTGTAATTAACCTTAAGTGCACAGATGGGATGTGTAACTGGCGTAAATAGAGGCTCCACCGCAGGCATGACAACAGTGGACTCTAAAAAATGACATCGCAGGAATCCCCTCACATTCACTAAACATTTCCTTACGTCCGGTTTATTCAATCCCAAAAGTCCATATATCATAATTTTTCTATGTGTGAAGACATTGCAATGACATCTAGAAAGAATTGGGTGAAGGACTCTGGGTCAGCGGTAGGTGTCCCAAGCGCACGATTAAGTCTTTTTTAGACCTCTATCATTCATTGCATGGTGTATGGTTGCACGATTACAATTATTTGTAGGAATTTATCAATAGTTAGATTATAGTTACTTATAATTGTGCGTGGAAACTTCTCACCAACTGTCTCAATGACAAAGTTTTTTGCTTGTTCAAATGTTAAATGTGTAATATTTCCCTCCCTCGCTGGCTCTACAAATTCCTCTAATTTAGGTGCAGTTGTAGAGTAGATTTGTTGTTTGGTCTTTTTTGGGGGTAGGGGAGTTCTACTTGCTCATTCATTAATCTTGGGAACTCAATGTTTTCTTCTGACTGGCTACAATTGTTGGAAGTTGACGGAGACAATCTCTTCTTAGTTAATTGGCTTGCAGCTGTCTCCTTGTGGGTAAACAGGTCTTCCTCCCCAGTTTTGTTTAAATTGTTGTCAGTGTCTGACCTTGTGTTGGGGTCCCTTTTTTGTTACGCATGTGAGATGTTCAAACAACAGTCCTTAACTTGCACAGATAACAATTTTCGTTTTCGGTGAGAGGAATATTCTAAACTTTGTATTATCATAGTAAATTATAATTGATTCGGCGAGCTTATGCACCTTCTCCGGCTCAGTGTAAAGCTACCTTTTGAAAGACTCAATATGCCAAAATCTCTGTTCCCTACTATTAGCTTTATAGCCAAAATTTTTGAGGAGGGCATGATCACATACTTAGCTAATTTTTCCACTAATATCTAATTGGTTATAATGGGGCATACGTTAGCTAAGATTATTTTGGTCAGTTTAATTATCAGAGACCTTCGGTCACATATAACTATGTTGCTGTTCGTTCATCGATGTCTTTCATACTGCTATTTGCTATATTCGAAATATATCTAATCTCTGTTGGACAAATTACATTGGCGAAGCTACAACGTACTCATTCGTTCGAATGTCGTCGACTGCATCCAGAAGTAAGGCGTGGGATCTCTCAGATCGGTATAAGCTCTATGCTCATCATGTTGACTCGTCCTCAGTGTGATTGTCTTCCACTTAACCTTTGGTTCCTTACTTGATAAACTTTGCCGTACTATGGATCTACAAATCGTCAAATTTTGAGCAAAATCAGACACATATTCACGGGGACCGTTATAATATTAATTTATAGACATTTTAAAGAAACGTATGTTATAGATAAAAGTAAATATTTTCATAAAAACTAGAGTGATATGTGCAGAAAATATAAAATTCTTCCTACTAAAGAATAAGAATGAAACGCTCAGTAAGTAAGAAACAATTACAGAAACCTGAGGAACAAGACAGTATTTCAATAATTCCATGTTCGGAAGTGAAAAAAAAATTATAACCGAGAATTAAACTTAATGTTGTTACTTGGCTAGATGAATTACTCCATAATCAAGAGATTATTTAATTAAAATGGTAAAACAAATATTTTCTCAGGTTACTTCCCACGGCAAGAAGCTGGGTCAAATCTGAATTAAGTGCATATAAAAAGGAAACTGTCAATTTTCGTTTTTTTGTACTATTTAAATCGAGAGCCCCCTAAATAAACAATCTGGTCTTAGCTGCTACGTAAATGAAAGCATGCATATTCAAGAGTTCAGAACCTATAAATAAATGTTTGATGAATTACCTTTCAACAGAATGCGTACTATTACACTTAATAATACAGTTTTTACATTTAATAAAGATATGAGTTTATTTGAATTCGTATTTGATGTTTTAATTAGTGTGTACAATTAAATACATCACACGCGAAAAGTAAATTTCTCAATTTGCCAAATGTCAGAGATATGGACACACAAAAATTATTGCTATCATCCGTCTAGGTGTGTTCATTTTCTACAGCAGCCTGTCTAAGAAAAGAAACAAATGATGAAGTCGAACGTATTAATGTATTGGGATGCAGCAATAATTTATCATGGGCACTTTGATGCAATAGAACTGACACCTGAAATTTTCGTGTTCGTAAGCCGCTGCGTCCATTGTCGGCACAGCTAGACACCTGGGGTCTTCCCTCCTAGAATTCTGCTCTGGGGCCTACTTATTTCATTACAACGATTGCGTGTTTTAAAATATTTCGTTGTCGTTTTACCTTCCTTGCTTCCCTCAGTGACGTCAGCAAAATTACTACCTTGAAAAAAGGTTATATGTTACTGTTGCTCATCTCTTTCCCTTTAAGTCTTTAAATCAAACTTACCAAAACAGTTTGAGAACATAACAAGATAATCAAATATGAAGTCAAACGATAGTGATCGAGATCCTAGGCAAAACGTAACACAGAAACTATTTTTTCACATGTAGTTATAGCCAAACTGAAAGTTGATCTTAAATGTGGTATTTACAAACCTCCTTCCCAGTGGCCTTAGAGTAATGCTTTGTAAAGGGAATATATTTAAGTCACATCAAAGAAAGAAGAATTTTAAGTTAACGAAAAATTTCTGTTGAGATAAGTTTGATTTAGTTTCCGTATAAATTTTTGTCTTAACATCACCTTCCTTGGTTTAATTTTCTATAATAATTTTCTCTATTGGAAGAAAACTTGAAGGAGGCACAAAAATATGCCGAAACGGTTTTACTAATTAAATTTGAAGAATAAAGTCTAGAAAAGTTAATTAATTGTTTATTTATATATAACAGACGTTAAATTTTAACTTTTCATTTTAAGAAAGGTGATAACAAAATTTTCATTTCGTAGATAAGTAAACAGAATAACCATCAAAATATAACATCAAAAATAGATATAGCTGTTAGTCCAAATTCCGTTCGAATAAAGTCAGTAATAAGAAAACGCTAGAATGGGATCTAATTATGAGAAGGTTCTTGAAAAAGTAACACGTAAATTCCTATTAGGCATAACCATTACATTTAATGCCATCATTATAATAACTACTTTCCCAGTCATTGGAAAGCAGGCCAACTGTTTAATAATATAGAATCATGCAGGACCATCTAATCACTAAAGAGGAAGTTCTTAGCAGAATAAGGAAAGAGCGAACAAAATGGAGAAAGTTGTCTACGAGTAGGGATAGATGAATAAGCCACATTTTAAGACATGAAGGTCTTGTAAAATTAGCATTGTAGGGAAATGTGTGGTGTAAGAACAGAAGAGGAAGGTAAGGCTGGAATGCGCTAAGCAGTTTAGGGAGTATGTGCGATGTGCTATTTTTGCGGAAATGAAAGGCTTGCGCAAGATGGTTAGCATGGAGGCTTGCATCAGACCAGGCTTAGGACGTAAATATAACAACGAACATGCCCATAAGTTTTCCATACTGAACGAAAAGCTATTAATACAACGACTCAAGCCAATACTAGTGGAAAGAATCCATCAGTTTTGATTTAGAAACAATCATAGAGCTAAATAACAAGTACCAGAATCGTCAATGTAATAAATGACGACTTTGAATACAAAAGTTACTGCTCCGCTGCATTTCTAGACATCAAGGTGGCGTTTGACAAAATGGCCTACGTTAAAAACTCAAAATGATACTGCCGCATCATATTTTTAAAATATTTATATCGTACTTAAAATGTAGATAGTTCTTTCCCAAACAACGAGAAGAAATATGAGACCTACGCCCTACTACCTTGGGAGTACCTCAGGGCAGTGTGTTAAGCTATGGTTTCCTAGAAAGCGGTGTCCGCGAGTAGGAGACGTAATGCACGGATGATGACGTCACAGACGGTTTCCTAGGAAGCGTTATCCGTAAAACTACCTGCGCTACCAATTCGGACGTCATTTCTTGAAGAGAAATGATTGAAAACTGTGCAAGTGTAATTTGGACCGGCGAAGATTTCGAAATACAGAAATAATGGAGCTATTTATAATTTAAATAACAATAAGTATAGGAAAGCACAGTTAAAACAAAATCGGTTGGATAATATTGGGATTACACTAAAAAAATCATGTCTGTATATATATATATATATATATATATATATATATAATAACATTTTATTAACTATCATTTAAAACATAAATTAATATTGAACATCAAATTTATCCAGTACGTGATTATAATAACGGTAGTGATTTAATATTGTTGTGTATAGCAATGTTGTCATTTAACACCATCGGACCGTTAAAATAAACTTTAAATATTTCTGTAATAAACGTGCAATCTATTCCAGCTCGTTCAGTGAGCTGAGAAATTTTTCGAAAACTTTTCCATTGTGTGAAATGGACTTTATTTTTATTGTATTGAGTCCTAATGCTGCTAACCTATCTTCATTTCTATCGATCATTTTCTTTTCCGTATACCTACTACATCCCACATCCTCCCTAATCTGCTTTGCGCATCCATCCTCGGCTCCCTCTTTTGTTCTAACCCCACACACTTCCCCCTAATGCTAACTTTACAATACCCTTCTGTCTTTAAACGTGGCCTATTAGTTTATCCCTTCTCTTGGTTAACGTCTTCCATATTGTTCGCTCTTATCCCGGTTCTGTTTAAAACTTCCTCGTCATTTACTCTATCTATCACTGTCTTTCTTTTATATGGCTCCACTTTGACAACTCATAGATTTCAAACTATTGATTCAAATGGTCTAAAATATATCGAAAGACAGAGCAAACCCTTCCAACCCTATCCGCAAAGATTAAATTATCTGTGTTTCTTAATATTTTTTATATTAATTAATTAGATGACGTCAACTAACTCTTAGAAAGCGCATCGCAAAAAAATGGGACAAAGCTTTTCTTTTAGTGGTTGAAACTGATAAATATGAAATATAAGCTTCAATGGTGAAGCAATGCTCCAACAGTTTGTACGATTTATTATACAGTGTAGGGAGAAAGTAAAGTTTTATTGGAGCAGGAGGGTAAAGTAAGGTGGCAACCCTGCACGCTGGCCTGGCCCTAACGTTTCTCCACTGCTCTTGCTCGATGTTTTCCTAGAAATGACATATTGCTCATACTGCTGAATACTGATGAAAAAAAGGTCATTTGAACGCTTTAAGCAAATCATGCTTGTTCCAGCTGTGCATTTTATATTCATAGGTTATTTTGTGTATTAATTGATATTATATGTATTTTTGTGTCTCTTAACCAAACAACCATATGTTTTGCGGAATCCTATTTTTACAAATTTTAGGGAGAGAAAATTATATTTAATTGTTCATATATTGTTTCGCGATATATACTGTAGTATACTTTTTTGGGTATAAAACATTAATTAATTAACAGAGCAAATTATGATCAATTTTAAAATTTTTCATTTATTAATTTAAAGTCAATACACGGGCTTAATCTCAGGGGATTTTGGGTCTCTCAAGAGGTGGATTATGCAGTAGCTGAAAATAGAAAGAAAAATCATTAAATATTATTTATCCAGAGCAATGAGCAAGATTCACAATTTTTTTTATAGCTTACCCACAATTACTGGGCCAACAAACACCCACCTCTCGAATGTTTGTGCGTCTCTCTGGCGTTTTGCAGAATTTGTTCACGTCTGGACACGTCTGCTCTCGTCCGTCCTCTCCTCAATTCGTCTGATTTCTCGAGCTGCTTGGACCACGTCCGTCCTATCCTCCACTCGTCTCACTTCTCCGTATCTGCTCGGACCAAGTCCGTCCTTTCCTCCACTCGTCTCAATTCTCCGTACGTCCGTTCTCTCCTCCACTCATCTCACGTCTGGCCTGCTCGGACCACGTCCGTCCTCTCCTCCACTCGTCTGCCTTCTGGGGCTGCTCGGACCACGTCCGTTCTCTCCTCCACTCGTCTGTCTTCTGGGGGTGAGCCACCCATCGGCTTCCCCTTTTTAAATCTTCCGACGGGAATTCCCCTATTTCACAATATTTCGGGGTTCCCCGTCCTCATTTTTTACACACGCTCAGCGGGACTCTCCCGCGGGGAATCACCATCTTTCAGACGACTAGCCATTGTTGTTGGCCGAACTGCGCCTCATAACGCCACAACATCACAAAATCCGCCTTTTTTATCACAATACTATATCTGTGTACGAAAGCTTTAAACACGTCCAGTTGACCAGCGGACAGGGTTGCCACCCTACTTTAGCCTACCGCTCCAATAAACCTTTATTTTCTCTCTACACTTTTTAAAAAATCTTACAAATTTTTTTAGCGTTCCTTATAATTTCTATTTTTGACTTTCAACATCTCCTTTCATCTAAGAAGCGCTGTCCAAGAGTGAGTAGAGGTCCACTAATTAATTAACACAGATAATTTAAACTTTGCTAATAGGTTTAAAAGGGTTCGCACTGAGGTTTTTTTAATTTTTAGACTATTTTAAGCACAAGTTTTAAATCCATGAATTATCAAAGTCGATCTATATGAAAGAAATATCAAAAAAATCATTAACATTTTATGTTTTTTCGCAAAAACCCAAGTATAAAATTCTTTGAAATATTTTTTTTACATATCATAAAATTGCATTAAACGTTACGAAAAATTAGACCATTTACAATAGCGTAGGTCAATCCGAATGGGCAGAGTGAAGCTTCATACTCAGGGCTCTACTATTTAGACTACGACAGGAGTTGGACCATTCTTCCTTCCTACTCGCCTCAACGGTGAATATAACCTGTATTCGAATCAAATTGATTTATTTATACTTGTATTGTGTTGAACAGTTTGTGATGTGCGTTTTCACTCTTCATATATATATATATATATATATATATATATATATATATATATATATTGTGATAAAAAGGGGGATTTTGTTAAGGTTGTGGCGTTATGAGGCGCAGTTCGGCCAACAACAATGGATAGTCGGCCGAAAGATGTTTTTCCCCGCGGGGAAGGCCCGGCTTGCCTGTATAAAAAATGACGATGGTGAACCCCCGCGGAGAAAAATGAGGGCGGGGAACCCCGAAATGTTAAGAAATAGGGGAAGTCCCGCCAGAAGCTTTATAAGGGAAGCCGATGGGTGGCTCGTGGTCAGAGTGCGTCAGAGAGTGGAGAGAGGAGACGTCAGACGGTAGCAGAGAGTGCGTCAGAGAGGGGTAGACGAGACGAGTGCATCAGATCGTGGTAGAGACCTCAGAGTGGCAGACCAGACGAGAGCAGATCAGACGGCAGTAGAGACCCGAGAAGGGAGGCGAGTGCAGCAGATCGTGGTAGAGACCTGAGTGGAGCAGACCAGGTCAGAGTAAAGCAGAGCAGACCAGAGCAGAGTGGGGCAGACCCGAGAAGGACGTGGCTCGACCCCAGTAGGCAGGCGAGTGATCAGACCGCAGAAGGGAGAAGAGTGGAGCAGAGAGCAGAGATATCCAGAGACGCACAAACATTCGAGAGGTGGATGTTTGTTGGGCCAGTAATTGTGGGTAAGCGATCTAAAATTTGTGAAACTTGCTCATTGCTCTGAATAAAATTAACATTCAATTATTTTCTTTCTATTTTCAGCTGATGCATACTCCATCTCTTGAGAGACCCAAAATCCCCTGGGATTAAGCCCGTGTCTTCACGTAAATTAATAAACAAAATTATTAAAATTGATCAAATATTTGTAATTTAAATTAATAAATGTTTTATACACAAAAAAGTATATTACATTTTGGCGCCCAACCGTGTGAGCTTACGATCTCTCTCAAGGGTGAAGTACTGCAGAAGCTATTTTTGTAAAAGGTAATCTTTCCAGAATTTAGAGTTATAATTTTTTTTTGGTTTGCTTTCTTTCGTGTTCCTCTCGGTTAAAATTTAAATTCTGTGTTTTGCAATTTTTACTGTGCAATCTCCACAAGTACGCAATCTTTTGCTTACAAAAATTAATACATGTTTTTTTTAAATTAATATTTTGGGGTTTTCTTTTGTTTGATATATGCTTCTTAGAAGTAAAAAACGTGTGATTAATATGGAAAATTCACAGGAACTAGAATTTCATTGTGCGCAGATTGAGAATTTGGAATCCGAGGAAGGGATCGGTTTAAACGAAATGTTTGATGAAAGTGATAAAGGGGAAGAATCTGTGACAAAAAATGTAGAAGTCAGCAATAGGGATATTACGAATGCCGTAGGGGAAAAGAGTGATAAGCAAAGAAGTGATAGTACAAGCGTGGATATTGAGATGCTAATAAAAAATTTGGGTAATAAATTGGATGAGATGAAATTAGAAAATAATAATAAATTGGATGAGATGAAATTAGAAAATAATAAGTTGGGAGAAAAATTGGATAAAAAATTTGATGAGATGAAATTAGAAAGGAATAATAAATTTGATGAGATGAAATTAGAAAGGAATAGGTTGATAGAAAGAATGGATAAGAGTATGGCAGAATGGAAGGGAAATATAAGGGAAATGACTGAGAAGTTTAATGTAGAATTTAAAGGGGAAGTTAGTAAGAATATTGAGGGAATAGGGGTAGTGGTAGAGGAAGAAATTATTCAGAACGAGGTATCTGAGAAAATATGTGATGATAAACATATTGATTTTAATGTGCAAGTAGAAGAAATAGATAAGGTAGAAGTAATGTGTAATTTAGTTATAGATAATAGTCAAAGGGAAATGGTTCTTAAACAGTCAGGGAAAATAGTTGAGAGAGGAGAGAATCCTGTGGCTATTGATGATGATATGCAGCTGGAAATAGAGATAGCTGAAGTGTTAGAGACAGGAAAGTTGTATAGTTACAATTTGAAGAAGAAAATCCTGAACTTAGCAGGGTTAAAAGGGGAAGCTCTACGGGGAAATAGGGGAAAAAGACAAAGTTTGGGTCATATTAGTGTAAGAATAGATATAAAGTTTATTAAATTTAAACAGAATAGGTTCGATCATTATGCAGATGAAATGTATGAGGGAATTTTGGGAAAGCAGTGTAGAGGGAGAACGCAGGATCATTTCACTATGGAGTATGGAAAACGTATGGCAACAATGATAAATAGTATAAATTATGTAGCGACGTGGTCAATTAAAGGATTGAGGATTCATTCAATTGGTGAGGTAATTAAACGGTTTGGGAAAAATCTGTTTGTATGTCAATGGGATTTTAGGCTGCATAAAGAATATGGGCATCCATTGCTGGAGATAGAAGAAAATAATAGCACGGGAATATTTGGGGTACATGAAAATTGTGATGATGGCAGGGGTCTATTGCCATATCAAGTGATATGTTAGATTAGGGCAAAGGAACTCTAGGAGAATCATTACCCTTTAATGATTTCATAATTGGCGATTATGGGGACTCCAGCTATAAAGCATTTTCTTCCATTTCTGATGCTTTATCTCTTACATCTATTCTCTATGCTATCTTCTAGTAAACAACTCTAGGAGAATCATTACCCTTTAATGATTTCATAATTGGCGATTATGGAGACTCCAGCTATAAAGCATTTTCTTCAAATTCTGAGGCTTTATCTCTTCTATCCATCCTCTATGCTATCTTCTAGTTAGGTGATTTTGATGGGGAATTCTAGATAGTTCAGTTGTATTTTGTCACGGGTGTATTTTTTGTATGGTAATAGATTTTGGGGATGATTTGAGATAGGCTGACAGGATTTTAAGTTAATTTTGGGAATCACCTATTTTGGTATTGTCTTGTTCTGTCATTTTGTTTCTGCACAAAGAGTATTTTTTCGATTTTGTGGGTTTATGTGGTTGTTGGGCTGTGGAAAGTAGATGATTGAAGTGGATTTTATTGTGGGGAGAAATAATGAGAATTCTGTCTGTTTGGAAGAAATTAGAGTTGAATTAGTGAGAGCTTATGAAAGGAATGTGGTTTGAAGTAAAATTGGGAAATGTCAGCTGTGATTTGGAAAGCGTTTTGATTTATGGTACTGGAATTTGGTGGAAAATAGCAGTGGGACCTCATAGTGTTATTGGAGGATATAAAGGATTATAGGAATCAGTCGTCGTATTATAAGGAAGTATAATAAGTTGAAAGCGTCGTATATTAAAGTGAAGTGAAGGATTCGTCGAATTATAAGTATGGAATAGTATGTGAAGTCGTCGTATTGGGGGTGGCATAAATAAGTCCACGAGATTAATTTAGTTGGTGATTAGCCCAAATAGAAAGGGGATCACAACAGTGTAGTAAAATCGTCGGTTAAATAAAAATATTAGATGAGAATGTGTCACTGAAATAGACCAGCTGGTACCTTGGATTTTAAAGATTGTGAATTGTCAGAGCTGATAGAGAAATAATATGGGGGGAATATTGAAGGAATTTTATGAGCAAAGTGGTGACTCAACGATTATTATGATAAAGAGGCAGGATTTGAGTTAATGGGGAGATAGGAATAGTTTACTGGGTGGAAATTGAAGACTTATTTGTTGGGAAGTCATAGAATGAGAAACTATTGTGCAGAAATAGGGTGTTATTTTTTTTTAATTCTGTTCTATCAGGAGTTTGTTTATTTTGATTAATTGTACTGCTGGATAATTAAATATGGTATGGGGGCTGTCAAGCTATTTTAGTTTTTATTGTTGGATAAGTTGGATAATTTTCAGGAATAAAAAATTTAGCTTCTGAACATTTTACATTTAGGGGTTTGATAAAATGTCACAGGAAGGAAAACATGGAGCCACATTGAGGATTGTTTTTGTTTGAGGGATGATGATAGAGGGCAGTTCAGCCATATAATGTTGGTGTAAACATATATGATGGCATGTGAATACTGAACTGTGATGCCAAGTTTCTCAATCCTGGCAAGCTGAAAGTTTCGTTCCTGTGAGCGGGTAGATTTAAATAATGTATAATTCAGAACAGGATTTTATTTTATCAATGGGGGGGCACCAGGCAAACGTGTGTAAGTTTATGTAAGCCACGGGTTAACTTGTAATTTTATTCAATTTTAAGTATAAATCAATAGGAAAGATTATTTTAAAATTAAGTTGAAAAGGGTGCTCAATCAATTTGATTAATTTGTAATTTCTCCGAGCACAAAAATGATTGTAAAGAATGAGCAAGGGGGTTAAAGATAAAATATGGAGATAAATTTCTCAAAAATTTTTGTAAAATTTTATTAAAATTGATCGGGGGCAATGTGATAAAAAGGGGGATTTTGGTAAGGTTGTGGCGTTATGAGGCGCAGTTCGGCCAACAACAATGGATAGTCGGCCGAAAGATGTTTTTCCCCGCGGGGAAGGCCCGGCTTGCCTGTATAAAAAATGACGATGGTGAACCCCCGCGGAGAAAAATGAGGGCGGGGAACCCCGAAATGTTAAGAAATAGGGGAAGTCCCGCCAGAAGCTTTATAAGGGAAGCCGATGGGTGGCTCGTGGTCAGAGTGCGTCAGAGAGTGGAGAGAGGAGACGTCAGACGGTAGCAGAGAGTGCGTCAGAGAGGGGTAGACGAGACGAGTGCATCAGATCGTGGTAGAGACCTCAGAGTGGCAGACCAGACGAGAGCAGATCAGACGGCAGTAGAGACCCGAGAAGGGAGGCGAGTGCAGCAGATCGTGGTAGAGACCTGAGTGGAGCAGACCAGGTCAGAGTAAAGCAGAGCAGACCAGAGCAGAGTGGGGCAGACCCGAGAAGGACGTGGCTCGACCCCAGTAGGCAGGCGAGTGATCAGACCGCAGAAGGGAGAAGAGTGGAGCAGAGAGCAGAGATATCCAGAGACGCACAAACATTCGAGAGGTGGATGTTTGTTGGGCCAGTAATTGTGGGTAAGCGATCTAAAATTTGTGAAACTTGCTCATTGCTCTGAATAAAATTAACATTCAATTATTTTCTTTCTATTTTCAGCTGATGCATACTCCATCTCTTGAGAGACCCAAAATCCCCTGGGATTAAGCCCGTGTCTTCACGTAAATTAATAAACAAAATTATTAAAATTGATCAAATATTTGTAATTTAAATTAATAAATGTTTTATACACAAAAAAGTATATTACAATATATATATATGTATATATATATATAAAGATCAATTTCCCATTTTTTATGAATTTCGTGTATATACATATATATTAAAAGATCAATTTCCCCTTTTTTTATGAATTTCGTATATATATATATACTTGCAATATAATTATATATATATATATATATAATTATATTGCAAGTCCAACGACGAACAAGTAACAAGTTATGCTCAAGATGAGATGCAGCGGAACACAGTAACCACCTGACCGAGGAAGAGATGCATCATCATCACCGGATCCAGGTCTACAAGTCGGTCATGTAAAATATTATGTTTCTCACCCCTGACTTTATTGAGTAATTTAAATTTTTTGATGCCCATTTTTTCTTTAAACCCACATATGCCCATTATACTCTTGCTCTTTGGTCAGTTTTAGTAAGCAGCCGGCCCTAAAGTTAAATAATGTAAATATTATTAACATTTAATTTATTAAAATTGTTAATTTTTATATACAAAACTCCAATTTACAATTAATAATTAATAATCGCCTTGTCACCACAAGTTCATGCATAGTCCTTAACATAGACATAGTACTTTGCTAAGAGTCGTGTTTTAGTGGATCTGTTTATCATTATTATATACTAATTGTATATCTTATCTCCTCTGTAGAACTTAAGCATCTCGTTCCACATTCCTGAAGTTCTGATTCTCTATGCGATCACGGAATAAGATCTAGTACTAATACACGAATGAGAATCATGACACAGGCCTTAATGTGTTTAATTTAAATAGTAATGAAACTGTATGTATTTTCGTAAGTTTAAACATTTTGTAAATAGTGGTATTGATTAAATATCAAATTATTTCTAGGAAAAATCTCTTACATTTTAATAGCTTGAATGTGAGTGTAAGATTTTCTTTCACACATGAACTTGACTTTTCGTATCCCCTATGATTTGAAAAATGTATTTGCTTTCATGTGGATAATATGTTGATATTTTATGTTGATTACACGCTAGTTTCTACCGAGAAGGCTAATATGCGGTGTTCTTGAAATCAATGAATTAGACACCCTGAGGGACCAGGCGAAAACGACCGCCATTAAAGATATTTATCTGCGGTCGTTTCTGTCCTCTCTTCATGAGCCCTCTGAAGGGCTAATATTATCCCGAATGGACTTTCCGTGTTCTACTGCACTTAGAATAGCGCGCAGCTTAAGATCAACGGATAAATGAAGGACATATGCCCTAAGCCGTTGAAGTCGCAATTCGTGAGAGCTGTAAATTAAGCGCGTCGGGAAACGTGACTGCAGTTTGTTTAAAATATTTTTTTGTTTATTTAATTTGTTGATTTACAATCTGCAGTGGTCACATTACAATACTGCAATACGCGAGTAGGGTAATCGTCCAATGACGATTCCGCAGAAGCTCAATGGTATACTTTGTTTGATTAGCTTCTGTCTTGCTTCTCCCGGATCAAATCTATACGGCACGATCTTCTAAGTCTTCTCTGTATTTCAGGAGGGTAGATTATTTTTAGCCTATTTTGGTGTCCTACTATTCGTTCAAAGCAGTGTGTCCTTAGTGTTTTAATTTCCTCAGTGATGAATGGGGTGTTGAGATCGTTGTGTGGTTTGGAATTGGAAACAAACAATGGTGCGTTGGTGATTGTGTGTAGTATTTATCATTGTATCCTTTGAATTATTTTTTGATTCGATGGCTTGGTGCATCCCGACAATTCTATGCCGTAAGCCCATATGGGCTTAATAACACATTTTATTTGTCTAAAGATAATATATATTTTCTTCCCATTAACCAAGACATTTCCCTTAATTTTAGATTTATTTGCTGTCGTTTTTGGACATGATTTTTCCAGCTCAATTTTTTTTGGTGTTGTTGTTGTGGGATTCAGTCATAAGACTTGTCTGATGAAACCTTCCCTGCTAACCTATTCTTCGCAAGCCTTTTCATTTCCTCATGATTATCACACCCACATTGTCCAAAATCTACTTTGCGTATAGCATCCTTGGCCTCCCTCTTCTGTTCTTACCACACACACTTCCCTCTAATGCTAATTTTACAAGACACTCGTGTCTTAAAACGTGGCCTATTAATCTATCCCTTCTCTTAGTCAACGTCCTCCATATTGTTCGCTTTCCCCTGTTCCCTTTAGAACTACCTCGTTTTTTATTCTATCAAAACATCTGATTTACATAACACAGTCCAATTTTCTTGGAATAGAAACAAACATGGTAACATTTCTCCAACAATGCAATCTGGCAAAGTAAAAATAATACCAGTTGACTTAATGGCATCTATTTCACGTATTAAAGACTCTTAAAACGAAGTTTCAATTGCATATTACAGAATTCTATACTTCAAAAAGATTTAGTATGTTTATGCCATTAGTGTAGAAGTACATTCCTAAAGCTAGTGAAAAGTGAATCAGAACAACTTAAACTCCAGCAGAAACAAAAGGAAAATAGTAAGCGAAGGCAAAATTAAGTATAGCATGCAATGAAAAATTAACAATTTGTTATATTTCCGAGATTTAATATACCTGTGATGAAACATGAATCCTTCAATATAAGTAATTTAAAACAAAAATTTAAAAAAATCTTCCTGAACGCACACTGAAGTATACAACTTCGTATTGTGAAGTTATCATGTTTGTCCCCAATTTCAAGCCCTTATACGCCTGCAATGAAAGATAGCGTCTACTTTTCTAAGAAGTTAAAAACATGCTTTTACAACTAAAATTTATTCAAAATAGTTTCTATAAGACAATTTTTCATAAAAGTAGGCTGTGCATACCTATGTGTTGGCGTTTTTACAAAAATCATCAAATTTACATTAAATTTGTAAGGCACAGGAAAGCAGCAGATAAATTAAATTTTTAATTCGGAGTCATTGTATTGCTAGTTTATAGAGTGCAAAGCTTCACAGCTTTCACACATTTACTTCCAGAGATAAAGAAAGACTAACTTTTAATTTTTTTTACATTTCAAATTATTTAAGCAAAATTACTCATCAAAGTATTTTTGATCATTATGTTTAAAAGTAACATAACGTAGTACTAGACAGTCAAGTTTCGTTTTTTATAATAATATACTGCCAGAGATCTTACATCTCAAAGTTGCTGAAATTTCAGAATCAGCGTAAAAGGTTCCTACATAGAGTTAAACAAACTATAAAATATCCACAAATATTAAATTTTAGAATGTGATAGTTGTTAGGTAATTGCAGTTACATTAATTAGTTGCCTGTAGTAGGTTTCTACCTTTGGTGGTTGTTAATCTTGATCGCCATATTGTATTTTAAGCTTTCCAATGTCAACCTATGATGAATCTTGTTCCCAGAGAGTTTAGTATTTCAATATATTCTTCTCTAGTTGTGGTATGTCTAGGTGGTTATTAAGTGCTTGAGACTGTTAAGGGCCCTATTTCGTATCTACATTAATATTGTCTGATTATATTTTATTAGTTTGTTGATGGATCATCTGGTAATGAGATATAGAGTTTCGGATTATAACTGCTGCTCCGCCATGGGGTGTATCATCTGGATGATCCTTGTAGAAATTGTATGGCATTTTAATGACAGTTCTCGAGTTTAAATTGGGTTTCTGAGATTAACGCCATGTCTATATTTTGTAAATGAACGAAATTTTCTAGTTCCAGTTTATGGTTTTCTAAGCCATTGGCATTCCATGTAACTATTCTTAATGTGTCCGCCATTATGGCGTTACCTTATTTATTTGTGCACTAAGTGTAATTAATATAATGTAATTTTGATTAATCAGTTGATTAAACATTACTCTGAATTTATATAAGTATAATGAGAGTTGTTTTCCTGCATTAGTAGTATCCTCATTTTGGACATTTAGTTGACAGTAATTATGCCAATCGTTTATTTGTGGTTTATTTTGTTAATAAATATTATATAATGGCGGAAATTAGTTATAATCGTATACTTGTGGTTTGGGATGAGGTGCATTTTGGAGCAGTTGTCTGCTTGTGTTCCTTTCTGTTTTGATTTTGTGTAGGATTTGATAGATATTACATCTTCTAAAATTAGCGGGGTGTTTTCTCAGGCAGAGTGCGTATGTAGCTGGTGTATTCCCTGCTTTCTTGCAATAGGGTACGCAGGCGAATTATTAAAGGTAAACATGTAAATGCATGCTTTCAAACAACCGGAAATGCCTTTGGGAGTTTTATCTCGCAGACGTTTCTCACCTGACTCCGTTGGGAATGCCTCTCGTTTTTTTTAAAGTTCTCACATACCAGGCGCGATAAAACTCCAACTCCGCGTCACGGCTAGGGTGTTTCCCAATTTTTGTGATAGTTGGTGGCATCGGGTGGTACATTTCCCCAATTAGAACTGTGAATGTTATTGGTGGATATCCATCCCTGCCACTTCGGTGATATAAACTAAACAAGTGGGGAAGAGAATTTAAAAAGACAGGCAGAGAGATTTGGAGACATATTTTTGAAAGCAGATTTGGACAGTTTTTTGAGAGCGGTGAAAAGGGAGATGGTAAGACAATTTTGGTTAGAGATTTCGAGCAGATGATTGGCATCCTTGGACAAGAAAATCAAGGACAGGAGGATAAACGGAAATTCAGGAAGAACTGCGGTGGTGGCTGTGATCTGGAGAGAGGACGAACCAATTAGGAGAAAGGAGCTGGAATATGCACTAAGCCGACACGGTAATTACTCCTGCAACCCTTTTTGCTGATTTTATGTACTGCCAGGTGTAACATATTTTGTTCTATGAGAAGGTCCATAATATGGGACCCGAGGTTAGAGATAGAATTGGTTAGTTTTAAGGAACTTAGTTTGTATTATTTTTTTGTAAATATATAGTTTTAATTTAAGAAAAAATAGTTGGCATAAAGAACGAAATATCATAATTGTAAATTTAGTGTAAATAAGTTATTTGGATCGAGTAAATTTTTTGCTAATTTTTATTAATAAACTCATTATTTATGTCCCTCTATAACTGAATTAACATCCCCTACATTCGTTACATACTCCACTGCCCATGGACTATTCAATGCTGTTCGCGAATCATTTACAAGTAGAAGTTGCCGGTTGTGTTAGGCTTCCAACATTTGGCATAAACCGCGTCAGTGCAGAATCAGTCCCTGCTACATTATGTCTCATATAATCAAACCATTGTTTAAAAGACACCATATCATCTGTCATTATTCCAAGATATCTCATAGACTCTGGCTCCTTGCGAAAAGTCGCTCACCAAGAATTGTTCAAATGAGCTTTCGCTCCTCTGTTATGAACTCGCGTCACACGAATTTTCATAGAATGCTATATATATTGTAATATTTTATCGTGGGGAGGAGTAAAATAAATAAATACTCAATTATCAAATTAAACAAAAAAATTATTTTAAAAAAAATATGAACAAAATTGATTCTACTCTAATGGCTCTTTGTGGGCCTGTCGAGAATGTAGTTGGTTGAATCTAAAGATAAAAAAAAGCAGATTAATAAATTTTACAGACGGAATGAAAATTTATACAAATATGAGCATGCTTTACACTTTTTAAATCACTTACCCAATATGATTTGGCTACTATCATCGTATTTAGAACTCTGCCATGTGTCCTCACTATCTTCTGCTAATTATGTGTCACTAATTCCACTCTGTGAGGTAGAAACACCAGACGGCTGCTCTCCAATACATCACATCACACTAGAGACAGCTTCCAAAAAGTACTGGCGTTCATTATTACCGGACTTGCTCTCCTACAACATAGAAATTTTCTCCAGCGGCCACTGCCGTTGTTCTAACTCATCAGTACTGTCACTTTAAACTCCACTACTCTCGCTGACCAAACACTGTCTCTTTATACACTTTTAATAACGAATTCTGAGGTCGAACGGCAATCACCTCGTCCGCCTCTCAGTCTTCAGTCTGACCCCGTTCTCTGTATCACAGAGTGGCACGTCCAATCCTTTATACCTCAGGGTTACTCATCCTTCACTCTCCACGTCCCCACACCGTCTGTTCTCTCCCAAAAGTTACGTCCTTCCGCTTCCGGGTCCACCACTCGACTGTCTCATTCACCCTAAAACCAGGTTCCGGACATCTTAGAAAACACAGGTCGCATGACCAAACCGACTAATCAGATTCAAGCTCACTAGTCCCTCTTTAGTAAAAAATTCTAAATTGTTTAGAATGTTCCCGCAACCATTTTGAACACGACACTAATTCTGTAGACGTTACTGCGGTCACGTGATTGGTGCCTGTTTCGAGCAGCCAACAATACCGTCTGCAGAGATACTATCCACTATTAACTGTCTCATTGTAACCTGTACTTCACTTACAACAATTACCTCTACCTAACTAATAATATTATTAAAACAATTAAATTAACTCTAATTTAAGCAGCCTTATTCAATTATATAAAGATAAAAAAGCATATCCTGGTTTAACACCAATATATATATATATATATATATATATATATATATATATATATATATAGTATAATATTGTAATAACATTTATTAAATTTAAAGATACAAATAAGATCAATTTTAATAATTTTGTTTATTAATTTAAGTGAAGACACGGGCTTAATCTCAGGGGATTTTGGGTCTCTCAAGAGATGGAGTATGCATCAGCTGAAAATAGAAAGAAAATCATTGAATGTTAATTTATCCAGAGCAATGAGCAAGTTTCACAATTTTATATCGCTTACCCACAATTACTGGCCCAACAAACATCCACCTCTCGAATGTTTGTGCGTCTCTGGATATCTGCTCCACTCGCCTGTCTTCTCGGGTCTCTGCCACTCGCCTCCCTTCTGGGTCTGATCACTCGCCTGCCCTTCTGCGCTCTGAGCTCCACTCGCCTGTCTTCTCGGGTCTGATCTGATCGCGAGCCACCATCGGCTTCCCTTTTAAACCTTCCGTCGGGAATTCCCCTATTTCTCAACATTTCGGGGTTCCCCGCCCTCATTTTTCCCGCGGGGGTTCACCATCGTCATTTTTTATACAGGCAAGGCGGGCCTTCCCCGCGGGGAAACACCATCTTTCGGCCGACTAGCCATTGTTGTTGGCCGAACTGCGCCTCATAACGCCACAACCTTACAAAATCCCCCTTTTTATCACATTGCCCCCGATCAATTTTAATAAAATTTTACAAAAAATTTTGAGAAATTTATCTCCATATTTTATCTTTAACCCCCTTGCTCATTCTTTACAATCATTTTTGTGCTCGGAGAAATTACAAATTAATCAAATTGATTGAGCACCCTTTTCAACTTAATTTTAAAATAATCTTTCCTATTGATTTATACTTAAAATTGAATAGAATTACAAGTTAACACGTGGCTTACATAAACTTACACATGTTTGCCTGGTGCCCCCCCATTGATAAAATAAAATCCTGTTATGAATTATAAATTATTTAAATTTAACCGCTCACAGGAACGAAACTTTCAGTTTGCCAGGATGGAGAAACTTGGCATCCCAGTTCAGTATTCACATGCCATCATATATGTTTACAACAACATTATATGGCTGAACTGCCCTCTAACATCATCCCTCAAACAAAAACAATCCTCAATGTGGCTCCATGTTTTCCTTCCTGTGACATTTTATCAAACCCCAAATATAGAATTTTCAGAAGCTAAATTTTTTATTCCTGATTAATACTGCTACTTATCCAACAATAAAAACTAAAATAGCTTGATAGCCCCCATACCATATTTAATTACCCAGCAGTACAATTAATCAAAATAAACAAACTCCTGATAGAACAGAATTAATAAAAAAACAGATAACACCCTATTTCTGCACAATAGTTTCTCATTCCATGACTTCCCAACAAATAAGTCTTCAATTTCTACCCAGTAAACTATTCCTATCTCCCCATTAACTCAAATCCTGCCTCTTTATCATAATAATCGTTGAGTCACCACTTTGCTCATAAAATTCCTTCAAGATTCCCCCATATTCTTTCTCTATCAGCTCTGAAAATTCACAATCTTTAAAATCCAAGGTACCAGCTGGTCTATTTTAGTGACACATTCTCATCTAACATTTTTATTAAACGACGATTTTACTATACTGTTGTGATCCCCTTTCTATTTGGGCTAATCACCAACTAAATTAATCTCGTGGACTTATTTATGCCACACCTAATACGACGACTTCACATACTATTCTTTACTTATAATTCGACGAATCCTTCACTTCACTTTAATATACGACGCTTTCAACTTATTATACTTCTTATAATACGACTGATTCATAATCCTTACATCCAATAACACTATGAGGTCCCACTGCTATTTTCCACCAAACTCCAGTACCATAAATCAAAACACCTTCCAAATCACAGCTGACATTTCCCAATTTTACTTCAAACCACATTCCTTTCATAAGCTCACACTAATTCAACACTAATTTCTTCCAAACAGACAGAATTCTCATTATTTCTCCCCACAATAAAATCCACATCAATAATCTACTTTCCACACCCCAACAACCACATAAACCCACAAAATCGAAAAATACTCTTTGTGCAGAAACAAAATGACAGAACAAGACAATACCAAAATAGCTGATTCCCAAAATTAACCTAAAATCCTGTCACACTATCTCAAATCATCCCCAAAATCTATTACAATACAAAAAAAATACACCCGTGACAAAATACAACTGAACTATCTAGAATTCCCCATCAAAATCACCTAACTAGAAGATAGCATAGAGGATAGATGTAAGAGATAAAGCATCAGAAATGGAAGAAAATGCTTTATAGCTGGAGTCTCCATAATCGCCAATTATGAAATCATTAAAGGGTAATGATTCTCCTAGAGTTTCTTTGCCCTAATCTAACATATCACTTGATATGGCAATAGACCCCTGCCATCATCACAATTTTCATGTACCCCAAATATTCCCGTGCTATTATTTTCTTCTATCTCCAGCAATGGATGCCCATATTCTTTATGCAGCCTAAAATCCCATTGACATACAAACAGATTTTTCCCAAACCATTTAATTACCTCACCAATTGAATGAATCCTCAATCCTTTAATTGACCAGGTCGCTACATAATTTAAACTACTTATCATTGTTGCCATGCGTTTTCCATACTCCATAGTGAAATGATCCTGCGTTCTCCCTCTACACTGCTTTCCCAAAATTCCCTCATACATTTCATCTGCATAATGATCGAACCTATTCTGTTTAAATTTAATAAACTTTATATCTATTCTTACACTAATATGACCCAAACTGTGTCTTTTTCCCCTATTCCCCCGTAGAGCTTCCCCTTTTAACCCTGCTAAGTTCAGCATTTTCTTCTCCAAATTGTAACTATACAACTTTCCTGTCTCTAACACTTCAGCTATCTCTATTTTCAGCTGTTTCCTAACATTTCCCTGCATATCATTATCAATAGCCACAGGATTCTCTCCTCTCTCAACTATTTCCCTGACTGTTTAAGAACCATTTCCCTTTGACTATTATCAACGACTAAATTACACATTACTTCTTCCTTATCTATTTCTTCTACGTGCACATTAAAATCAATATGTTTATCATCACATATTTTCTCAGATACCTCGTTCTGAATAATTTCTTCCTCTACCACTGCCCCTATTTCCTCAATATTCTTACTAACTTCCCCTTTAAATTCTACATTAAACTTCTCAGTCATTTCCCCCATATTTCCCTTCCATTCTGCCATACTCTTATCCATTTTTTCTATCAACCTATTATTTACTAATTTCATTTCTGCCAAACCCTTATCCATTTTTTTTATCAATCTTTCTCCCATCTTATTATTTTCTAATTTCATCTCATCCAATTTATTACCCAAATTTTTTATCAGCATCTCAATATCCACGCTAGTACTGTCTCTTCTTTGCTTATCACTCTTTTCCCCTATGGCATTCGTAATGTCACTATTGCTGACTTCTACATTTTCTGCCACTGATTCTTGCCCTTTATCACTTTCATCAAACATTTCGTTTAAACCGATCACTTCCTCGGATTCCAAATTCTCAATCTGCGCACACTGAAATTCTAGTTCCTGTGAATTTTCCATATTAATCACACGTTTTTTACTTCTAAGAAGCATATATCAAACAAAAGAAAACCCCAAAATATTAATTAAAAAAACATGTATTAATTTTTGTAAGCAAAAGATTGCGTACTTGTGGAAATTGCACAGTAAAAATTGCAAAACACAGAATTTAAATTTTAACCGAGAGGAACACGAAAGAAAGCAAAACAAAAAAAAACTATAACTCTAAATTTTGGAAAGATTACCTTTTACAAAAATAGCTTCTGCAGTACTTCACCCTTGAGAGAGATCGTAAGCTCACACGGTTGGGCGCCAAAATGTAATATTATTTTTTTGTATATAAAAACATTTATTAATTTAAATTACAAATATGATCAATTTTAATAATTTTGTTTATTAATTTAAGTGAAGACACGGGCTTAATCCCAGGGGATTTTGGGTCTCTCAAGAGATGGAGTATGCATTAGCTGAAAATAGAAAGAAAAATCATTGAATGTTAATTTATCCAGAGCAATGAGCAAGTTTCACAAATTTTTTATCGCTTACCCACAATTACTGGCCCAACAAACATCCACCTCTCGAATGTTTGTGCGTCTCCGGCTATCTGCTCTCTGGTTCAATCGCCTGCCTTCTGCGCTCTGCTCCACTCGCCTCCCTTCTGGGGTCTGATGCACTCGCCTCCCTTCTGGGTCTGATCTACTCGCCTGCCTTCTGCACTCTGCTCACTCGCCTGTCTCTCTCGGTCTGATCACTCGCCTCCTTCTGCGGTCTGATCACTCGCCTACCTTCTGCGACTCTGCTCCACTCGCTGTCTCCTCTCTGGATCTGATCGCGAGCCACCCATCGGCTTCCCTTATAAAGCTTCCGACGGGAATTCCCCTATTTCTCAACATTTCGGGGTTCCCCGCCCTCATTTTTCCCGCGGGGGTTCACCATCGTCATTTTTTATACAGGCAAGGCGGGCCTCCCCCGCGGGGAAAAACAATCTTTCGGCCGACTATCCATTGTTGTTGGCCGAACTGCGCCTCATAACGCCACAACCATACAAAATCCCCCTTTTTATCACAATATATATAATTGTTGTATCATGAAAGTTACTGCTTTTTACTAAAGACCTTTGATTAGCCAAACTTCATTGTTGCGAATCAGAGAAAGATGTACTGTAGTGCTGCGTGCAATGCGAATTATGTGATTTTCTTGTTTTGGACATACGTGTTTGCTCCGTGGAGCGAGGCGTCCAACAATGCGATAGGCATTTTTAAAATTTTTCCATTATTGAGTCGACAGAGGAGTTGCGGGACGGCAATCGCCGAGAGCACATGGGCTTTGGGGAAGGCGTCGTAAATTTTCAAGTTGGAATTTTGTTTGACGCCACGGTTGCATTTGCTAAGGAGATAGTTGCAAAATAGTCGAAGTATCTATCCCTGATCGTCACCAACTGGCGAGTCCCGATTCAGCTACCACCAGCGGGCCATCACAGTCGCCGTCCCTCGTAGCAGCCGTTCCCGGAGGAGGTCCTGTCCTGTCACTGCGGGGCTGCTTGAACGCGATCGTGTGGGTGGACCGCACTTCCTGCCTGCACCTGACCACTTGGCCAGGCTGGTTACCGGAAAGGATCGGTCGTTCCTGGCACGCTACGTGAGCGAGCGGATCGAAGTTCGATCTGTGGACTGCGCCACAACATAGCTAATAAGGTGAAATTGTTACAATACATTTATTTATCGCTAATTATGACATTGATCACGAATATAACAATTTCGTTGTCATCATACTTCGTGTGCTAACGTGAGTACAGGGACCGAAAGCTTCTGTAAAGTGAAGAACCCATAGATAAGTGAATATAACTTTCATATCACTAGTGGGAGAAAAACTTGTTTGTGAGAATAGAATATGTTTTGGGAAGTGATATTTGTTTTGCCTTAATGATAAGTGTTAATTTTAGGGTTGCATTTTTTCTTTGTCTTTGGCGTGGTAGAGGTATCTCCCTTGATCGCAATCATATCTTTAAGTTGAGCGCATTGACTCCGATCAGTTGGCACGCTTGCGCCCTCTGCGCATGTGCATCAATAGTCACATAAACAGCTGACTTGATTAATTTATATTATTGTGTTCAATAATAGACATTAATGTTTTAGATTATTCCTGATAATGTGTTCCAAACCAGCTGGTATCAGGATCACTCTTATTGTCACTTGGTTTGCGGGTCGATGCTAATTAGTACGGTGACGCCCGCAGGTATAAAGTAGAATAGTAATAATAATTCACACAAAATAATTCTCTTTCATATTTTGTAACTTGGCTACCTTGCTCTACCTTCCGCATCCCCCATTTTCAATTCCCTTCCTAAGCTATTAAAAGGGAGTTGCCTGTTTCAAGATCACCCTCATGTAGCCTGTTACCCACCCAAAAAAATGAGGGTAACTATTAATTGTAAATCTTTAATAATTTACTTCCAGATATAATTTTACGAATTAGAAACCAAGATATTTTGTTGTAATTCTTCTACTGCAATTTCCTTATCCTCGCTACGTTCACGAATGCTTTTAAAAGAATCCGGGGTATATTGCAAAAAGAATTCACGCCCAAATGTGAGTAATTTCTCATTGCGGGTGAGATGTTATAATATATATATATATTGTAATATACTTTTTAGGGTATAAAACATTAATTAATCAATAGAACAAATTTTAATCAATTTTAAAATTTTTCATTTATTAATTTAAAGTGATTACATGGGCTAAATCTCAGGGGATTTTGGGTCTCTCGAGAGATGGAGTATGCAGTAGCTGAAAATAGAAAAAAATCATTAAATATTATTTAATCAGAGCAATGAGCAAGTTTCACAGCTTTTTTAATAACTTACCCACAATTACTGGGCGTACAAACATCCACCTCTCGAATGTTTGCGCGTCTCTCTGGCGTCTTGCAGGATTTTTATCGATGAAGGTAGTAGGAACCAGATCCGCAACTCATCTGCTTCCTCGAAACATCTAACGTCTCTGCCCATCTCTCACAGCATATGCTCTCGTCCGTCCTCTCCTCCACTCATCTGCCTTCTGACCACGTCCGTCCTCTCCTCCACTCGTCTCAATTCTGACCCCGAGCCACCCATCGGCTCCCCTTTTAAATCCTCCGACGGGAATTCCCCTTCATAGGTCTATTTCACAAAATTTCGGGGTTCCCGCCCTCATTTTTTTTACACACGTTCGGCGGGGGTCTCCCGCGGGGGTTCACCATCGTTTTTTTAACACACGCTCGGCGGGATTCTACCGCCTGGAATCACCATCTTTCAACCGACTAGACATTGTTGTTGGCCGAACTGCGCCTCATAACGCCACAACGTTACAAAATCCCCCTTTTTATCACATTGCCCCCGATCAATTTTAATAAAATTTTACAAAAAAATTTTTGAGAAATTTATCTCCATATTTTATCTTTAACCCCCTTGCTCATTCTTTACAATCATTTTTGTGCTCGGAGAAATTACAAATTAATCAAATTGATTGAGAACCCTTTTCCACTTAATTTTAAAATAATCTTTCCTATTGATTTAGACTTAAAACCATTTATTAGCTAAAATTGGATAGAATTTCAGGTTAACACGTGGCTTACATAAACTTACACATGTTTGCCTGGTTCCCCCCATTGATAAAATAAAATCCTGTTATGAATTATAAATTATTTAAATTTACCCGCTCACAGGAACGAAACTTTCAGCTTGCCAGGATTGAGAAACTTGGCATCACAGTTCATTATTCACATGCCATCAAATATGTTTACAACAACATTATATGGCTGAACTGCCCTCTAACATCATCCCTCAAACAAAAACAATCCTCAATGTGGCTCCATGTTTTCCTTCCTGTGACATTTATCAAAACCCCAAATGTAAAATGTTCAGAAGCTAAATTTTTATTCCTAAATAATACTGCTACTTATCCAACAATAAAAAACTAAAATAGCTTGTTAGCCCCCATACCATATTTAATTACCCAGCAATACAATTAATCAAAATAACAAACAATACCAAGTAAAACAACACATAGTGTCCATGACCTCACAAAGGTTCTTATTTATTCAACTGAAAACGGAGATAGTTATGAAGAAATAGAACACTGAAAATATAAATAAGTGTCCTATTAGCTCGGAGTTCCCATGGTTGCAAATCATGAAATTATCACAGACCGATAATTCTCCTAGGAGATTGGATCTCATCCATACTGCACTATTCCCTTCGTTTGAAATAGGGCACTAAATTATACAAATTAAACGTTCTAATAGGTCCTCCTTTTTCATCTTGAATGTCATAGTAATTACTTCCCCCTTTTTTAATAATTACATACGGACCCTGATATATTGGCAACAATTTTGCTGTGATTTTTTTAGCTGAACATGGTACTCTCAAACACTTTACTAGTACCAGGTCCCCCACCTCAAAATCCATTGTTCTACACTTTTGATTCTCTCTCCTTCTTTCTCCTCCCTTTTCCAAATTTTCTTTTACCTTTGTCTTCATTATATCATAGTCCCAATCTATATCACCAATAGGATAGTCTATTAACTGTTCAATAGGTACCCGTATCTGTTCCCCTTTTTGAATTTCTTCGGGTATCTGTCCTGTCGCTGTGCTATATCCTTGATTAATGTAATTTTCAACTAATTTCAAATATCTTCCCCAATTCTGATGCTTATTTATACATAAAATTCTTAACATGACTGCAATCGTTCTCATATATCTCTCAGATGGATTACTCTGTGGATGCCTAATTGAGGTGAACCCTACTTTTATACTCATTCCCTTTAGTTCCTGTTTCCACCTATGGTTATCAAACTGTTTCCCATGGTCTGAAATTATTCTACTTGGTTTATTTTCCTCCTGACAGTATGTTTTTACTGCCTTTAAACACGTGACCGTATTTGCTACCTTTAAACCAAATAGCCTGACGAACTTTGAAAATGCGTCCAGGATAACCAGAATAAAGCAGAACCCATTGTAACCTTTTGTTAGAGGCCCCAATATATCCAAATAAACCAATTCTCCCTTACTTTCAGGTACCACTGTTATAAACCTTCCTTCAAAAGTGATGTTCCTATGCTTGCTCATTTGGCATAAATGGCAAGATCTTATGTAATCTTTCGTGTTTCCACTCATCCCTCTCCAGTGTACAGTATTTCTTAACATTTTAATCGTTTTTGTAAACCCCGGATGTCCCTGCCGATCATGGAAGAATTCTAATACTATTGTTATACATGCCTTTGGAATTTCCATTATCCACCCTTTTCTTGATTTTTTGTTGTACCTAAAAACTAACCCTTGTTCTATTTTGTATCTACAGTTCTCTCCCACAACGGCATTTAAATCTTCCCCATATAAATTTCTGATCTTTCTTATTATTTCTGATATCCTTTCATCTTCCTTCGTTGCTTCTATTAATTTCCTCTTAATGTCCCTTTCTCTAGTTCCTAAATTTGCAATTATCGCTACATTGTCTTTTTCCTCACTTTCCTCAAACAGATCTTTATTCCTACTTAAATAATCCGCTGGTGCATTTTCAGTCCCCTTTACATGTTTAATGATCAGGTTGTAACCCTCTAAAGCTAATGCCCATCTCCTAATTCGTGCATTACTATGTTTACATTCACGCATATAGGTTAAAGCCTGGTGGTCTGAATACAGATACACTGTCTGTCCTAGGATATATTGTCTAAACTTTTCAACTGCATATACTACTGAAAGGAGTTCTATCTCTGTAGTAAAATAATTTTTTTCATACTCTTTTAGACCCCTGCTTGCCAAGCTTATAATCCCTTCTCTTCCTTGATCATCAACTTGTCCCAAAATTGCTCCAATCCCATATCCACATGCATCACACCTAATGATAAATGGTTTAGTGAAATCTGGATGTTCCAACACTACATATTTTTTAAAAGCTAATTTGACTTCTTCTAAAGCCTTGTCCTGCTGTTGCCCCCATCTAAACTTATTCCCCTTTTTTAACAGATCATAAATAGGTCCTAAAATAATTGCAATTTTTGGTATAAATTTTCTGTAGAAGTTCAAATATCCTAATAATCCCCTTGTTTCCCGTGGATTTCTAGCCCTTTTTTTATTTATTGAACCCTCTACTTCCTTGTCCCTCTTTTACCTTTGTATCTATCCTTTTCACAATCACCCCTTTCTCAGACTTCATCTTCTTTTCTAACTTATTTTTCTCCAAATCAATTCTATTCAATAGTTCCCCTTTTTGTTTCCCTATACTATCTTTCGTTGTCTTCCTTATCTCTCTTCCACATCTCTATCATGTTCATTTTCCAAATTTATTTAGTTTGTCATTTATCTTATTCGTTTCCTTCTTTATTACCTCATTTTTTTATTTACTCCCCTTTAAATTGTACACTAAACTGTTTCCAATTATTGTCTATCTTCTCAGTCATTTTCTCTACATTATTCCTTACATTCTATTCTAATTTTTGCCATACTCTTATCAACTTTTTCTCCCAACCTATTATTTTCTTATTTCATCTCGTCCATTTTCTTATTATTTTCTAATTTCATCTCATCCATTTGCTTATTATTTTCTAATTTCATTTCAGCCAAATTTTTATGAAAATTTTCTCCCATATTATCCATTTTATTACGCAAATATTTCATCAGCATCTCTATATCCACGCTCTTCTTTGCTTATCACTCTTTTCCCCTATGACATTCGTAATATCACTTTTGCTGACTCTACATTTTCTGTCACTGATTCTTGCCTCTATTACTTTCATCAAACATTTCGTTTAAACCGATCACTTCCTCGGATTCCAAATTTTCAACCTGTGCACACTGAAATTCTAGTTCCTGCGAATTTTCCATATTAATCACACGTTTTTTACTTCTAAGAAGCATATATAAAACAATATCACAAAATATTAATTAAAAACACATGTATTAATTTTTATAAGCACGAAGATTGCGTACTTGTGGAAATTGCACAGTAAAAATTACGAAATACAGAATTTAAATTTTAACCGAGAGGAACACGAAAGAAAGCAAAACAAAAAAAACTATAACTCTAAATTTTGGAAAGATTAACTTTTACAAAAATAGCTTCTGCAGTACTTCACCCTCGAGAGAGATCGTATGCTCACCCGGTTGGGCGCCAAAATGTAATATACTTTTTAGAGTATAAAACATTAATTAATCAATAGAACAAATTATAATCAATTTTAAAATTTTTCATTTATTAATTTAAAGTGATTACATGGGCTAAATCTCAGGGGATTTTGGGTCTCTCGAGAGATGGAGTATGCAGTAGCTGAAAATAGAAAAAAAATCATTAAATATTATTTAATCAGAGCAATGAGCAAGTTTCACAGCTTTTTTAATAACTTACCCACAATTACTGGGCGTACAAACATCCACCTCTCGAATGTTTGCGCGTCTCTCTGGCGTGTTGCAGGATTTTTATCGATGAAGGTAGTAGGAACCAGATCCGCAACTCATCTGCTTCCTCGAAACATCTAACGTCTCTGCCCACCTCTCACAGCATCTGCTCTCGTCCGCCCTCTCCTCAACTCGTCTGACTTCTGCTCATCTGCTCGGACCACGTCTTTCCTCTCCTCAACTCGTCTCACTTCTCATCACGTCCGTCCTCTCCTCCACTCATCTGCCTTCTGACCACGTCCGTCCTCTCCTCCACTCGTCTCAATTCTGACCCCAAGCCACCCATCGGATCCCCTTTTAAATCCTCCGACGGGAAATCCCCTTCATAGGTCTATTTCACAAAATTTCGGGGTTCCCCGCCCTCATTTTTTTACACACGTTCGGCGGGGGTCTCCCGCGGGGGTTCACCATCGTTTTTTTAACACACGCTCGGCGGGATTCTACCGCCTGGAATCACCATCTTTCAACCGACTAGACATTGTTGTTGGCCGAACTGCGCCTCATAACGCCACAATACCACAAAATCCGCGTTTTTTATTACAATATATATATATATATATTGTGATAAAAAGGGGGATTTTGTAAGGTTGTGGCGTTATGAGGCGCAGTTCGGCCAACAACAATGGATAGTCGGCCGAAAGATTGTTTTTCCCCGCGGGGAAGGCCCGCTTTGCCTGTATAAAAAATGACGATGGTGAACCCCCGCGGGAAAAATGAGGGCGGGGAACCCCGAAATGTTAAGAAATAGGGGAAGTCCCGCCAGAAGCTTTATAAGGGAAGCCGATGGGTGGCTCGAGATCAGACGGCAGTAGAGATCAGAGAGAGAGTAGAGACCCGAGAAGGGAGGCGAGTGCATCAGACCACAGAAGGGAGGCGAGTGGATCAGAGTGGGGCGACCAGACCAGATCAGACCCGAGAGGACGTGGCTCGACCCCAGAAGGCAGGCGAGTGATCAGACCGCAGAAGGGAGGCGAGTGGAGCAGAGCGCAGAAGGCAGGCGATATCCAGAGAGCAGATATCCAGAGACGCACAAACATTCGAGAGGTGGATGTTTGTTGGGCCAGTAATTGTGGGTAAGCGATCTAAAATTTGTGAAACTTGCTCATTGCTCTGAATAAAATTAACATTCAATTATTTTCTTTCTATTTTCAGCTGATGCATACTCCATCTCTTGAGAGACCCAAAATCCCCTGGGATTAAGCCCGTGTCTTCACTTAAATTAATAATCAAAATTATTAAAATTGATCTTATTTGTATTTTAAATTAATAAATGTTATATATACAAAAAAAAGTATATTACAATATATATATATATATATTATTCATCTGTTCCATGTTATCATTATTTAAGTAATTGGGTACGCAAATTCTAGAAAAAAATACTAGAAAACATCCACTGAACTCAACAAATATAAATTAAAAGGTGTCACAAATACTAGAATTTATTATATTTTTATATACTATCGATATATACATATTTTTCTAAATATAGTTATACGCAACCATAATAGCATTGCACTTGATTAATAAATGAATATATTGTAGTTATCAATACATATTTTAATTACAATTGTTAAATGAAATAGATGCAAGTCCCAATGTAATAGTAATTAAAATATGTATCAAGAATTACAATATATTCATTTATTAATCAACATTGTGGTGTGCGTTTGCATCCCACACATATATTCATATATTAAAAGAATAAGTTCCCGTTTTATATTAATTTTGTATATATAAGTATATAGATAATTGTAATGAAGGGGGTTAGGCTGTTTATTAAACCGACGACAAGCAAGTAAGATCGCGTTTGATTAGCATTAAATTAATGTCCAATTGACTATTTTGATATAAATCTGTACCACTTATGGTAGGTCAGTCCTTGGGACAAAGGCCTGAGTTAGCGACAAATATCCGGTTGCTACAATAAAGCTCAGTCCATCCCAAGAATCATAAGGGACGACAGACCTGCTTCTCAGGCCATCTTGGGGAGAAAGTTCACACACCCCGCCAGGCATAAAAAGGCGGGGCAGACACTTATATGTATATACATGGACAATCATTAATAGAAGATAGGATAGAGTGGACTGGAGTGGAACACATTACGTTTTGAGAGATATTAGAGATTACATTACGCTATTGAGGAATAGTGGACGTCAATAAGAAAAATAAATTATGCTCAAGATGAGATGCAGCGGAACACCGTCACCACCAGACCGAAGAAGAGATACAGTATCATCACCGTATCCAAATCTACAAGTCTGTCATGTACAAGATTATGTTCATCGCCCCTGGCTTGATTGAGCAATTAAAAATTTTCGATGCCCACTTTTTGTTGAAACCCACATATGCTCATTATACTCTTGACCTCCGTTGAGTTTTTAGTAAGCAGCCGGCCCTAAAGTTAAATAATGTAAATATGATTAACATTTAATTTCATAAATGTTCACTTTTTATATACAAAACTCCAATTTATAAATAATAATTAAATAATCGCCTTGTCACCACAATATATACATATATATTAAAAGTTTATTTCATGTTTGTAATAAGAAATAAAGTGTATTTTTGTTGCTGCCATTCCTAACGGCAACACATACGTGATTTGAGTTGCTGAATTGCAGCGTGACGTGCGCAATTGGACGAGATGCAGTTTGTTGGTGCTTGTATCAAAGCCTATTGCGATCCATTTCCACGAAAGTGACAGTATTGTCATTAGAAAATCGGAGCTGCAAGTTAAAATAAATTGTCAAAATATACTTTGTCGTTTCCGAGAACTGTCTTTCCCACCTGATGCTAGTTCTATATACTCTACGTTCTCCATCTTAGGTCCATTTTACTGCACTGAGAAATTTGTTTTTCTACCATCTGTTATTTATGTTATTTTATGCTAAAAGCCGTAATTATTTAATCAAAAACATTTATTCGATTTTTTATAATCTTAGGGCGATTTATAATCCAATTGTTATTGTCGTTAAACGTTTAACTTTTCCACCATGGTATTCCCTCCACAAAATTAAATCATATTTTAAGTAAATGTAAATTCACGTATTGCTTTATCACTTCAAGCCGAAGATAGGCCTAGTTGTGGTGAGATAGACTCAATAAAAGAAATATTTTTATGGGAAATATTTTTCCCATTATTTTTAATATAATAAATTAATTAAATAATTAATTATTGGGGTTATCAGATTTTCATGACCTGTAAATTGCTTTTACTGTCATCAGCAATTTTCATACCGCGTATTACAGCTTTAAGTCGTAATTCATACACAAACCATTATCTCTGCCTTTATCAATTTATTTTATAAAGCCGTAAGTAGTTAATTGCCAACCTCCTGTGGTGTAGTGGCTAGCCTCTAGTTGCTGTCTCACAACCCAGGGTCCCGGGTTCGAATCCTGGCATGGGCATGGTTGTTCGTGTTGTCATGGTCACGGAGACTGGGGTTAAGATTGATGAAGATTCGATACGCTGACCACGTGTCACTCCATTTTCGGAATGTGTCATGAAAGATGACAGTCCGCAGTCGTCCTGGTAGGCAAAGACCCGAATGCGGGCTAGAATGCCATAGGACGAAGCAGTTATTTCCTTCCAAAACTTAATATACCCGTCAGCAAAATAAATGATGATTTTGAATAGCTAAATCAACATTTCTTTCTCGTATTAATTTGGTCACTGCTGGTCGAATATTCTTGAAGCAGGGATTGCTCAGTAATAATATAATATTTTTATGTAAAAAGTAAACAAATTTCCTTCCTTTGATTTTCTTAATATTTAATAAACAAATTAAATTACTTTTTATTAACGATAGTTATATTGTCCTCGTCTTCTTTTTTTTGTGTAGTCTGTAGGGCACGAGAGATTTTTACAGTTCCTGCTGCTTGCTTGGGGCTAAAGTTATGTCTGGGGTCTGGGCTTGCTCAGCGGCTCGAATTGTACCGCCTTACCGAACGCTCTTGACGTAGCCAGTTCAACCGCGAAAACATACAATTATATTGGAACATTGAAGTGAGCGGAGCCGCTCTAACTACCTGTCCCTTGCCGCTTGCCGTTCACCGCTCATATCGTACCCTAGGCCTTATTCGATCGGGAGCGGAGCGATGGTCAGTCCGCGGTACTCAGCAGTTGAATGGCAGCTGTAAAAGTGGTCATTCTGTCCCTAGTTCAGAGCGAATGGTAGATCGATCCTCGGAAGGAGTCGTCCCGAGCGGCCCTTCTTTTAGAAATAGTTAACGTCCAATCACACTGATTACCTCATTGGCTATCAGAACTACTTCCTCAAATGTTCAACAAAAACAATAATTGCTATATCGTCTGCGAAGGTAATCATTTTCTTTCTGAGTTGGGGGTGGGGGGGTGACTATAGACGTTGAAAGTCATCATTCAGAACCTCAAAGAAACCACCAGAGTTTACATATTTTTCCATTCCGGTGTCTGTATTGTAAATGAGAGTTACTCACTATCTTTATGATGTATTAGTAGCTGCGACATTCGTAGTGGCACCAGGATTTGCTGTTCTTATATATGTATGTGTTTTTGGTATCTGTATATATTCCGGGGTAATTTAGACACAATTTTACACGTCCTCCTTGTGGTCCGGGAAGAAACACTGTCAGGTTAAGACACAATCAACAACACTGTGAAAAAGGTGGAACGGGAGAATATATTAAAGGATTTTCCTCTAATAAAAGTTTTCGGGGTCATATAGGTTGATAGTTTTCCCCCGACGTTTGTGTATAATTTCAAACCCATTCACCATGAGAGGAAAATAACTTATTAGGTAAGGTTGGAGCGGATTTTCGGAAAAATAACGCAAAAACAACTGAGATTGGTCAATATTCCGGAGAATCGAGTTTACTTGTCATTCCTCAAGTAACGTAAGTTGTACTTCAGCCTGAGAGTGGGGGTGGAATGGAAGCAGTGAAATGTTATGTGATGGGGCTCTTGACTTCGACATTAAATGTATCAATACTCTAGGGAAATAAATGATAATTTAAGTTTTAAGTAAAATAATATTGAGTTTTCACGGTTTATATTAGAAGTGAATCGAATGATTAATTAATTGTTGGGATGTTTAAAGAAAATAAAGAAACGATTTAAAATGTACAGTAAATTCGAGTTAAGCTTCAGCTCGCAGAAAATGGAGTTATTTATACAATAGGGCTTTTGAGGACAAAGGTTCAAATAGCGGGACATCGAAGGAAAAACACTCAGTTGAGTACTTTACCCAGCCTGGATTTAGGTCAGACGATGTCTTGGCCCTCATATGCGGTGTTATTGGTCAGGTCAAGTCACAGAAATTTGCCAGGTGTCGTGGTGGTTAACAGAAACAAAGCAGGAGTGCATATATCGCACCATTATGAGTTTATTGCGTTGGAGAGAAAATTAACTTCTTCTCTCCCTTTCGCAGTTTCACAGTGATTATACACTCCGTTCTCGGTTCCAGGACTAGACTGTATCATCAGCCACGATCTCCTTTTTATTTTCAAAATCGTTGTCACCTAAAGAAGATGGTCGCTTCTGCTCGTGACTGTTCCTTAACTAACCGGCTTTCCCAAATTTATTGCTCCTTGTGTCTGAGAGGTTTTCGTCTTCCACTCTGGGAGAAAAATATCCATTTACGATTTCTCGCCATACTAAAATTAAAATCATTGGGCCAAACATTTAGTTAATTCAATATATTCTCAATTTTGTCTTAGTCGGAAGCAGACGATTTTTCTAACACCAAATACATAAAAAAATATGCATATATATTGCAGCGCAGTATGACCCTCCCCAATTTTATTCGAATTCGTGGAATTTTAGTGATATAAAATTTCAGAAAGAACATTTTAACTGGCGATAGCTAGATAATAAGGGTTTTTCCCGGTTCCAGGCTGGTGGTTGGGAGACATGCCTGTCTGCGTATTTATAACTTCAAGCTTGTGTTTGCGTGAAAGAGCATTCACCTTGCAAATTTTCCGAAGGACGCTGTTCCCTGTGTCAAGGACAATTTCCCGCGCCCGACTAACGACTCACGACGATTGGCGGAACAAACGTCACGTGCGATAGCGTTTTTCCTTGGAGTATGGATATATGGAGATGAGCTAAAAGGCGAGAAGTTGAGAAGTCGAGGAGACAGAGTAGCAGTATGTTGTAAGGCGTTGAAAAGGTGAGGAGGCAGAGTAAGTGCAGTGCAAGACGATGAGAAGGCGAGGGAGGAGAGATGGAGAGTTGATCAGGACGTGGAAGGGAGGAGAAGTTTGAGAGTCGAACAGATTTTGAAAGGGAGGAATATGCTGCTGGAGTGTGCAACAAGAGTTGAAAGCGAGCCGTGAATTGTTACTCTTCAGTGGTAAGGTGTTAAGAACAGGTAAGCTAAAGGTAAGAAAGGAAAAACTGAGTTTTCCTCATTCATCTGCAGTACGAGTTCGTCCCACTTTCCGCAACCAGAGAGAAGGTCAACAATTCAACCAGAAGGAACCTGCATAAAACTCGAATGAAGATAAACCAGGTTCGTAAAGTGAACGAAATCTCTACTTCACGTGGTCACCCCAATGAATAATTAACACTGAGATTTAAAAATCGTCTCCTTGAATTTATTTATTTGTAATAGCGCGCATGGTGCCTTTTAAAATGGTTGTCTTTTTTATGTAAATAAAATTATTCTATCATTCCCTTAAAGTGATTTCATTAATTAATTAAATTAATACCCCAAGTATACATATATAAAAGTAAATATATAAGAAAAAACGTAAAACTTTCGGTAATTATACAGAAGCACATTACAGTAATAACACGAAATCAACTACGATTCGAGTATATTCAATGGTTATTGAAGTCGTTGAGTATTCAACACCGGGTTATAATACTTCAATACATGGGCGACGGTAGGCATCCAGCTGGTTTATATAATAAAATTGACTTTATTATGATTTGTATATAAATCTATACGAGTATGGTACTCTTGTTGGTTTATAAATTTAATTGGGAAGGGGGAGAATTTTGTTGAGCTATGTAATGGATAAAAATATATAAGTTTTAGATTTAAATCAACTGAAAGTTAAGAAACAATAACTAATAATATAAGATTAACAAATAAAAATATTATACTTGAATTTAAATTGCCCCTAGCTAAATTAATCGGGAAGATGAATATATTTTGTCTCTGGGAAATATTCAATACTAGTGGGTAAATTAGGAAACCATGCATGGCGGTGAGAACACTTTAAACAGAAACGACCAGAGGCGAAAAACAGAAAGGTGGGTACAACATTAAGGCGCGATCGGTTATTCGTGACGTCTTTGCTGGCTGGTCTGCTGGTGACACCCAAGCGTCGGATGTAGACTGCACATCGACTAATCACCCGTAACACATGAATTTTACAAGACTCTCCTATATGAATTAGAAAGAAATTGAATCCAGAACATGACTGAATGAATGAAAATGAACGAAATAATCTGAATGTATGAATGACTAAATGAATCCGGAAAAAGTTCTCTCTCCAATGTGTTTGTTTACATGGGATGACAACATGGATTCCTCTCTTCGGCAATTCTGGACTTCTCCAGCCTCGTACAATGGGATAATACCGAACATTAATGTTCCGGTCATGGCCAATAAGGTGACTCTAATTTGTTTTTGAAATAACCAATCGCGTTCAATCATGGTCCCGATTCGTCTAGCCTGTTACATTAAATACACGTTATCTACATAGTAATTATTTGATACTAAACAAGGATTAATTTTGATGTGATACGCAATCCCGTACCATACGCGTAAAGCAATCTAGCCAAATTTCGTATACATGTTCCCTTTGAGCTGTAAATGAACCTGGCATATTATTTAACGAATAAGAAACAGACTATTATTTTTCCTGTAAGTCTATTTTGTAGTTGTTGCAGACAGTTAACTGTCAGTAATTTCCTTCTTAATAATAACAACTGGTGTACTTTCGCTATCATAACCTGTAAATTTAAGCAGTGCTGTAAATAATGCAATATAGCTCAGCTACGATTGTCATTATTGTATTTGCCTATATGAATACGAAAGACACGTGTGATCTCTAAAATACAAATTATTTTGAGAAAGCAAGGTTAGCAACAGGTCGATGGCCCCTGAGGCGCCGTCTGGAAAAGCTTGGGGCGCCGCGACGTCGCTCTTCCCGGCGTTATGCGCCAAACACACACAACCCGCAACGTAGCTCCGACGCCTTTACAATTAGCTGATTGACATGCAGGTCCAATTTAACGCGGCATTTAACTACAAATTAGAATTACGTTTATTACTACTTTATGTGCTATTTTCTTAAACATAGTACACGTGTATATATTAAAATAATCATAATTGAGCTTTCTTTTTTTATTTATAAATTTGAAATCTCAGTTGAAAGTTCTTAAAAAATACAATATGACATTACAAAAAATATTTACAGAAAAACTATAGAAAAGATTAATGTCAAACAAAGTGAATCCGCAATGTAAATATAAGTTCGGATATCGTCGATATTGAAATGTTACTCTAGATAAGAATTTAGATCACCTTAAGTTATAAAAACTAAGAGCGAGCAGGTTTTTGAAAACTTCGGTGAGGGAAAATGAATGGCTTTGAACAACTAACATGAAAATTGAACCAATTTAGTAGAGGATCAGTCACCTATCAATATTTTACATAGTGAACTTAGGTTCAATTATCACACTACATATAGTGGTCGAGATTTTTCCAGCCTGGTCCTTTAAGTGAATACTTTGATTTTAAGAGTGTGGCAACAACAGGAAAGGTGAAGAGAGGTATCAATCAAGGCTCTATCGCTTTAACTTAAAAATGTCAACATCCTATAAAGTTTATATATGTGCTTCATCTGTGATATTCAATAATTGAAATTAACTAATCGACTGTTCTTAGCTGTTCCAATGGTATAGTCAAAACTGTTCAAAGAAATAGTACTTTAAGTTCAAATAATTATGAAATGGCGATTATGGCTATTGACGTCAACCAATATCTCGGTGTTGGCAAAGGACGAAGTTAACACCTTCCGCAATATATGGTATTCATTTCGAAATTAATGTAGTATGTCTTAAGACAGGGATCTGCAACCTTCATATTCTAAAGGCCTTTGTTGTTTCCTTCTCTAAGTCGCAAATTTATCTCATACCAAAGTACTATAGTTAAACGCAAAGTTAATTCCGTGCAACTAATTCAATATTTTCAAATCCATGGAGCATTTAGTTACTATGAGCAACATGAGTATGCGTGGAAAAAGTTAATACGTCACTCTCGTATTAAAACCCGTAGAAAATTATTAATTATGAATCGTACTTTGTATCATTCATCAACAGACTTTTTGCGGAAAATGTTTAGATATGTCAAGAGTTTTAAAGTTAGCAATATCAGTTGTTAATTATGGTAGATCACACACCCTCAATCATCATTCCGAGAGTTTAAAGGATCATGTTGCTCAATAATTTACATTTGCTTTAAAGAAATTTAAGCTTTGTACTGTAAATCTATAACTGTGATCATTTCATACATCAGAATAAATACGAAAAGGTTTCCATTGAGTTTCTATTCAATTCAATCTTCTCCAACCTTATTTTCAATCACAATAATTTTATTCATTAATGTTTCAGAGTTTTCGATCAAAGATCATATTCATTAGCTTTTTTGGAAATACGTGTTACATGTTATTGATCATTAAATACAACATTATCAAAATTATTTTAAATTAAGATAGTACTTAAATGGTACATAAGTACATAAGCAACTAAGGTAATATAAATTATCAAAATTAAATTAACTTAATTAAAATTCGCACACAAATACATATTAAAAATTATTTAATGTAATAAAACATTGAACGCAAACAAAAATGAAATAACGTTGAATACATACGATTATTCTATATACATTAATTAACATACATAATTAAGATCATATGAATGTGGGACCACAGAATTTACTTTTAAAAAGAATCCTTCGAACCACATCAATAAATCGTTAACAATACGTAAGAATAGAATTGTTAACAATCACTGAAATAATGTAGTATATAAAATTCCATGTAACAACTGTAAATAATAGTATATTGCATATACGACTAATGAGATAAAACCTAGAATGCATAATCATAAATTGACACTTTAAGCTAAATCTAAAAACAAGACACGTGAAACAAGAACAACATTATTTTAATTTTGATAAGGTAGATATTTATACCCAATTAATGATATAATAAAATATATGTACATAAATAGTACTGTTAATTACATAAGTTAAGGAAATGAAATATGTTGATAAATCTAATATAAATTATCCTAGAAGACTATAATCGTATAATTGATAAAAATTATAAACTCACCTACCGATTTCATCTTTGATGTTGTTTAGTATAATTACACGACACGGCTCTATTAACATTATGAAAATTGTTTTAGATAATTAATGAAATAATTGTAAGATAGAAGAACATATATTGAAAAACAGGTAATGTACCAAGAGAGCGTGGGCTTTCCCGGTGTATATTATTCATGAACAATTCTCGGGTTTTCAACCGGGTAAGTATAAAGTTTGAACACGACGTTTCCATGGCTTGCTCTGCCATCTTCTTCAGGTGAAGAAGATGGCAGAGCAAGCCATGGAAACGTCGTGTTCAAACTTTATACTTACCCGGTTGAAAACCCGAGAATTGTTCATAAAGGTAATGTACCATTAATATATTAAATTTAAATGCATCATGTTATTCCAGTAAAGCCAATTGTAGTCTAAAAATGTTTGCTAAATTATTAAATCGACTACTTTATTTCATTTTAATTTGAATAAATTTATTAACCTAACCTTTTGGGGCTACGGAACACTTGGCGGTCAAAATGCACACCAGTTACCAAGGACCGAACAAAGAACCAGTAAAGACACCGACTGTGAAACTGATTAGAAACCACTGGACAGTTGATGGTCATAAATCTGTCTGTTGGATAAGCTTTGATCTAAAAGTTTTGACACGTCTGGAACATTCCCACGCAAAGTACATTTACCCTAGTGCGCGACTCTCCGCGATTTTGGGGAAACACGTGTGAACCCCACTTAATTTGGCTGAATTTGTGGGTAATTCATGCTGCAGAATACATAAAATGTTTTCAATGTTTATGGAAAAGGTTGAATTTGTTTGGTGTTGTTAAAGTTGAATGAAGAATTCAAAGAGAGTTGGTTAATGGAATTTCATAATTTAAGCGGCGGACGGTAGTTGTTGACAATTTGTTGAGAAGTTAGGAGGAGGAGTTCAGAAAGAGCAATTGAAGTATGATAAAGAATTCATATAAGGCAAAGGTTAATAAAATTTAAAGACGTTATTTAAATTTTTGAGTGGACGTGAAAATACCAGGTGGTAGAAGGGACCAGGTTTTCAGATGGATTTCAAAGGCGTCGGTAGCTTTGCCAGAAGCTTTGTTGGTTCAATGTTCCAGTGGCGTTGATGGTAACGTACAAATGAACTATAAATTCCTGAAAGCCGTCAACTAAATGCCACAGTGACCATCGCCACCAACAATTAGTGTTCGGCTCTTGAATATTAATAAAAAACTATTGTGAATGAAAATAAGATTTTCTTTGTATTTGTATCAGCAGAAAGAATCAATACGCTGACCACGTATCACTCCAAATTTGACATTTCTCATGTAAGATGACAGTCCGCAGTCGATCCGGTAGGCCAAGGCCATAGGAGTGGGGGGAGCAACTAATCGAATGCAGTTAATTTTTTATGTTTACTGTGTTACTATCGGCCCAGTCCGAAAACGTGCTGATGTAGTATGTGCGTTAACCCAACTTTCCTAGATTGTAATTGTGAGGGAGAAATTTGTCAAGTAGCGAACAGATTTATAGAAGTATCCAACCGCCGTAAAGACTTTGGTGTAACGTTCAGTCAGGACTTATGATGGGTAAACTTGTAAATTCAGAGCCAACAAACGATGGAAAGCACTAAACAATAACGAAGGGTTTTAAAGAAAAGCATGTTGGGACCCGTATAGGATTGAACACATTCTGCCAGTGTACATAATTCATAAAATGACATTAGAAGTATCTTGAAGACTTGGAGAATATGAGAACATAGAGGGAAACAGGCTAGACTTTGTGCACACAACAACGAACTGGCATGGAGAAATATGATTGGTTTCCTTTTACCTTCTAATTACTCTTCTAAACGGGATCTCTCGTGAAAGATTAGACAAAGGAAACTAATATAGGAAACTTTTAATTTCTAAACAGACAGACCTGCCCAAAGACTTTGAATCAATTAAAAAGATTAACTATTTAAGATAGAAATAAATATAATAATAATAATTGTGTTAGTATTAAAAAAACTGAGTGAAGTTGACTGCAAAATGACGTAAAATTTCAGAAAGGGTATGGCCCTTTATATAATAATAAAATTATTCAGTCATTACAGTGAAGTGGAAGGGGTAAGGTGCAGAGAACGGTAGGACACTATTATTAGACATTGAATCCGCTCGTTCCATATTTAGAACGATTTCAGTATTTCTTTACTAAAATTTAGAACGATTTCAGTATTTCTTTACTAAAATTTTTTGTAATTGTCATTTCCATACTTTGCCACTTTAACTAATTCATATTGTTAAAAAGGAACTTATTAATAACTACGACCATAATAATTATTTTAAATTATTTAAAGTTAAGGTCATACTAATATCTCTAAATGAACTAAAATGGATCTTAAATAACATTGTAAATAAACATTTTAAAGATAAATTTTAATTATTAATTCATTATGACGTCTAAACTGTAACTTAAAAATCGATTCTCTACACGGATGACACAAATGTAATTATTGCAGATAAAAACTTCGATAATCTGATTAAGAAAGTAGTCAACGCTCTGAATGGTCTAAGACTAAATTAGTTGATTTTAGTGCTGATGCTAGTAATAGACCCGAAGACAACTTCTCAGCTAATGCACCTTTCCTCGGCCTTCGGATTGACGATAAATTAAAGTGTAATGACCATATAGATCTGCTTGCCGGAAAACTAAGTTCAGCTTGTTATTCTCTGAGAAAACTAATGCAACACGTTGACAAAAATTACGTCTAAATGGTTTACTTCGCGTATTTATTCAATTATGAGGTATGGCATCTCTAATTGGGGAAACTGCTCCAGGAGTAATGAAATATTTAAGTTGCAAAAGCGTGCAATTACAATACTTTCTAGCGCGAATTCTCGATCGAGTTGTAAACCTTTCTTCAAAAGTTTGCAAATACTTACTTTACCAAGCGTATATATTTATGAAATATTAAAGTTTGTCAAGTGAAACACTAATTTGTTTCAAACAAATGGCGAGTTTCATAAATACGCAACCAGAAATCTGAGGTTCAGCTGTAAGTCACGTGGACAAGCGTCGCCTTGCTCTACACCAGCAACAGCCTTCCGTCAGAGGTTAAAAATAGTACCTACAAAAGCTTCGTAAAGCAGAGTAAAATTATTCTTTTAAATGGCGCGTTTTACTCGGTACAGGAATTCCTAAATCGTCCTTCTAGTATTTAAATCAAGGTTCCTGCAAAAAGTGTTGAAAGAGCTGCCTTGTAAAATAGCACAACACATATCTTTAAAATTTCTATTCAGTTTTTTCTACTCTTTTGTTACGACAGAGGGAAGGACAGTTTCCTGGTCGCAGAGCTCCAAGTAGTTAAAACTCCATTGAGTGTTTCTCAGTGTGTGTTGTTTGTGTTTTCCCGTGTGTGTGTGTGACATTGTGTGTCCGTGCTGTGTTTATATTGACTTTTGTCTATATACATTTTCTTTTATTAATTTATTTTAAGATTATTTGTCTTTAATTATGTACTTTATTTTGTTCATTTTTAATGTATGACGTATCCTATTTCCTCAATCGAGGACTAATAGAAACAACAATAAATCTAAATCATATGACTTTCCAATAAAATATAATATTTAAATGTGGTTTGTACATAAATTTAGGTCACGATTCACGTTTTCTTCTGACATCTCTCATAATTTCTAAACCACCGCATTACTGTGTAGTCAAATTTTTACCCTTACCAATTGTCGGAACAATTGGACAAGCACGTTGCAGGCTGCGTATCAGACAATATTGTTGCATGATTTCTAGCCCGCACAGCTGTTGTCAACAGAGATGCCAGACCATCTAAAAGTTCAGAATTTATAGTCTAAATTTTAACATAAAAACACAAATTAAAAACGTAAATAACTTCAAATATAATTTTTACCTACGACAGCGAGCTAGAATTTACCATACACGTTTTCTACTTTTCAAAATAAGCATTTTTTCCTTACACTAATATAGATCGCAGCACTGTTGTACGTTCGACAACGTCATCCCTTCCCTTGACACACTTGGAGAGATCATTACGCAAGCAAAATTTGAAGACTTCATTTCTGCTACTGGATGTGAACGGACGTATATTTTATTTGTGCTCCGGATTGAAATCTTTTGGGACTAAATTTCACGACAAGCGATAACCTGAAAGGTTACAGTAATATCAGGACTTCGAAATTATATGACCATATACCATCGGCATGGTACTCGGAACAATAACATTTCTCGACGAAATAGCCCATCGTCAATATTGTGGTGTGCATTCAATCACACCGTGAAATGTGGACCGACGACTTGTGACTTATAATTGCCACGACAGCGACTTCTACAGGTTAGACATCGACTGTTCATAGAGTTCAACTTTTTGGAAGACGAAGTCATACCTTTATTATTGTTTTCATTATCAAAATACCAAGATATTGTCTAATCAGATTGTGCAAAACGAGAATCTTAACGCAGGAAATTAAGTCTTTGTTCTAATGAAACTAAACTTGACTTCAGAAAATACCGATATTGAAAGTATTAAAGACGAGAGTGATAAACCAATATTTTATTTGTGTGTGTACACCTACCTTATGATTAACAAACTGTTAAGTGATAATTAGGTCAACGGATAATGTAAATATATTTATATATATGTGTGTGTGTTTGAACAAATTTGTGAAAATTATTAGTTACGTATTACTTATGACGTTTGTGTCAACCGAATTAAAATTAGTGTTTCTCAGATTAAGCAAACTTTATATTCTACGATCGACAAAGGTGGGTAGAGTGCGGAAACTCATTCCGCCTATGTATTTTATCCACGGTGGAATTTTGTAAACTTTTTGACAATCGCGAGCAAATAAATTTAATTTCTGTAAAAAAATTTAATCAAATTCATTTATTGTTTTGTCTTTCGAAAATTACCTGTATTTCGAAATTGCGATATTTGTATTTATGTGTTAACTAAGAGTAAGTATTATGCAATTGATAACGACTTTGTTGTTGTTATGGTTTTTAATCCCAAGACTGGTCTGATGCAACCCTCCATGCTAACGTATCTTGTGCTAGGTTTTTAATTTCCTTGTAATTAACACAACCCACAGCTTCCATAATCTGATGAGCGTAATCCATGATCGACATCCCTCTTTTGTTCTTACCCCACACACTCCTCTCTAATGCTAATTTTACAAGACCATCGTGTCGTAAAACGTGGCCTATTAATCTATCGCTTCTCTAGGGCAACGTCCTCCATATTGTTCGCTTTTCCCCTATTCATCGTCTGTGACTCTATCCACCCATCTGATTTTCAGCATTGATAACGACATTATACCTTATATTTCCTTTTCCGACAGCAAAACCTCTTTTATGCAATCTTCACTCGTAAGAACTCCCGATACCGAAAGTGTTACACCTACCTGAGCACAGCCTGATTACAATATATAATTTAATTGGGGGCAGGTTGCTCTTGTTGTTTATTACTTTAAGTTTTTGTCCTCTTTACTTAATTATATTGTACTTAAGTTTGTGCATTATTAATTTTATGTATTTTCAATACTGCCAGTGGGCTATGTCCATTGCAATGCATTTAAATCAATTAACTTAGCTGTGTTAGTAGATATCTACGTGAGAGTCATTCACAATTGTCACAGTTCCCCTTTAATAGAATGAAAAGGGACATGTGAAGTAGATTATTTATTACTGGAAGCGAGAACTTAGTAAGGCGATTATTTGGGCTAGTGCCTAGTGCTCAGGTAAGGAGTAACTGTGCAACACGTCATCAATTCTGGCCGCGGGCTTTTCCGGGAACGCAGTTTCAACAGCATCATTCCCCAGCAGAGCCGCGTGTGCGCAATTGTAGCAGATTGGAAAATCCGGAGCGTAGTCGCCACAGGGGTATCCATCCCCCACCAAAATCGAGTCACGTAAATATGTCAGACTGCCCCGATACCGTGAAGCCGATGCCTTTCGTTTAAATAATGATTACCAAAATTACAGTCATTGCAATATACAACGATCACTTTATTGTCTCGCATTCAAGAATTACCGCTCAGTTACTCTCACACCCATGCATATTATCTAAAAATTATTCTATAAGTAGAAGAAACTAATATAAGATAATACTTTAAATCAGGGTTTCCATAACTTTCCGTTCAATGTAATACTTGGTAACATCGGACATCCTTATGGAACACTTGGCTTTTTTTAGGATGGGTGATTGTTAGTTGTAAAAACTAAAACAAGATTTAATTTAGTAATTCTTTTGAATGTAGACCTGTAATATAGTATAAATATGTAAAACACTTAGTGATTGTGATGAGTTTTGAACCTTGAATTGCAATATGTTTGATATCATGAACAATACTTGTAAATTGAATTCTAATATATAGTGTGGTGTCCAATCTGTTTCTGTACTTTGTCTTCATTGCAGCATAATAAGAATATCCAGCTTCGCATAATTAGGTTGTAGACAACTGAAGTAAAACAATAATAGCTTGTTTTCTAAATTGGGGAATTCTTCTAACTCGTCCAGAAATCACATGAAGACTGACTATTGTATTTTTCTTTTACTGATTAAATAAATTAGATCTCCATAGTAACTTGCACCTAAACCTACAGGTTTAGCTGCCACAGAAAATGAATTTGAACCCAGGAATCCTTCTTACTAGTGTTAGGAAAATATTACAAAAGTGTCAATTTCAAGTTAGGTAGATATTCTAATAACGTTTCGGAAACTTCTTCATCTACTTTAAAATTTAATTAATTCAAACGTTCATGTACGGCAGGAAACCAAATAAAACCGTTATATTCGAGTCATTGAATCCAAAATTGTATTTGTTTTTATCAAAAGATTCAATTTTATCTCTTGTATTAAAAATTATAATACTTTATACTTGTAATGATAAGTTCATTGCACTTAGTAAAATGTCTGTTAGATATGCGAGTTTAATCAGCCAACAGTGTTGTCCGGAATTATTTTATGCCTTCAAGAAAATCAACAACACATTTCGAAGTACAAACAGTTTTAATAGTGCTTTTCCTCTCGATAGAAAACTCACTTTAGTATCTAATAAAAGTGTTTTGAGTTAAATGGCTATGTTGTCGAACAAAATTTTAAATACTCTGGATTGAAGTGGTGACTGAATTTTTCTTGCAGACCTCCGTTGAGAACCGCTGCATTGAATAGTTCTGACAGACTGCAATTATGTGCCGATGAATTAAATTCCACCAACAAAGGTGTATAAACTTGGCTTATTTTTTGTTCATAGCTGTTCTTTGTCAAGCTAAATAAAATATTAACTGTAATATGTTGTGCTATGGCAATCTCTATCTCACTCGTACAATTTTCTGGTTGTCTGAACACCTCCAAACTTGTTCATTGTTACTCATGTTTCCTATTGTAGCGGAAAATAAGGAATACGGTTTCTTTGTTACGAGAAGTTGTGATTCGATTTTATTCCGTTCGATGCAAACGGAGTTTTTGTCTTACGTACTGATGAAGTGGGATTATATCATGATATTATAATCCATAGTATAAATAGAATCACTCGAAATTTTTGCGGAACACAAATTGGGAAACCCAGATTAAAATAATATGATTAGTGAAGATGAAAGCATTTTTGATTGTATAAATATGATGTTTACGGCATAAATTGTCAACCTTTTAAAGTTCATAACTCAGTTTGTTCTAACAGCCGTGCTGTAAATACATTTAACCCCTTGGCTGAGTGCAGCGTATTAAAGTGGCCATTCGATAACTTAACTTGCAAGAAACGTAGTTGACTTACGTAATTTTCTCAAATTAATAGTGAATATGAGTAAAATATTCTTAATATATTTCCTTAAACATGTCTGACATGAAGCATTGCACGATTTAAAAACTTGAGACCGAAATGAAACCCAAGAACATTTTATATGAATAAATCAATGGGTTACCACATAAAACCTCATATTCGTTTAATTTCTATTGAATCAAAAATAAGGGCAATTTCTCAAAGATATAATAAACTAGGGGGTTTCAGATTTTAAATTAAATCAAAATAAATATTTGGTTAGATTGAATAAAAATAAATTAATTTTAATAGAAAACAAAAGAGAACAACAGTTACAAAACTTAGGGTCTAGATTAAAAATTGCCATGACTAACTCAGCTTATAAGTAATCTCATAAGAATCATTTTCGGGGTATTTTTACAGAAGAACGACAGTCATGACTCATCTCAGACACTGGCACAGACACGCACCGGTTTTTCCTTTGTGAAACGGCGGCTTTTCATAATTCAGGGTACTTTTGCGTTCGTCAGGCGACTCCTTCCAGTGGTGAATTCTGCCGTCTGTTCCTGGTCTTCTTTCTAGGAATTCTGGGACCAGGATTTTTCAGTTTGCCTCGAGATTAGATTGCAAACTTCTCTCACTCGCAAGCGACTTCTTCCTAATTTATGATGTTCATCGCCAAACTCCAAATTTTATCTCACATCTAAACCTAACTACTTCTAAGTTTCATTCCCCGACTGCCGTGCCGCACCCCATACTTCTTCCTTCATCTACTCACCATGCCCAACTGCTCAAATTTTTCCCATCCAACCTCGCAGGACATCTCGTTCATTCACCCAACCACGAGATTCACGGCGGATAACCTGACCCTCAGCCTCCAATTAAAATCCCTCTTGACCCACGGTTTCTCTCCCTAATTTATGGTGAGGAACGCGCCTCCAAAATTCCCGGGGTCAAGAAACTGGAATCAGGTACCAGACTTATAAGTCGCAAAACGGAGATTTTGGCACGTTCGTTATTCCGATGCCTGGCCGCTCTGGTGCCTTGGTGTTTACTTGCACTCAGTGTTTCCAATATGGGCAATTATTCACCCAGTGACGAAATAAATGGTGATTACCACATACACGCATTGCAAAGAACACTGAATTATGTAGCAAAACTTTCGTTAGTAGTGAAGCAACCTTTAAAAATATAGCAAATATTATTTTTATTATTTCATATAGGTACTAAATATTAATTTTTATGAAATGGTAAAAAATTAAAAATAGTTACAAATATCAAGAATATTCTAATAAAAATAACTCAGCTTTAAAATCTCTTCTAAATGTACCAAACTATGACTAACGTACCAGAGAGAAGTTTATATGAAAGTTATCTCCGGAAGAAAAAATGAAAAATAACTATAATGGTTCAGTTAATCAATGCGAGAATATTACATTTAAAGAGTATATCAGAACAGGGTTACTCAATAGTTATCCTTATAACTGAAGTAATTGTGGCTGAAAAATGGCTTAAGTTTTTATTTCATTCGATTAATTTCATGACTAGTATAATATGGTTTATAATAAAAACTCGCCTTAGTTAAACGGAAGTTGAAATCAGCTACACTTATAACTTCGTTGTAATTACATATTTTGAATGATATTTTATTATACTTAAAGATATATAAACGGGGACAGTAACTATAGTTCACTATGGCCATTGCTGTGTTAGGGGGTCATGTCATCGAGTCTTGTTAGTACTGTCGTTTAGAAGTCAACCCTTTGGGAGTTACGGAAGCGCCTTGACTGTCCTCAGGGCACGGTTTGGTGCTAGGTGCTAGGATGTCATAGCCTCAGCTCTTTCAAGGCCAAGGGAAGGCCTTTTCGTGGCGCCCGTGTTAAACCACCTTAGAGTGGTGACACAATTTCTCAGGTACGATGAAGGGAGGTTATGGGGTTAATCTGGGAAGTAGGCTTCCCGTCCTCCCGTTGACAGCAGCTGACGTTACTCAAGACGAGTTATTCGTGACTAATGTGTCGGAACTGTGGGGATTTCTGTGGTGTCAGGGGTGTTGGCTTTTTCTGGCACTGGCTCTGGGATGTCCTGGTCCGTATCGGCCCTAGCACTAGTTATCCGATTATGAAAACGCCTGGCCATAAGCATTTGACAGCATTGCTCACGCTGTTGGTGGCAGGATGTAGATCTAATTTGAAAGCATGTTTTGGTTTTCCGGAATGAGCAGACTAGTTTCAAGAGCCGTTTAATGTCAAGTGCAACTCCTCCCTGCGGGGCGACCCTGAACCGGAAGCGAAATTAGTACCTCGGGGTACGTGGGGCCTCCGATCTATCCTTCGGAGACCCTTACGCCCACCTGGATGGTGACATGTCCACGTCCCAGGCCAACGGACTAGAGGGGGTTTCGCGGGCACAAATTTTCTTTATTTTTTCCCTCTAGCCTCTCGGGTCTTTTGGAAACTAGATATTTCCTGTTTTCTCCTTGGAGGCTTAGAAAAAAGGCCAGGTATAAGTAAAGTGAAGCTCTTACAGTTGTAACATCCTGAAGAGTTGAAACTACGCCATCTTCGAGTTCGGCTTCTTCTCGCCCTAGTTTTGACCTAAGGAGCCAAAGAACCTCGGCTGGTTTTTAGAGCTGTCCGTCTCCTATTGGAATACTAAGTCAGCAGATTTCGAAACTGGTTGAGGCATGAAGAATTGTATTCTGAGTCCCCACAGTAAACTTTCTCCTGTCACCGGAAGGGTGAAGAACAAGTATCAATAGTCCGACCTACCTGATGCAGGTTTATAGTTTTTGCACTGCATCACCTTTAAGCTAATCTTTAAACTACAGCCCGAGGACCGTAGCTATCCCTTGGTTATCTTACTCTCCCTTTAAAATCAATTCCTTTGCTTTTAATGGGGAGTTACCACCATACAGACACTCTCACGTAGCCTGTCATTCTATTAAATAGACGAAATTAAAATAAAATACACAAACCGAAGGCTATGAAGAATTCTCACTTAAATTATTCCACCAGTCTTTGCGTATCCCACGAATGTATTCAAATATAATTATTAGAAAATATTACCTATTACCTTTCTCACCGTTTGATAAACAGTAAGGTTTGGATTACAACAGAAACTTGAGTGAAATATGTGATTTTAACTGGTTGTTATAGTATTTAACAAAAATATACAAACTTACGCATTTAAATAATTTTTTTCACTATGTTTATCATCCTTCCATGCGTTTGTAGTTTGCATGATATCATTGATAAAATATGATCATAGCAAAATGTAAACAAATAGCAGTCATATTGCGCTCAATTAAATGTGGCGAACTTCCCAGTCTTCTTTCTGTCATTGCTCGGTTACGTCGTAAACTTATGCGTGCTGACAAATTCATATATATTTTAGTATAATTATCATACGATTTTTGTAGTGGTTTCTCATCATACTTCCTCCAGCGACATTCCTCGGATTTTTAAGGATTTATGCACAAAATATAATTGCAAGTTTCCCACGTATTATATCTGTATCCAGAATATACAAAGAAATAAACAACCTTACACTTATACCAACATATAAATCGTTTCGTATTATATATATATATATATATATATATATATTAAATATACAACCAAAATACTATTTATAACGACGAATGTGTTTCAGAGAAGCCAAGGTGTTTGCGCTTACAAAATATCCACATCAGTTTCAGAATGCTTATAGAAAGCGTGCACTATCACAAAAGTTCTTAAGTGGTAAAGAAAATTCATCCCAGTCAAGCAAACTGATGTCAATTATAACGAGCGTGTATATTTAAACGTGCAGGAAGTTAATGAACCCAATAGTGTTTCAGGCGTGGAAATGCTAATACAGTTATGAAATTTAATTGTCATTCTATTAATTTAAGTTATTGACGATTATTTTTTTAAATAATTCTATATATAATTTCTATACACAAATTTATTCACCCATTTCTGGCATTCATATTGTGTACCTCATTAAAACAGACGTTTTGAGAGATACGTTTCCTGATATTAAAATAAAAGTTTACTTGATTATAAATTATTGTGATGGTTCTTATAACATACGATTAGGGTCGCATTAACATGATCTCGTCAAAGGGAGAAATATCAACGATCACCATAGGAATCCTAATGTCCCTATGGTCTAAAAGTGAGTATTTTCATCAATATCGCTCCGCTTCCTGCCATATTCGGTTATTTCTTTTGTAGTGTAGTAGGAACATTCCCTAATACTATTAAAATTTTTGTAATTTCGAATGTTATAAAAATTCAGGAAGAACTTCTACCTGGCTACAGGCAAGTTTTTCCCCCGTCGGGCTGGTGGACTGGAGATACAGATTTATAATGCTAAGCTTGTTTAACTGAAGGAGCATTCCCCCTTAAAAATTTCCGAAGGGCACTGTTCCCGGTGTCATGGAATATTTCCCGTGCTGGACGATGGACTCATGAGTATTAGCGGAACAAACATCACGTGGGATAGCGTTTCATCTTGGACAAGGCATATACGAGATTAGCTGGGAGGCGAGGAGCCACAAAATAATCAGAATGGTTCTAGACGCTGAGAGGGCGAGGAGGCAGAGTGGCTGAAGAAGTTGAGAAGGCGAGGTGGAAGGGAGGAGAAAGCTGAGAGTGAAACAAGAGTTTGAAGTTTGGTGTGAATTGTTGCTCTATAGTGAGCAGCTATTGAGGAGAAGTAAGAGGGAAGAAGAAGGAAAAACTGGGTTTTCCTCAATCACCTACAGTACGAGGTTCATCCAACTTTCCGCCGGCAGAGGGAAAATCTTCAATTCAACCGGAAGGAAGAAGGAAGCTCCGGTCACCTAGTAACCTGCATCAAGACTGCAATGAAGATAAAACAGGTTGTCAATGATATTTAAAAATCGACCCCTTTAATTAATTTATTTGTAATAACTTGCAGAACCCCCTTTACAGTGATTATTTTTATAAATAAAATTATCATATTATATCCTAGAGCAAGTGATTTCATTAAATTATTAAAATGATAACCCCCCGCATAATTTATACTTTCAGTAATTAAATTGTGTGAAACGTTGTGAAACTGTACAGTGGGCATCTTACACCGTTCTTGGAAGTTAATTGTTCGAGTTACCCGTTTTGACATACTCTGTCCTGTACCACCTTTCTCAGTGGACGTGGTTTAGCCTGATTTTTATTACGCAGGACTTACTGCGCCACCTGATATCACCTGCTGTCTAAAATTATTTATACATCGGGCCATCGGCTTAAACTATTAATCCACAAGCACACATGTGCCTATTAACATGAAAATATTTATTTGGGGATCTGTGTTATATAACATAACCTGCTTTATAACTAATGAATTTAATACGAACATCACGGTCGAATTATTTCAAACATGAAAGCGAGGTTGCTATATCGTCAGCAGCTTTATCTATAATGGTCAGCATTAATATTTATTTAATATCTCAACCTTAATTTTCACTCTGCATAACGTTATATGAATTCATTTACTTTATCAAATGAGGCAATGGCACTTAGCATGTTTTTTCAGCTGTGCCGTCCGCAACAAGCAAGGAGCAGAATAAGTCATTACGAACACTATAGTGACAATTGGTTGTGTTGAATATTGGACGCGAATGAGAGCGTGACTTTGTAGCGAGCAAGATTCTCGTCGGACGTGTCATAAATTCATGGACCTCGTCAAACTGGTGGCAGGCGTCTCTCGTGTTAAGTGGCTCTATTAGCGTCGCCCAGATTGAGCAGAATTACTGTTCGGATGGGACGGCAGGTCGGAAAGGATCAGCGGCTAATGTCCCTCGGACAGGAGCCCCGATATTTCACTGCTGTGTGACGAGTTCACGCACCAGCTGCCCAATAAAGTCTCTCTGAGCTACGGAATCCATCAAGGCTTTGATATCCCTGCATGCCCTGATTTATACTCAAACTTCTCCATTTTCCTCATCTTCAGGTCCATTTATTCACGCTGCCGGCGAAGAATTTGTTCCGTCTTGTTCATCAAACACCTAAAATTGCGAAATGGATTGAAAAATGCTCTTATATATTCTGAAGTTTGTGTACTTTATGTATTTCGCATAATTCTTAATGATTTATGAAATGGCAATGTGATTTCAATTAATTAGTGTAGTTTTACAGGACTTCTACGATAGTTATGAGTGATATGCTTCTATTACTGTAATCGGCTAGCTCATGTAGAACACTTCCGATTTAGGAGTACTTACGAGTGAATATTGCAAACAAGAGGAGAGGAAATACAAGGTGTAAAGTCGTTCTCAATAGTAAAATATTTACTCTACTTCGCATATAAATACACATATCATAAATTTTAAGTAAATACAACAGTAAATGTATTTGAAACAGAAATAGAATTTATCTGTACGCGATTTCCACCAGGTTTACAAAACTCCACCGAGGACATATGCAAGATTGGGTCTCCACACTCTGCCCACCTTTCTACAAGTTGATCGTAGATTATAAAGTTTCCTTGATCTCAAAAATATGAATCTTAGTTCGGTTCACACAAATGCCATAAGTAATTAATAATTCACCACTTCATTCGAACACATGCATGTACAAAAACTATATATTTACATAATCTGTTGCCATTAAGTCAGACTTAGCAATTTGATAATGATTAAACGATCTAAAGATTGGCGTATAAATACAAAGAAGGTAATGATTTACCAATAGCGTTGTTCACACTTTCATTTTATGCGTTTAGTAAGGTCAAATTAAGTTTCATTTCAGTAAAGATTAAATTTTTCATGTTAGGAATCTCGTTTTGCACAATGTGATTACACAGTATCTTGGTATTTTTATATTAAAAATATTAATAATGGTACGACTTCACCTTACACACACACACACACACACATATATATATATATATATATATATATATATATATATATATAGGTCTAACGCGATTCCCTCAGAAGCTTCGCCGTCCGGGTCAGAAGTTGTTCTCGTACCATATTTATGTCACAAGTCGTCGGTTCACACTTCACGGACTGCCTATGGGTGGTTTCGTTGTAAAACTTAACTGTTCGGAGTACTGTGCCGATATACGAACATAATCTCATGGACAACTACTACGGTTGAATGAATGAATATCTAAAAGACCTGAATCTCTGTAACTTTTCAGTTTATCGCTTGTCGTGAAGTCCCATCTTGTAGTAAGATTTCGATCCGGAGCACAAATAAAATATACGACCGTTCACATCCAGTAGCAGGAACGGAGTCCTAAAATTTTGCATGTGTAATAATCGCTTTACTCTTTACTAGCAATTGCTTCATAATAGTTCCTTTGGATTATGATATACTATTGAGTCAGACCTATGTGACAAAGGTCATGGATTTTAATCCTCACGACAACATGGATTTCAAGTGTTTGTCTTTTTTCTTTCTAATAATTATCCATTTCTGAATTTGGTGCATCAGCTGCTTTCGTTCGCATTCGGTTAATCTTCATAAGCAGGGTGACAGCGTAGCAGAAGACTACACACGTCCCTGGACTAAAGAAAAGCGAGGCATTCATTAATACACACGAAATAAAGAAAATTTATTAATAATAAATAATTCAGTTTCGTTTCACTGTCACCCTCATGAAGCCTGTTACTAAAAAATTGAATAAGTATTCCGGCCCAATATTTACGTAAAAATATAAAATAAATGTAAACGAAAAAATAATTTTTTTAGTTTTAGAAGATATAGATTGCTCAATGAGAATTGAGTGTTTTATGAATAATTTATTTAAAGAGCACCTTTTATTTATGCTAAATTTTCTATATTATAGAATAAAGAACACAATTTTGCGATATAAAATTCAATATGTGTTGTGGTACTCAGTCCTAAGACTGGTCTGATGCAACCCTCCATCGTAATCTACCTTGCACAAGCCTTTTCATTTTCGTATAGCACAACACTTATCCTCCCTAATCTGTTTAGCGCATTCCATCCTAGGCCTCCCTCTTCTTTCCCCACACACTTCCCTCCAATGCTAATTTTACAAGACCATCGTGTCTTAAAACGTGGCCTATTAATCTTTCCCTTCTCTAGGACAACGTCCGCCATATTGCTCATTTTCCCCTATTCTGTTTAGAACTTCCTCGTTATATATCAAAATATGCCTTCCTATTCTAACAATGTTTGTTATTCCACTGTTTCCCATACTACACTACATTACGTTGGTTTTACCTGTGTTAATCCTCATTTTAAACTCTTTCTCCAGTACTCCGTTTATGCCATTTAATATGGTTTCCAAGACTTCTTCTGACTACCCTAATACTACAATATCGCCGGCAAAGTGTAAGGGTTATGTTCCTTCTCCTCCATGATTCATTTTCCATATTCCGTTTTTACTTGCTTCATTACCTGTTGTATATGTAAGTTAAACAGCATCAGCGACAGACTGAATCTTTGTCTTACTCCTTTATTTATTTCTGCATTCTTTTCTTGAACTCGTCAACTCATCTGGAATGTTATCAATTCCTGGCGCTTTACAATTGCTCTGGTCTGTCAGCCATCGCCCTGTCAAACTCTGACCTTAAAATGTTGTCCCCTAACTCTTCATCATCCACCTCCTTTTGTTACTGACTGATTTAGATTTCCACCCTGATAAAGCTCTTATAAATATTTCTTTCATCTTTCTGATTTTTCTTCTTTATCCAGAATTTGCTTCCCATCCGCTCTCCTAATGTTATTTCTGATATTTTTCTCTCTTCAAATGTTTATTTGATTTTCCTATAACCTGCGTTTATTTCCCCTTTTACCATGAAATCTTCAATCGCTTTACATTTCTCTTGGAGCCAAGCCTCTGTGCTTCATTTGCACATCCTATCCATCTCATTCTTATATGCTGTATATATATATATATATATATATATTATTCGAAACACGGTATTTTAAAATTTAATAAAGGTTATTAATAATTTAAATCAATGAGCCAATAAAATATATCAAAACGACGTACACAAATAATAATAAAAAAATGAAGAGCGAAGACTTTCCCTTTGAATTTGACAGTGAACCTGACGACGATGGCTGAGCTTGCTGTCAAAACGTTGCGTAAACAAACTTTCACCCGAGACTTTTATTTTTAAAAAAATAATTGAATTTTTTATACGAAGGACGTAATAAGTAAGTCACGAAATTAAATTAGTAAATTACTGACAAAACGGAATCTCTCTGACAATTAATAAACTCGTTCACGTTTCCAAATTATACGAAACTTTTCATAATAAAATAAAGTCGAAAATAATTGGTGAACTTGTAAGGGATATGAAAAGTTATACTGTGGTAAGAAAATCGACATGTGACATCATAATAACGTTCTGTGTTGTGTTACTACGCCTGTCAATCTTGCTCCTGTCACATCCTGCTCTGGTTTACCTATCATCTTAAACAACGGTTTATAAATTTGGTATTTTATTTAGGGCAACATAAAAATTAGTATCAAAGGGAATATCTAGTTTCTATACTTGAGAGCCAGAGACTATTCTAGTCCGGGCAAATCTTTATTAGTTTTAAAAAGGACCTAATTGGGTATGTATTAGAAAATAGGATTGTTTAATTATTGGTTTTAATATACAATCCACAGATAGAAAATAATTGAGTAGAGCATACTGAAATAAGGAAAGGATAGTGAGATGCAGGGCTGTGCGATAAGAGAGAAGACTAGCATCTCCGTCATGTCTCTGCTAATAACGGAAGCGTTGGCGGTGATTTGTGGGAGCCTCTTGCCCTGGGTAGGCTGTTACGGAACCCAATCTCGGTCGTTACAGAACAGTTATGAAGAAAAGTGAGGGGAAACATCCCGCCCAACATGCCACACGTGCTGGTCTTCCGCAAGGCGAGATAAAATGTCCTCCATACTACGTCACTAACAGGCTCCACAAAAACCAAACTTATAAACTCTCATTACAAAAATAAAACCTCGAGATAAATTTCTACAAGTCTTATTTGCAGAAATTTAGTCAGGTAGATATGAAGTCGATTAATTTAGTTTGTTCTTCATTATTCAATCAATTCATTCAAATTTGTTTCACCTGCAGAAAAATTATAAAAAATTTAATAACTTTTGTATTGGATGAAGAGTTGACAATTAAGAAATAAAATAAAGCGATGAAACAAATACCACAAAACGTTTCTACAATCCTTGTTTCTTTCTTCAGGTGGTTCAAAAACTCACGAGTGGGCAAAACGGCACTCCGGATAAACCAGGCGACAAACTCGAAAGCAAAGTTAAATTAACTCAAAATAAAGTATAAATGTATTAATTTAAAATGAAAAAGTTAAAATTATAATAAGGGAGTATTGTGTTGTTACGTTTCATAGCATCGGTTTGCACGATAATAACACGGATGTTAGAAACTCTCGCGAATTTAACACAATTCACCGTCACAATAATTTTATTTAGTCAGAAGCTATTGGCTGATTTCGCTATAATCATCTGAAACTAATTTCAGAACAAAATTCAGAGACAATATATATTTTTCTCTATTTGTTACAAATTTTCAACACTTTTACATCAAACTTTCTCAAGAACAAATCATGTACGTCATACTCCGTTCCAGCACATAGCTAGTCGCCACATTTAACTATCCCTAGACACCAGTCCACATTTCGTAAACCCTGACGTCACGTGGTTACTACGGTTTCCACAATGTTAAATTAAAACAAAAAATAACTTTTACCTTATAAATTACCCAAAATAGCAACATTATTAAGAACGATATATATATATATTGTAACGGTCCCGGCCTTTACAAGCTATTTACAATGCCGGTAATAATGCATTGTAATTTGAAGTTATTATTAATTATAGTATAATTTTATTATTAATAACATTTTACGTGACGAGGCAACAATATCTATAGACAGATGTTGGCAACCGTGACTTCTGTAGCATTATCCATAGAGCTTGGATATCGACAAGGAAGTTTTCTTTTCCTGGAAGGAGATAGAGAGTGGAGAAGGTGGAGCGTATGGGGAGAGGAGTGCCGAGTTCGGGATCTGACAAGCGAAAGTCTTGTCGGATTGTCTTTATTTTCTTTTAGAAGTGGTCTCCTAATTTTGAAGCGTTTCAGGGCGGTTTGTGGTGGCATTTGTGAGGAGCATTCTCGAAGGCTACGAGGCCGTCATTTGCTTGTTCCCGTATCTGCCGAGGCGATCCAGTATTGCCCGTTTCACCTTGGTGTTCGCCGTTCAACTAGGAGGCGACCACATGTCTGCTGGATTAATTACTTTATACGTGGGAATTACCAAACGGTAAAAAGATCGGTTCCTTCGTAATAAATATATATGTGTATGTATGTCATAGATCATAAGATAGGCAAACTTCTACATACAATAAAACATAAAAATGCACAAAATACAAAATCAAATACATTTTATTGAATATAAATTTACATAATCAAATATGAATATATGAAATTATATATTTCTAAGCCTTCGTTCTGTAAATTCTTTTATAATAGTTTGAAAATCCAATTTTATTGCTTGTTCACTTTCAATCGACATAATTGCTAAACTATTTAATCTATCCTGAGTCATTGTCGATCTCAGATAGTTTTTTATTAGTCTTAGCCTGGAAAATTATCTCTCTCCAGAAGCAGCGCTCACTGGAATTGTTAGACCAATAAACAAGTTTGAAAATGCCGTTGATCTGTCATTTTACGATAAAAATTTTAACATTTTAAATGGATTTTCAAAAGATTATGATGGAACGATAGATTTTAAAACCTCCATTTCTTCAAATAACATTTTACTATCTGCTTCCTTCGCTATTCGTGCATTTTCTGTGAACCTAGAATCTGTTCGAGTAATTTCTAATTTAGCTGCATGTTTTTGAAGTGCTTCTTATTACATACTTTGAAATTTTCCCCAAAAACCCAAATAAATTATTCTGATTTATTCTTATTTTTCAAAACGATCTTTTAGTGATTATGTAGCTTTATTTAAATAAAAATTAAAAAAATATCTTGTATGCGTTTGTCGAATCTACAATACATACCCTTCAAAATTGAAATGTTTTTCTTTTCCGAAGCCTTTTATTTCCTAATTAGTAAAATAAATATACTTTTAATTATTGGAATAATTTATAATTTATACTTTATCGTCAAAAGCAATTTGTTTCAAATTTGAAAAGTAACATTTTGATAATTTTGGTGGTGATAAGGGGCTCGATTGAGACCAATCGTTCCAATCGCCTTAAAACCGGGACTGCCTACCAGGCAAATCTTCGCCTGATGAAAGAATATTTGCAATAATGAATAATAGGTGGTCTGAAGGAAGGCGCCAAATGGCTGAATCAATAGTATGTTGCAAAGCTAATGTTGAACTAAATTGTAGTGATATTTTCGACTAGATTAAAACAATAAGGACAATTAGACAGAAGTGAAAATATTATCAATAAAATGATTTGTTAAAAATTAACCCTCACTTGAAGATGTTGTAGGCTAACATGATCAAGAAAATGTCTTGAGTGTCTCTTAATTTATTCTCTCTCCGCATAATATGAAGCTAATGCCTAATTATGATTTGGATTATGCAATTAATGTCTGTTTGTTAAACTCATTATTCTATATTACTACTTGTATTAATATAGTGTTTTTTCTTCATATTTTCTATTATAACTTAATTGGAAATCAAATAATTTTATGATTTTTTCCTTCAGTTTATGTATATTGTGGAGTAAAAATATCCTTCTACCAAACCCACCTTATTTTTAACCCCCTCTTCCTACAAAAAAATCGTACGGACGCCCGTGTTATGTTTTGAACAAATTTTAAAATATCTCGGTTTGAAAAATAACAATTATATACACACACATATATATATATAAGAACAACATTATCATGAAGGAACCTATTCATATATATTGTGATAAAAAAGGCGGATTTTGTGAGGTTGTGGCGTTATGAGGCGCAGTTCGGCGCAACAACAATGGCTAGTCGGCAGAAAGATGATGATTCCCCGCGGGAAAGTCCCGCCGAGCGTGTATAAAAAATGACGATGGTGAAACCCCGCGGGAAAACCCCGCCGAAAGAGTGTACGAAATGAGGGCGGGGAACCCCGAAATTTTATGAAATAGGGGAATTCCCGTCGGAAGATTTAAAAGGGAAGCCGATGGGTGGCTCGCCCCCAGAAGGCAGGCGAGTGGAGGGGAGGAGAGGACGTGGTCTGACCCCAGAAGGCAGGCGAGTGGAGGAGAGGAGAGACTTGGTCCGAGCAGATAGCAGAAGTGAAACGAGTGGAGCAGAGGACAGACTTGGTCCGAGCAGATATCCAGAAGTGAGACGAGTGGAGGAAAGGACAGACTTGGTCCGAGCAGCCAGAAGCCAGATGAGAGGACGGACGTGAGCAGACGTGTCTAGACGTGATCAAATCCTGCAAGACGCCAGAGAGACGCACAAACAATCGAGAGGTGGATGTTTGTTGGCCCAGTAATTGTGGGTAAGCGATAAAAAAATTGTGAAACTTGCTCATTGCTCTGGATAAATAATATTTAATGATTTTTCTTTTTATTTTCAGCTACTGCATACTCCATCTCTTGAGAGACCCAAAATCCCCTGAGATTAAGCCCGTGTATTCACTTTAAATTAATAAATTAAAAATTTTAAAATTGATCATATTTGTTCTGTTAATTAATAAATGTTTTATACCCAAAAAAGTATATTACAATATATATATATATATATATATATATATATATATATATATATATATATATGTTGATTAATGTGAATTTTAAAGCAATAAATTATATATATATATATATATATATAATTTATTACTTTAAAATTGTGAAAAAGTGAAAAAGTAAAGTAATATGAATTTTAAAGCAATAAATTATATATATATATATATAATTTATTGCTTTAAAATTCATATTACTTTACTTTTTCACAATTGCTAATCAACACGCAATCTGTACACTTCATCAATTTCTACTTGAAGAGCCATAAGTTATATAATGCAAGACCCCACGTTATTAAAATACAACGTTTCAGAAACAATCCTTATACAATCTCCATTCGAAACTTTTTATTTTAATGTTTTGTTAAATGTAATCAATTTTCAAAAAAGATTCTACTTCATTTCTTTTATTAAAGACCCAATCAGTGGTTTATTGCATAAATAAACCTTCGAATATATTTAGAATTTTCAATATGCAAACTATCAACATTAACACAATCACATTCCTGCACCTTTTCTTTTAAATATATGGATAACATTGTACTTAACATCTAATTTAGTAATTTCACCTTCATACTATTAATAAATATTCGATTTTACACATAGGTTTCAAGGCAATTATTTTTTAAATCTTGTCCGCTATATTCTTTTTAATCCTTTATGATAACCTATTTAAATCCTACTTTCAACCTCCCGCTCCAGTGAACCTTTCCTTTCTCCCTACACTTTTTAAAAATCGTACAAACTTTTGTAACATTGCTACAACAATGAAGCTTATATTTTGTATTTATGACTTGCAATGCTACAAGCAGAGGTCCACTAATTAATTAATTGAGAAAACATTAAAACACACAGATGATTTAAACTTTGCGGATAGGTTTGGAATGCTTTGATCTGTCTTATGCTAAAATTTTCAGGCCGTTTTATGAAACAGATTGAATACTATAAGTTGTCAAAATCGAGCTATATGACTTTTTTCAGTTTTATCGCCAAACCGCAGGTATGAAATATCTTTAAAAAATGTTTACTTGCATGTCATAAAATGGCAATAAATAATGCGTAAAATGAGACCTTTCACAATAGCGTAGGTCATTCCAAATGAACACAGTGAGGCTTCAAACTCAGGGCTTTACTATTTTGACGACGACAATAATATTTGTCAAACTATAATTTATAATTATGGTATTATATTTCCCGTCTTTGTTTACATTATTCACCCATTCCCAAATTCCAGTATTAACAGTATCACAATTTACATAATTATTAACATTATTTTTATTTACCTCCAGATTCATTTTCTTCATTTAATTGAAGATTTATATAATACTCTATTTCCTTTCTTGTGCTTCCTATTATCATCCATAATTCCTTCATTATGCTAAATTACAAGGTAAACCGTCCTTTTAAGTGTAAGACTAATGTAGTGAAAAAAAAAGTTTGAAGTAAGGGAAATTTTGGTAAGTTAACTATAATTTGTTTCGTAGTATGTAGCACGTGTTGTTATTGTTTTAATAACACAAAACTTGTATGTTCTAAATTTCTTTATATATTTCCAGTTCTTCTAAAAACATGATTACAGAGAACGAAACTAAAAAAAGTAAAATAAGAGCAAGGAAATAAAAGTTTTAATAAGGAGAATTTGTTTTTTATTGACAATAACGGAAAGGCATTATGGTATCGCATACTTTTCCATAAAGAAATTTAGAAATTTTTGCCTTCAAATTATAGGAAGCTATGTTTAAAACATTATATCAATAAACGCAACTAAACAATGTTCCATATTTATGTATTTTAAAAAAGATTTAAAAATTGTAATGTTTCAAATTTTTGTAATTTTGTATTTTATAGATGATTATGGCAATTGCCGAAAGCCCCTAATAAAATTTAGAAATCAAAATTGAAATAGGTTTTATTACGTGACTGATAAAATTATCGTCAATATTAAATTAACTATCAGTCTTTCAACAAATAATTTGTCAAAAATTCCTTGTAGAAATTACACCGATCAGTATTAAGTAACCAGCGTCTCAAAAAATTTATGTTTTCAATAAATATAATTTCTGTAAAAAAATTAATACCATTTTTGCATACCTTTTAAATACATATTTAATAGCTCAGTCTATTAAGGAACTTGGACACCCCTGGTATAGATATATTAGCCTAATTGATTTTAATTGATACAGTGACATAAAGACATTAAGATAATGGTTTAAATCGTCATTAAGTTGTAAATTGGGATGATAATTACTGAAAATATTGAGTGTAAGTTTAAATTAAAAGGTGTGAACTTAAAAAAAGTTATCTACCTATCTAATATAACATAGCAATAGGACTGGAAGTAGATATTGGTAATAATTCTCTAAATTTATTATGATATCATGAATTACATTTATTATTACAAAACCTGAGTTTAATAAGTTTAAAAGGTTGAACATGTATTAGTTTCAAAGTTTTGCAATATTGAATTTTATTGAGTGTAATACACAATCTACAGATAGTAAAGAAACTTAATAAGTATCAGATTAATAAGTATATATAGTATGAAATAGGTACAGAATGCAACAAATGCAGCCGAGAGCGTGATTTAACTTTAAAGAATGTACCTTTAGCTACGAACCGTGGAGCCACCATAAAGTATTTTTTTAAATTCATTCTTTTCACGTTCCGCGTGAGAAGTGCAGTTAAGAGTATATTCGGATTCTCAGGTATTTATAGAGCAAATATGTTTAGCATAATTAGCAATGATCATTAAAAGAAATTTTCATTTCCTTTCTATTACGAGCCTGGCCTATTGATAACGGACTTAGTTGAAATCAAATGAACTGTAATAATTGGAAGTTTAACTATAATATTAATTCAAATCTTTTATTTGCGGTTGACAAAGAAGAAAAAAAGAGATGCGCGAGGGAGAGGGGGAGGGGGGGAGAGTGAGAGAGATTTTATGATCGTTTCACGGCAAACCTTATACCTCGCAGTATGTTTTGAAGAGGTCCCGCTGTCACAAGTCTACTGTCATGCTGCCAAAATTACGTTTATAATAACTCAGTAAATGTTATGAATGGTATAGGAACGCCTACTAGGACTTTTACCTAACAAAATGGTTTTCACGCAGCCTTTCGCGCGGCAATTCAATGGATGTATAAATATTTACATTAATATCTTCTGATCTCTGGAAGACATCGAAACGAAAAATACACAAAAAAATTAAGGTAAAATTCCTGACCCAATCCCTGAAATTTTTATTGAAATCCGTTTAGCCCGTTTTGGAGGATAACAAAGTGTATAAACAACCTGTGTGCACATTAGAGGTTCAAAAGCATGAATAAAAAGAAACCTTCCGTAGAATATTTTCATATTATAAAATTTTTAAGACTTCCGTACTATTTTTTAAAAAAATTACAGTATTCTAAACTTGTCTTGACAACAGCGTACACAACAAAAAAGAATTATTCAATTTGGCGCAGTCATTCGGAAGTTATACGTAATTTCGGCGATATATGAAGAAGTTTACCACTTATAATTAGAAAATAATTTATGATTTATTATTATTGTAAATCACATAATGTATGATAAAAAGATTATTTCCAGTGTTATTTCAAATTCGACAAAGCCCTCAACAGCTGTGTAAAGACATGGGCATTTCCGCACTGAACAATTCATGTTCCTCTACACCACTTTTATTTCATTGTAAGCAATGTCCTATGAGGTTTTACTTGTGTCTTAAATTATGATGTTGTTCTCCGTGAATATTTAATCCTGGTTTATTTGAATTCTTAGAAATAAGTATATTGAAATCACATCTTTAAATTAAATTTTACAACATATGAAAATGTACCAATTAATTGGGGATGAAAAGTTGTACCTGTTTTCATCTTTGTTCTATTAAAACTTTCTAAAACAATAATTCATAAAAATGTATAACTAAATAAGCTGATGTTTTCGGTTATTTAATCAAGGCATTGATATAATTCGTAAAATAGTTTTTACGAAATTGATTATTTTAAACAAATTTTAGACACGAAATATTATCATTGGAACAGTTTCCATACCTGATACATAGATAATAATAAACATTTGAAAAATATTTACGTCAAACATGAAGGCAATGAAAATAATTAGTCGCAAAGTAGCAGTAAATCCGATTACAAGAGAAGTTAACCTAGAATAATTTTATTGTAATCATTGCAAATGGTTAATTATGTTACAGGAAACAAATTGCACCAACTGTTTTTCGGAAAAGTAAGACTAAATGTTGAGCTATACTTTAATACTTTATTAATCGATAAAGAAGTCATCTAATTTTTATGTCACATAAATATGATTATTTTATGTGTATTTGAGAATTGAATGTAAGTAGAGAATGGGCAAGGGCATGGGCATGGGCAGGCACAGCGTGCCTAGTGGCCGGTCGCACGTCTTAAGGCACACGCACACGTGCCTGTCACCCCAGCCCTCGGCTTACAGCCCTTCCCACTATCTTTACTTCTGTCCAGCAGCTCTCACCCTCTCCATCTCCATTAAATGAAATCGCACCCCGACAAACGGTTCTATTTCTTCATAATTGCAACTAATCTCTCAGTCGGTTCGTCAAGCAGAACAGATTGCCTTCTCACCACAGAAACTTGAAAATCAAACTTCACACCTTAACCCGTTTTTTAACAAATGTTATTTTTCATTTTTCCTTACATATTATCTCTGGTTTTAGGATCAAAATAAACTACGAAATTTTTGGAATTGATATAGAAAAACTGACGTTTTATTGATAATTTCCATGATCCCCATTTAGGGCCGACGGTTAATGGCGTGTCACAATTTTCGTCTATATTACAACATGTAACCTAATAATTGCTGTATGACAATCTTCATATTTAAACAAAATAAAATAATTATTAACTAATAACAAATGTAATATAAAAAATTACATGCTATGCCACTATTTTACACATTCAACATGTAATTCTACACCAAAGCTTATACATTGTTTTCTCACATTCTTTTTACCAATTCCACTTTTTCGTTGTTTTCCTTCCATAATCCTCTCTAAATAATGCCCTGTTGGATCCTTCCTCGCAGCATGTAGTAAACCACATGTAGTGGATATTAGATGTTAAGTAGTTGTTAAGATAGATATGTACTAGTCGTTAAGATATTAGTTATTAAGTAATTATTAAAATAGATACATTCTTTATTTAGTATCCGACCGACCGAATAGGATACACGTTGATTGTTCCACGTGCGGGGGGATTAGAAAATAACGTGAGAACATCTATCCGAAGAATTTGTGGGGTAGGCCAGAACAAAGAGGTATGAACGTTTGCTTATACCTGACGGTCCGTGCGGGCTCATACATATTTTCTTCCCACCAAGGGTCAAAATTGAGAAGATTACCCAAATTCGCGGCTAATTGTGGGTGTGTTCTGTTCAAAATTATAAGGGGTGATTGGTGGCCAGATGAAAGGAGAACCAGACGTGATGATGGAAAAGGTGGGGAAATGACAGTTGGTGTGAAGAACGCGAAAGAGGAACAGTTGTTGTGCAGACAGAGAGGAGGACGGTCGAGCCGAGTCTGAGCTGGAGTCGGTCAGGAGAACAGGAGAAAAGGACCATCGGAGAGGTCAAGTCGAGTGAGAGCTGAGAGGGAAGTTGGACAGAAAGTTGGCCAGTCATTAACCTGTTGTACGTGGCGAGGCCGTCAGCAAACAGACAACCAGCTGCCGAGTCTAGCGACGAAGCAGCAAAGGGGTCCTGGTTTCGTCTCGTCTTCCCACACCACAGACGAACATCCGAGCCGGAGCACCCAACGGACATCAGCCATAGTGAGGAACCAAACAAACCAATCACAAATGTTCTCACGTTGACGCACCATTTTCGTTTTTCTTTTCTTCTTTCTAAATTCTGGGCATGGAAATTATTTCCTTTCCTTGTATAATTTCAAAGGGGTTAAATTAAATGGCCCGGTATGCTTTATCTATTTAATTGGTTAATTGGTGTATTTTTCCTAAACCAGCACGGTCAACCTGTAATTCATAAAGCTGGTCGGAGCAAGTAAAATGATAGGAAATTTTCAAATAGATAAAACTAGTATATGAAGTAACAAATTATTTTAATGTTGAAAATAGTCCTATTTTGTAAATACTTAAAATATTCATATATGTTAAAATGGTCCAGAGTCAAATATCATTAAAAATAAACCTAAAAGTAAATGTGTAAACGTTAATAGTTAATTAAAACCAAAAGTCTAATATCCCCCACCACAAGCATCACTGATGCTATAAGGACGACCAGAAATGTTTGGGTCCGACATTGTGCGCATTGTCAAATAGGCTCTTGTGATCACTCTCCTCAAGTGCAACAATGGCATCTTGACATTACTTGCCATTCTATATAGTACATAGGCATTTACAAGTGTTATATCGATTGCGTTTGTAAAATGAACAAAGGACCATTTTCTATCTCTTATTTATATTGTGTACTTTTGTATATTCCAGTGCATCCTATATACAATAGGAGCTATTGCATTTGGTTGAGTTATCGACACTTGCTTGTGTTCTGCTCTAGACCATCTAGACGCTTTATCCAATGGCAAAACTTCCTCATGATTTGAGAGAAATTTTACAATATTGTTTTTCAATAGCAAACCAAAGATTTCATTTTTATTAAAACTATACTTCTATGCTCCCCGGTAATATTTTTTCTTTGCACTTTCATTTTTTATCGGACATTTGTTCATTCTGTTGAGTCAGACTGTCCCCGCTTTAGTACCTTCATCAACTCAAAACCAGTGAAATTTTATGAAAGTAGAAACAATGTTATTCTGGACGATCAATTTTATCAACTGAATTCAGTACGACGGACATACCCGATCCGTTTATTGAATTTTGAGTATTACCAGTCTTTCCTTCATGAATTTCAGCATTATAAGAAAATCCTGTTTCGGTGCAACACACAGCCCATGTTAGAATCCAAAGCCGATAGGTTTGCCTCAAAGGATAAGGACACGTACAAACGTACAACGCTCGCTTGTAGCTTGTACAGACCAGAGCATATTCCCGACGCTTGTTAACGGTTTATGGTGCACAGGTAGAAACCTTGAGATCAGCGCCAGTATTATTGAACCTTTCACGGTGAAAGATGTCTTCTTCGAGCGAGAAAAACTAATCACGAAAACACTTCCACGTTTTCGTCAGTTTGTTTTCTATAATTATGGAAACAAACGAAGTATAACCATTTGAAATACAATTTACAAACAACGTTTATGGATTATGAAAGATAATAATTTATGCAGTCATTCTCTTTATAAATAACATTTTCTTTATAAATTATGGATAGCTATCGGTATCTTTCGTCATATTCATTGTATAAAATATTACTATTATTACTATTACTATTATTAAAGACTTCATTCGCGCGGAATTCTTTAATATTTAGGTTGCATGTAACAATCTATTATAAAAATAATTAATTTTATGAGATTAGTGATTTAAAAATTTGCGTGCAGCTGAAACTAAAAAGGAACATATGTTGACAATCCTGTATCTGAACTAACAATTGTCTTCATAACAATGCCGTGACTTCCAACAAAACTCTAGTTGCAACGATATATGAGCTTGGGAAAATTTAAGTTAAAATTCCTGCTTTAATCATTAAAATTTTCATTGCAATCCGTTGAGCCGTTTCGGAGTCTATTCGAGACATACTTCCAGGCAGACAGATAGTTCCATTTTTTTATTCGTATACATAATATAAAACATCCAAAAGTGATAAAATATAGTTCAGCATCGTAATCTACAAAATTTTGCAATGCAAATAATAACAGATAAAATGTATTAGTTTTTATTTTTTCATTACAATGTAACTAAAACTAAAATACAACTATTGTTATTCATTTCAATGCTTTTACGAATACAGTTTTAAGTATTAAATATAATTTTGAAATAAGTTGTAATTATAAAACATTATGAAATTAACTTTAAAAGGGAAGAACGGAAAATATAGTTATGATTTATTTAATTTCAATTGAATATTAATTAATAAGAAAATAGTTTGTTACTATTAATGAATGCACGAATATTAATGTATTTTACTCGTTTTACTGTAATAATTTATATAGACTTAAATTTTATTTAGAGAATAAATACGGCTAAATATACAGAAACTATCAATTTTTAAATTATTGACATATTATAAAGTGACCCCGTATGTTTTTTTTATGTTCTTTGACAAATAATTAATCAATTAGTAATTATGTAGAAATATTATATATCATATCCAAAATGAACGCAAAGTATGGAATGCTTGGCGCAGGTGTAGCCTAGTCCTGCCTGACTCGCTTTCTTTGTGACTGCCTCCAATGAAAACGCTCAGGTATTAGCTCAAGCTGGAGAAGCTGGAAACCAGCCTTCTGCCTCTCCTTACCCTAACAAATTGTTTCAGATAATACTGCACCATTTGTTCCTCGATGCTTATGTTATCTGAAAAGACATCGAACTGCATATAATTATTATTTAGTGCATCAATAGTAGGTCGAATTTCGAACAGCTTGTCTTTGATTTAATTTCGTATTATCTGCGTAAATCTATTACACGGCACACAGTTTCTGACAATACAAATGATTATAGCTTCCGTTTCTGACCACTACATTTGTGTCTGTGGTAGAGAATATTATTCTGTTAACAAGAGAATGCCTAAAAACTGTTTCAGACTTCTTGGAGAAAGTGAATTTATGTTGGTTATTTTGAGCAGCATATAGCATACGGTTCCTTACAATTGCATATCCAATATCATCATCAAAGAGGAGTTCAAATATTTCAACAGGGGGTTTCCCCTTCAGTTGCTGATGTGGTAGTCAGTCCTAAGATGGTTTTGATGCAACCGTCCATGCCAACCTGTCACCCGCAAGCCTTTTCATTACCTTATAACTAGCACACCCCACATCCTCCCTAATCAGCTTAGCGTATTCCATACTTGGCAACCCTCTTTTCTTCTTCCCTCTAATGCTAATTTTACAAGACCATCGTGTCTTAAAACGTGGCCTATTAATGTAGCTCTTCTCTTAGTCAACATCCTCCTTATTGTTCGCTTTTCCCCAATTCTGTTCAGAACATCCTCGTTTGTGATTCTATCCACCCATCTGATTTTCAGCATTCGCCTATAGCACCACATTCCTTTCCCCAACTCCTATTGTCCACGTTTCGCACCCATACAACGCTACGCTCCATACAAACATATTTAAAAACGGTTTCCTTATATTGACCCTTATATTACTTCTACGTAAATCCCTCTTTTTCCCGAAAGCCTTCTTTGCCTGTGCTATCCTACTCTTTATGTCTACTATACTTTTACCACCCCTAGTTATTACGCTTCCCAATTAGCAGAATTCCTTAACTTCCGTCAAAATATCCCTTCCCAATCTAACAGCCTTTGTTATTCCTCTGCTTCCCATACTACACTCCATTACCTTGGTTTTCTCTGTATTAATCCTCATATTGAAATCTTTCTCCAGGACTACCATTTATTATGGTTTCCAAGTCTTCTTCTGATTCTCCTAATACTTCAGTATCGTCGGCAAAGCGTAACGTTTTTATTTCTTCTCCTTGCAGTATGATTGCTTTTTCATATTCCGTTTTAATCTTTTCATCGCCTGTTCTATATATATTTTAAACAGCATGAGCGATAGACTGCATCCTTGTCTTACTCCTTTCTTGATTTCTGCTTTCTTTTCTTGGTCTCCTATTATACTTACTGCTGCCTGTCTTTTGTAGAGGTTATGTATTAGCCTCCTTTCTCGATATTTGATTCTAGTTTCCTTCAAAGTCCTTACGAGCGTGTTCCAGTTAACATTATCAAACGCTTTTTCTGAATCTACAAATGCCATTAACGTGCGCCAGTTTTGTCGTATCCTGTCTTCTAAAATTAATCGCTTAGTCAATATAGCTTCTTCCTAAAACCAAACTGATCTTCTCCTAACTCGCATTCTACATACTATTTTCGTTAATATTTTGCATGCATGGGATACTAAACTAATTGTTCTCATCTATCAGCCCTAGCCATCTTAGTTGTGGGTATAACTATGTTTTTACAAAAATCGTCTGGGATTCTTCCCGTTTTGTAAATTGTTCAAACTATACTGTTATAATCATAAGCAGTAAATGATGCTCACTCCTTTTGCCAATTGATTGACATTTTATCTTCTTTCATTTTTTTATGTTGTGCGGAGCTCCATTCGATGGAATATCATGTATTTCAATGGAACCTGCATCATTAGGAACAGCATCTTCCAATATATTTTCGTCCAAATCTTCTTCGTCTGACAAACCATCGAAATCATCACGTGGCAACAAAATTATATCCACAAAATCTTTTAGCTCTCTAGATCCTTTAATGATAAAACTTTTGTTGCCCATTATTACAGCGTTATACAAACGAGCATTTTGTTCGTTATACCTACTACAATACATGCCCCAATTGGGGCTCGCTTTGTTTTTTATATTAAAAATGCGTAATATGTTTTTTTACAATTAAAATTATGAATAACTTACTTATAACACATGTATATATTACTTATAAATGAAAAAAGAAAATATTTCCGACACACACAAATTTGGTAAATGAAATATCGAGCAACTTATCAGTAAAATTCAACTTCAATGATTAATATTTACTTAAATCAATAACTTAAAGTTATAAAATATATCCCCACGTAAAGAAGCACACTATCTTAACGACATAACGTCAAAGTATAATACAACTGTCAAATTGGTGTAGCTAGCAGATTAAAAAGCAGCCATCGCCTAATGGGGCCCACGTAAAAAACGGTTTAAAATGTCAGGCTCCCTCTGTCTTACAATTACCGCTGCTTGTACTGCTACTAAACGCATAATAGTAATACCACTGCTAAAATGAATGAATACTTACAGATTAATTGAATCTGTTTTAAGTGTAAGGGTAACAATTCTGTGTGTTCTTGTAAGAGTGACGTTTTTACCGTCCCAATCGACCTCGGCTTTCTGGTTTAATAACGTAATAATGATATTTAATCATTAATTCAAGGAATCTTTAAGGAAGGGAAAACACAGCATAGTTTTCCGTAAACATTAAAAAACATTATTAGACAAACAAAATAAAGGTTGAATGGTCACTATCAGTTGTGAACTGGAGCACAACTAGTGACTAGTGACGTGTACGCCACGTCACGACCCACAAGTCCCGCCTGATTGATGCATAACTAATGATGTCACAGTTCGATAGCACACATATATATATTCACTTTAATATGTACACTTTCATAAAAACGATGAAGGTATGAATTTTACTGACAAGTTTTGAGTAATTATGAAAATTAATCTATTTAGAAAAGGACTCCGGATCTACCAAGGCGTTCCGAACTGTTATCTAAATAGTGAATCATCGATTCTCATACAAAATGGATCCAGTCATTTAGTCTTTTCGTCAATGTTTATTTCGTATTCAATGTCGTCACGTGAAACCATTTCGTCAGTCATTTTCGTAATTTGAGATACAGTTAAATGTGATCCAGTGAACCAAGATCCTTACCGAATGTATTTACGTTTGCTACATTTCTCTCTTGGTACACTCCCAGAAGAAACAATCATTCAAATCATTCTCTTGTAAAGAGTCATATTCGAAAGTATCACATTCGAAAGTAGTTAAACGGCCCACACGGAAAATTAAAAAAGTAATTTGTCACTGAATATTTAATACGTCAACAGTGGTTTATTAAATTTGTTTTTTACACAAATTTTCCTGAAAATTCTAATGGACAACTAAATCACGAAATCTTCATAATTTCACGCATGTTATTTCACTACACAGAACGATATTGAAAATGAGCTGTGATTCATTTGGTGTGTAATTACAATATAACCAAGCTGTGATAGTTAAATTGGAACAATTTTTTAACGCATCTTATTTTCAAAAGTATAATGTATATGTATGTATAAATAAATTTTTTTGTAAACAGTTTTATAAATCATCAGGAATAAAACTGCTTCCATGATAAATTCCTTAAATTCATTACAAAGCTCTATTTATTGAAGAAAAATGGTTGACTAAAATTCAATTTTTTTTAAATGTGTATAAAATGAAGGGATAACTGTTACTTTTTTTACAAATGTTTGAATGACAAAGTCTGGATGTTGATTAAAAACTTAACGTGAAGAAAAATATTTTATTAAAATTTAATTTTTTTAAATGTGATTAAAATAAAGGGGAAAAACATACTTAATTGTAAACTTTTAAATGATAAAGTATGTAAATTGATTAAAAGGTATTTTTAAATTAATTAAAAATTGAATTATACCTTTTACTACAATGCAATTTATTCAAATCTGTATTAAACGAGGGGAAAACTGTAACTTTATTACAAACGTTAAAAGTATTAGGAAGCAAAGTGAATTGAAGGGAAATTTTTCAGTCAGTTTCGAATTTACCAGTGTATGAGTTTTAAAAATAATTTCAAGTCTATATAGAATGAAGGAAAAACTGTTACTTCATTACAAATCTTTCAATGATAAAATCTGTAAATCAAGGGTAAACTTATACGAAAATAAATACTTTAAAATCTGTATATAATGAAGAGAAAACTGTCACTAAATTACCAACGTTTTAATGATAAAGTTTATAAATTGGTTACAAACCACTGCGAAATGAAGAGAAAAACCTTTACTTAATTACAAATTTTTTATTGATGTGGTACTAAAATCATTTTAGATCTATATAAAATGAAGTAAAAAATATTTCTTGATTACAAACGTTGTAATGAAATAGTTTTTAAATTAATTAGAGAGCAGTAAGAAATGAAGGAAAATCTGTCACTAAATTACAAATTTTCCAGTGAATGAGTTCTAAAATAATTTCAAATCTATATGAAATGAAAGGAAAACTGTTAACTGGAAAGTGTTTCAATGATAAAGTCATTAAATTAATTAAAAACTTAATAAGGAAGGAAAATCTTTTAGTAAAATTCAATTTATTCAAATGTATATGTAATAAATGAAGAACTGTTACTTCATTACAAACGTTTCAATGATAAAATGTTTAAACTCATTACCATGGTTTATGAAATGAAGGGAAATGTTTCACTAAATTTCCAGGAAATAAGTTCTAAAAATAATTTCAGATCTATATAATATGAAGGGAAACCTTTTATTTTAATAATTATGATAAAATATTCACGGCAAATGATGCAGGTTATATTTTCGACGTCACCGTTGGTAATTGGTATGACTAACTCACGTTGCGGGGATTTCACTCCTCTTTAACCCAGTTCACTACCAGCTAATCACAATCGTATGAAAACATGAGCTTTGTTTAAAGGGATGTGGGAAATTATTTTAGAGCACTCTTCGCCCAAGGCACTTGGCAAATTGGATGTGATTAAGCTACAATAACCCTTGATGACGTCGTGTGGCTCTTCTCTGGAAACTCTATCAGGGTAGCCACGAATAACCCGTTTAAATTGAACTCGCCACTTCAGATTACGGCTGTTACAAACGTTCCAACAATATAAACATTAACAAACAATTCAACTTAACCAAATTTTTCTAGAAAAATAAATTGAAAAAATAATGATACTCCGTAGGTAATACGGATGTGCGAGAATATTTTATTATATCAAGGCTTATGGCATCAAAGTATTTTCATGAACGGAAACAAACAACCATCTCTCTCCTTAATTGTAAATTGATTACGATTAATTACTCGCTATGTTTTGAATATAATTGTAATAATTTCTGATGAGTTACTACCGCCGTGTGCGGTTATCCAAGCAAAATAATAAAATCAAATAAGAGCGTAAGGAGGAAACTACAAATAATTAATTTAATACTAACATAAATTTGTATGCAGCACATGATTAATCACGGAACTGTAGTAAAACACACAACGTAGTTTTACACTGCAAATTAATCATTACAACCAGTAACCATAAAAGTGTGTGATGAATATATATATAGATAAAGAATTCCTAAAAACATGGTTTTGTACAACTACGTGTACTTACTCGTTTTTACAAAATACTTCAATTTATAACCAACTGATTTATTTAATAAATAATTAATAACCACTAAGAACATTAAAATGGTGAATATACCGGATTATCAGTTTTTAACAAACCTCCCGAACATACTAAGGTCTTTAGCATACCAGTTGTATTCAGAAGTGAGGTTCAAAAAGTTCTACTCGGATTATCCAATTGTTTAAATGTGATTTTAGAAAATAAAACGCATAAAGCTTTCATTTATTATTCGAAAAATTTAATCTACATCCTAGTATGCGGAAGAACGAAAAATTTGAGACGTCGACGGAAAATCCCATTTTCGTTTGATGTTTCTCTGACGCGACGGAGGACCAGAGGACGTGACATCAGACAAAGTGTGGCGGACTAAAGGCAGGCCTTGGAAAAGTTGCAAGGTCGTGATGTTACCTACCTGGAAGAACACCTCTTTCCTACACACGCAGGAGTCACGGGCAATACAAAACTTCAAAGAGATTGGCGGGGACCTATCACGTGATTAAAACTCTATTACAGTGGAAGGGTGAAATCTGGTCTAGCTCGGAGGTGGTATTTGGTCGCTGGGTTTATAATACCCTATATCGGATACAGCAGTTCAAGTAAACACCAACGCACCAGAGAGGCGAGACATCGGGTTTCAGAACGTGGCAGATCAACCGTATGACGATTTAAAAATCTGATACCAGATTCTATTTCTTTGACCCCGGGAGTTTTATAAGGCCAGAAATTAGGGAGAGAAACCCTAACCAAGTGAATTTTGATTGTAGTCTGAGAGTCAGGTGATCCGACATGCATAACATGGTGGGGTGTACGAAGTAAATGACCTGCGAGGATGGATGAGAGGAATTTAAGCAGTCGGGCATGGACATTTGAAGATGGAAGAAGTCTAGAGGATGAGTGGTGTTTCATCCACGGCACGGTATTTGGGCATGAAGAATTGAACAAGTAGGATGTCAGTAGGATGCGTGGTAATTGAGTCACGACATTAATGAAGTTAGTCAGAAACAAGTTTTAAAGTAATCAGGTGGAGAGAAAATGAGGAATGTTGCTGGCGAAATAGAAGGAAGGATGCCCCTTCAACGAGGCGAGCTGCAAGCAGATGGAAGGAGTCCAGCCAAAGTAATTTCCCTGAGTCCAGGAACGAGCTAAGGACAAAGTTGTTTACGACCCCCAATAAATTTCAGGTGTGTTAGTCCCAATATCGAAAAATTCGTATGACGATTTGGTTCCTGCACGATAAGCCTACTAAAAATTTACCCTTACTAAATGCAATTGAGCTAGCCGTGGTAAATTTTTAAATTTGACCCGAAAGTTTATTAACTATTGTTGTTTTCTCTTGTTTTCTGTAATATACTTTAATTTTTTAAATTTAATCTAACCCAATAATTTATAGTGATGTAAATTAATGTCCAACCCTCCAGTTCATAATAGTATAAGGAAGACATAAGCAGTTGGTAAGTAGACTTGGAAGGTGGAAGGAGACGGGAGAGGACAAGAAGAAGATGTGCATAATTAGTTAGTGCACAAGAAGACTCGTAAGGAGAAAGAAGTAGGAGAATTGTTAAAGACATGTACTAAGATCAGATGATATTGAGATTCAGAAGAAGAAGCTTTAGACCAATCAATTGTTAAGAAGTATTGGAGAAATTAATATCCGTGATTCCGACAAATTTATAATTAGCAGTGGCTGTTTACCTGAGAACAACAAGAACGAGTCCCACATCAGCCTCTTCGAATGGTCGACCACAAGTTTGTGTAGACGAACCTTTCCCATTTCTGGACGTATAGGAAACACCTACGCCACCTAGTAGCCGCAGAAGCCGCAGAAGTCTTATAAAAGTGTGTGAATGTTTCTATCGGCGACATAGATAACCGAAATCCCAGAAAACAATCGAGATTGAGCTCCAAATTGTTGGAATGTGAGTCACTGAGTTTAATTCTAATATAAAAATGTAATTTAAGTTACTGATCATCGCTTAAGAGGAGTTAAAACAAACTTCCGCTACTTTCTTTAACGGATGGAACAATTTCCACCAAATTTTGAACAAGTCTAATTGCCGATTGAACTCGACACAATTAGGGTAATACACGGCTACAGCCATTTGGGGGCGTGTTGGAGGGGTGCCGTGATTTCCATCTAATACATATTTTTTTCACGTCAATTCGTTTTTTTAGAGTTTTGTGAAATTATTTCGTTTAATAACATAACAATAGAAGAAATATTGACTTTGCGACTTATTTTAAAAGGCAGGATAAGAAAAAACCGGCCTATGTTTATTGCATTTGTATATTTAAGAAAAACATTTTATAATACGAACTGGAACACACTATTAAGAATTTTGAAGAGCACTGGAATAAAATATCGAGAAAGGAGGCTTATACATAACCTATACAAAAGACAGGCAGCAGAAATTAGAATCGAAGATCAAGAAAACAAAGCCGTAATCAAGAGAGGAGGGATACAGTCTGTCGCCCATGATGTTTAACTTATATATAGAACAAGCGGTGAAGAAGGTTAAAACGGAATATGGGAAAGGAATCATATTGCAAGGATAAGAAATAAAACATTACGCTTTGAGGACGGTATTGTAGTATCAGGGGAGTCAGAAGAAGGCTTGGAAACCATAATAAATAGCATGAACGTAGTCCTGGAGAAAGAGTTCAATATGAGGATTAATAGACGGTAAACCAATGTAATAGAGTGTAGTATGGGAAACAGAGGAATAACAAAGGGTGTTAGATTGGGAAGGGATTTTTTGACGGAAGTTAAGGAATTCTGCTGATTGGGAAGCGTAATAACTAGGGATGGTAGAAGTATAGTAGACATAAAGAGTGGGATAGCACAGGCAAGGAATACTTTCGTGGAAAAGAGGATTTTACTTCGGTAATATAAGTGTGAATATTCGGAAATCGTTGCAAAAATTGTTCGTATGGTTCGTGGCGTTATAGGGGTGTGAAATGTGGACGATAGGAGTTGGGGTAAGAATAGAAGTCAATGAAATGTGCTGAAAATCAGATGTGTGGATAGAATCACAAACGAAGAAATTCTAAACAGAACAGGGGAAAAGCGAACAATTTGGCGGACGTTGATTAAGCGAAAGAATAGATTAATAGTCCACAAATTAAGACACGAGGGTCTTGTAAAATTAGCATTAGAGGGAAATGTGTAGTGTAAGAACAGAAGATGGAGGCCAAGGATGGAATACGCTAAGATGGTTAGGGAGGATTTGTGCTATGCTACATATAATGAAATCAATAGGGCTTGCGCAATATAGGTCTCTTAGACCAGTATTAGAACTGAAAACCACAAAAAGAACTTTTTTGGAGGTTTATAGGGGGCGCCATATTAAAACCAATCACGTTTGGTATCCAAATCGGTGAAATATGTGAATGCAAATTAAATTAACCTCCATACCGTCTAAAGTCCGAGTAGATGTGTCTGACCATTAAAATGTGTTGACTAAGAATTAAATTGTTAACCGTGATAATATAAATAAATACCAGGGCTACGTCGGGTCTCCACCTATTTTTAAATAAAACCCTGTTTTCCATCATATTAATAAAATGAACGCGAATTGAATTACAGTAACTGTATTGAAAATAAATTTGTAAACTTAATAGTATATCACAATAGTTAGCGTAAACTATTAATACTCTTTCATCGATGCAGAAATTAATAATTATATTGATTTAATATTGGAAATATTTAGCTTTAATCGTTTGATGTAGACTAAGTAATATTTTAATTATTCGGATGTAAATGAAGTTGTTAATTATAGGCATAATATTATGTTACACATTCCAGGTTCTTCCAGCTTTGTTTTTCATCAGGTCTTTGAAAACAGATTAATCTATTCAACTATTACTGCACATAGTAACAATTCAGTAAATAATTAAAAGGAATAAAAAATAAGAAATAAAAATGGTTAATAAACTAAATACAAAGTTTTTATTAAATTCGAAAAAGGCACGCTTATGTTATCAAATAAAAGGCGGTCCGCCTTGTGTTTCTACAATGTTTTCACTCGGTTGGAATCCCGAGAACTCTTTGTTAATCACGTTTATGTTCTCAAAACTAGCATTATAACTTTTGTTCTAGCGATGACTTGTTGCACTAAATCAATTTAGTTGCACGCTACTAGTTAGTGTGAAGCAGTTATCTCTTGTTTGAATGGATAAAAAGGGATAATTGTTTATTGGCTTGAGAAGTTGTACGTGACGCCCTCCACCTTGGCTAATTTCCTCCGCTTTATTGACCAAAGGATCGTGGTTGTGGTGCGCGTGTTGTGGAAATTCTGGAGTTTGGCCACGATGTGTCAGGAACGTAATTACAGTACTGAGGCAGGCCTAAAGGATCAATACAGCTTTACTCAGGTATTCAACTTCGGGACCATATTTGTTCTATAGAATGTAATGCTACAATTGAGCAGTTTGTATATAAATGCAACCATATCTCGGAAGCAATAAATTAAACAGTGTAGTTTAATTTTTAAATCTATACCAATTTATAACAATAAATAAAATTGCCCCTCTGGAAGTGTTTCTTTCATTAAGGCCAGTTGAGCAACTGTTTGGTTGCATGTTTCTGTAATATGAAGTACTAATGACCGTACGCACATATGCAACCTCAACTAATTAAACACTTGCACCAACTAAATAGTCAGTGTTTTGACTTCAGTTGCATCTAGTTGCGCAAGAACCTTGTGACACATCGGTTGAATGATGACGAGTTCACTTGCAATCAAACAGTTCATGTGTAGTTCTAGATTTCACAGCATTTGTGAAATATACCTTCGCAAAATGCAACGTAAGTTTTATAAAATTAAATTATTGTTTTAATAATATTATAATGTATTTCACGGAAATGCATTTACATTTTTATTCCAAAAGATATAAGTTTTGGACACAAAAATTCATTGAATTAATTCGGCTAAGACCACCAATAAATAATTTTTTTTTACCAAATTCCATTTGAGCTCCTTTGTTCTTATTTCAACAACTCTACGAAGTCCACATAGCTACTATTATGTGCACATAAGTAACAACAAAAGTTTTTAGTTCCTCTTTTGTTACAGCAGTGTGTCCAAAACCATGCAACTGCGGCTAAACAGTTTCTCAACTGAAAACTGCAGATGTGCTCCTGGGGATAATAAGTGTATTGAGAGTCTTGATGGGAAGAAGACGGGCAGGCTGAGGTCGGGACCTGGCTTAAGACAATAGCCTCAAAGTTTGGCAGACTTGAACAAGAACACGTGTCGGAGCAGCTCTTCCTTACAGACGTGGTTCAACACAATACGTGTGTTTGGTTGGCAGTCAATATCAATGTGTTGTAATATTTCACAGCGATATCATGGTATTGGTATTTTGGATCTATTATCTTCTATATTAGTGAAGGGCATAACCGTTTTTTTGGTGAACAGAACGCTCACTTTATATATATTCATGAATTTAATCTGTAAAATATTTACACAAAACAATATCTCAGGGGATTTTGGGTCTCTCGAGAAATGAAGTACGCAGTTACTGAAAAATAGAAGAAGAATATCATTTAGATTTTTATGTAATCAACAAAATGAGCAAGTTTCAAAGCTAAATTGGACTTACCCAAAATCATTGGGCCTGCAAACATTCAACACCACGTATGCATCCATTTTTCTCATTCTTTAGGTACGCCTTACAGCTTCTTTCCATCCAGGAATGTCGTGTAATCCTCTTCCACAGCTAGGAGATACTCGTATCGATGTATTTACTTGCCCCGTGCTACTAGACTCGCACCTCTCCTACTAGGTATAACTCGTCTGCTCTCCCAGGGCCAACTCCTCTCACATCACCCTCCCGTCTCTTCTACCAGGTCCAACTGACCTCTCTCACATCACCGCTCCGTCTGCTCACCCAGGTCCAACTCTTCTGCCTACCTAGGTCCAACTGACCTCTCTCACATCGCCGTCCCGTCTGATCTCTCAGGTCCAAACACGTCTGCCTTTTTAAACTCTCGTCCTGACCTTCTTTCTAGTCTCGGCCACCCGACCCCAAAACTGGCCAATCAGAACATCGCTCCAGTGGAAACTTTTCTAGTAAGTTCTTACGCCACCGGATTTCCCCTGCGGGACTCCACACACGTCCCTGGAATTCTCCGCGGACTTCACACACTTTTAGACAATTTGAGTCTTCCATTGTTGTTGGCATCTGTGCAGAAAAAAGGATAATAGAATAAAATAATGAGTCCATATTGAAAAGAGCGAAAATGGTGTAATATGATTCTGCATTTATTTGGAGAGATCCGTTAATGGGGTGAAAGTTGATTAATGTAATAAATAGGTTGATAGATGTTCTAAATTGTTAATTCACCTATTTTATGTCTTAGTTTGGAGATAAATCCTAGCCAAATACTTAATATAAGAGCACCAATAATCAATAAGCAGGCAATTATTAACATTTATTTCGAGTATTTTAACCATTCAAGATGAAATATGAACAAGTACCTACTACATAAATTTACTGCTGCTATTAATTTTAAGTAAACGCTTTTTCAAATATACGCTAGTCATGAGAATTTTCTCTTTTCATTGTAACTGGCATTCGTTTTGGCTATTGGATATTTAAATTCCAAGTGCAGCAGAAATATTAATTAAAATAAATACTACGGCTCAACCAGATGTGCCTTTTCCGTGAATGCAGAGTAAATTGACGACAGTGAATGTGTAACACGTGACGTAACATGTCGGATATTTTTCACTTTTTTAACAATATCTCGAATCTCTTGTGGGATCCGCTTTGCGAGAAGACTGGAATATAATTGTGTAAAATTTTGTAGCTATTGAGGAAGATTCTTCTTCTGGGCCGCTATAGGGTCATTAACCCCTCAGCAACGGCAAACCCTTGGTAGCAGGTATAAATGCTTTGTCCTGGCCCCACCACTTTTGAGGCGGGTTCTGGGAGGAGCTAAATATCCTCAAAATTAACGTTATGACACCAATTTATCTAGATAATTATGATTCACGGGTTCATTCCACCATTCAAATTCAAAAATACTGGCAGTTTCTGCTAATATTGACCGTCAGAATTGTCGTGTAAGAGCCCCTTTAAACATAAATACATAAGGCTGATCTATTCATAGGCTCAATCTTTTTTCTTCATTTATTGTTGTTGACAATAATGATAAACCTTATTTCTTAATACATTCAGAAGTCAAGCCTGTCTCCCTACAGCCAACACTCCTCCCTGTCCTAAAGATAGGGCTTAGCTCCAATCCGAATACAAATCCACGAATTATTCTATCCACTTTCCTATCTTATCCTGAATTCTTCACAGCTCTTATTTCTGAAAGTAAATCTTGCTTCACTCTCCTTGTTCCTCTTCTTCCCATGGCATTCTAGCCCGTATTTGGGCCTTCGCCGCCTCAATTAGTTCCTTCCATGTTTTTCTATCCTCACATATTCTTCATAGTTGATAAATGTTGCATATATGGCAGCTACTTTTGGAAAGTAGAATTAACTTAACTTCACAAGAAAAAAGTATTACAGTTTTTAATACAAGGGATAAATTTGCATCCTTAGATAAAAAATACTTTTGGATTTTATCAGTTGAATCTAATTATTTTAATTGTTCTATTCCCTTACATGACTGTTTTAATGAATCGGATTTTAAAGTAGATCATAAAGTTTCCAAAATGTTTTTAGAGAACATTCATGAATTGAGATAAACCCTTTTGCAATATTTTCAGAAAAATAGTAAGACGATTCCTGGGTTCAGAATCCATTTTCCGTGACAGCTAAACCAGTAACTTCAATGCAACTGACTACGAAATTCTAATTAATATAATCAGTGATTCTTATTCGAAAGAAATATACAAATATTTATGGACTAGTTTGTCACTATTACAATATCCCAATATTTCAAAACAAGCTATTATTCTTTACTTCATTTTTCTATAACCTATTTAAGCGAAGCCGGATACTCTTATTATGCTGCAATGAAGCCAAAGTGAAGAAAGAGACTCGACGCCACACCAGATATTAGAATTCATCATACAAATATACCTGACATCAACAAGACATGCAATTCCAGAATCAAAATCATCTAAGTGATTTTTTTAATAATGTGTTTATATTATAGTTTTATATTTAAAAATAAATAATTAATTAAAAAAATTACTGGTAGGAATTACCCAACCAAAAAATAAGCCAAGGGTTCCGTCAAAATGTCTGATTTTGCGAAGTGTTCCATAGCAGAAAAAGATTGGGAAACGCTGATGTACACTATAGACTATGTGTTTGGTAATACTCGTCTGAATGCGTCCGTTTGTGTGGAGGAAGTTGCTTGGGCGACCGCATAACAATGTCCTGTTGCGATTATTGCGTGGCGGAAGCAGAGAGACCGACCAAATTGCATAGCTTAGGAAAATGTAATTGGCAAATCTTTTTCTTAGGCAGCGACTGGAAATGTTTGCCGTGCAAATTGAGGCTGAGTGGATTTAAGGGACGTCAGAGCAGAGGCAGGTCAACGGCGCACAAAGAGGGCGCGGAGGCAATTGTCGCTCTCTGGACGTGTCTTGACTCTCGCTTTAACTCAATTTAAAAGTCACTCACTGGAGGGGGCGGTGACAGAGTGCCAGGACGCATGCAGAGCAACGAATTGCCAGAGTCTTACGAACGTCGTCGACGAACAAATCCACGCCTGAACAACATTCTTATAAACGAAAAATTACTTTCGGGATAAACACAAAAGGTTGTCATAGCCAGATCAAAAATATCCGTACCATTTCACACCATGATTATAGGTGGTTATGAGAATTAAAATACAAAGTGCAAAATAAGTAAACGTAAATAATCTTAGCAATATATTGTAATAATCAATTAATTAAATTTATATAGCCTTACGTTGAGATTCATTAAACGTAATGAACCAAATTTTATGACCTTTCAAATTGTATATTTTTATAAGTTCAACTGTTTTTCACATAATTTTTACAATTAGGCATAATGAATAGAATATTTGCAATATTAGCAATTAGTAATATGACTGGTATTCAGTTTAAGTTAAATCAATCTGTAAATTTAAGGTTCACGAAATATAGACACAGTATATAAATGTACATAAAGTTGCTTAATTTAGTATAAATAAATAAAAGAAAACTTATTGATTACAAATATTGCACAGACTATAATATACTCAGTTGTGGAATATTGGTCTCAGATGCAGATATACTTTTCAATTTAACATTCACTCACTGGAGGACAGTTGAAATGTGCATTAATTTATAATTTATCATCAATAAAATTATGTACGTATGATTAGAAATCTATATAAATAAAAATGAATCCCTATTTGCCTTGTTAACACCATAACTTCAGAATGACTTAACCTATTTTATTCAATTGTTTATAAGTTTTCTAAAACCTTGGATCAGGTTCTTACGGAAAGAAAAATTAAGAATATTGTGCATAAAATTGGAAAAATTTTAAAAACCTTACTACGCGCGCGTTTGAATCTACAAATGAATGAAAGTTACCTATAAGCTTGATCTGTAACGCTTTCTATTCTATGAAAATTAAACAGGAATTTCACATAAAATTTCGTGTATGTTTTATTTTGATATCTTGCAAAGCTCAGATGATATTAACCTAAATATTTGCAAATCCATTGATTTGCCGCTAGAAAGGTGGCATAAAAATCAAGTGAGATTTAAAATTCCTATTAGCCGTTCCTATACTTTCATCCCAGTTACAATGTTATTATAAGCATAAATTTGGTAGCAGCATGAGAGAGCGATGGAAGGGAGGAGGGGATAGGCGAGAAATATCACTCCATTGTTGTAAACATGGCAACATGTTCAAAACCAACTGTGGCTTATATGGTTTGCCGTGAAGGGGTCATTAGCTTAACCACTGGACTGGACGGACGTGTTCATATGGTATTGATACATTGACATTCATTCGTATTCAATCACCGTTTCTCTGTAACTGTTAAACTTAGTGCGTTAATTGTGTTTTGATGTGTGTTTAGTAGTTTAGCATCGTGTTATTTATTGTTAGTGATAAAAAATGGCATCAGTGAGGCGTCAAAATTTCGGTTGGCGTATGTGTAACGCAAGTCGAGTTCATATTCGTCAAGACAATGAGACTGAAGAAGTGTGTAGGCAGCATTTGAAGTCAAACAGAATGGGAATTTCTGAAGAGAGATCTACCACGAACACATACCGTCGGGTTCAGGTGAGAGACGACAAAAGACGGTCAAACGTAACAATTACGCATGACAGTTTGGCGTATAACGTCCGAACGACTCCCCTAAGGGTAGTGGTGGAATTGGTGGAATTTTTATATGTAATAAAGGCTAATATTTGAGTCGGAAAGATTTTTTGCGCTGAATTACTTTTATAGTGTTTTTTCCTACAATATTTGTGTATAATTTCAATTCCTTGCAGCATGTAAGGGTTGGGGGTGGAAATCAGTCACTTGAAACTAACAAGGAAGTTATCTACTTTGGAGTAGAAAACCGTGTAAAGGGGGTCGCTGTGTTACACTATGAGCTTTAATATGCGATTTAAGTAAAAATTAATTTTATTGTCAGAGTACTGAAAATGTTTTTAGTCCTGTTATTTAACCGGGAGATACTGAAAGTATATTTGAGGTTCATATTGTGACGTTTTCGATGCCGTTTTAGTCATGCTTTGACCATGAATCAAGTAATGTACCCGGATAATATAAATAAATACCCGGGCAACGATGGGTCTCCAGCTAGTTTATTATAATTACCAGCTGTGGACCCGCTGTTTTATTATTTTACTCTTGGTGAACACATGAATAAACGGGAATAGAAAATTCACAATATGAACCTCAAATATATTCTCTGTATCTCGAGAAAGTCAAAAATGTTCCACAGAAAGGCAAAAAATATTTTCATTAAACGAACTGAATAAAAATTCTCTTAACACTATAAGAACACACAAATACTCCCGGACATAAAAGAAATAAAAATTGTCAGCAGTAATCTAAGAGTGTCAAAAGAATTTCCTGTAACCGAAACATTCACTGTTTCTTAAGAAAGGCAAAGTTACGTCCGGTATTTTGTATTGGTATTAATTAGCTTCGGCATAATAAGGCAGTAAAAGAGGTGCCCGAGCCTTACCCCTGTAGGAGATAAAGGTTATTTTACTATCATTTGTTCAAACTGACCCTTAGTAAGATAAATAATAGTTCGATTGAAATGGCGCCTATTGTAACGGAACTTAATTTATCCCCCTGATAATCACCAAAATTAAACTTAACGCTATTTTGATCATAGAACTAAACGACTTTCATAACTTCGGAATATGTCTTTCAACGTCAATTTTCTTTCATAGACTTTCATTCTATTCCACCTCTCCCCCTCCCCCATCGATGATTAGACAGCGGACACTGCTATCATCTTCTGGTGAAATACCTGCACATTTTTATTTATTTCAATTACTCCTTTCTCACTGGAGATTTGCGGTTTTGCTCTGTCTTTAGTACTAGATCTCTTAGGCTTTTGACTTAGAGAGAAACGTGTGAGAGCTTTCTCTCGCAAATGTTTCTCTCCAGATAGACTGCGGGACTCGCCTTTGTGATTGCCTCGTTCTCTCTCTCTCTCTCTCTCTCTCTCTCTCTCTCTCTCTCTCTCTCTCTCTCTCTGGTTTTTTAAAGGCACCTTTATCTATTTTAGGAGGTGTATATGCTGAGGTCAAAAACCTTGGGCATACGTTGTCTTCTCATCCCATTGGATGAGTCGGCCTGCTGCCTCCTAAAACTGATGCACACACGGAGAAAGAAATGCTGCGACCCCACAGCAAACTCATCTCCCGCTATTTGGTAGTGCGTGAGAATAGCATGAACATCTACCTTCAAAATTATACACCCAGACAAGGATTCTAGAGTGTTAAATTTATCTATAACTACCTGAAATGCAGAACATTTAGAGTAAAAATCGACAGTCACATATCATCCAAGAGAAATGTCTACGCAGGAGTACCTCATGCCCCTGTAATTGCTCTATTCTTATTTAACATCTAAATTTATAACATATCAAAGGTAGTTAAAGTAGAGACGTTACTCAATGCTAGTATTAGGAAAACAGATAATAGTGGAACAGAAAAACAACAACACAACGAAACAAAATGAAAATTTAGCATGAAGTGAGCAAAATGAAACTAAATCTACACAAGTGTCAGTGCGTTGTACTAGCCACATCTGAGAAAAGAAGAACTGATGATTAAAGGATAAACAATATAATGGACGAATTAAGTCCAAATATCTAGGAATTACAATCAACGATAAACTAAGATACCATTAACATATTGACAGAGCATTCAAAAAAGACACCATAAATTTTCATGTCTGAGTTACCAATATTAAAAAACGACCACATCCCAATAATATTAAAAAAGTTACTCTGTTGTTGTTGTTGTATTCAGTACTATGTACTAAGCTATCTTGCCCAAGCACTTTTTATTTCCGCATAACAATTAGATCCTCCCTATTCTACTCAGCGCTTTCCATCCTTGGCTTCCCTCTTCTGTCCTTACCCCAAAAACCTCCCACTAACGCTAAATTTACAATGCCCTCATGTCTCTGGTGAACGACCTCCATATTGTTCGCCGCTCTTCGCCAATTCTATTTAGAAACTCCTCGTTAGTGATTCTGTCCACCAATCTCATTGTCAGCATTCGTCTATAGCACCACATTTCAAAGGTTTCTATTCGTTTATTTTCTGCAACTCATATAACGCCACACTCCATACGATCATTTTTAGCAATGATTTCCTAATATTCACACTTACATTACTCGTAAGTAAATTCCTCTTTTTTGCGAAAACTTTCCTTTCCTGTGCTATTCTACTCTTTATGTCTACTATACTTCTACCATCCCTTGTTGTTATGCTACCCAAGAAGCAAAATTCCTTATCTTCCTTCAAAATATTCCTCCCGTTTGTTATTCCACTGTTTCCCATAATACGCCCAATTATCTTGGATTTCCCTCTATTAATTCTCATATTGAACTACTTCTCCAGGACCACGTTCTTGTCATTTATTATAGTTTTCAAGTCTTCTTTTGATTACAATAACTCGCATTCTGTTTGTCGTTCCATCCCCCCATATACTTTGTTTAATATTTTGCATGCATGGCATACTAAACTAATTGTCCTATACCGTTCGCATCTATAGCCCCAGTCTTCTTTGAAATGGGTATAATTATGTTGTTACTAAAATCTAAAAAGGATAATCTATTACTCCACAACAAATAAAAGTTTTAGTATACGGATGTTAAGTCTGGCCCACAATTCCAAAAGCTATACATAGTTTGCTAACACCTGTATATACATCAGATTAAAATGCACACATACACAAAACAGCAAGAAATTTGCCTACACTCACACCAGAACACGTCCGCCATATATTAATAACCCGACTAGTAACCAGTGGCGACTGGTGCATATGTGCTACAGCACATACACATTAGGAGGAAGTATTTGTTCTGTAATTTTAAGAAACTCTAAAATAATAGTATTATAAGAGTGTGAATTTCCGCTTCTGTTTCGAAGACTGCCTTTTTAGCGCGCTCCCTCCCGTATATATCTTGGCTACATTCTTGATAGCACGAGAATCTTGTCTGGAATGAGAAATGAACATGCGCGGTATTACCGTTTCATTTCCCTGCTCGTCTAAGATCCAGCAATAATATGAGCTACCAAATGCACAGCACCGTTAGAGCGAGCGTGAAGGCTGACATTATCAGGATACAGTTTTAAATAATTTTGATTAAGTAATAAAAATATTACTGTTTATTTCACTAGTGGTTTATTAGGTTTAATAAAAGTTCATTAAAAATAATAACGTTTAATAGGCGACATTTCGAAGACTTTAATAAGTCTGAAAAAATTACGGAACGATTCTGCAAACAATATTCCCATAATATGTCACTTTTCCCTCAAATTAACTTTTATTATTTAAAATATGTAATAACTAAGAATACTGTTGTGTTAATAATATGCGCCAATATGGTTTTATATTTATTCAATTTTATAATTTAGTTTCTATTACACGCGATGGAGACGAAATTACAAATGTAGCATATTACGGGTCGTGGAGTATTGAGAACCCTGTACGTGTTGTAGTTTTATTAATATCTTTATCCAACTAAAATTTCTCTTAGAGCGACGTAACACATAACTTTTAATACTCACTTCCTGGTTCAGGATGAATTTCCGTTTATTTTCCTGTTCAAGGATGCCAATCGTCTGCTCGAAATCTCTTACCAAAATTGTATTGCCATCACTCCCGTTTCACCGCTCTCGAAAAATCTGTTCAAATCTCTCCTCTCCAAAAATCTCTGTCCATACTTCCCCTCCAAAATGTGAGTCTCAAAATCTCTCTGCCAGCCTTTTTAAAATCTCCTCCCAACTTCTTTAGTTTATATCAACAGAGTGGCAGGGATGGATATTTACCATTAATATTTATGGTTCTAATTTGGGAAATACACCACTCGGTGCCGCTAATTCTTACCAACTTTGGGAAACACACAATTCATGACGCAGAGTCTGAGTTTTATTGCCTCTGACTCAAATGCTGTCTCCATTCTTTGTACTCCGCAACCGCCAAAAGTCCTAGCAGATGTGTTTGAGCGTTACAAAATTTTAAATCAAAATGCACATTAAATGCAACAATTTAAGTTCATGAAATAATATTGAGGATTCTGAAATAGTTGCAGTAGGACAAAGAACGAATTACGATACATATAGTATAGTTTTTATCACTTACGTTCATAAACACATAAACTTGTAGTGGACTATATCTAAGCATAACGTCGTGTGTTGCAAATAAAAATATTATATTCTAACTCATTTTATAAAAACTTAAAATTTTTTTCTAACTTACTGACCAATTCCGTGGAGTTGTTTAACTTTGTTTTCCACTGGATGATATTAGTAGGATAGAATGCGTCCCAACTAGCGGATCTAATAAATTCATGGACATGGCGTAAGATTTACGAGACTTGGATTGTGCCGAGGATGTAAATTGGACACGTAATACTTTCGAGCGAAATATTGTTAGTCAATTACTGCGTCTGAGAATATGCTGATGACTGTGTGGAACGCCTTTACCCGCGTATAATATGCATAAGAGTCACGTAGGACCGCGCGTTGTTATCTATGCTTCGCACGTGGCGCCTCCACAAAGGCGACTCTCTCCACAAATCCACTTTGCGAGCTGCGACAACGTCTGTACGCAGAGTGCAGCACGTTATGGTTGTCCGTCACATCTCTGCAATTAGGTTACTCCTCTCTCATACAAACACGCAGAGCACCAGAAATGTTCACATACTTTCTGGAAAGTATTTCGTCAATCACGCTCATTCATATGAGATTATCTGTGACGCTTATCAGCATTTTACAAATGATATGCAGACCCACTATACTGGCTCCTCAGTTGAACAGGCTTCTGCCACCGTTCTTAGCTTAAAACATTATGGGTCAACTGTTTGAATCCCATTACGCGAATACCATACAACATACCACAGGACAACGGGCATCATATCGTATCCAAGAGACAAAAAATATCCAATTTTATAAAATATAAGCTGGGTGCATATAAGCTGTTAAACCTGCCACATTAAATAACTAAATAGTAATTAGCAATGAATACGTGGGGAATATATATATATATATATATAAATTAATTCCTATTTCCCTTGGTCACGCCATAACTTGAGAATGACTTTATCAATTTCATTCATCTTTAGTTATAAGTTTTTTTAACTTTATGTGCAAGGTTCTTACGTAAAGAAAAATTAAGTAAATTGAAAAATTTCAGAAAACGTACCTACGAGACGGCTCCTTTCAACAGTTATAGACTGATTGCCTATCTTCCCCGCCCGGACGACCTTCCTTTTCCCCCTCCATATTACCCCCAACATATCGATTTTTGGTAAGTTTTGATAGACTAACACGTGGTATACATCAGTCGGGGTAAACTCGCCTAATACCGCTAGGGGCGGGGGTGGAGGTGGTGGAAATTAAAATGAACAAAATCGCTAAATATTTTTATCATATAAATACATTCTTGGATCAATTAATTTGATAGTGTCTCCTCCCATACTGCTAGCGTGTAATTTCAACCCCATACAAAATAAAAAGGAGAGTTTTCATAGGGGTGGGAGTGGAGGGGCATCACATAAAAATAACCAGTAAACAATGGAGATTGGACTTTAAACAGATGTAATGTGAGCCACTCAGTTTAATTCTAACATAAAAAATGCAACTTACGTTTCAGATCATCCGCTAAGAGGGGTTTTAAGGGGGTAACACAGGCTTCGCATGCTCTCTTAAACGGATGGAACAATGGGGCGGTAATTTTTAAAAATCCATAAACTGCCGTTATTTCCTTAATTAATTTGATACCGTTTTAGGTAAATTTGTTTGGGTATAATTTCGACCTTATTCTTCGTAGGGAGGTAGGGGGGGTCAAAAAGAAAAGTGAAGTCGTTTATCAAAACAGTTGCTATCGGAGTCTTTATTCTGACATTTTGAATGCGAATTAAATTGCAGTTCATCCCCTAATAGGGGGGTTAAACGGTGTAAAAACACTTCTGCTTAATTTCTATAAGATAGATAATTTTGACAAAATTTTGTTCCATATTCCTCGTGACCCAAAACTAAATACTTTGTAGATAATAAACTGCTGCCACCCCTGCATTGAAAAGAAATCATAGTTCAAGGAGAATAAATAAAAACGTTACGCTTTGCCGACGATATTGTAGAATTAGGAAAATCAAAGACTTGGAAACCATAATAAATGGCATGAACGTAGTCCTGGAGAAGGAATTCAATATGAGGATTAATATAGGGAATGGAGTGTAGTTGGGAAACAGAGGAATAACTAAATGTGTCAGATTGGGAAGGGATATTTTGATGGAAGTTAAAGAATTCTGCTACTTAGGAGGTGTAATAACTAGGGATAGTAGAAGTATAGTAGACATGCTATAGAGTAGGATAGCACAGGCAAGGAAGGCTTTCGCTAAAAAGAGTGATTTACTTACGAGTAATATAAGTGTTAATATTAGGAAACCTTTGTTAAATATGTTTGTATGGTGCGTGGCGTTATATGGGTGTGAAACGTGGACAATAGGAGTTGGGGAAAGGAATGTGGTGCTATAGGCGAATGCTGAAAATCAGATGAGTGGATAGAATCACAAACGAGGATGTTCTAAACAGAATTGGGGAAAAGCGAACAATATGGAGGACGTTGACTAAGAGACGAGGGTCTTTAAAAATTAGCATTAGAGGAAGTGTGTGTTGTAATAACAGATGAGGGAGACCAACGATGGATTACGCTAAGCAGATTAGGGAGAATGTAGGTTTTGCTACTTATAAGGAAATGAAAAGGCTTGCGCAAGATAGATTAGCATATAGTGTTGCATCAAACCTGTCTTAGGACTGAATACCACAACAACACAACTACTACATATTTTCAACAATCGCTTATCCGTAGCTTGGTATTCGGACGGAAGTGCCGTGAGACTCGGTGCATGTTCCCTGAATACATAACGTTTTCAGGCCTCGTCCACAAACGAAATATCTTCCCGAAGACTTGATAACGGGAACGAGATAACTAACATAATGTACGGTCGAATATTTCTTAACGTCTGGATTCCCAGATAGTGAGAGGGTGATTATATGCGTGGATTCAATTGGATCAATCAATTCTCAAAGCACTTCACTGCAATTTCTTTTCCGTAGGGAAATGCTCTACAGTACTGGAATGCCATTGACTTCTCAACCCGTACAGCGCAAGATGTCACTCACTATTTTCACACATTGCGTATAGTTTCAAATATAATAGCGACTGTTAAATCCGACATTTACGTCTCCTTGCTGCCGACGTAACGACGTCTCTCTAGGATTCAGCTATACTGTCCTTTGTCTTCTGCCGCACTGCGTTGATTGACTCTGGTTTGCTTTCCTAGTCTTCACTATGGTTGTCTTCCTCGGTGCCATGGCCTGGATCGTAGGTTTTCATGAGAACTAAGTTTTGGTTTGCCTTTTCTACTTCATTGTCGATGGCGTCATAATGCTCATATAAACTGTTTCCGCGGGTAACTATGACTCACTAGGGAATTGGTCACTGATTTTGGCAATTTCTGTGTTCGGGGGACTTATGTAGTTAAGTAGTCACTGTTTTGGTAGTTACGGTAGCATCTTGACTGAACCCGTGTGTTTCGTCCTCAGGGAAAGGTTTGGTGCTACGGAGGATGCAAGCGATGTCATAGTCTCTGCTCCTTAAAAACCACTATCTCGTGGCGTCTGTGTTATGCCACCTTAGAGCGGTGACAGAATTTCATTGGTACGATGAAGGGAGGTCATTTGGTTCTACATTGGGTCAATCTGGGACAGCAGCTGAGGTTGTATCAAGGCGGTCATCGAGTCATTCGTGACTAAGGTGTCGGAAGTGTGGGGGCTGTTGCGATGTCTGGGGTTCTGGGTTTGGTGTTGAGTTTCGCAGGCACTCCTGGTCCGTTCCGGCCCTCGAGCTTCTAGTTATCCGACGATGAAACCGCCTGGCAAAAATCATGTCAGTATTGCTCACGCTGTATGCAGGATGTAGACCTACCTTGAAGGCTCATTCTGGTTCGCCGGAATGAGCAGACTAGCTTCAAGGGCCATTTAATAGGAAGTGCAACTCCTCCCTGCGCGGTGACTCTGAACCGAAAGAAGCAATGTGCGGGACCGAGCAATGCCGTCCTTCAGAGAAATTGGTTCCTCGGGGTGCGTGGGCCTCCGATCTATCCTTCGTTGGTGGTAAGTCCACGTCTCAGGTCATTGCACGTTGGAGTTGGAAATAAGGCCAGGTGGAAACGAAACAAAATCTAATGTTTTCGTCGGCACTCTGCATGTGAAAAGCTATATTTTGATTCATTCCTATGTGAATATAACCAACAGCATCGATAATCCAGTGGTATGTAAAATTTGAACAATTCAATGTTTTTAGCTGAAGAATATTTTACGTAAATTCTGGTACAGGATACAGTTTTGTCACCGTAGCACTTACAAAATTATTTCGTCCGACATTCCAATTGTAAATTCAGAAATTAAATAAAAACATAATCTAAGAGTCTCAACAATTCTTACTTATATTGTTCCTTCATACTTTGCAATTGACAGTGAACCTAATGAATTATAAGAAATTAAAACCTTACCTATGTTTTTTATCATCCTTTGACATTTCTGTAGTTCATACTTTAAGATATAGTTGGGTAAAAGTGTAGATTTAAATTTTCTGTGGTAGTGTGAATATGTCCTGATAAAATAAACTATTGTATTAATGCTATATAAAAACTTAAATATTTTAACTTCTTTCATTTTGTTTATTATCAACCTTCCATTTATTCGTATTTGGTCAAATGTGAGAGTAGGGCGCTGTAAATAAATTGTAATGTGTTAAAATATGCGAAATAAAGGCTTACGTTCTGTGACCGATTTTTGGTTGCGTGTGGCCTCGCTTTCCCTTCAGACAATCGGACAACTCTGTTTTTCTTTGGTTGAATATAAGAGAGAACCCTATTAACTTCTTAAAAGAGTCACCCATCTCTAATTCGGAAGCTGCGTAAATAATCTAAAATCGCAACTGCCAACGGAGTAATGTGAAACATATGGGATGCTTACGTCCTGTAGCTGAAATTTCCTATTTTCTGCAATTGTTGAAGTGCAAGCCAATAGCTGCTGTTGCGTAAAGATCAAGTTGAGAAGTCGGTAAGTACGGATGAAAACTAATTTGCTAGCCGTCGAATGAAAAGATCATGTTGTGAGGTCGGCAAGGAGGGAATTTGAAAGCAGTAGTTGAGAGTGGTGTCGATTTTTTCAGACCGTAAGAGACGCAGACGTGTTGGTCTCCGAACAATCAGCCCAAAGCAGACAACGAGATCAGCCCGATACAGAGAGGTGTTGCAGCCATCATCACAAAGCAGAGAAGACAAAATGCAGCTGCAAAACATTGTCTGTACCGTTCAATTTTCTTAAATAGAGTTCACATTTTCCAGACCTGTTGCCATAAAAACCTAAATTGCTTCCCTCAGTCCACCCCATTGTGAACCCTGATTTTAAAGAGTCTCAATGTAAATGTATTGTTATTAAAAACGTTTTCTCTTATACTTTGTACATTTTATCAAATTTCCTTATTTTTATCAAATTCAGGATTTTAAATTTAAACCTTTCTTTTGTATTTAAACCTTTATTTAATTGATTCCTTATATTAAATTAATCTTAAAAAAATCGATCCACTAATCCTTCCGATTGGCTTCCACCAACGTAGTGTGCATTATATTATAATTATAACTAAATTAAAATCAGCAGCACGCTAATATATTCTTTAGAAAAAACGTCATATTTAAAGAAAATTAAATATAGTGAATCTCCCTGTTTTATGACTGCGGCAAAGAATGCAGATTTTAGCGGCTGATACATTCGTCTATTCTTTGAACTATAATTGCTGCCATACTTGTGCAATACGTATCTCATCTTTCTCTTATCAATGTAACCTTCCTGTTGTTAAGAAATTTTTACATGTCATTTGTTACAATTAATCAATGTGTTTAAATCTGTATTTCGGGACTGCAACTTACAAATAATTATATTCATACATAATACTCGATACTTGCACGTAAAGAGTAACTTTTAATTGCAAAAAGATTAATCTCTTCAGATTGTTTAGCGTGAAATAATTCGTTTATTTAATGAACTTTCATTTAAGGAATAATACATACTACGTAAATAATAAACAGAGGAAAACACTTTTACGATAAATAGTTTATTTGATCGTCACTACTTGGTGTTTCAAACGTGTGGATAACGGATTGACGGTTGAAAAAGTATATATGACGTCCTTCTATACTTCTTTAAATGTTTTCTATTTTCATTTCTATCCCTGACTTTGTCTATTTTACAGTATGTTACCACATCAAGAGCAGAATTTTGAAACCTAAGGTAATTGTATTGAATAGTTATTTTCTCATAAAACATCAAACAGGGAATTATGGGCAATGTGTTAGTGAATGAGTTGAAACGCAAGTCATATAATGGCGTATGCCTTAAGGCCGGGTTTCCCAAACTTTTTCTGGAATGGAACACTACGCAAAAACAGACATATTAACGGAACCCTTGGGTAATTCCTACTTGTAAAACTTTTTTAAAATATTACTATTTAGTTATTATTTTTAAATATAAAGCAGTAGAATAATATAAACAAAAATATTAATTAATAAAGAACTTAATGACTTTGATGATTTTTGGGTCCTTGTTGTTATCTCAATTCCAATATCTGGTGTGGCCTCGAACCTGTTTCTACACTTTGACTTCAAAATAGCAAAATACGTAATTCTCGCTTCGCATAAATACGCTATGGAAAACTGAAGTTAGACAATAATAGCTTGTTTTGAATTATTGTGCTGCTCTTCTGACAAACTCACAAAGAAATAATTGTATTTTGTTTCAAATTACTCACTGATTAAATAAATTAGATTTTCATAGACACTTGCAATAAAATTACTGGTTTAGCTGTCACGGAAAATTGATTCTGAACCCAGTAATCGTTCTTATTATTTCGGAAATTACTGCTATCCTCATTCGCTCCATTTTTTTTGCTGCTTTGTGAGCTTGTGGTACGCGATTGCCTTGTACCACATTAGATTAGTTAAATTTTATTTTTTATTTATTACTTTTAATGTATGTAAGTATTTAGACCTAAGCAGGACGAAGTTGGGAAAATGAATGAACGCGATAAAATTAAATGACGAATTACAGTCATCTCCTCGGCCAGTGAACGGAAACGTTAAGGTTCGGTACAATATGATTGGACGACGTAGCGTCAAGTCTAGGCTGCCGAATACATGGGTGACAGATGGTATTTACCAGGAATCCATCTGGTCAGCCGTGGGAAAAAGAAAATTTGACCTGACTCCTGGACCTGTTACCTGCTAAACAGGTCAAGAATACTTGAATCCCGAGTCCCCGAAAGCCGGAACAATACAGGCAAGTGACTTCATAACAATTTGTTATGCAGTACCCAAGGTTATGAAGGACACTTGCCGAAATATAAGATATCAAAAAGCCCACCCCTCCATAAGGATGAAGTAGAATGTGCACGCCCACCAGGAGAGATGTGGGTGGGGCGAGGAGATTAAAACCAGGGTGCACAAAGAGAGAGAAGAGTAGTTTTTTTAAGAAAAATTTTCCGATGCCTTTAGGAAACAACATTATCGAATTCAAATAATTACGTCGGTCAAAATTTAAGTTCAAGGGACGCAATCTTGTATCACCATCCGTCCGACTGTGAAGATAATTGTGCAGAGGCTACCAGAATTAAGTACGAGTCTAGGAGCAGCCCTGGAGTGACGAAAGCGACGCTCAGCCTACCTCCGACGCTTGAGAGTCCAACCAGCAGTCACCAGCCGATTAAGCAGCCAGAAAGGACGTCGGAGATCGTCAACAACGCCGCGGTGATGTACCTTTCTCGCCTCTAGTCGCTTCTCTATAAAGTGTTCGCCCCCCCTCCCCCATATTTGATTTATATACCCACTGACAAGTTAACTTTCCCTGAGAAAGAGTAACTCATGTTCCCGATGTAGTAAGCGAGGGTTCCCTTTAATATATAATTTAATAAATCCATATTTGTTAAAATTAAAAGTTATAATTTTTTTATCCCTTATGAATTGTCACAACTTAAATTCATCTCCCCCGCCTACCAATACATAGAACACGCTCCACAAGCTAACCAAGCACTACACAAATACTATACGTCTTTTAAATAGCGAAATTTAACACCTTAAGTGAAGAGACATATTTTTAATGGATCACTGTGACAATAAGTCGAAAGCTTCCGATATTAATAAATAATTTTTTAGGACCGTATGTTTTTGGTTAGTTAGCAAGAGAAAATATAATTATATTTCGCGGACCACTAACATTTTGCAGCGGACCTCCGGCTGAGAACAGCTGCAATTGATGAAGCTGAGAGACTGTAATTACCAATATGACTCTTATCTTGTTTCCATGACAAAAATTATATACACTTTTCGTTATTTATTAATAAACAAATAAATTGTTATAAAATTAAATAAGTGCCTCTAGTAAATTAATTTTAATAATTGAGGTATTTGGATGGTCACTAATGTATTTGGATTTTTCTTTTAAAGAGGAAAATAATTATTGGGAATATTCATATGCATATGGTTATATTTCAACTGTTTTGCCGCTGAATAAAAATTATTACATAACTCTACAGCAGCCAGGAAAATGAAACAAAAGTATTTTTCCATTGAAGAAGTTAAATTTTTAATTTTATACTTATCTTGTACACAAGTCCTCTGTATTAACATTAAGATGAATTTAATGTAACTAATGACTTGATCCAAATTCCACTTCGATATTATAAGAAGTGAATTTAATTATTAATAATGTTAGTAAACGCATTATATATTGTGAATCAATATTGAGAGGCTAAAGTTAAAAGAGTAGGATAAGATTTCGCCAGAAAGGTATTATATTTGAAAATTCAGGTAGGACAATTTAATTTAACGTTCGGCTACAATATTTTGCGCATATGCTACTTAATTTAATTTTACCCCACGATAACGTATCCAGAAAGGAAACGATTTTGATTTCCGCGATTTGATTCCTGCGTGATTGATTGAAACACTGGGATCGCTGGCCCGGTGATCTGATTCGTGAGTGAGTGATTTAAGCATTGATATCGCAGGCTCAGTGATTTGATTCGTGAGTGAGCGATTCAAACATCTGGTTGCTCTCGGATCGCAGGAGCGGACTAAATCAAAAGAGCTGACGCTCTTTTTTTACGGTTCAATGATCACTCAGTCCGCAGAAGGATTGATTCAGCTCTTGATCGGATCGCCCATGTCTAGTGGACTGAACACGTCCGCACTTGTTCATGTTTCCTATTGTAGCAGGAAACTAGGAACAGGCCTTCTTTGTTGGCATCGTCGTTGAATCGGTTCCGAAACAAACTCAAAACAAAGAAAGGTATGATAAATGATTCCACTTTCTCGCATTAGATGTAAACGGAGTTTTCGTCTTACGAACTGAATTAAGTGCTATTATAATATTATAATCCATAGTATAGATAAAATTACTCGAATTTTTTTTGCGGAACACCTAATCAGGGCCCAGGTTGGGAAACCCGGACTTGATTTATTGAGCCACGTTTCTTTGGGGGATTGAAGGGGAAGGGGAAAGATCCAGAAATTGGTAACTCTCATTTAGTAGCATTGGATGTAGATCCCTGATCTATGGACAACTATGTTTCAATTTGTCTGCGACAAGAGCACACGACTAATTCGATAGTAGACTTAGCTTCGAGAGTAAACAGGAGGTTAATGTGGATGCTGGCTAAATAATACAGTTGGCGATGTGTGTTACATCCTGGCCAGGGAGTAATACGGGTTCCTGGTGTTTAATATTTCGCCGCAACTCTCCCCAGCAGCCGTTATATTTCTCCTGGGCTGAGTTAGGTGCAATTACTGTGTAGCCCCTATAAACACGCGTTAATACTGCACACTTTGGTAAATACACGGCGCTGGACCTTCCTTCTCTCACAATCTATACTGAAACCTGCGAAAATTACAACGCTTTCAGTTTCCATCGATTAAACATGTATTAAATATTTTAATAGACACATATTAAAAAAATAATTTTTACATTTCTTGGTTTAGTAAAAAATGAGACAAAAATTTAACATTATTTTTGGACTTAATATATATTTTTTTTCTCAGGTGATTAAAAATTAATAAAATGTATCGCATTTCGTTGTAACGTAACGCAAATAATCTACGGAATAAAGAAGATAATATGAATACTTAATTGAACATATTCACAAATAACTACTACTTCTTCAAGTGCTAGAACGTAAATTGGTGAACAATTTGGACTAAAAATCTTATTGTTCTGGGAACAAATATTTCAGTTTTTAGTATTCACCAGTTTTAAAATATTCTTTTACATTATCCTTCCATCATGGCGGACGCAATGTATAACAAGTTATGTTACGCATGTGAAGTGGTGTGAGGGGGATCGACTATCTCCAATTTCAATGTAATTTTGTGTGAATGTTTAGAAATGGAGCCAATGAACATTGGTAATGTTTTACGTTATTCATTGCAGAACTTAAAGAAATATAATCATTTTTATGATCTCGTACAGTAAACTTTTACCATATGACTCGGAATTTCAGCAATTTTGCGATGTATTATCTCTGGCAATATTTTATTATAAGGCATAACAAATAACTGTCTTGTACTACATTTTGTGCTCTTTTAATCCCAAACAACAAAAAAATGTAAGAATAAATTTAGCATACATAATTTGAAGCAAAGTTGGCCGAAAAAATTAGCGCGTGAAAAAATAATTACAAGTTTGGCGTCTTAAATCTCTGGAAGTAAAGGTATGAAATTTATGAAATGTTACAAATAATAACTTTACATCAGAATGTTTTCAACTGTAAAAATTCATTTACCTCCTTCTCTCTAATACTTTACAAATTGAGGCTAAAATTGACGTTTTTTTGCAAATACGTCCAAACCTACTATTAAGAAAAACTATCTTAAATAATCTTTTTAAAATAATTTTTGTTAAAAGGAGTACGTTTTATACCTTTTTAAGTTTTTTTAGCTACCACTTTCTGAACTCGTTCCATTTTTTGTTTAATTTAGTCAGTTTTACGGCCCTCTGCTCAACCTTTGAATTTTAATGGAGAACTCCCTAAGTCAGTCAAACTCCGATTGAAAGTGTCCGAAATGTCCATATAATTATCTGATTATGAAGCCTTGAACCATAGAAATGAATTCAGATTTACGCTTGGAATAATTTTTTTGACGTGGTTTCACATTTGTTTTTCTGTACAAACGTAGATGGCTAGATTGACTTTCAATAGCCCATGATTGGCTGGATTCTTTTGTTTATTAAATGGGATAACTTTTGCATCTTTTCATGTAGCTAAAAAATTAATTTTTTTATGAAAATCATAGTCTGTGAAATAAACCTCTGATCGTCGGGTGAATACTATTTTTCCACTGGCTGACAAATTGTACACATAACGCAGCCAAATTTTATTGAAATAGAAACGAACATGGCAAGTTGATGATAAAGTTTCTCCAACAATGCAATTTGGCATAGTATAAATAATACCAATTGACTTAATGGCATCCATGTCACGGATTAAAGGCACTGAAAAATTGGAGACGAAGAAGTTACAATTGCATATTATAGAATACTATGCTTAAAAAAGATTTGGTATGTTTATGCCATTAGTGTAGAAGTACATTCCCAAAGCTAGTGAAAAGTGAATCATAACGACTTAAACTCCAGCAGAAATAAAAGGAAAATAGTACACGAAGACGAAATTAAGTATAGCATGCAATGAAAAATAAACAATTTGATATATTTCCGAGTTTAGTAATTTAAAAAAAATTAAAAAAACTACCTGAATGCACATTGAAGTATACAACATGTAATGCTTCAAAATTATAACGGTCTTTAATGGGGGGAAATGCCTAAATTGTGGGTTTTCCGAGGCTTAACTCTTGAGCGGGAAGCGCACACGGATAAAAGGAGCTCCCATCTGCCAAGGCGCCCGTCGGATTATCAGAGAACAATAAGCCACAGTCAGCGGCATTGGGCGAAAAATATATTTTTCGCGCCAGGGAAATACCAGGGATAGGGAATAGTTTCTGATGAGAGCTCCCCTACGATTGGTAAACGACGGCTCTGGAAAGGGGAATCCGAGGTGTCGAAATGGCGGGCAGAGGGAGATTTTGGCATTCTGGGTCCAGGAAAGGAAGGAGAGCCTAGGAGCGGAATTTTGGCATTCTGGGTCCAGGAAAGGAAGGAGAGCCTAGGAGCGGAATTTGGCATTCTGGGTCCAGGAAAGGAAGGAGAGCCTAGGAGCGGAATTTGGCATTCTGGGTCCAGGAGAGGAAGGAGAGCCTAGGAGCGGAATTTGGCATTCTGGGTCCAGGAGAGAAGGAGAGTTCCGTCCGGACTTGGCAGCAACAGTGGCCTATGCTGGGCCAGCTTACACCCAGGATCACGGGCATCTGTAGGGACACACCAGAGGCTGCCTCCAGCCAGCAGCGAGAGAGAGAGAGAGAGAGACGGAACTTCCGCCAAGGTTAAGTCAAGGTATTGTGGATTCTTGGGACGAGCGGGTTTATTTGCCATTTTGCCAATTTGCCAGCTATTTATTCTCCCAAGCCACGACACCCTGAGAGAAGGAGCTTTTGGAAAATGTATATACTTTTTTTTATAACGGCAGAAAATAAATTATAGTATTTTAACCTGGTTGTTATTGTTATTAGTAGAACTATAAGTTTTCCAGAGGATAAGAGAGAGCAGTACAAACATCGTAATGCAAAGTTATCAAGTTTGTCACCAATATCAAGCCCTTATACACCTGCGATGAAACACACGAAGTTTAAAACATGCTCTCACAAATAAAATTTATTCAAAATGTTTCTAAAGGATATTTTTTCATAAAAGTAGGCTATACATACCTAATTTTTGGCGTTTTTAAAAAATGATCAAATTTACATTCAATTTGTAAAGCACTGGAAAGCAACAGATAAATGAAATTTTACATTCTAAGACCTTGTGATTCTAGTTTATAGAGTGCAAAGTGTCAGAGTTTTCGTACTTTTACTTCCAGAGATACAGAAAGCCAAACTATTAATTTTTTCACACTTCTATTTATCTAAACAAAATTACTCATCACAGTATTTTTGATATTTTACATAACATAGTACTAGACAGTCAAGTTTTGTTATTTATAATAAAATTCTGCCAGAGATCTTACATCTCAAAGTTGCTGAAATATCAGGGTCATAGCGTAAAAGGTTCCTCCCTAGAGTTAAACAAACTACAGTATCTCCATAAATATTAAATTTTGGAATGTGAAAGTTGCCAATTTAGTTTGTGGATATGTATGAATGCTCACACAAAATTTCATCATAATTCATGTTAGTTAATCGGGGCAATTCCGTGAAATCAGACCACTTGGCATGGAATGACCCGCATGTAGTATTCGATCTTCTAATGTTAAAAATCAAATAGAATGCGGAAATTTCTGCGGAAGTGTTTTTCACAACAAGTGTGTGTGTGTGTAATGGAATGAGTGACAACGTAGCCGAAACTATTATAAAGTGTAAGAACTTTAAAATACTGTGCTACGGCTGTTTTAGTCTCGAATAAAAATAAGGTAGTATCATAAGAAAAATTTAAGGCTCTAGAAAACATTCTAAAGGTAATCTACAATTAAGTAAACCACACACAGCAATCAACGAAATCTCAACGGAAAAACCAGGTGGATACATTGATCGTGTGGGGAACGTAACCTTACCACCGTTAGAAAGAATGCAACAAGAAATCAACCCAAAAACCATGTACATAGTGAAGAGAACATTACAATGAAAAACGTTCGAATGAACGAATGCTTCAGTACAGTTTGGAAACCACATTTATGTGAGAACGACCCAGAGCCCAACATAATAATATATCTAAAAATAGTGAAAATTTAGACATGGGGGTGAATCAGGAAAGTAATTAGAATTGTGGATCAAAGTAAAAAAGAAGACGAAACATAAAACCAATATACACAACAAGAAATTGCTAGGAATAAAGATAATGCTCAGCGAGAAAAATTACTTAAACTGGAAGAATCAAGAACTAAGAACACTAAAGCAAATGGATCTCCGTACATTACGTAAGTTAGTATCTGCACCAGCCAACCCGTAGGGCATATGTCAAAATACTGAACACATCATAAACAGAATGGGGCAGTGAAGAACTTTCTGTAACACCAGAGGGCAGTCTACAAATACTAATGTAACTGTCTGCACAAAAGAGGTGGAAAAGGGAATAAAAACATGAAAAGTGGTACCAGACGAAATCACAAGTCACCACAGATTAATTATAACCAAAATAGAAGGAAAAAAAAAGACATCTGGACGTTACCGTATAATAGAGGCTACAATACTATAAACAGTAACGAGAACAACTACAGACAGAACTTGCAAGGCAATTAACCGACATTTGGTGGAAGCAGTGAAGAAATGCATAGTTCAATAAAAAGATGGATAAGGAAAGCGAGCGACAAAAACCTAAAACCAACTTTGCCGACCAAACTTAAAATAGCTGGTGTAAGAGCAGTTTAACAAAGAAAAAGTCAGAATTATCAAGAATTCACCGCTTTTCAAATGGGCATCAGAAAGAGACACAGCCCTAAACAATTACAGACATGCACTTACAGAATATAAGAAAAGCATAATCGAAGCAAAGGAGATAATGTGGTAAACATTAGTAGAAACAAAACTTAAAGACGATGTATGGGCCCTAAGACTTAAGTGAGAATATTGGGAAAATGAGGCAATGGAGAAATAACTACATGCACAAGAAGAGGAAATTAAAAGAGTAATAAGGAAATGGAAGAGGAGACTAGATAAGATAAAAAACGAGATGCCGTTAGACTGAGAGTACACAATCATAGAACCGCTATTGAAATTAGCAAATGCATCCGTACAGGATAGTAAATTTCCTGAAAACATGAAGGAAGCGGTCCTAATACTCATCCAAAAAGAATACTCAGAAAACCCTACAGCCCAATAGCATACAGTCAGATATGTGTAAATAATAGTATTGGCGAGATAATAGAAAGAGTTGTCACTGAGAGAGTTGAAGAAGGACATCTTATGAATCAGTCAGTTAGCATTCAGAAAAGGAAAAATCTACATTGCATGCTCTACTGAAAGTATTAAATTACATCAAGCACTCAAGAGAAAAGTATACCCTTGCCCTCTTTATAGATATCAAAGAACCTTCGATAATCTATGGTGGCCAAAGCTACTAGAAACACGAGGAAATAGACATATGAGATAACATTATCAGCTCGATTATGAGCTACCTTGAAAGAAGGTAGGTGAGGATAAGAACAGAACAGTGAGCTGAGAACTGAAAAAAGATTGTCCACAGGAAAGCGTACTAGGATCATTCTTATGAAATACATATCTATTGTAACGTTACAAATTGTAAAATTTTATATTTTAATTTGTTCCTCTTATTATTATATTATTAATATTTAATTTGTGAAAAGAAAAGTGTGCACAGTACATAGCCACAGAGACCAGAGCTTAACATTGAAAGCGCCATGAAAGGGCATGGCCACGTGGGGGAAAATTGGCGTGATCAGAATAACAGACATTCGGTTCTAGTAAAGTCTAAAAGTGCCGGACCGGAGGACGATGCGTATTGGGGGGAAAAGGGAACAAGCGCCGCAAAGGAGCCGATGGTAAGCGCCCTTACAAAAATGGCCGAGGAATTAGAACGGTTGGCATTGAGTCGTCAGGGTAGACGAACACTTGGCATCGGATCGTCACTGCGAAGAACATTTCCACCGCCATCACGAGACTCGTGCGAGCTTGCGAAGAAGGATTTTGCCGCAAAGACGAGACTAGCCGTGACCGACGCCCACGACTATCAGGCGCACATGCCGGCCGACGCATCGCACCAACCGGTCAGCCGTCGACCACGTGTCACGAAGCGTGTACCGGTACACCAACTGAGTGTACAAGTGTTTTACGAAAGAGTTTAAAAGAATATTTTTCTTCATTCTTTTATTTTTCACTTAGGTTCTCATAAAGAGTTGATGTGTATGAATTAAACTTAGGAAATATAATTATACATTTTTTTGTATAAATTCCTCTCGGGTTTCCAAACGGGTCAAAGATTTTATTAGTGACGTTTCGATGGCTTGCTCTGCACTTCAGACTGCAGACTGAAGTGTCAAATTCGGTGAGTGTATGCATTTATATAGTCTGAGGCAAGTCTGTCACCGTTGGTGAAATTTCACGGGCAATACACGGAACCAGGAAAAAGAAAAAAGAGGAGTCGACCGCAAAAAGAGCGTATATCCCATATGCCGGAAAATGCACAACCATAGTTAGTCGCATACTGGCCAAGCATGATATAAAAACGGTGTTTCTAACACAACGAAAAATCAAAGATATGCTCAAGAATGTAAAAGACGATGTAGGCCTAAAGATCCCTGGTATTTATGAAATACCATGCGACTGTGGCAGTAAATACATAGGACAAACAATCAGAACCGTAGATGAAAGAATAAAAGAGCATAATAGACGTCTACGATTAAAACAACCCAATAAGTATTGCCGAACATGCCTTGTTCACGGGCCATAAAATAGCTTTCGATAAGACGCGTATTCTGGACAGAGCTAATTGCTATTGGGATAGCATTATTTTGGAGGCAATAAACATCAGGTCCAGTGAGAATTTCCTGAATAGAGATTCTGGATTCCAATTGAGCCTGGCTTGGAACCCATTGTTTTACCGAAGAAACGCGGGGCTGAGTCATGGGAGACTAGAGCATGACTAAGCAAGTGGAGCAATGGGAGACGCCCTCGCTCCCGCGTCCACATGTAGCCAATCACAGGCGGTCTGTGCTTGCACAGACTTGCCTCAGACTATATAAATGCTTACACTCACCGAATTTCATACATCATTGTGAAGATGATGGCAAGCCATCGAAACGTCACTGTTAAAATCTTTGACCCGGTTGGTAACCCGAGAGGAATTTATACATGCCATTCACCGGGAAGGACCTCGTACTTTAATACATTTTTTTGTTTGAGGATACGATTGTTCATTTTTGTATCTATTTTTTCCATAGTATACTTCTCATGACAAATTATTTCCATCTAACGTGAACCCCAACCTAATCCCTTGTATATTTACCCTTCCGACTTGGCGAAGCTGCGGGCGTACGGTCTCTGCCCAGTGTATTATTGTGCGTACAACCATAACGACGAGTTGATCATCGTCGTCGAGTGGTGAAAGGAGGTGTGTTACGTCACAATATATATGTATATATATATATGTATATATATATATATATATATATATATATATGTGTGTGTTGTTGAATTCAGTCCTAAGACTGGTCTGAAACAACACTCCATGCTAACCTTTATTGCGAAAGCCTTTTCATTTCCTCGTAACTAAAAAAATCCAAATCCTCCCTAATCTGATAGCATATTCCATCCTTGGCCTCCTTCTTCTGTTCTTACCCCAGACAGTTCCCTCTAATACTAATTTTACAAGACCCTATATATATAATTATGTATATTTATTGTACCGGCCCCGGCCTTTACAAGTATTTACAATGCCGGGAAGAATTCATAATGCATTGTATTATGAAGTTCTGATTTAATTAAAGTATTTTATTTTATTTCTTTTTACGTGACGGGTCAACGATGTCAATTGACCGATGTTGGCAACCGTGACTTCTTCGACCTTATCGAGAGAGCTTTGGGTATCGAGAAGGAAGTTTGCTTTTCCAGACAGATGGGGAGTAGACAGGGCTGAAGGCCGACGAAAGGTGGATCGTATGGGGCGAGGAACCAGGGAAAGCCTTGTCGGATTGGCTTTATTTTACTTTAGAAGTGGTTTCTTATCTTGAAGTTTTTCAAGGTGGTTTGTGGTGGCCAGCGAGGAGCATTCTCGAAGGTTTGGTTCCAGGCTACGAGGCCGTCATTTAACCCAGCGTCGGCTGCTTCTTCCCGTACCTGCCGAGGCAACTCAATATTGCCCGTTTCACCTTGGTGTCCGCCATTCGACAAGGAGGCGACAACGTGTGTGGTGGCTTCACTAGTAATACGTGGGAATTACCGAACGGTAAAAGATCGGTTCCGTCATAATAAACGACGGATGAACGTGCACAAGGTGCACTAGATTTTGAGGTACGTACTGTTTCAGTGTCACCGACTCCATAAGACGGAAAGTTGAAGAGACTTTGATTGGAGTGCAACATGTGTATAAGATAAAGAAAGTTTATTGATAGTTTTTGCAAGTGGACACGTAGTCAACGTTGTCTAACATTCTAATAATTAAATTAATGTATGATTTATTGTAAAAGTTAATGTAAATATTATCTTCGGTTTAACCGAAAGTGAGAAACTTTATTGGTTATATGCAGGGAGAAATTATTTATTTTGTGTTTTTATTTAAAAGTTATATTTTTGTAACGTATGAAAATAATAATGTTTATTTATTTATTGTACATCGGTATTGAATATTTCCTGTGTTCACTCAGTTTGTCCATACTGTTGTGACGCCCCGATACTTAAAGCTCTGCCCCTGTACCTGGACGGGCAAGCGAGAACCGTTACTATATATATATATATATATATATATATATATATATATATTGTAATATCCTTTTACAGGGGATAAGACATTAATTTATTAATTGAACAATTTTTAATCAATTTGAAAATTTTATATTTATCAATTTACAGTGATTACATGAGCCAATATCTCAGGGGATTTTGGTTCTCTCGAGAAGTGGAGTATGCAGTTACTGAAAATAGAAAAGATATTTAAATTTATTCAATCAGCACAATATATATATATATATATATATATATATATATATATATATATATATATATATTGCATGGGCGTGGTCGTAGTACGGTATATATACCCTCTGTTTAAGGGTGCTAGAAGAGCACGCAGATTGTAAAGTAGTGATAGCTTATACCGACGACCTCACGATAATAATCGCGGAAAAGTCAAGGTGAGAGCTTCGGGAAAAGGGAAAGAACATCCTAAGTGACTGGTGCAAAAGAGGGAAAATGGAGATTTCGAGTACCAAATCCAGAATGATGGTATTTGGAAAAACCTACAAAGGCCACCATAGATTAACACGAAGGAAAAGTGATCCCGACCATCAAAGAACACAAATACCTGGGAATCAAACTAGATTCCAAACCGTCATTCTTCCCTCATTTTACGGAGAGCATAAACAAATCCGCTAACATAGCACAAAAAAATGGCCGAATCTATCAAATTCACCCAAAAAAACTTACAATATCATGTTTCCGTTTTAAAACCGATAGGACTGTACGCATGTCCCGTATTCTCGTAGAGACTAATTAATTCACTCTCGGCGTAAAGGAAATTATTGTTTCAATTATACAGGGCATACTCAACAACGCTAGAGGAAACCATACAGATTATAGGCAAAGTTACATCTATATACATAACAGCAAGAGAAAAGACAGCCACATTGTACGGAAAGTCTAGTCATGTGTAACGTGACATATGTACACGTTACCGCGCATTGCTTTTATTTTCAAATATAGTAATAATTCGCGCGTAAGCAACGTCTCTGGTATGTTAGCATCTCCCTGGTTGGAAACAGAAATATCTTTGAGTTCGCAAATATGTCATTTCCATTTATTATTATTTTTCGCGTGATTTAATTAATTTAAAAGTGTAACATTAATATACGTTTGATGTTAAATTGTTGACCTTAAAGGAAATTAATACTGGTCTCAAATAGTGAAAATTACAATGAATAAACAGTAACGAAAAACAATTGAAGTTATATTTTCTTTGAACTGAACGTATTGTTGATGTCTGTATTCCTTTGCTTTGCTTGGACCTGGATGCGTGTGAGACATCCAAGGGAGTGTATCACACACGACGATTCATTGTCTGTATACATTTATATATATATATAAACAATCTATTCAATTAGTTAATTGAATAAATTTACTTTAATAATTTTAATTCATATAAGTCAACCGAAATTGTTGTTTCCATGTTTAATAATTATCTTCATTTCAAATATTACATGTACTTTGTACGTTGAAACGAGAGACTGTATCAAACTCGCCCCTGGCTGATGACGTCACGTCAGGACCAGGCCCCGCTTGCATTTCCCGAGACGCGAACCAAAGCACCAGATCCTGTCCTCTTTCCAGTCCATCTTACTACCGATGCAACAGAACCAGCTACAACCGGTACAGCAATACCGAGGAAAAACTACTGGCAAAAATATTATACCCATTAGGCCTGAGATATAGAGTGCTCGTGTTTTCTTCATGCATTATAAAACGGTTTAACCATTTTGTAAAAATATAATAAAAGTTGTTTATTCGTTTTGATACGAATATTTATTTATGTAATGTCACACATGGAACGAGAGATGGGGCAGGACAAACAAGTCATTATAGATTAAGGGACTCTTCCCGAACCTCGAGGAGAGAAGAAGAGCAAAAATTCGTCCCTTACAAGGAATTTCTAAGTCGACGTAGACCATACCAGAAAAAACTTAGATATTAGAAACGCTGAAGATGCAGCATGCGATAGTGGTTTAGAGGAGTAAACAGCTGAACATGCTGTCAGACAATGAGACTTGTGGGCGGTGATTTCCAAGGAAACTATGGCAACACCACTAAAAGAAGTACTGAGCAACGTTTAACTTAGCGAAAATCTACGGAAGGACCTAAACATATTTGAAGAGCTGAAAAGAATAAGAGAGGGGCATTTAACATAAAGGAAGTATTTTTTAGGACGGTGAAAATCTCCCACTACCCTATTAAAACTAGGGTGCATAAATTGGGTGACACAGTTTAGAGATTAACGTCGCTAGATAGCAGCATGATTTAACAAAAGTTGCTACTGAAACCTCTCTGGGTAACCAGGAGTAAAGGGGTTTTCCGCTCTAGGGGGGGAGAGTCAAAATGAGAAAACGGACTCAGAAATCCTGAAAATTTAAAGAAAGAAGAATAAAGAGAAAAAGATGAACAACAAAAAAGTAATAGCGAAAGCTTTTTGCGAAACCAAATAGTATAGGCGGGATGCAAGGATCAAATTTAATTCACGTATTTTAAGTTTTAATTTTCTTAATTTAGGCGGAATGTTTTCTATTCCTACTCCTTTATTAATTTTAATCTTTATTATTACTTATTTCATTATACATTGTTGGAAGAATTTCTCTGCCCTCCTCTATTATATTACTTATAGTAACCTTCGTTTAATGCGTATTCAGTTGATTAAGAACATTACTAAAATTATTCCACCATCCTCATTTTCAGGTAATATATTTACTTTTTCATCTTTAAAAATCGTGGGCGTATAAGCTTTCTGTCTTTAATTTTTTTAAATCCCTCTATATAAATTATTTCTTCAGTAAATCACTTATCTAATTTTCGTCTAAAATAAATTTTCACAATATTCTTGACTCAATCTTGTTACGTTTTGCATCGGTCAAGTTCTTGCTTCATTCTTATTTCCTATAATTTGTCTACATTCATAATCCCACTTCCTAATTTTTTCTATTTATGGAGTATTTTATCTGTCGCTCCAAATTAAATTTGCTATCAATGTTTAAATTAGGCCAAAAACAGACCATTATTAAAACAAAAGCAAAAATAATTTTAGTCAACTTCATGTTTCGGTCCTGATATGGACCATATTCAGGTTGAACTTAAGTTAACAAAATTCACTATGTAGTTTTGCAATTAAATTGTAATGTCTGTCCATGTGTATACATGGCCAAACTAAACGACTCATCAGCACCAGGAATATCAAGCTTCCACCGGACGAATTAGCCGTCATTTTAAAACAAACATTAGAATCTAACCATACTATTGACTGAAATAATTTCCAAATTTTAGACAGTCAGCAATTACAAACCCCGTTCAGTTTCTGAAAATCTTCACAATATAAGCAACACAAATACACTAGATGTAAAAATTGGACACGGATTTGATCAGTATAATGTCTTCATTCACGAAATGTAATATTTCAAAACGTACTGATTTTCTTTGTTTCCTTAAATTGTAATGTCCTTTGGTTCTTTAATTATTGTATTTCTTGGATGTACTTCTATATCTTTGTAATGTAATAATTTTGTGTATTGTTAACTTTAGTTCATCCTGAAGAGAGTCCAGATCAGGACCGAAACATGTAGTAATTAAATTATTCTGGTTTTTGTTTTACTAATTGCCTTTTATGGCCGTATTTAAAAATTAAGTTAAACTTACACACGTTAATAACTATTATATAATTTGATATTATCACAAAAATTCATCATGTAATGCTTTTCTGTATTGAATAATAGATTATTGAAATTTTTTGTCACTAATTACGATGCTTGTGTAGAATTCATGATGGTGACTATTTATTTATTCATCCCGTATGGTGTACATACTGTACCATATATTCTGATTAAAATTAGTTTTAATGAAACGTGAAAACTCACACTCCTACCCAGAATTTCATTCTTGTCACGGAAATGTTAGATACATGAGGAGATTGATATTTAGAGGCACTACAAGTAATTTTGCAAAAAAAGGGAATAAAGAACGACCAGGCCGCTGATATTACCTCTGTGTAGCTGGAGGCAGGGCTTAAAATTTAAACAGAGGATTTCCGTGATAATGAGAACACTGCATTTGGCTTATCGTGCGGAAATTTACTGTTACCCTCCTAGTTTATACTTATAAAACGGGCTTTCTCCCACGTCCGTCCGTGAAATACGATTGTCGTATTTGCTACTCTTCTGTTTTGTCTTCACAAAAATCACCGTGGAATAAAATACAATCCGCATCAGTGAAAAATTAACAATGCATATATAGTAAAACTTATATGAGACAGCTTGCTTATGGAAAATAAAATTAATTTTTCGACCTAACTGGTCAATTAGGTTACTCATTTTAACTGGTAGTTATATGTGTCTAATAGAATATTTCACAGATATTGGTTTTGGCCAGAATATTACTATCCAACTCTTGGAATTAACTATTTACCTTATTCAATGTAAATCAATTATCACAAACAACTAAATCTTTAATTTTAATTTCATAATACCTATTCGAATTAAACTTTCTTGATTACAGTTAAACGATCTACTTCAGTGTTACTACAGGTAATAATAATTTACCCGTAAGTTAGGGTTTCCCAAACTTTTTCTGCATTGGAACACTACGCAAATCAGACATTTAACGCAACCCTTGGCTTATTGTTTAGCTTGGGTAATACCTACTTGTAAAAATTTTAAAAGTTACTTATTATTTAGTTTGTATTTTTAAAAATTGCATATCTTGTTGATATCAGGAAAAATAATGCTATGTTTAATTTCAATCTCTGGTGTGGCGTCGAGCCTGTTTCTTCACTTTGACTTCATTGTAGCAAAATAAGAAAATCCCGCTTTGCATAAATATTTTATAGAAAACTGAAATAAGGCAATACTAGCTTGTTTTGAAATATTGGGCTCCTCGTCTGGCAGACTCGACTTAAATAATGTATTTTTGTTTTAAATTACGCACTGATTAAGTCAATTAAATATTTGTATTTAAGTTTCATTATTAAATCTACTGGTTTTGCGTCATTGAAAATGGATTATGAGCCCAGGAATCGTCCTTACTATTTGTCGGGAAATACTGCAAAAGAGTTGATTTCAAGTTATGTAGGTGTTCTAAAAACACTTTGGAAACTTCAACATCTACTTTAAAATTTAATTAATTCAAACATTTATGTAATGTAGAAAAAAATTAAAATCATTAGTTTTAACTGATGAAATCCAAATTTGTATTTGTTTATCAAACGATGCAATTTAATCTTTTGTACTAAAAACTTTAATACTTGTTCGTTGTAATGATAAGTTAATAGAAATTTTTAAAAATATCTGCCAGGTATGCAAGTTTTATCAACCATGAAGGATTTTTTAAACTTCAACAAAATATTGTCCCGAATTATTTTATGCCCTCAAAATGGCCAAAATCGGACTTAAAAGTCCATAAAATCTTAATAGTGCTTTTCTTCTTGATAAACATCTCACTTCAGTACGTAATATTAATGCTTTGTGTTTTCTACCTATTTCATCACACAAAATTTTATTTAATCCGTTTTGAAGTGGTTTTGATTTTACGTATTTTATCACTTTCATGGCTTCATTCATAACATTTTTTTAAAATTGTGGAAATTTTTTTTCACCAGTATTTTTCTAGAAGTAATTTCATATCTACATCCGCTCCTCTTACTTTGTTTTGCTGCTTTGTGAACTTACATAAGAAGACATTTAATATGTCTTAACAATAGCGGGGGATAAAACTTAAATAGGAGACATTTTTAAAATCAAGAACATTATGACAATAAGTCGAAAGCTTCAGAAATACGAAATTTATAGATACCTTTGTGACCATATACTTTTTGCTTGCTAGCAAAAAATACATTAATTTTCCTTCCCTGACCACTAAAATATTCCTGCGGACCACCGGTTGAGAACAGCTGCACTAGAATCTGAGAGACTGCAATTATGCGCTGTTGAATTACAATCCACAAACCAAAGTGTATAAGGTTGGCTTATTTGTTGACCATAACTGCTCAATTTCAAGTTAAATAAAATATTATCTGTATAACTGTGGGCTATGGTAATCTCCGTCTCACTCGTACAGGATTCTAGTTGACTGAACACGTCCACACTTGTTCATTGTTACCCATGCTTCCTATTGTAGTGGGAAACAAGGAACAGGGTTTATGTGCTTGGAATGTTGTTGAATCGGTTCCGAAACAAGATAGAAACAAAGGAGGTGTGAGAAATTATTCCACTTTCTCGCGTTCGATAAAGACGGAGTTATCGTCATACGTACTGACAAAGTGGTAATATAACAGGATATTATAATCCATAGTATAGATATAATCGCTCGAAGTTTTTGAGGAAAACCTATTCAGGGCCCGTGGAACACAGTTTGGGAAATCCGTTTATAAGATAATTGTCTACGTCGGTCCGTTCCTGTCAACATTAGATTACACACGCCAATATTTAATATATTTTTATGGATGTAAGACGCAGGAAATCTAGGCTATTAAAAGCAATTATGAAAGGAATTGTTGAAAGGAAAAAAAGTAGAATTTAGAATGAAAATGATGATGCAGGAATGCCAAGCAGCATACAGTACATTATTAATACATGAAATGTAACCTTTTTACATTCGTTACCCAAACTAAAGAATGGTAATCTCATCACTCACAACCGCTTTAATGACTCGGAGAACCATAATTGAGTCAAGAAATCTGCTGGAGATGAAATTAACCGCAGTAACTGAGTCCAATAAGCCACTTCGTTTATTTATCCATAACGTTAATAGACGCGAAAATATTCCTGCTATACTAAGAGAGTCAAATAAACTCCCCGAATCTCAAGAGATTGAAAAACTTCTCCCAATATGAGTCGAAACATTCTCCATACGCGATTGCAGTAAAAAAATCTCCAAACAATTTATAAGATCAAAATTGGTCCCTGTATTTTAAAGGAATTAAAATAACCATCAGTACCTTACAAAAGTAAAACAATTACGTTAATGGAATAGAATAAGAAACACTTACGGTTTATTAAGAAAGGCAAAATTACGATATAATTGATTTAAATCAGGGGTGCCCAACAAGTCGATCGCGATCGACCGGACAATCGCGTGGCCAATTTTGGTCGATCGTCGATCGCTCGCAATGTCTGGGGTGGAATTCCGTGTACCATGGACTTTGAAGCGATTGTAGGAGACAAAACTTTCCAGCAATAGTTTAATGCATTCTGGGAATTTGCCAAGGTCATAAATTCCTAGAATTGTGATCTCCGCCCTGACTTCTGTCTTACACTTATCACCAGATGCAACAGTTACGACTCGACTCATCCAAGAACACAGTCAGCTTTATATATTTGGTAGTGTCATATGCTAGCTTCTTTTCCTTTGTATTAAAAGTATTATTATTAATCAATATTATTTATCCTTGGTGACCATGTTGAGTTTTAATTTCTCTTCTGTTTAAAATTTAAGTACCTTTTCTTCGTTTTAAATTGAATTTCTTTTCTTACCTACCTATTTATAAGTGAGCATTCTCGGTAACAGATCTCTAAACTACGATCATTACATTGAGGGTATTACAAATATACCACGAATAACAACAATTATTTTTAAATTACGAAGTTAGTATTGTAAACCGTAATAAATATATTGTAACGTTAACATACTTCTTGTAAATTTGAATATATCCATATTACATTTTAATATACTTATATTGTTGTCCCTGATAGTAATATGCAGTATTCATATTATTTCTCTCAATGTAACGGAGATAATTGCCGCAGCTAATGAGTTTTTATATTTTCTAGGGAAATATGTAATTAAATATTTTTTCTTTAAATTGTCATATTTCTTTTAATTGTAGTATACCAGGAACATGATAAGCAAGCCAAAAACGTATCAGTTCAATAAGGAATGGGAAGTCGATTACGTTTTTAGAATGGTGAATCATAAATGTTGTTGTTTGTTATGCTATTGCAGATGAATTCCCAGCCTTTTTGAGCTATCATTGCATAATTCAGAAGCAAGTGTTAGAAAGAGAAGGCTAAACTTAAGAGAGGTAATGGACATAGTATATAAAAGTGTTCATTCAATTGGACGAAGTTCCCTCAAACAGCTTCTCTTCCAACTGCAACTCGATGAAGGCCAACCTCAATTGTTTCTATATACCGATGTCAGATGCTAAGCAGAGGTAAATTTATGTAGCGATATCGTGATTTATTGCCCGAAATTATAAATTTTCTTCACGAACAAGATTAAATCTGTGAAAAATTAAATGATGAATTTGGCTTAGTGACTTTGCATTTGTTACCGATTTACTTCAATATTAAGTCATTTAAATTTAGAATTACAAGGTAAATATAAAACAATAATCGATATGATCAGCTGCATAGACGTATATAAAACAAAATTTATTTTGGTAATAGAAACTGTGCAACATAATATTTTGAATAATTTTCCAAATATGGCGGATAACCTACAAAAACATAAAAATATTAAGTATAATATCGACAAATACGCCACGGAAATCCAAAAAGTAATTGAAGAAGATTTTCAGGTAAGATTCCAGGAGTTTGAGAAAAGTAAAGAAATTGTGGAATTTATATCTTTTCCTTTTAAAAAGCTTTTAACCGTGAAACACGTTAGTCAAAAAATTTCTGACATATTTCATATTGGTGAAGAGGCATTAAAAAATTAAGTTATAATTTTACAAACTGACCTAATCTTACAAACCCAAAAATTGAAGAAGATTTTTGGAAATATGCCAACCGAGAAAAATATCCCAGTATCACCAAATATAGCGAATATTTCTTTTCCTGTTTCGTATTTACATACCTATGCGAATCAGCATTTGCAAACTTGAAGCTAACGAAGACTAAACAACGTTCTGTCCTGACTGAGGACTCGTTATTATTATCTTTGTCAGAATACCTAATTATGATTCCTTGGATAGAGACATGCTAACTCAGACATCCCATTAATGTTGAAGCAACAAAGTAAATCCTAAATCTGCCTTTATCTGTAGCTACTTTGAATTAATAAATATTGTTAATAATTATCCTTTTTTTTAATTTCCCTGGACGTGACTTTTCTGGCCCCTTAAATTATTATTACTATTGTTTTTTTACGTAGGTTGATAAGCTGTATGTCTGTATTTCAGTACGGCCTTTACTCAGCGAGCTATTCATAGATTAGCAAACAATAAATCATATTATTCTTTCATGATAATTTTTCCTGGACTAAAAAACCGAGAAAGTGAAATATTGAAATCAAATTAACAGCCATACTGTGCATTTTTATAACAACTTTTTCATATTTACGAACAAAAAGTACAACATACACATTGAAGTTGATAAAAAAATTAAATTGCATTTTAAGTTGGTATAAATCTATCTTAAAAAAGTGTCGGAAAATAGAATCTTTTAGGTAGCGAATGTTGGGTATGGGAAGCTCTTTTCTTCGTGAAACTATATCTCGAATACTTCAGAGGTGAATTTAAAAATCAAAAATAATTTTGAACATATACTTTACTTATGTACCCATACCTCGCTGGAACGAACCTTATACTGGAGCACAGTGTATCAACATAGTATGTATTTCACACCCCTTCTTCTCCCTTAGACTACGCCTATGACAACAAGTTGGTCGTGACACACTTTTAAGATAAACAGTATATACAGGAAAGTTGGCCACCCCTGATTAAGTGTTTTCTATAATCTCGGTTGGATTCCATATAAACACTCATTCACCTTCTTACATTCCTATCCGCCTCCTGCCCTTATCTGCTAATGTCATACGGTTTATGTTTCATGCTGAATGACAGAATTGAATGTAGGTTTATTTCATTTTATTAACGTGCATCCATTTCGTGCCCAACACCTTGGGGCTGAAGTACGATAAAAGTTGCGTGTTGATTGTCTGAATTTATCTTACCGATTTCTATAATCTACAAATACACACAAACCAGAGTTAATTTCGTCTACTAGACATTCACCCCGTTACACCCCTATCCTACCCAACCCCCTTCTCTGGGAATGAAGTACTATTTAAGTTGCATGTTGAACTTCAGGATGAATCTCAGTCTGCCATAATACTGAAATAAACACGAATGCTAATTTTACATGGCCAGTTAATCTATCCCTTCCCTTGGTTACCGTCCTCCATATTATTCGCTCTTCCCCTATTTTCTTTATAACTTCCCTCGTTAGTGATTCTATCCAACCATATGATTTTCATTCTTCAACAATAGCAAGGTATTTAAAAGGCTTCTATTATTTTCCTTTCTGCAACTCCTATCGTTCACGTTTCGCTCCCATATAACACCACACTCCATACCAACAACGATTTACTAATATTCACACCTATATTACCCGTAAGTAAATCCCTCTTTTTCGCGAAAGCCTTTCTTGACTGTGCTATCCTACTCTTTATGTTCACTTCACTTCTACCATCCCTAGTTATTACGCTTCTCTAGTATCAGAATTCCTTTACTTCCGTCAAAATATAACTTCCCAATTAACATCCTTATTATTCCACTGTTTCCCGTACTACACTCCATTACCTTGGTTTTCTCTCTATTAATCCTCGTATTGAAATATTTCGCAGGACTCCGTTCATGCCATTTATTATAGTTTCCAAGTCTTCTAACTCGCCTAATACTACAATATCATCGGCAAAGCGTACGGTTTTTATTTCTTCTCCTTGCAGCATTTCCTGTATTTCATTTTAATATTCTTCTTCGCCTGTTAAACAGTATCGGCAACAGACTGAGCCCTTGGCTTACTTCTTTCTTGATTTTTGCTTTCTTTTCTTGATCTTAAATTCTAATTACTGCTGACTGTCTTGTGTAGAGGTTACGTATAAGCCTTCTTTCTCGATATTTTATTCCTGTGTTCCTCAAAATCTTTAATAGTGTAATCTAGTCAAACGCTTTTTCTAAATCTACAAATACCATGAACGTAGGTCGGTTTTTATTATGTTGTCTTCTAAAAGTAGACGCAATATATTTAAAGTTTTAACCTCCTATATACTATTTTCGTTAATATTTTGTATTAATGAAATAGTAAACCGATAGTCCTATGCTGTTCGCATCATCAGCCCCAGTCTTCTTCGATATGTGTGTAATTACATTTTCACTAAAATCTTCTGGAATTCTTCCTGTTTCGTAAATATCGTAAACTATGCTGAACAACAACGATACTGCTTCTTCGCACGATGATCTTATCAACTCTGCTGGAATGTTATTATTGTTTCTAGTGCCTAACAGTTGCTCTGGTCTGTCAGCCCAAGTGATGGGAAAACCCGTTCGTTTTAGTGGTGGGATTAAAACCACTCGCTAAGTAGAAAGAGAGCTCATTTTGATGATCACCCTTGACTTTAACGAGTGGTTGTATTGAAATAAATAGGTGGGACATAAATTATTTTAATTTAATAATAGTATATTAACAATGACCTTTAATAATAGTGTCACGTTTCTTAGGGATCGTGAGATTCAATAACACACACACGTAGAGGTTATAGGCGTTTAATCAACGGCGAAGTGCTGTACAAAGCTCGTACTGCTTCAGACTGACTCCGATTTGGAATTCAGTCCTATTTATACATACATGGAATATTCTAGAAACAGAACATTCTAGAAACAGAAAATACAAGAAAGTAAAGGCAAACAATGTAAATAAATTAAACAAATAAAAATGGTTGCGTCGGCTGGGACTCGAACGCGAGTCTACGTGTCTGCAGTCCCTCTGCCATCACTGCAGGTCTTCTGATGTGGCAATAGTAAAGTAAAACAATTTACTTTAACTTTGACAAATTTACATTGTAAATGATGGTGGGAATATTATTTAATGAATTTAATAATTGGGTTTAAATATATACATTTATTAATTGTAAACACAATAATTTTAATATGGGTAGTGCGTGTATATATTATGTACAAAAATAATTAATTTAAATGGGATTGTGTTAAAGATCTCAGGGTATTAATGGTTTGGGTGACCACGTGCAGCAGATCTGTTCGTTGACGAACCTGAGTTGTTTTCATAGGCGTCTCGCTGTAATTTCCGTGTTATGGAACTTGAAGTGGCCGGTCGACAATAACACGAAGTCTATCTTCCCTTGTTGTTAAGATCTTTCTTCCCTGCTTCCTGGACCGATCAAAGCATGGTCCACCTCTCAGCTGCCGCCTCACCAATCTGCTCTTGCCGGAACTTCTCTGCTGCCAATCTCCTTTCGCCACCACCAGAAATCTCTTTCTCCACCACTCTCCTTCAATCTCCTCTCTCAACCTCCTTGTATCACCAGAAATCTGTCCACCACTCTCCTTCAATAACCTCTCGCCATCCCCTTGAGAAAATCTGTTTAAAATTGTCTCCGCCAGCCTCTTTAAAACCTTGTCCCCACTTATCCGACACCTCTCACCAAGGTGGCAGGGATGGATATTCTCCAATCATATCCCTTGTTTCATTTGGGGAACACACGCCACCCGGTCACCAAATTCCCAGGCAGATTAGGACATTCCGAAACCAGCGACGAGGTGTCCGAGCTTTATGGTACAGGTTTCAGCCGCAGTCCTTTTGTTATTATTCCGAGCCGCCAAGACGGCGCGCGGAAAAACCCCTTCTTCCTGGCAAGCGACTTGCTCATGCCGGAATATTTGTTACTTAAGTTCCCGTAAATAATAAAAAAAATTGGACGCGGGTTCTACTGCGCTACAACATTAATATTACAATGTTGACATTTTAAAACTTTAGGCCGGCAACTCTTTTTAATTAACAGTACATATATATTTACGTAATAATTATACAAATAAATTACTTAAAACCAACAATTCTATATCTGTAAACTCAGGGTCGTATATTATGGGCCTTCTCATAGATCAGAATAATACCATGCAAAATCCACACTCACCTGGCAGTATAGGAAATCAGAAAGAAGTCACAATTGTAATTACCGTGTCGTCTTAATGGACCTTCCAGCGCCTTCCTCTTTTTTGTTCGTACCCGATCCAGATCACAGCCGCCGCTGCTATTCTTCCTGGTTCAGGAAGAATTTCCTTTTATCTTCCTCTCCTTGGACTACCTGTCCTATAATGTCCATCATCTTCTCTACATCTCCCTTGCCAAAATGACAATCATCTGTCCAGCAATCTCTCTCAAAATCTCTCACCAAATCTCTTCCGTCTCATCGCTCTCCAAAAATTCTCAAAAAACCTCTCTGCACGCCTTTTTAAAACCCACTCCCCACCGCTTTGGTTCTTATCACCCAGGTGGCAGGGATGGATATTGACCATTAACATTTATTGTTCCTTTTCTCTGGGAGTCACAGTTTGCCCCTGTAATTCAAGAAATTTTGGGAAAACAACCGATTCCACCAAATCTCACCATAGCTTATGGAAGTCCCCTGGGTTATATTGCCCCTGGATCAAATGCTGTCTCCTTTCTTTTGACTCCGCATCGCCAAAGGTCCGAGTAGATATGTTTGACCGTTACAATATATTCGGTCTACTCACCGCAACACATTTACCGAAATGAATCTTACCTTGTTTCAATGGATTTTTAGATGTTTCTGTAGTAAAGACTTGAGTTAATAATTTTTAACAAAAAATATTTACACGTTTCGTTCTTTATAAATAAATAATTATGAAAATAAATAAATAACTCTATACAAGGTATTTAGATGATTACTAATGGATTTGATTTTTCTTTTAAAGAGGAACAAAATTACGGACAAAATTCATCCATAAGCTTATATTAAAATTGTTATGTCACTTTTTAAAATTTATTATACAACCCTACAGCAACCAGGCAAATAAAACAAAAGTATTTTCCACTTAACCAGATTTATATTGCAAGGAGTACGGTAACAAAAAATCTCATAATTTTTTGTATCTGAAGTTTTAAGATGCCTTTGTCCAAAATAAACTCTTTGAAAGGGAAGGGGTAAAATGGGGATGAGTCACCATCCTTGGCCATGGCACTTTATAATTGATTGGGAACCATTTTTGACAGAGTGGCAGTGGCTGTACTGTTATTAGCGGACAAGAAAAGTATATGTTATCTACAGGATATCTTGTATCAAAATTATGTATTTGTAAATAACATATGAACAAAGTTAGATTGAAATTGCAGCAATTGCAACAGCACTTAATTTAACCACCTGGTAGTCACTAAAATTGCACTTAATGCGAATTTTCATAACTTCGGAACGGCAATTTGGTTTTATAGACTCTTATTATATCCCCTCCCCCCCAAACACACACAAACACACTACAGGCTGATTTAAGTTGCATGTTAAATTTAAGAATTGAAGTCAGCAACTTGTATAACTCCGAAATTGCCAGGTCTCACGGCTGACTTCGACGTATTGGTATGTTAAATATACGAAAATTAAAACAATAATATATCCAGTTTCTACACAAATCTTGTTATTTTTATTTAACGTCCAAAACCCCCCACCCTTTTGTTTACCTGCGGGAATACTAAAACTCAGTTGAGCCCTTTTATGAAGTTGACCCCTCCTGCCCCTCTCCTAGGGGTAAAAAATGAAAGACACGTATTACACACATCGTTTGTTTTTGCAGTGCAAGGAACAGGCTCACAAAATTTGATATAAACTGCACCACCCATTTAAAATTGTACGCGGAACTTTGTTTTACCCCCTTTCATCGTCGTCTTAAAGGCTGAAAAACAACTTATATATGTCCCCGGTTTGTACACCAACTTTGATTGAGGACAGGAATAGTGGTTGATTTCGTCTTATTGCCAGGCATTGCTTTCACTCCCACCCCGGGGCTCAAGTACCATTAAGGAGCAAGTTAAATATCAGAATTGAACACACTGACTCTCATATAATCGGTTTCAACGCAGATCTTTGCAATTTTCTTGTATTTTACCAGTGAATTGCGGTTGGGGTCATACACAAAATAAAAGGTCTGTGGAAACGCTATCAAAATACTTGAAGCCAAAAATATTTATTCGACTCAAATATTGGCCCTTCTATACCTGCTTTAAAATTGACGATTCCTCTCGTATCCCCTCCTAGGAGTAAGAAGCGATCGTCGTGTCTTACTTTAAAAGATTTTTTACGTCACGTGGATTATGCCACAAAATGATCTAAATTCCTTCACTCGTTTAACATTGTTCGTGCAACTTTGTTTTCACCACTTAATATCGCAGACCAGTGATGGGCCAAAGAAACGGAAAAAAATTAGGCGGATCAATATATATTAAAAAAATAACAATGATACATTTTACAAAGTTCTTATATTTTTATACTAAACCCTATTAATGACTGAAAGATTATGAAGGAGAATGTGATGAATGAAACTGTGACTGCATTTCTAAATGTTTCCATTATTTGGTTTGAACTGGGATGCTCTTTTTCTCAGTCTGGGTCAGATTTGTGCGGGACGGGCCGAAGAGGAATAAAATTGGTGGGGGTGTTGATGTGCGGGACGTTTAATATCTAAATGATTCACAAAATTTAAAGAACTACATCATTTTATTATTTTATAACGCAATCAGAAACTGTGCTTAAATTCCGCTATGGATAAAGGTCAGCAGAAAGCGTATTTCACCAAGTTTCAGGCGTTGTACCAATGACACCTCAAAATAAAGACACAGTTACATGCATTTACGAAGGCCAGTAATGGGTTGCGGAAATCAACAACGCATATGATAAAAACAAAATAGTACATACATTTTGACAATCCCCCAGGAACAAGTAGTTCATTACTAAAGAATGCAAACTTAAGGAGCAAATAAAACATATACTGAAGAAACATACTCGCTTGGAATTCACCACGATGACCAAACACACTTTTAATAGCGAAATTAAATATCATGACAGTTAAATGAACATTAAAAACTAATTATTGATTAAAACACATTTTACAGTTATGTATTAATGAACTAGTTCCGGGAAATAATGTCATTTTATATGATTGTTATTTAATTTATTTTTATTATTTCTGTATTTCATTTCGCTTTTCGAAGTTAACATTACATAATAATGCAATAATATTTATCACAAATAGTTATATAATATATTATGTTTTCTTAGTTTAACGTGTCTAAATAATTAAAGTGTTTCCTACAGGGTGAAATCAAGCATTTCTTGCTATATTTAACTAATTCTTATTTCAACTTTGAGTTAAATGTCAAAGTTGAAATTTATACTATAGTTTGATACTATAAAAACCTATTAAATGTAGAACCTCAGATTTTTACCTGCACGCCATACCGACATATAGTAAATAAAACTTGGAAAAATTAAAAGAATTCCCTTTGTTAAAGGGTGTAATTTGTAAATGGTTCGTCACTCACCACTGTGGTGAGCGTTCTATAAATTGGTAGGTGGGGAGAATGAATTTAAGTTGTTTAGTTAATACGAGATAAAAAAAATTTATAAGTTTTAATTTTAGCAAATACTGATTTATTAAATTATATATTTAAGGGGATCCTCGCTCACTACATCGGGAACATAATTGAATTTTTATCTCAGGGAAAGCTAAAAGCTCAGTGGGTATATAAATCAAATATGGGGGGAAAAGCGAACACTTTATATACAAACGACCAGAGGCGAGAAACAATACGGTGGGTACATCACCACGGCGTCCTTGCTGGCTGATGGCTGCTGGGTGTCGTCTCCCAAGCGTCACCTTCTTCACTCAGGGCTGCTCCTAGACTCAATACTTAAGGTTTCGTAGCTTCTGATGGTTTGATCAGATTTTATGTCCAGTGAAACTGACGTAACTATTTAAATTTTGCAATGTTGTTTTCCAAAATGCGTCCCAAGAATATGACTTTAATTCGTCATTTAATTAACCTATCGTGAGCATTCATGTTCCCGACTTCGTCCTGCTTAGATCTAAATATTTATGTACATTAAAATAAGAAATAAAAATACAGACAATCGCGTACCACACCACTGATAATATATAAACATATATATATATATATATATATATTATGTGTAGAAACAAAAAAATTGAGGTTCGCAAACTTTTTCTTCTTCAAGAAATAAGATTACGAAAATGAATTTTCTTCATTGGAATGAACAACTTCGTGCTACATGAAAAAATATTATTAGGCATGTAAATAGAGGTTTCATTTGTAGGTCCAAATGTGCTGAACACGATACAATTGATTTGAAAAGAATACTACACAGTTCTGAATAATTTAGAAAATCGTAGGTAACGGCGAGTGCGATAAACGGCGAGCACCTAAAGGAAAAACGGACATAATGTAAATGAAACAAAATTAGTTTTGTACTGCGAAAACAGAAGGGAATGTACCAAAAAATATTAATTTTTTCTTAGGAGGATAGCAATCAATTTCCTTTTTCTGGACCACTTGACATGGATTGACAGAGACTCGAATGTGACTTTCAAAATTGTTTTCTTATTTTTTTAAATGATACGATTCGGTATTCATTTCTGCCTGAATCAGATTGTAAGTCCTCAAAAAATTGACATATTATTTAATAAAGACTACAAAATTTTGAAATGACCCACATTGAAATTAATAAATCAGCATTATAAAATTTTAGTTTTAAAAACATCATGTTTAGTTTATCAATGATGCTAGTTTATTACTTGATTAAGATTATAAAATTGCTAATCTTCCATTAGTGGCCTTCCCCCATTCAAATATCACCAGACGTGTTGCGTTTCTCCGCGGCATGGTGCGGATACTGCGGTGCGGGACGGGTAAACGCACCCGCGGGCCACCCGCGGTATAACCCTCTCAAGAGTGACACTATTCTAAAGCAACTATTTTGATGTTTTATTGTAGAAAACACATGCTCACATATTTAAGACTGAGAAAAAATAGCAGTCTGGGCGTGAGATATAGAATTTGGGAAAGTGTATTTCGACAACGATTTGTACATCACTAGTTTTTTAATATTAAGAAACAAGTGTTTGTGTCGAGTGTTACATTGGAATTCCATCAATTTCAAGTTGCAAGTCCAGCTTCACTGTTCACATTAAAAGGCATACTGAAAATTTCAAGGTCTTTTTCAATGATCCTTAAGTCTTAAAATCTTTGTTCAAATTCACCAAGGAGCTTTCTCAGACTATCTCCGTAAATATTAAGCTTCTCCTTCATCATTGGACTGTTGAATTCAACCTCGGGAAGTGAGAAAGTCATTCTTAGCAAAATGATTCGTGAATAGAAAACGTTATAGTTTAAAACATTTGACATAGCCCCAGATATCATTGATAATGCATCTTCACATTCAACTTGTTCATGTGTCAAACTCAATTAATGCACGGGCCATTTCATGCATCTGCTCAGATTCACGGGGGCCACATCACATTTACAAATTTTCTTAAAATTCTAAATTGTAATGGGAACTCAGGAATAAGTACAGAATAATTAAATGAAATTAATGGTTATAATGTATAATATTGATATGTAGCTATTAACTGCTTTTATTTAAACATTAATATTATTTATATTTTATAAAGTAATACAATTTTTAGGGAAAGTTACCAGTTTTCCAATATCTGGATTCAAAGACTGAATACAGACAATCTTTATGGTAGATAGATGTTTATTTGTTAATCTTGAATGTAAGCCGTTTTGTTTAATTTCTTGGACGAAAATAGTTGCTCACGTAAGTATGTACTCCCACAATAGCATAAAATTTGAGCAGAAAAATGTTTAATATCTGGGTATTTTTCATGTAAATAAAAATATATTTTGGGAATTTCCTTTTCTCGATATATGTCTTTTAAAATCGAATTATTCTGAAAATCAATTAACTCCAGTTGTATTAAACTGGGAGTATTTTCAACTTTACAGGAAAAAAGTTTAGTAAAAAGTGAATTTATTTGCAAATCTTTGAATTCAATATAACGTTTATCGCATTCGTTTTTGATTTCTTCAATTTTACCAATATATTGTGAAAAGAGCAACTTTCATTTTGTGATTTTAACTGCTCGTACGTAGGAAAATACGTCGAAACGTTTTTGTAGATGATTTTTAAACTAAATCAATTTTTGAACAAAATTTTCTATGCATCGTACATATTCGTTATTAATCGATCTTTGTCTTATAATGTAATATTAATATTAAATCGATGACCTGTTATATCTGTTATAAATACCAGATCTTTTACCCATAAGAGATCTTTTATCATCTTTCATTTCAATATATAAAATTATTTATTCCAAAAGTAAATAGAAAGCCTTCAGAACTTTGAGGCAGGACTACTAATAAACTTAGAAGTAAATTCTCAACGGTTAAGTGCTCTCGATCGATGAAGTTTTGGGTGTATGTTACTGTTTTTAGTACTTCATACATTTTTAATATTTTTAAACACAGAACTTATTGGTGAACAAGGCAATGGTATGTCTTTTTTTCGGTTTATTTGGACGTATGCATATCTTGTAAGTTTTCTATCAGTCTTGACGCCGTCAGTTGTTACAGCAGAAACAATGTTTTGTTATTAATGTAAAGCTGTAATGAGTAATATTAATTTGGGGAAAAATATATTATTATTTTTCAATGTCTTTCGTTATGTCTAGCCTGGTAAGAACAAGTGGGAGGGGGGAGGGGGGGATACTCAGATCACAGATGTCTCCATCTGTGCTAACGGTAATGTGTACCATGACAAAGGGGGAGCAACGCCAAAGACTATCGCCTGTTCTATGTTAAAGAACGTGGACAACAGACTGCATCCTTGCGTTACTCCTTTCTTGATTGCTTGTCCAACCTACAAAGCAGTGTTATAGAATGTCTAAAAAATAAGGCTGCAGGAAATGATGATTTAACCTCAGAAATACGGAATTCCTGATTATTGGACTCTGGGTATTATACAGCGATTTATAAAGTTCTGTAGAGTGTTGTGTATAACCGAATGTTACCCTATGCTGAAGAGAATCAGTGTGGATCCAGGGCCAATCGTTGGCCAATTGACCATCTATTTACAATACCACAGATACACGAGAAAGTTTATCAGTACAACATTAAAAGCAGCAAAAGAAAAATTAAAGTGGATTATTTATTTACACCATAAATTAGTATTTTCAAATATATAAGTTGCAAATATTAATTCAAATGGGAATATTAAAAATATTGAGCGTGTTTCGAAATCGGTATTGCGAATTGGATGAGAAGTTATGTCAGTATATTTCTCAATTAAATATTAAAAACATAGAATTTTCTATTCGCAAATGGTGGATGAGAATGTAAATTGTTTTTTATTTAGTCTAAATTCTGATGAAAAGCTATTTTCTATAAGCTTGGGCTGATTGGACTTTAACAATGAAACACTCATTACATTATTGAAATGTCACCTTTTTAATTCATCATAAAACATTGCAATGCGTTCCTTAAACATTTTGATAGAAAACTATTTATATCAATAAAAATTCAAATTACGAAAATATGTTTTTTAAAATTTCGACGCAAAGATTTTGAATGAAAATAAATTTTTAATATATTTTCAATTATTTATCTGTTTGTTGTGAAAATATTAATATTTTCTTCACTTTTATAAAAAAACATACCTATTAAACAAATTTCGAGAATGCAGAAACTTCGTACCGATTACAATATAAACCACAAAAACATGGTTTAACTGGTTCAGTGCTCTACATTCAGCCAAATATAATAGTCTACGAAAATTAATATTATACCGTTACGAAAATACCTAGTATCCTTACGTTTGGAGTTACTATAGCATATAATATTTATTCCAAAAGTAAATAGAAAGCCTTCAGAACTTTGAGGCAGGACTACTAATAAACTTAGACAGATTCTGTTTCATTAATAAGACTTATACTGTATTGTACTTTTGAAGATGGTCTTATATTACACTTGTGTGTGTTTCTTATGAAAAAGATTTTGTTCCGTGTATTTATGTATGCACGACTTATACAGTGCGATTAAATAACAATAAAAGGACCGGTGGATATATTTTTAATTTAATTTAATTTGAAGAAGTGAGAATTATGAAATTTAATTTAATAGTGATGTTTGAATTTAGGTGTATTTTCGTAATTAACTAATGATTTTGTGAAACCAGATATTGCTCTAAAACAAGAATCAAATTTAGAACAAGTTCCCTTCTAAGACAAATTTATGTTGAAGCGATCCTAAGTCAGCTGTATACAGTGAGCTAGATGGCTCTCACCCGTCAACAATTCAGGGTGCATTGTTATTGTTACGCAATATATGGAATTTGACACTAGCGTTCGTAACACAAGATATACGAATTTATTTAACACAGGAAATTTAAGAAACAGAGTGAACTAATTCAAAACTTTAAATTTCCCATAAGTGTCATTTGCGAAAGATGCTAATTTTGCATCGAAACGGCGGCTTTTTTAAATTATATTATAAATTTCATTTAGTTTTAAAATAAATTATGAAATAAATATAACCCACAAATCTTAAACAGACCTGACAATACAAATAAAAAGAATATATTAATTTTATAGCCTAACAAAAGTATTGCAAACAAACACCACTAACATATCAACGTACTCTGGAAGTTTGAAAACGTTAACAAAGTCTAGTTATTACACCATTTCACATACCTCTTATGTCGCAATCAGTAAATATTACAAAGCAACTTATTTAAAACACAATGTTGCACAAATGACAAACGTATTAGTTTCCCTCTAAAAATGTTAATTAGAGTTACCGTTAGGTAGCAGCACTATCCAGAGATCTTCCAAAATTCTAATTTGGACGTATAATAATTTTCTTGCTTTCACTGTAATCGGGGGACAAAAATTCTCTTCGTGGGCCGCCAGTTGACGCCACTGCTCTTTCTTATTTCTATTTCGTCCTTCAGCTGCCAAACTCGCTCGAAGACGCGTCCTGGCATAAGCTACCCTACTTTCGAGCAGTACAATATATTAGAGAACTCAGATTGTAATGTAGAAATATAACACTGGCAACTGTATATTTTTTTATTTAAGTTCTATTCCCTGTTATATTTCTCGCTCCATCTGTTGTTATACTACATATGTAATTTAAAGGTCCTTTCAAAGTTGATATTCCTTCCATAAATTAATGTAGTTGTAGTTCCCTTCAACGACGTCATGCACGAGAGTTCCCCTGTAATACAGATGTTTCCGTGAACACCTATTATAAATAATGGCAACTGTTATATCAGAGCATTGTAATTGAGCAGAATTTAAATTGTTCAATCGTTGATTACTACTGTGGTAATGTATTGCTCCGATTCTACGAAAACATTCCAATATCTAAGATATATCAAGAAATTTGTTTACCGTCACTGATATAAAAAGAAAGACAGGGAAAAAGAAGAAAATATTTTTTAAAAGCTTGTATTATTTTTTGATTTATCGAATTAGGAATAATGTCGCTCGGGCCGGATAGAACATTTCAGGGGGCCGTAAGGTGTGAAGCTCTTCCACCTGCCGATGCATGCTCCGTGAGGTGAACATTGTGCATAAACAATAACAAAGGAAAATATTTACTCGACAAAAATATTTTCAGTGTCATCCTCTTCATTTGTTAGGGGTTGAACTGTAATTTAAACTGCATGATGAATGGTAGAAATTAACTCAGCGTCTTGTATAGGTTTCCTCAATACGTGCGATGTCGATGTTCAAATGCAATAAAAGAAAGCTGTGTGTTATATACCAATGAAATTGATTTTTTTATTTGAAAGACCCATGCATGCACTCACCCTTATTTAAAACCCCTAAATAACACTGACTTCGACACAAATGTCGTTTGCTTTGCCCCCGCCGTTTTAGGAAAATCCCTTACATGAAAAATGTTGAAATCATACCAAAAAAAGCAGGTGAAACACTATGAAAATAATTAACCACGATATATTTTAATGATCCTTACACACCAATCGTTTAAACACATTTAAAAAATTTCAGTAAATTAATCTCACCTCCTAAACAACCACTCCTACGGAAGCGAATGACAATTGTTCCTTTCCCTCCCAGCATTCTTCCTCGTCTCGCCGAGCATGCGTGCAAAATTTTATCAAAGTATCTAGACTCTTTTAATAATATTCGCAGAATATTGTGTATCCGCTCTTTACACCACCATTAGAAGCTGGAAATCAATATAAATACCAATTTGAATGTAAAATTTAAATTCCGCGACTCTCGTAGGTCTGGATTCGACACTAATCTCAATAATAATCCTGCTATTTTTGTGAGCCCCTCAGCCCAAACCCCAACCTCATACTGAAATGAGTTAAAACATGCACGAATAGTGTAGTAGGAAACGCTATATAAGGAACCAACTCCAAAAACTATTTATTTAAAGCAAATATTAGAATATTAGACATTTTTCATATATAGAAAATTCTGCTCTTACAACCCTCCTGCTAGGGATGGTAGCCGTGCCCTATCACCATTGTGTTTGCTTTTGCATAACGAGGAACATGAGAACAGTGTCTTATCTAAATTTTCCATGCGTTACATATTAAGGGCTGAAGTTATTTTTATCTCATTCCAACCCGGGGATGGACTGTCACTTAAATCACATATTAAATGTCGAATGTAACGCAGCGACCAAAATTACACCGATTTTGACACAAAAGTGGATTGTTTTATTTTTATTTTTATGTAAAGTCCATCCCTATTAATTCAACCCTCCCATTCCAATAGTGGATGAGATTAAATACCAATACTATCGGAAGAAACATTGTCAAAGCAAATGGCCCCAAATAATATATATTCGACGAAAATATCGGTCTTTCTTGTATATCAAAAAATTTCTACCCCCTCCATCCCCGCCTCTAGGGGTGGTGAACTACAGTGCTGATTTCCGGGTCGCAAGGAATTGGTGTACGAAATGTAGTTAAAATTGGTATACGCATTTATATTTTATTGCGGAACATACATACATACAGACAGTCGATTTGAGTATAGATGCGTGTAATGAGCAGATAGTAATGTTGGCCGTAATGTTGGTATAAAAAATTCACGAATTAGCAACTATAAAAGTGATGACGATCTCAATTTAAATTTACTTTTATCATAGTCGTCGAAAGAATATTTATTGTTGATTTTCCTTAAAAAAAACATAACTTTGTTGGAACATGTGGGAAAACTTAAGAGGGTGTATTTGAAGAAACGCAGGTTCGACCTTAATACCAACTGTGTGTGCTGACCAATTCACTAGCGCCGGTATTTACCGTCTGCCAATCAGCTTTGTCAAATAAAGTCAGTTCCATGTGTCACAGGAACAGTGCAATCAAGCCGATAACTACAGAGGCAGAGAAAAAAACAGAAAACCTTGCGTAGCACCTTCTCGAATCCTTGCAATAAGGCTAGTAAGCATTATAGCTGTTATTAAATTTTTCAAACACTTAACAACTTCGAGTAATATACATATTTACGCGCTTGCGATTACAATTTGTTGATGAGAAAGAATTTTGCTAATTTGTTTCCAAGAAGCACGTTTAAGGTCAGCAATAAACTTAATAAATTTATCAGAAAGGGCAAAGATGATATTACAATTATGCGCAACATAATGCAATCTTTGAAATTAATAGCGGAGCACCCAACTACCAAAAATGTTATATTGGACTAATAAGCGCGTATCGAACGAGATTGAATGGACACAAGGAAACCTACGATTAATGTAAGTAATACTTAAAACACGTTATTTTCCTAAATTTCACTTTTAATTCAACTATATTCCATTGCTAACTCATGTTTTATTTTATTCTCGTTTTACTTAATGTATATTTTGATTTAAGGTGCTTCCCCATACAAATTCATACTCCAAGGCCTTTGGAATCGAGGTTGTAAATCCCAGGTGTCAGGTCAGTATAGCTATAAATATTTCTCAGATGAGTTTAAGTGTTACATGTTGGTTCGCATCTATTGTTTGTTCATATGTGACTGTTACTGTCTTTTTATACATATTTGGTGAGTTTGATTTATTTTCTTTCAAAATTTTAAGTTTTGTTTACTTTTATCTGTTTTGGTTTTAAATTGTGGTATATATTTTAATAATACCAAGAAACCCTAAAGAAGGCATGAAAATTTTCCGAAACGTTATTGCTAGCAAATTGTTAAAAAGCATAGTCTTAAAAGGTCATAAACTTTCTTATAATAGTCGTTAGAGAGAAAATGAGTGTTAGTTATATGTTAAAAAATTGAAATCTCTCACATTACCTTAAGAAAGACACAAAATTACTACCGGTATCTGAATAGGATAAAAGAATAGGCATGGCAACTCAAAACTGAGAATTAATTGTATCTATGCGGTGTTTATCTTAGATCGTAACGCATATACAGATTTTATTTAAACTCTTCCCCCCCATTTTGAGGATGAAGTATAACCTAAGTTGCTTCACTTCAGCGACATCCATATGCCTGGAATAAGAATCAAACTCGGTTGCATAAATTATAATTATGAAATGTCACTCAACTCTTACCTCTAATGTTGTTATCTTTCCATGTCAAAAAGGAATGAAATTATTCCCAGACTACATCGGGAGAAACACTGTCAATCTCATTTTCCCCGAGAAATATATATATATATATATATATATATATATATATATATATATATAAACGAAACTCTCCTTTTCGTCGTCCTAATTTAGTTCAGACCGCTCGGGTCGCCAAGCTGCAGGCAGAGATAAGCAAAAACCAAAACCACATTAAGAAATTAACAATGGTTTAATAATGTGAACGAAAGAAAAGAAAAACATTTTAATTTAAACTAAATTAGTGCAAAGCCAGCACATATTTCCCGGCTCCCTTCCGACGGCAGTCCTGCTGACAAAGCTGACGTCCAAATACAGCCGGAAGCCCTGCTCGGTGTCGTGCTCTCGCCACACACTCGCTCCCATCCACCTTTCCTACCACGTCATGGAGCCTCGATTTCCAACAGCCAGAGTGCTAACCCCCGTGTTATATTGTAGCGACGGACTAGATACTATGATAATATTTTCTTTGTAAGTAGGTCAAGAAGAATAATTACGGACATTGTAAGATTTGTTATTATTTTTCCAAATGCACAAGATTCTGTCAAACATTGAGTGAAGGTATAGCTTTAATGTTTCAGGTCATTCTCAATGTCATTAAAGAGATGTAAGTTTGCTTTTTAATATTTTTTCCATTACTAACGTAATTATTACAGTAAAATCAAGTTTGACCATCGTAAAACGATACAGTCATGTTCCTCTTGAAAATTAATTATTGTGTTAAATGCCAACATTTAAAATTATATTGACCTACTTTCAGGTTGACTAATAACAAGGCAGTTTATTAGTTTGACGGTCGGCTGTGTTCTTTATATGACAAGCAGGCTCTGCTAACGACTTTGGCTTCCCATTCAGGTTAGCCTCAGCTAACTTCGTTTCACCGTTGGGCGTTGTTGTGCTTACGTGCTCGCAGCGTTCTGCTGATTGAGTCTCTGGTTCGATAGATAACTTTCTCCGACATCTGGCGCCGACTGTCTTTAACGAAATTCCGCAGACGTGCCTTCCTCCTTTTCCGGCCAACAAAGAATGACCTGAAACTTTACAAGGTTACCCATTGAACAATCCATTTCTACTCCATTGCTCTTTACAGATAGATGATATAATTAATTATTAATTTAACTTGATGTAGTGGAACATGATTGTGTTTTATATTAAGTACATATAGTTCAGTACTTTACGACATTAGGTACAACACTGTGATAATTTATTAAATTAGATTTACACATATTAATTAAAATTGTATTGCAGCGTATGTTACACTTTCATACTTTTATTTAGTGGCTTCATTTTTCAGTTTACTGAATTTATAGGCATATTAATATTAAAAATTAGAAAATAGATTTTGTTAGGTGTTTGGCCGAAAATTCAGTCCCGGTGTACCTTAATTAAACTCAGTAAAGTGCATGAGCCGAGCTCCTGTGGTGTAGTGGCTAGCCTCTAGTTGCTGCCTCACAACTCAGGGACCCCAGGTTCGAATCCTAGCATGGGCTTGGATGTTTGTATCGCGAGGACCGGGATTAAGGCTGATGGGGAATTGATACACTGACCACGTATCACCCCAAATACAGGATGTGTCACGCTAGATGACAGTCCGCAGCCGCCTCGGTAGACCTAGGCCCTCAAGAGGTCTGTTGAGCCATTCGAAGAAGAAGAAGTAAGTGCATGAAATTTATCTGGGGGAGAAAAGTAACGTGAGAACATCGATTTTTGCGGGGTAGGTGTGAGATTTTCCACGAGAAAGAGGTGTGAAACCCTGCCTAAACCTGTGTGTGCGTGCCTCCGCGTAAATTATTTCTCCCCGCCAAAGGTCAAAATGGCGATGATTGACCAAATTCGCTGGCAATTGGGGGCGTGTTCCACCTTGGTTGGTAATGGTGGTCCAGATGGAACGAGATAATGAGGTATGACGAAGAAGGTGTGGAAAACGAGAAGAAGAACAGTATAGTCAGAGCTGAGCAGACAACTTTTGTATAGTAAGAGCCAGCAATTGATCCTGGACGGTAGAACCTTTCCGTCAGGAGAAGCAAGATGGAAGCAGTAAATAGACAATCAGTAGCCGAGTCCAGCGATCTGATAGATCAGAGGCCATCAACGAGACATTACACCGGGGGTCCTGGCTTCATCGTCTTCCTCCACCACACACGACCTTCTGAGACGGAGCCTCCCACATTTCAGCCGTAGTAAGAGCATAACCAGATTATTTACAAAATGTTTTCACGTTGACGCGGTAAGTGTGTTTCAAATAGTTTTTTAAATTCTGGGTACATTAATTTTTTTTGTTTGCATAATATCAAAAGGGTTAAATCAAACGGCGTGGTATGCTTTTCATAGTTAAGATTCAAAACGTAATTGGTGTAATTTTCCTAACCACCATTGTCAACCTGTAATTCATGCGGGTAACAGTAGCAATTGAAAAAATGAGTATTGTAAAATTTGCAAATATTATTATATTACGTAACAAAATGATCATAAATAATTTTAATGTATTGTAACTAATTTTATTATAAATTTGGAATATATATTTTATAATGAACAAATAACAATAATAACTAAACGTTAACCCTAAGCCAAAACTTAAATGAGGTGTAAACTTTAAATGGTTTACTTACAAAGACGGTCATATTATGATCCCCCACCATATAGGATAGGTTAAATTACAGGTTAAGAAAAAACCAGCCTATGTTCATGGAATTTGTAGATTTAAAAAAAGCGTTTGATAATGTAAACTAGAGCACTCTATTAAGAATTTTGAAGAGCACTGGAATAAAATATCAAGAGAGGAGGCTTAAAAATAACCTCTAGAAAAGACAGGCAGCAGTAATTAGAACACAAAAAAAAGCCGTAATCAAGAAACGAGAAAGACATGGATACAATTTGTCGCTGATGCTGTTTAACTAATATATATATATATATATAGTACAGGCGATGAAGAATGTTAACAAGGAATATCGAAAAGGAGTGATACTGCAAAGATAAAAAATAAAAAGCCTACACTTTGCCGATGATATTGTAGTATTACGGGAGTCAGAAGAAGTCTTGGAAACCATATTAAATGGCATAAACGGAGTACTGGAGAAAGAGTTTAAAATGAGGATTAACACAGGTAAAACCAACGTAATGTAGTGTAGTATGGGAAACAGTGGAATAACAAACGGTGTTAGAATGGGAAGGCATATTTTGATATTTAACTAGGAAGTTCTAAACAGAATAGGGGAAAAGCGAACAACATGAGCACGTTGACTAAGAGAAGGAATAGATTAATAGACCACGTTTTACATGTGGGTCTTGTAAAATTAGCATTAGAGGGATGCGTGTGTGTGTGGTAAGAGCAGAAGAGGGAGGGGGAAATGATGGAATACGGTAAGCGAATTAGGGGTGATGTGGGAAATTCTAGTTATGCGAGAATGAAAAGGCTCGCGCAAGATAGGTTAGCATGGAGGGTTGCATCAGACCAGACATAGGACTGAATACCACAACTACAACAAGGTTTAATTAGACATCCGTTCATAAGCTCGTTTTCGAAGGTGCTGAAAGAGTCATCCGTCCGTGGCGAGAGCTGGCATGTCTCCACATAGTTGAGTTATGCTTGTAAGGGCTCTAAGGGTTTTAAATATGGTGAATGAGGAGGCCTTCCTGTTCAATCCAGCGCTGCTGAAATGTCTGTCAGATGTTCACGCGTAGACATTCACACACAAAATCTGTAAATTGACATGGCATATCCACCAATAAAATAGGAAATACGTAAACAAGAAAATAAAATATTTATGGGAGGATGTAGTGCCACAAAAATTAATAACCAAGAACGCCTGCCCGTACGTTTTTGGGAAAAATAATTATGAAGCTCTTTATCTGCAACTACATAAGGACTTTCAGCAGCCAACAAATACTTGTTATGGTAGTTCAAAACGCCATCTCTTGTGAGCTTTGCTTCGTCGGCAAATAAAATCTTTGTCAAAAAAAAAAATGGATCTGCAGCACACATTAGTGAGATCCGTTAACAGAAATGCTTTCTGCTGCCGTAGTGGTTGGAATCACTGATGATCATATGGATAAAGCAATTTGTCATACAGTTTCACCTTGTAGACTCTTAGAGAACCTGATTTCATAAGACATATTAACAACCAAACAACTACGGTAATTATGAACAAGTGTACATATCTCATAAAGTAAGCGTTCCCGGATTCATGTTAATTGGACGATTTTCTTGTTTTTATAGTATTTGAGACTTTTTATTAGCTCACTGTATTAAAAGTCAACCAACGCGCTGGAGAATCAGAAGTTCCCACACCATAGCATCGAGCAGGATGCTATGGTGTATGGTACACGGGGCACTACAGCATTGTCTCACAAATCATGAGTCGTCTTATAGAATGAAATGAATTTGTAATAATATAACCAATTAATACTATTTTAAAAAGTTACAGGTTACTTCGAGACGGAATCTAGTTATTCCGTCACAATATATGTTGGCTTTCTGAATATTATCTTATTTGTTAATTTCATAAATCTTATTAATTTAATTATTGAATAATTTAATCAAATAAGCAATTTTAAAATTGGTGGCACCAGTTCATTACCGGAACTAAGTTAAAACCCAACCATTTAAACCAGCATGTAATGAGTGAATATGGCAATTGGCATTTTATTTCCCTACTGGGTGAAGAATTCCTCATATTAGAGAGTATTAGTAAACACCAAGGCGCCAGAGAGGCGAAATATCGGGTTTCAGAACATGCAGAAACATCGTTTGGGGACTCAAAAATATGATACCTGAGTCTAGTTCTTTGTCCCCGGGAATTTTCGGTGACCAGAAATTAGGGAGAGAATCCGCGGATGAAGTTGAATTATGATTGAAGGCTGTTGGTCTGGTGATCCGCCATGCATCTCATGGTGAGGTTAATACAGAAGATACTCTGCCAGGAAGGATGGGCAGTTTGGCATGGAGAGTTGAAGAAGGAACAAGTTTAGAGGTTGCGTAGTGATTGAACCACGGCAAGGCTAGTGGTGGTATAGAAGTTGATCGGACGGGAATGGAAGATTCGAATGTAGCCTGAGACTGAGTGAGGTTTGTTTTCTATCTAATCTAAAGAAGAAAGACGGCAGCGAGAGTAGGTTGCTCCGTCTACTTAATCAGGGTCCCAGAATTCATAGAAACAACTCCAGGTACTCACGGCAGAATTCACCACCGGAAGGAGTCGCCTGAAGATCACGGAAGCTGCCTGAATTAAGATAAAGAGAGGAGTAAGCCGCCATTTCACAAAGGAAAATAAAGTGCGTGTCTGTGGCAGTGTCTGAGATGTGCCATGACTGTCATTCTGCTGCAAAAATCCCCACGAAATGACACTATGAAATTTATTATAAACTGAGCTAGCCCTGCTAAATTTTAAATTGGACCCTAAAGTTTAGTTATAATTGTAGTTTTCTTTTGTTTTACTGTAAATAAAATTAATTTGTTCTAAATTAATCCAACCAAATAATTTATTTTGATTTAAACTATCTACTATATTTTATTTGCTTGTTTCTGCCAACAAATAATAAACAGTAGTTAGCCAAGGATTTATGAGATTACAGAAATAAACTACGGTTACATTCAGAAAAATGTCAACCGATTTCGATGAACAAAATGAACAAATTGGTTGGATCTGCAAAATTATTAATAATTATAACAACACCCAAAACTATTGACCACAGTCGTATGAAATTTTGTTTTAAGAAATTTTGTTTAAATATTTTCACATATTCATGAGGATTTTCGTTGTCAACACTAACGTAACTTTTATGGACGTGTACGTTTTAAACCTACCCAAAAAATTATAGGTTACACAGCATCAAGAAGGAAATAAAATAGATTTATGAAATAAGTATGAAAAACGAAGTACAGAATTTCTTAGTTTCAAAGTAGCAATTATCAAGAAAATTAAATAATGGAAAGTGGAATAAAATGTTTCTATTATAAAAATTATTTCATATTTATGTTTTAATTCAAGTCTTTTAGCACCCTTCGTTAACTACAAAGTAAAAGGATTTTATGGGAAATGTTTAATAGAAGAGGACTATGATGTGAAAATAAATATCAGATATTAAAATGTAGTGATGTTTATGGGGTGTTATAGCTTGACTCTAATGTCTAAACATAATTTCTCGTTTGCCGTAAACTGTTTTAGAAGCAATAAAGAACGGCACTGCTGTGATAGGCAATCCACTTACATGGCTTGATGAGCAACCCGCATAATTAAGCTGGCAAGCAGCGAAACGATCCTTAAACTTCCCTTCGACAGAGCAGGATTAAAAAAAAAAGGGCAACAACGAATAATAAGGGCAGCATACCAATGGAAATTCTGGTATTAACTACACATTTCTCCAGTGATCATATATGAAATTAATTGAAAAATATTATTTACAAAATTAATAAATTTAAATTTCTAAGATGAGAAACAGCATATTCAAGATCTCAAAACTCAATTATTAATTAATTTCATATTCTTGTATATAATATATTTTTAAAAAAGAAGAATTATGATTTATGTGATGTATTAAGCTGTAAATTGGTGTAAAAATTACTGATGTAATAAAAACATGTGTACCAATGTTTGTCATGGTATTCTTCACATAAATTTGAAACTGAAGAGAAATTCTGTGCAACTTACCTAACATACTCTGAATACCTTGGAGCAGGGTCTCCTAAACTTTTTCTGCCATGGAACACTTGGTAAAATCGGACATTTTAACGGAACAATTGGTTTATTGTTTTAGATTCGGTAATTACTACTTAAAAAAAAGATTTAATTTATATTTAGTAATTATATTTAAATATAGAACTGTAAGATAATATAAACATAAAACTATGAATAAAAGAAGCACTTAATCACTTTGATGATTTTGGATCCTTGACTTGCATACCTTGTTTATATCATAGGCTTGTCTCTGGCAGTTTTCCGTAGGACGCTCTCCTCGGCGTCGACAGTAAATCTCCTTCAATGTTCGAAACCAAATAACAGGTCTCTTTAGTCCCCCTCAACTTCAACAGAAGAATGTGAATACACACAGCCTCACCACCATATGAAGAAACACCAAAAGTTAACATTTGCAATCGATTTTCCTTAGACCACGAAATCCCATTGTTCTAGGTAACCACGTGGCATTTAAATATATAGTTATTTCATTGACTCTCGATTCCCACGCAGGCGTGGTTACGGCCATTCCCGGGTCATATCCCAACGTGCCGATATGGCATTCCTGGGGATTAGTGACAGCCTAGGGTCTGGACTTACTAACGCTAATTCCGGGGGCAGGAGGAGAATGATTTGTGTACAACCTCTCATCCTCAATTTGGAGGTCGAACCTACCCGCGGTGCCCCTGTAATCTAATCGGCCACAGCATAAACGGGGAGCAGCGTGTATCTCTCATGTGCCTTGGTGTCGGGTCCCGCCTGTAATTTTTGGGTATGTGAAAACTAATAGTAGGGAGCAGTCCAGGGTGGCTCGCCGGGAACTAGTTTCCGGTGGTAGCAAGTCAGTGCCTGGGTATGTGTAACCTAAGAGTAGGGGGCGGACCAACCCTTGGGTAAGGCAGCGTCACTGACGCCATTGCGGGCGGAGTGCAATTCCAATAAGTCAAAAACTCGTCGATTTAGAAAAAGCGTTTTATAATGTGAACTGTAAGACACTATTCAGGATGTTAAAGAGCACTGGAATAAAATATCAAGATAGGAGGCTTAAATATAACCTGTACAGCAGACAGGCAGCAGTAATTGGAATAGAAGATCAAGAAAAGAAATACGTAATCAAGAAAGGCGGAAGGAAAGGATGCAGTCTGCCGCCAATGCTGTTTAACATTAATATATATATATATAGAATGAATCAAGTTGAAAAGGAATCTTACTGCAAGGACAAGAAATAAAAACGTTACGCTTTGCCGACGATATTGTAGTATTAGGGGAGTCAGAAGAAGACTTGGGAACCATAATAAATGGCATAAACATGGTCCTGGAGAAAGAGTTTAATATGATGATTAATATAGGGGGTGTAGTATGAGAAACAGTGGAATAACAAAGGGTGTTGGGTTGTGAAGGAATATTTTGACGGAAGTTGAGGAATTCTGCGACTTAGGAAGCGTAATAACTAGGGATGGTAGAAGTATAGTAGATATAAAGAGTAGGATAGCACTTGTAACGAAGGCTTTCGCGATAAAGAGGAATTTAATTACGGGAAATATAAATGGGAATATCAGGAAATCGTTGCTAAAAAGTTTCGTACGGAATGTGGCGTTATATGAGTACGAAACGTGAACAATAGGAATTGGGGAAAGGAAGCGAATAGAAGCCTTTGAAATGTGATGTTATAGGCGAATGCTGAAAATCAGATGGGTGGATAGAATCTCAAACTAGGCAGTTCTTAACAGGATAGGGGAAAAGCGAACAATATGGCGGGCGTTGACTAACAGAAGGGATAGATTAATAGGCCACTTTTAAAGACGCTAGGGTAGTGTGTGGGGTAAGAATAGAAGAGGAAGGACAAGAATGGAATACGCTAAGTAATTAGGGAGGATGTGGCTTGTGCTAGTTATAAGGAAATGAAAAGACTTGCGCAAGCATAGAGGATTGCATCAGACCAGTCTTAGGACTGAATACTACAACAAGTACAATGATCATAAATAAGAACCGTACGGTTTTCCGATGTTATTGTAGTATTCAAAGTATTCCCGTATGGCGTGTACGTGATCCTGGACGAAGAGTACAGCACTCGGATTAATTCAGGGAAAACAAATGTAATGAAATTAAGTACGGTAAATAGTGGAATAACAAAGGTTGTTAGATTGTGAAGTAAAATTTGAAGGAAGTTAAGGAATTCTGCTATTCACGGGCAATGTAGTATGAATATTAGGAAATCATTAATAAAACTGTTCGTATGGAGAGTATGGTGTTATATGGGTGTGAGACTTGATTGGTAGGAGTTGCAGAAAGTAAAGGAATAGAAGATTTGAAACATGGTGCTCGGAAGAAGGCTGAAAATTAGATTGGTGGATAGGAAGCTCTAAGCAGAATATAAGAAGAGAGATTAACAGGGAGGGCTTTGACCAAGAGAATGGATCTTGAGGGTCTTGTAAAATTAGCATTAAAGGGAATTGTGTGAGGATTAACATAAGAGGGAGGCCAAGGATGGAGTACGCTTATGTAGCTTATGTGGCTGTGGTAGTTATGTAGAAATGAATAGTGTTGCGCATAATAGGTTGGCAGGATGGATTGCATCAGACGGGACTACGGACTCAATACCACAACAACAAATAAACTCCTTCAACTGCAAAATTTTTGCTCTATTGTCGTGTCATTTAATATTATGTTTATGCGGCATATATATTTTGCGCATGGACTGTATATTTATTGTACATCTTTAATATTCCACAAACTCAGTGACTTACGTTCATTATAAGTAATGCAAGTATTTTCGAAGTCCATATTTAAAGTTGTTTGTTTTATACTCTATACACATAATGGAGGGGATTTAATTAATATACTTGTTGGAAAGAGTTTGCTGGCAACAAAAACAGAAAGTGCAGATTGTAAGGACAAAGCAAAGGCTGTCTGTGGCCGAGTGCACGTGTTCCGCCCTGAGATTAGTGTTCTCCTGGACAGAAGTGCGATGCACTGTGGTGGCAAGTTGGACAACTCCCTCTCCCGCAGTCCCATGTATTGCAGACCTCAGGAAAGCTCTAGAGGTCGTTTAAATACAGCTCCTGCTCCCTTTGGGCCACCCGCCACCTGCATTACACGGCTATTCAAGCTACTGTACAATATGTTTCCAACGTCTCCAAATAATCTAAGCAACACAAAACGCGTGTTTTTACCAAAAAAAATATTACTGAAATACTTATTTGATGTAATTGAAATTATCATACAAAACGTTGCTCAACATTGTGACCGAAGAAATTACATTGCATTCAATATAGTGCCTCATGATATCGTATTGGACGAATTATATAAAACAGGTAATAGATATATTTACATTAGCTTGTATATTGAAGAATAAAATATGATGGGGAATAGTCCACGCGATATATCCGAGGAATTATTGAAACTTGGAGGGGAAGCAATAATTCCGTACACAATAAAAATTTATAACGTATGAATTAATAATTCAGCTCTTGGAAACCTGCTATTATTATACCAATTTATAAATCAGGTAAAAGAATAGGCGTCAAAAATTATAAACCCACCAGTCTTACTTCACTTATATGTGTAAGACTATGGAGCACTTATTAGCAGCCTACGTTAGATCTCAACTTGATAGAAAAGGGTGGTTATTTTACTTGTCAGCATGGTACGGGAAGGGTTCTCGTTCGAAAATCTATTTCATGAGTTAGCAGATGAGGAAGATAAAGGGTGTAGATTAGATGGGGTTATCATAGGCTTCGATAAAGCCTTTGATGTAGTGCCTCATCATATCCTATTGGATAAATTAAATATAACAGGTATAGATAAAAGAATGGTACTATGGAGTGTAAATTTTTTAATCAATAGATCACGGAACAATTTTCGGATTCAGGCATTGAAACGTCGGGAGTTCCACCAGGCTCTGTAATCCGCCCATTGCTGTTTTTAATATTTATTAATGATTTACTAAATTATTTAAAGTCAGGGGTAAGTCTTTTCACTGACGACTGAGTCATCTACAGAACGATGACGAACGAGCAAGACGCGATATTATTACAAGAAGATCTAGATAAAGTCAATAGCTGCACTCAGAAAACTAAAATGAAAATTAATGTAAAGAAAAGCAGTTCAATCTCGTTTTCAAAACGCACCTTGTTAAATGAGACAGAATATAGAATAGGTTGGGCACTAATTCCAAGGGAAACGAGTTTCAAGTATCTACGGATATATTTCAGCAACAGACTGAGGTGCAAGCGTGGAATTCCTTACATTTCATAACGAGGAATTTAAAAAACGGAAGTTCAAAATCAAAGGAGGTGGCATTTTTATCCTTAGTTAGACAAATTACTAGAGAAAGTTGAGAAAAGGGTTGTTAATTTTGTGGGAGTAGGGCCGGGTCATAGCAACGAAAAATTAGAACAACTGGCTGCATTTGCTATTCAAAGCTTATACGGAGCAAAAAGCGTGAATTGGAATTAGCTCCAAAATACAAAAGCCCAGTTATATAGGTAGATGGGATCTTCAATTCAAAGTAAAATGTAGAAAGCAAAAAACAGATGTTGGAAAATTATTATTCCTAAATAGGACCATCAACGACTGGAATAATTTACTTGTGGAAGTGTTTGGAGGAAATCCTCTTCCGGAAAATAAATTTAGGACAAATCTCAAAAAACAAGTGAAGTGAAGTGGGTATTTTGAGTAATATGAATGCATATTCGAATTTAAATGTTAAAGTCAACGTGAAGTGAAGTATTAAAATAATATAGTTCTTGTAGTGTTTCTCTTTTTTCTTTCAGGGCTATAGAAATTTTAAAGAACTATGATCATTTTTTTAGATTAGGAGTATTTATGTTTAAGTAATTTCATTTTGCATCTGCCACCGGACAATTGTAGACCAACAATATATACAATAAATTACAAAAGGTTTCTTGCAGTACGGTTAGAAGCGGATATTAATTACTGCGCATTTTCTTGAAACCTTACATAAGATGTAAGAATCATTCTTTTGTACTCTACCCTTATTTCTAATTCAAATATATATATTTGTTACATATCTACAGTGTACAAAATTCTTTCATTTCCGCAAACATGTAAACTACTAACAATAATTACTTCAAGAATAAGGGGAACAGAATGGAATATATTGCCAAGTGTATTGCGGTTTAATTGTTGGGTATATCTTTCTTGTAGTTTCTTAATGCAGTTTCGAATTTCACATGTCGATCTTAAATATTTTTTGTGTGGTCTATTTTGCATTCACAATTTATCGTGTCATGATTCAAAAACCAAAGTATCTTTGTTGTGGAAAAGGAAACTGAAGGAAACTAATTGCTTCTAGCTAACGGTACTTAGAAAAACAGTATTCGTGAGTGTATAAGGTCACGTGATAGTCATCGAGGAGGCCTACGATATGGCTTGGATGTCCCGTGTATTAACCAAACTGCACGAAATTGGCGACATACTGCAATTTATCAAAAAATTCACATATGATCGGCTCATTCAAGTGAGAACAAATGGCACATTATTTGACAGGAAAATATTAGACAACGGTGTCCCACAAGGGTCTATTTTAAGCGTAACACTATTCAGTATTGCCATTAATGATGTAGATGGTGACATTACCAGGAGGTACGCTGACGGTATCACCATTATTTTTAGAGGAAGACATTTAACATCAAATCAGGAGTTCGAGCAAACCAATTTAAACAAAATGTATGAATGTTCGCTTATATCGGGGTTTAAATTTTCAACACAGAAAAGGTAATGCTTATTTTTCTCCAGCCACAATCAAAATAGCAAACTGATTCTCACACTAGGAAATCAAAATTTAATATTTTTTATTAGCACTAAAATACTTGGAATTGAGATAAACGAAGCATATTTTACACACAATATAGATATCCTCAAGTGTATATGCCTTAACAATTGGGGTGCATACAACCAACTATTACTATTAAACTATAAAGCCATAATACGCTTCTAAATAGATTACGGGTTTATAATCTAGATTTATTGTTGTTTCCATTAGTCCTCGGTTGAGGACATTACAAATAACAAATAATTTTCGGAACATAAAAGGTACATAATTAATTACAAATAATCTTTAAATAAATAAATAAAATAAAAAGTTTATGGTCTAATGTAATTAACACGCACACAAAAAAGCACAAACACACGCAATGGGGGTTTCACTACTTGAAGCTGAGCGACCAGGAAACTGTATTTTCGTAGCAGCTCCAGGCAATACATGAAACAAACAAACATAAGAGCAGAAAACATTGTACGGAAAGTTTAAAGCTATGTGGTGTGTTATTTTATAAGGCAACAAATTCAAAACTTTTGCAGGAACCTTAATTTTAAATATTAGAGGGACGATTAAGAAAATTCTGTACAGACTAAAACACGTCATTTAATAGAGTAGTTTTACTCTGCTTCACCAAACTTTTGAAGTTATTGTTTTTAACCTATGGAGGAAGGCAGTTGTATAAAATTATCCTGATATTGTGAATACTTTTCTGGTAGAGAGCAAAGCGATGACTTCAGAGCTGAGCTGAGCTGAGTGTTGTAAGAGAATAACAAGCAGAACTCCAGCAAACTATATGGTTATTCCACTTTAATTTATCATCAATCCGAAGACGCAGGAAAGGCTGAAGCAGTGGCTGAACTATTACTAGCATCAACACTAAACTCAACTAACTTGGTCTTATCGAGATTAAGGGATAATTTATTCACGTTAAACCAAACATTTTGACCGTCCACAGCGCTGTCTACTTTCTTAACCAGATTGTCGAAGCTTTTATCTGCAATAACTATATTTATGTCATCCACGTAGAGAATCTATTTTAGAGGATACACGTATCCTGGAAGATCATTTATGTATAGAATAAAAAGTAAAGGCCCAAGGATAGATGCTTGAGGAACTCAACATGTTATAAATTCCCAATCGGACAAGTGAAGTTGGCCGTTTTTAGTTTCAACTACTACTTGTTTACGGTTTGTAAGATAGAATCTTAGTAGAAGTGACGTATTTCCCCAAATTCCATAATATTCCACCTTTTTTATTAATATTTGGTGATGTAGGGAGTCTAAAGATGAGGGAGAGAGGGGCAAATATGGCAGCTACCTTCAGTCCAATCAATTCTGGATATTTTGAATTAAGTCGTACATTGCGCTATCTGTGGACATTCCTTTAAGGAAGTCATGCTGTGCTCTTAATAAAATCTTATATTTATTCAAGAAATTAAGTAATCTAATATGTATTCTTTTTTCAAATATATTAGAAAAAATTGGAAGGAGAGAAATTGGCCTAAAATTTTATATTTCGGATGGTGATCCTTTCTTAAACAGGGGGATTACTTTGGCGATTTTCAAAGCATCGGGAAAAATTACAGCGGGAAGACATTTATTAAATATTATTTCAAATGGTAAAGCGTTAGAAGCAGCACAATCTTTTGCCATTTTACAAGTTATCCCATATATATCTGCTGCTGAGGAACACTTCAAATTCCTTATTATTGTAATTATTTCGGCTTTATTTATTGGTACAAAAATATAATTTTCATAGTTTTAGGAATGGAAGTTTGTAATAAATTGAATATATCCCCATAATGACACACAGAATGATCTTTAGCCAGAAAGTTTGCAATATTAACGAAATACAAGTTTAATTTGCATATACAGATCTGCAAATAAAATCCATCTAAAAAATTCGAAGTGGTGCATAACCAACATATATGCTGGTTAAGAGAATGCTCCAGGAGCTAAATATCCAACATACGAAAATAGAAAAAACATGAATCATCAAACATCCGCCATGGATGATTCCGGATTTATCATTAGCCACTCAAGCACAAGAATCGTTAAAAGAATATTGTGACCATAAATTTACTGAATTAACTAACAAATATGACCACTCTCAACAAATATATATCACTACAAAGAGCAATGAGCAACACGTGGTGTTTCAATAAAATTTCAACCTCACAGATACGCCAGTACAGTAACATCCGAAATATGTGGAATAATGACAGCCATGGACGTGATCAAGCAAGTAAATTCTTACAAGTTCATCATATTCTCGAATTCCCGTACTGCAATATATAACATCAGTAACAGGAAAATAAACATGGAAATGATCAATGGCGGTTCAGTAATTAGTTACATTTGTTATCATTCATTTCTTTCTGGAGTCTTCCCAGATAAGCTCAAATGTGTTATAGTCACTCCACTGTACAAACAAGGGAATAAAGACGATATATCAAATTATCACCTCATATCACTGTTGCAATATTATCAAAATTTTTTGAAAGAGTAGTATACAACATAGTTACAAAATATCTGAACAAACATAATTTACTCACTGACTCACAGTTTGGGTTTAGAAAAGTATATTAAACCGAGAAAGCGATCTATACTCTTTTAGACGACATAGTAGAAGAATTAAATAAAAAAGTCACCCATTAGGTATATTCTGTGACTTAAGTAAAGCATTTGATTGTGTAGACCATAGCATATTGTTAGAAAACTGAGGCACTATGGAATAACAGGAACTTCATTTTTCTTGGTTTAATTCATACTTACAAAATAGACTGCAAAGAGTAGTATTAAAAGACTCATGCACAGGTGAAATACATAAATCAGATTGGGGAATTATTAAAACTGGGGTCCCACAGGGCCATTATTATTCCTTATATATGTAAACGATCTTCATAATATCATAGATTCAACTTCTAAAGCTATCCTCTTTGCAGATGATACTAGTGTAATAGTAAAAAGTAACAAAGACACACTAGAAGAGGCAAGTAACAATAATGTAACTAACCTGCTAACATGGTTTAATGTGAACGGACTAACAAATAACTGTGACAAAACACATTTCATGCAATTTCACACACACAACACAACTTTACAATCTATAACACTTAAATGCGACAAAAAAAATGTAAATAAAACTTCCTCTGTTAAACTCTTAGGTCTCTGAGTAAATAATAAATTAAATTGGACTGATCAGATTAATCAATTACTTAAGAAACTCAGCTCAGCTACATATGTTGTAAGAGCAATGTCCACCTTCAGTGATCTAAAAACAAGAAAATTAGTATAGTTTGCATATTTCCATTCTATTTTATCATATAGGTATTATATTTTGGGGCAGCTCAGCAGGCATAGATAAGATTTTTATTAGTCAAAAACGTGTTATTAGAGCAATATGTCAGGTTTCCTCACGAACTTCTTGCAGAACTCTGTTCAAAAAGTTTGGTTTTTTCACTTTGACGTGCCAATACATTTATTCATTGATGTTATTTATAATCACAAATAGGCACATATTTTTGAATAATTCTGATTTCATCCCTTCAATACAAGGAACAAAAATAGTCTGTACAAAAAATGTAAAACATTGTCAATTCCACAGAAAGGTGTGCATTATTCTGGGATATCCATCCTCAACAGCCTGCCGTATAGAATTAAACAATTGTCCGATAACCAAGGTAAATTTAAGTTTGAATTATCCTCATTTTTGCTTAGCCACTCCTTCGATTCAGTAAAGGAATTTATAGAAGAATCGGAGACGAGTAATTAGTTTATAGTGTTGGAATCGCCTTTCTATTTGGTTACAAAATTTTTTTATATGTATATTTATCTTTTATATAATAAAATAATGTAATAAAAGTACACCCTGACTCATTCCACATCCTTGAAGCTTAGCTTCTTTACAGGATCAACGGAATATGATTATTATTCTATTCTATTCTATACATGAAATGCACCATGACTTAGTGACTGTGCAAGATAAGCACTACTCAGAACCCCATAATCGAATACAGTCAACAAAGGAATATGTTAGACGACTGCAACTCTGCGCTTATAAGACCTCATACCCAAGACGATACGTTAAAATATACCTGTATCAAGATGATAAAGAAATGGCACAATATTTGGAAAACTTTATAATCCAGTGATCTTCACAAAAACGCCAGGGACTTTTATAATCTAAGTAACAATACAGAATTTGGAAGAAAGGAACAGGTTGCCATTACGAGAATAAGAACTGGACACTTATCTACTGGATAGATCCTTTCCACCTTCAGTCATGTGATCTGTGTAAATATAGATCAAGTCATAAATCAATGCTCCAAATACCACCAACACAGACTAAAATGCCCACAGGGTAAAAACAAATCTATCTTGGACGCCCAGGAATACCTAAAATACATTATTAAGTTTTGTAAGGACAGTAAGATTTTTTATTTAATTTAAATGCATTGTATTCTGTGTTTTCTTTAAAAATGAAATATATGCATTTATGTAATCTACGAATGAGTAGATGCCCGGTAGCAGATACATAGAACTTAATTCTAATTTAAAGAAAATAAATAATGAATTAGTGGTTTACGAACAGAAAAATGGACACCAGTATTTTATTTAAAAAATTCATATTTGTAAATAATTGTATAATAATATGTAACTAGTTGTCATTGTGGTCGCTAATGACCAGGCAGTCGATTCGACCGATATAAATATTTTTTTTTAAAGAAAGGTCTAGTGATTCGTAGGAAAGAAGTAACTAACCTGTGCTTTGTAGTGTACACGGTGAAGCTCGAATCCAACTTGAAATGTTGGACTACCCGTCCAATAATGATGACCATCTGTCCAGCAATCTCTCACATCTCTCTCGGAATCTGTTCTCGAAAAATCTCTCAATCATCACAAAATCTGTCTGCAAGCCTTTTTAAAATCTACTCCCCACTTCTTTAGTTTATATCAACAAGGTGGCAGGGATGGATATTCACCAATAATATTGATGGTTACACTTAGGGGGAAAAAAAACACCAACCGATGCCACCAAATCTCACCAAAGTTGGGAAACACCCCAAGCGCCACGTGAAGTCTGCGTTTTATTGACCCTGACTTTTGACCTCGCTACGTCACAAGTCCGAGCAGATGTGTTTGACCGTGACAAACTACCACCAGGTAGCTGTTGATTCTCCTTAAAATTAACATTCCGTCTTACGAAAATTTCTAATGAAACCATTTCTTAAAGTCAATTTGAAATTATAGCTGCATCATTAGTTCTTACGCAGTTTTGATGTAGTGTCAAAGTATTTTCTTTATCAGTCTGTTCGAAAATATCACAAGCAATTTTAACCTGCTCCATTACAGTTTTAGATTGGTAATTACGATTCTTAACTGTAATAACTGCTTCGGAAAACAATAAACATTATCCGACAAAAGTTTTTAAATAATTACAACTACGGTTTTTGACTGGTTTGAAGGCAAGAAATACTGAAATACCAAACTTTGTGTGTTATTTTTATTTGAAATATTGTTTGATAATAACGTGCACGCATAACGCACGCACGAGGTAAGACAACGCAGCACATCTAAGTGAATTCTCCCAAGGGCGACACGACACGGTCGTATCAATAGTTGATTGGATGCCGCGGTAAGGGCAATATTTACTGTCGGGCAGAGCAGTAAATTCCCGTCGTGACGGCACATTGGTCTCCTCGGGGAGCTTAATTCAACGCCTTCAGACGACATTGGACGTTTATTGCGGCTCGTTAACTGTAATGAGGCCTGTTTTCTTCGACGTCCAAAACTTCGGCCCACGCGATACCAATGACTCGAAATGATGGGAACCGTAAATGTTAATCGCTAGAGGTAACGTCCGCTTACCGAGACTTAACTTAACAACTACTTTTGACAGTGACGTTTACAGATCTTATGAATAATTATTCTGTCGTTATTATATCTAAAGTACGTGTCCGATAATTTTGTGACAAGTTTTGTTCCATAATAATGCGTCGAAACTGTAAGGCGCCCTATTGCCACTGAAACTGTAAGATGAAACTTACATTTATAAGACATCTACGGCTGGGAAAGAAGAAACTTAAATTTTGTTTAATATTTGGAGCACTTTTAACGGACCTTATTCAAATCTAATCATAAGTATATTTCTTGCATACTCAATAAAATGTGATCTTGTTGACGTTCAACAATTTATGTATAGGGCCGTGGTTCCCAAACTGTGATCCCCGGAACAATTGTGTTTCCCGTGGGGCCTGGATAGGTGTTTCGCAAAAATTTCGAATTATTCTATCTATACCATGGATTTTAATATGTTATAATACCACTTAACCAGTTGGCAAGACAAAAAATCCGTTAGCATCGAACAGGAGAAAATCGAATCACAACATTCCGAAACTAAGAAACCATATACATTGTTTCCCGTAACAATAGGAAACATGAGTAACAATGAACAAATGTGGACATGTTCAGTTATCCAGAATCCTGTACGAGGGAGATAGAGATTGCCATAGCCAAAAATTATACAGTTAATATTTTATTTAACTTGAAAATGAGCAGCTATGACCAAAAAATAAACTAGCCTCACACACCTTCGTTTGTGGAATTTAATCAAATAGCACTTAATTGCAGTCTGTCAAGACTATTCAGTGCAGTGGTTCTCAACTGGAGGTAGATATTTTAGTGGCTACTTTGATCTAGATTATTTCAAATTTTGTGCCATAACATGGCCAATGGAAACAAAATACTTTTGTTACATACTGAGGTGAGATGGCTATCCAGAGGAAAAACACTATTAAGACTTTTTGAACTTCGAAATGAGTTGTTGGTCTTCTTGAAGGCACTAAATAATTCCGAACAACTTTTTCTTGACGTCTAACAAAATCCTTCATGGTTGCTTAGACTCGCATATCTGGCAGATATTTTTACAAAGTACAATGAGTTCGTCATTACAAGGAGAAAGTATTATAATTTTTAATACAATATATAAATTTGGATCTTTTGAGAAAAATACAAAATTGGTTTTCATCAGTTGAATCTAACGATATTAATTGGTTTCCAGCCATTCATGAATGTTTGAATTAATTAAATTTTAAAGTAGATGAAAAAGTTTCCAAAATATTATTAATACACTACATAACTTGAAATCAACGCCATAACGCCAGGGACGTGTACATTTAAATATGAATTACTTGTTAAAATTTGGGCGCGATAAACTTAGGTAAAAGTCGGGTAGATTCAAGGAGTCCCTGAAACTTTGGTTACTATTTCATAAAATACTATTTTTATGAATTTAAATGAATTTTAAATAATATGTATGTATAATAGTATGTATATGCTCTAAAAGACATTTACAAAATGTTAATTTACTGTCGGGTTTCCCAGCATGTCTTAAATCAATTTATCCATCCGAATCACCGGGAAACAGCTCCAACTTTAACATGTACCTGGTGTTTATGGCCGGTATAGCAGATAATCTCACTTTAAAAGTTGGCTCCTGTATAGCTCCTGCCAGTTGGTGGATAACCTCGCATATGAAATCTCCACTTCTTTCTAACTTCTATATATCAACTTCCCCCAAACTATATATAAAACATGCCGTACAATAAAATTGTCGTTTCCTGGTTGTCTCAAATCTACTGCATTCCTCCTCTCAACATGTCCGGAAAAAAACTGTCATCAGATTTGGATCCTATTGTTGTTGAGGAACAGTGACAGCGTCTTTGCACTCCAGAGATGTCTGGGAAGTAATCTATCTCTCTTGCTCTCCGGAGAACACGCCCAAATAAAGGTATTTATTACAATCTCGAAACATAAAATCTTAACGGACCAATGTGTCCATCATTTGGTATAACAGAAAAATTAATCTGAGAAAATGTAAGACAGTATAACAATTAGATAATATTATAGAGGGCAAATAGTTTATTGAAAAGATCCCTGGAAGCTATCTAGGGCCAACTGATCGGTAAACATTCCACGTTCAGTGAATTAACATTCCGTGTATACTCTGTAATATTAAGATCAGTGGAGCAATTTTGTTCTTTGTTACCTAAAATTGTTCCATTTGACTCCTACATAGTTTTTTTTATATCCCGGAGGTAACCATTTTCAAGGTAATAATTGGTTTTGAGTCATAGCCGTTGCTTATTCTAAAGATAAGTGCCATTTAAATAAGTTTATAATCATAAGTGAGTAATTGATTATCTGTTAATAAATTTGTTGTTCAATCTTGCCACTTATATTTTCTTGTGCATAACGTTAGCATATACTGTGAAATTATTCGTGTTGTGAACTGTAACTTACTCCGTTACACCCAAGTGTAACTCACAAATACTAAAACTTTGGTCATCAATAAACATGCACACACGTTAATATATATATATATATATATATATATTTGTCCTCTAATTAACTTAATTACTATGCATATTTTATTATTACTGGACTCAATACAGTTTGAGATATATGAAATACCCATAAAGCTTGTTCAATCTAGATATTCAACGGTTGTAGGTTATTTTGCTTAATATACCAGTGTAGGGGGATAAATTAAAAGTGCAATTAAAAGATAAATGATAGTTAAAACTTAAATACGAAAACATTGAAGAAAATATTTACAAAATATGAGGCTCAGCGAAGCAATCGGATCTAATACAATCACAGGATAGAAACCGTGTGTGAAACCTTCCCTAAACTTCAAGAATTCGAAGCCTGACAGTATATCTCCTTTGTAGTGTGGCGTCGCCTCTCCACCAGCTTCTCTGTAAGGACGTCTTCTTCATCGTCGAATTTTGATCTCCTTCATATGCGTCCAGGAGGAAGCGTCGGATCTCGTCCGTCTCCTTCAAGTTCAACAAGCCGAATGATTCCACGCAGCCTCATTGCCGTGTGGAAAAAGCCTCAAAATTGTTCGTCAATAATCGATTTCTCTTTAAACCACAATACTCCATTAGTTGAAGTAATCACAATTTAACTGCCTTCGTGAGTCCACGATTCCCATCCAAACTGCGAAAATTCTGCAGGTAATATTCGTACGTGCCCAAAAACCATTCCTGGAAATTATGGATGGCTCCAGGACTGACTTTCAAGTTTCCAATCCTTGCTAACTTAACATTACGAATTAATCAAATATAACTATCGTGCTACACTCTTTAATGAATGATCACATTCAGATCCTCAGATATACGTTTACAGAATTATTTACTTCTCCCCCAATAGCACTTATGTTGCTATGGCCTTACGGCCATTGATCACATAGATTATAAGTAGAACATTGTAAAAGAAACACCGAATATATTTTAAATTGTTTATCTAAGTTTCGTACAACTTGTACGTACAACGTTTATTTCTCATCGTAACTATGGTAATCAGCAATTTTGATCGTCTCTACTCTGTAAGTAATGCCATCTATACCCACGAGTGGGTGAGGTCATAAAACACTAAAGAGAAATAAAAAACAAAATTTGAAATTTTATAAACTGTAATACTATAAGAAAAACGAACGTGCTTAAAAGGACACGAAAATTGTTACGATGACGCAAAAGTGATCACAGAAATGGAGCGGAATTTTCAATAGAGTTCTGAAGTTGATTAAAATGAGCGTCCGTTGCTGTGAATATGTTTAACTCTATCCACATAAATGATTACCTGTATTCTATACATACCAATTAAGATATTGCGTTCATAAATGCGACGCAAAAAAGGGAAAAGTCGAAGGTAGGGTGCTCGGTAGACTGGAGATCCAAATTCACTGAAACGTTTCTATGTTTATGACATGATGGTGATATAGTGTCACGTGTTCACCTGAGGTTATAGGCCCCCAGGGAGCCGCGAACAAGAAAATAATTACCAACATTTCGGTAAGCAGAATCTGGCAGTGTCATTGCTATCGAAATAGATATGGAACAGCAAAGGAAAGTGAGATATAAGGTTTATGTATAAGGATTTTATAGGTGGAACGAACGCTGAGAATAGTTTGGTAGGTTGGTGAATTCGCCTGAGTTTTACCAGGTAAAACTCGAGATTTCGCAGTAGTTACCAGACCAAACACAGATGTGTAGTTAAGATAATTACAGTCAATATTACACACTGTAAGTAGTGGGATAGGAATAGAAGACTGTAAGGGTGAACTCTAACAGGGAAACGAAGCAGAGCCTTCGGACAAGCTGTTCGTGGTCGACTTCAAGGAAAGTTAGAATGGGCAGTTATTTAAAAGGTTCATAAAACGGGTCAATACTTAAGAAGGCTTACAAAGCTGACACTCGCGTTATCTTGCTGTTTCTACACTGTTATCGGGGTGAATGGCATGAGTGCAGACGTATTAAAGAATGCGTCAAGTAACACAGGCAAATGACCTCCGCGATACGTATACGATAAGTATACGAAGCTGCACGACGAAACTAGGTAGATCTGGATTAACTGATGAGGAATCTAAGAAGAATTCGCCTGATAACCGTAGGACGGACCCGTGGACCATTTATGCAGGACCGCATTAAAGGTCTTCCTTCAAGGCAGAGCGTAATCCCTGTATGACAACCGGTAGCGCATGGAACAAATCTAGAGATTGTTGGCATAAGCCAGACGCCTATTGGCGCAGGGATAGTATGGAGAGATATGGTTTCTTCGACATCCAAAAATGGATTTTAGACAAAAGCTTGCTTCCGAACCAGCAAAAAAGGAGTCCGCAATGGAGTCGGAGATATTCTTCATAGGATCAGGCCAGCATGAAAAACGATCAATTATTGTGAGGAAGTGAGCCAACAATGTCAAAATGAACAGCGTTCATCAGGTATCGAAAGGTGCCCGTCGGTAACGTAGTATGACGAAAGACTTTATTTTTTGACATGACAAACAGATTCTCACACAGGTGGAGACGTCAGTCAACATCCGAGGCCAGACGAATTTCGGACGAATAAAATTCTTTGTACGGCGTCCGCTTGGATGCGCTAGCTGGTGTAGATAATCTAATAAATATTTTTGAAGAGATACAGGTGTAAACCAACGAATGTATCACACTATATACGGCTGTAAGTTCAAAGCCTATCTCGAAATCACTGCAATTCCAAGTCATTTTCCTTGGAAATTGGGATCTGATGATACGCTCTAACTAGTTCAATGACGAAGAAAACAGAGAAGCCATGTAAGTTGTAAGGGAAATCGTGGAGGTGAGGAAAGAGGAGACTTTACAGGTCAAATGCGCTTTTATGGCCCACACCCTAAGGTGCTCAATTCACTGCACCTCGTAATGGGTAAAGTCGTAAGTATTGACCTATCAATAAGTCTGCGGCTACCTATGTACACTAGAATGCTGTACGAATGAAAAAAGTTCGTTATAAACCACCAATAAAACATTTTTTTCAAACCTATTATTAAGTTTTTATTATAGCTCCATCAGCTCATACGCCCTACTGCCATACTCGCCAGTACGCCCAATTCGTAAGCCTGACTCATGGAAAATAATTCAAAAATCCCATGCGTCACGTTTTTGAAAAACAAGCATCTGCGGACACCCTCGCTACACTACCCGTCAGCGAAAGCTCGCATTCTATGGATAATTAAGGAAGGTTTACCTTCGGTGACCGGATGATCTCGTAATAGACGGCGTAGGCGTCAGTGTTTCATACTATCCTTCACTGGGGTGACTGCACAATATCAGCAACCCAGATTCATCTAGGTTGACCTACTTATAGTTATATTTAGTCAAGTCAGAAGTAAAGCGACGTAGGTAAAAGCCGAACACAGCTGGAGAAACTGCATCACCTTGAGTGGTAATCGCAGAGGGAAGAAATCAAGAGCAATCCCACGTCGATGTAGTTTACACGATAATCCAATATTTCCGTTCCTTACTTGTCACGGTCACCAGTTGATCAGACGTTATAAAATAAATACAGAAATTTATTTTAAATTGTTTATTTAAATTTCGTACAACATTAATACACAACGTTGTTTATTTATTGCCGTTAATATGGTAATCAGCGATATTGCTCGTCTCTGCTCTTTATGATTTGTGGCGCTTAATTGCAAAGAATGTACGGACCAACATTGTGGCTATACATCCTCGTGGAGACGGACAACTGGTTTCTATTCGACACCTGACAGTACAAACCCACTGTCTTCCGGTTACTAAGATCAGACTCATACGCGAGAGAGGAAGAGACTTACCATGACCTATAGCTGCTGTATGCCAAATAAGACGCATTGACCTTTCAGATGTCAACTACTACCTATTAAGCCGAGCTGAGAACAAAAGTTCGTTTTTCGGCTCAACGTTATAAGATAGATCTCTGCTGCCAGTTAGTTTTGTTTTCCCCAGAGATACGACCCTATTTCTTCTAAGCGTTTTTCTCGCTTGGAAAAGACAGAGAAAAAATCCACGAAACCACAACCCTACTCCGATGTCCGTTGGCCTGGGACGTGGACAACCTCCACCAGATTGGGTTCAGGGTCTATGAAAGATAGACTAGAGACCCTATACACTCAGAGGTACCAGTTTACCCGAATTACGGCACTGGTCGGCCGCCGCATTGCTCCTTTCAGATCTAACGTACTCATGATCGCCCTGTATGGAGGAGTTGCACTTGCTACAAGCTGGTCCTTGATACTTGCCAGTCCATTCCAGCGAGACAAAATGCATCCCCAAGGTACACCTACATCCTTTTATATAGTACGAATAAAATAAGATCTATAGACGAGGTGTTACAAGATTTCGACTTTTATTATGCTTATGTCGACGACAATTTAACTATCAGTAAATTTCCTTCTTTTGAGAAGTGGGATAAGGTTTAGTTCCTTGAACAGTCTTATGATAGGGGTGATCTTACCTAGGCTTTCCAGACGTCCCATTTTGACCGGGACAGTCCCGGTTGAAAGGTATGGTCCCGGCGTCCCGGCCACCAGCTTGCCACTTTGTCCCGGTTATTTCATGTATATTGCTGAATAGGTTATGGGATGAAAATTGCCGAATATACACGAATTACAAATAGATAGCCCGGAAAATAAAAGTATCACGCGCGACACTGTCCTTTTTATTACTGATAGTTGAGAGCGACTTGACACCGGCACCGATAGTATAGTTAGTTATTTACTGCCTATTGTACAGTGAAGTCGAATTTTCTTTTTTTGCAATTACATTATAAATTATAAATAAATAATTGATAAATAAATTAAATTTTAATCTAAAATTATATTAAACTCCTAAAATACCAAAGGAAAGTACATATTCACAGACGAATTAAAACAAGTGTATGGACATATTGACAAAGTAACTATGAACAGTGCTCATAAAAATTTTTTGCGGTCGTTCAGTCATAAAAAAATCGTTTGAAATATGCAAAGCATAAAGTTTCATAGTGGCAGTAAAATCCTATAAGATATCATATTTCAATAATGCTAATCCAAGAGATAATGAACTTTTAATAGCTGCTAAGGAATCAGCGTTTGCCTTTATGTTTCTATGCATAAACTAAGTTTGCCGATTGTTCATCTAAATTGATATAAAAGCTTTTTGAAGCAAACTTTAAACTGGCGCGAACGAAATGTGATGCTATATCAAATCAACTGTTTGTTCAAACAGGAAAGAAATCAAAGCTATGCCTGTGTTGTGCGATATTTTGTAACTGAGTGTGGAGGAAAAGTTAAACTTTCAGGGTTTCAATCAGTACCTGGTGAATCGGCAGCAATACTGACAGATCATAAATGTCAGTTATGGCAAAAAATAATTTAACTAACAAAATTGTTGCATTTTGCGGAGATAACTGTAATACTAATTTCGGAGGTAACAAACGCAAAGGGGAAAACAATATTTACAGTTTATTGAAGAAAAAACTAGGAAAAAATATTGTAGGTATTGGCTGTGTTGCTCACATCTGACACCACTGTCATCAAACGATGTTCTATCCATTCAAATAGAAGCTTTAGTGTTCAAAATAAGTTATGGGAAACAGTTTTGGTGGAACAGAATTTTTTACTTGGTTTAACAATAATAAATTAACTTAGCCTGAAATTGAAGCTTGAAAATTAATGAAATTCGTGAAAATAACCTAATTAACTTACATGAACTAGTTGACGAAGTTGTGGCTGTAAAGTCTTTTCGGTTGGCAAACTAAGCTATTTGGAAAAATTTGTTGTGAAGAGAAATGGGATAAATTATTTAGTGACAATAAAGAAAAAACATTTCATTGCTTAATCTTTCTTAAATTATAGAATGTGTTTTCTGCCTACGATAATAATAATTCGATAATAATTAATGCATGGTCGGAAGAAAGGGCAAAATGGCTGAATCAGTAGTACGCTGCAAAGCCAATAATGTACTAAATTGTAGTGAATTTTTCGACTCGATTAGTAACAATATGGGCTTTTTAAAACAAGTTCACAGCAGTGATAAATATTATATAAATAAAACGTTTTGTTCAACAACAAGCCTCGGAGATCGTTAGTGTTTCAGTACCAATTCACCAATATATATTTGTGCTATCTTATATCATAAAACATTAGGATTTTTTTCTATCACCTGAGGAGGTTCCAAGTAATGGAACGAAACGTAGTGAAGTAATTTAATTATAAACAATTTTAATTCAGACAATTTTTGACCGTAAATTTTTCACCTTCTTTAATGATAAAAAGTCTTCACTGTTTTTTAATTTATTCTTGCTGCGCAGAATATGACGCAAATGCATAGTTATCATTTGGATTATCTAATTAATAACTGTTTGTTAAACACACAATATTTGTACTTATATTTGTATATTGTCTTTTTTATATTTACTATTATACCTAAGTATGATTTGTAATTTGACTCGAAAGAAAATGGTTTCCCGATATTTTCCTTCAGTTTATTAATATTTTGAGGCAAAAACATCCTCCTTCCCAAGTATCGTTATTTTTAACGCCTATTCCCAGAAAAAATCGTCAGCGAAAAACCTTTTCCACGACTTTAAATAATTTAGTAAATCATTAAAAATATTAAAAACAGTATTGGCCGGATTACAGAGCCTTGAGGAACTCCCGACGTTTCAATGCCTGAATCTGAAAATCGTTCTGCGATCTATTGCTTAAAAAATTTTCACTCCATAGTACCACTCTTTTATCTATACCTGTTATATTTAATTTATCCAATAGGTTATGACGAGGTACTACATCAAAGGCCTATGATAACTTCATCTAATCTACCCCCTTTATCTTCCTCATCTGCTAACTCCTGAAATAGATTTTCGCACGAGAACCCTTCCCGTAAACCATGCTGACCACCCTTTTCTATCAAGCTGAGATCTAACGTAGGTTGCTAATAAGTGCTCCATAATCTTACACACTACTAAAGTAAGGCTGATTGGTTTGTAGTTTTTGACGTCTGTTCTTTTACCAGTTTTCCAATCAACAGGAAGAGCCGAATTATTAATTAATACGTTGAAAATTCTTATAAAGTATGGAATTTTTGCTTCCCCTCCAAGTTTTAACAATTATGCGGATAAATCGTCTGGACTACTCAACGCCCATATTTTATTCTTGAACGTAGAAGTTAATGTAAAGAAGCTAGTCACAAATACGTTTAAAGAATTTTGTTTCGTTATTTAAATAAGTTTACTTAAAAAATTATACAAATAAAATTGTACTACTAAAAGTCGTTTTATGTTGAGCATCCAAGGAAGGTTTTTGGTAGAAGAAATATTCCGTATGTTCAATTTGATGTCGAAACATTAATGCCATATCTTAGGAATGAAAGATTAAATCATATTGAGAAAAGATATTATGTATAATGCGGATGATGGATTTAAAATGTATTTAAATAAGTTAGTGAAACAGGATGGCAATTGTAAAATTACCTACATTCACTTTGAATTAAGAGAACAAGTATTGCTTCAACGTTGTTCAGATTTTCCAAATTATCGTTAATTGTTTGATAATACCTACATGTTGCTTGCTTATCTACTTTACGCTGGTTGAGCCGCGAATACTTGACAGCTGGCGTTCGTTAATGGAACCTAGATAGTGTTTCGCTAATGAGCCTCTGAGAACGATCTGTGTGATCGGGTAGTAGATCCATGATATAAGGCTGTTTCTATAATGCGGTATTACAATGTAAGTCAGGCGAGAGCAGGGGTAAGTTTACTACAGCTGGGAGCGTGTAATATCACACTGCAGGTAAACTACGCTCTCGCATCTCGCATGTTTTATGTCTGCTTTCGCCCAAGGGGGTTCCTCGTCTCCCTCTATAACGAGAAGGGAGAAGAACGATACGCAGCTTCTACGCCGCTAACAGCCGCGAAGGAACCAATCACCATGCGTTCACACATAACACGTATGTAGATTCGTGAAAAAGACATAATTAATTTGAAGCAGCTTGTATGTCTACATCCAATTCCTCTCTTTATTTAATTTCAAAGCTGTTATAGCGTATGTGTACCAATAACTGGATGATCGGTCTCTCAGAATATGGTATGATCCTTCCTTTCTTTCTCATTGGTGCTGTAGCCTTGGTCAAACATAAAGACTGCCACAGAAGCTATCTTTCATGAGACATTGTGAACGGTCAGCGTACTGATTCACCCTCATTCTTAATCCCAGTTTTCCTGACCATGACTTGTAAGAACATTCATTTCCACCACGGGATTCAAACTTGGGAACACAGTGATCCGACGTCGTGACACTTACCACTATACCACATCAGATCATTTTTAAAACATTTTACAGTTATCTTGTCTATATATTTTCACTGAAACTTATTTTACTCGCAAACGATCGTATTCGTTGATGATAGCACCTACCGTACCAAGTTCTGTGAAATTGTCTCCTTTCGAGAAATGCTAGCAGGGGACAGAACAAACGACAAACGAACTAAACTAAACGGGATACCCTAATGCAAAATACGAACTTAACTGCAGATTACTCCCGGGAATATTTGACCTAAAATAAGTTGTTAGTAAATTTTTGGAAGTAGCAGTATACATAAATAATTAGATAGCGAGGTGGAAGCAATGTTTCCCAACTGAAGAACAATAGAATAATAATGGGCATTGTAAAACAAGAATATGTAAGAGGAAATTCTGAGTCTCGGTGGCAGTAATTCCAATATATAATTAAGAAAAAAATCCGTAATAAAAAAAGGAGTAAGGCAAGAATGCAATCTGTTACCCATGTTGTTTAACATATATAGAACAGGCGATGAAGAGTGTTGAAACGGAATATGGAAAAGGAATCATACTTCAAGGAGGAGAAATAAAAATCTTACGCTTTGCCTATGATATTGTAGTATTACGTGAGTCAGAAGAAGACTTTGAAACCATAATAAATGGCATGAACTGAGCCCTGGGCAAGGAGTTCAATATGAGGATTAATGGAGGAAAAACCAAGGTAATGGAGTGTAGTTTGGGAAACAATAGAATAGCAAAGGGCGTCGGATTGGGAAGGGATATTTTGACAGAAGTTAAGGAATTCTGCTACTTGGGAAGCGTAATAACTAGGGATGGTAGAAGTATAGTAGACATAAAGAGTAGGATAGCACAGGCAAGGAAGGCTTTCGCAAAAAAGAGGAATTTACTTATTCGTAAAATAAGTGTGAACATTAAGAAATCGTTGCTAAAAATGTTGGCGCGTGGCGTTATATGGGTGTGAAACGTGGACGATAGGAGCTATGGAAACGAAAAGATTAGAAGCCTTTCATATGTGGTGCCATAGGCGAATGCTGGAAATCAGTTGGGATCGTGTAACTAACGCGGAAGGTCTAAACAAATGGGGGGAAAAGCGAACAATATGGAGGACGTTGACCAGGAGAGGGTCTTGTAAAATTAGAATTATAAGGAAGTTTGTGGGCTAAGAACAGAAGAGGGAGGCAAAGGATAGAATGCGCTAAGTAGATTAGGGAGGATGTGGGTAGTGCTAGTTATGTGGCTTGCTCTAAATAGGTTAACATCAGACCAGCCTTAGGACTGAATACTACAACAACAACACGGTTTAAATCTAAGAGGGGCGTAAAAATTATATATATATATTGTCAAAGTAGATCACCTGAAAAATAGGACTTTATAAATATGAGTAGCACTATTATTTTATGTGTATATGTGAGAAACAGGAACAAAAAGAACAATTTCATTTTTCTGATGTGAATTTTCTACGAAGTTCAGACTCTTGTGAAGTGGAACATTGGTCCCGACAAATATTAAAGAGCAACAATTCAGACGGTACCTCATTGCCTTTGATACTGCGTGTCCGCGCCTATATGACGCCTACAATGAATAGGCAAGCTTCGAGAATGTTCCAGAACCACGGTAATTAGGGGCATGTATCATGAAATTTCCCTGGGTGATTGGGTAATTTTTCAGTGGAAAATTTATGAAGACTGAATAATGCAAAACACTGCGGTGTAGATCAGAACACAGATATAGCTGGCATATAGCAGCGATCTCCTAAACTTTGTCAGAACAATAAACGAAGAATTTGAAATTAATGAGGAACTGTTGGATAACGAATCATTAGAATCCATCAGAGAAACGTATTGATATATTCAACGTTCCTAAATATGTAAGTTTTGTGAATTGTTCTGGTATTGCAACCGGTGGAGCTAAAGCAATAGTTGGTCATAAAATTGGGTAAATAGGCATGAATTGTTTGTTTTTACTCAGCATTATCCACCAGCAGACCCTGTGTGGAAAAAAATTAGACTTAGCGAGACAGTGAAAACTGATGAAAATTCTGTAAAATTAAGAAGGAGAGGCAAAAATGTTTATATTTATTTCATTCCTGGACTTGGAAGCTCAGCATGGTGGTATTTTATTTTAGTGTGAAGTGCGCGAAGTATAACGGGTTTTTGATTTGAGAAATGAAATTCTTGCCTATTTCAGAAATGAAAATATTTGGCATGAGTATCAAGAAATTCAGGAAGAAATTTAGATTTTGAATATCTTGCTTTTCTAAGAGATTTAACATCCCATGTAATTTCTTTAAACCAGAAAATAAAATATCCTCCAGCTCTCTGGAAATGTTGAAATCTTTCGCCAAAAAGTGATGCAATGGAAATTGCACTGAAGGCAGATTATACGCCACATTTCCCATATTCGCAGAGTTAAAAGAAGAAAAAAGTGACATAAATATGACTGTGTATAATAAAATAATAAATACCAAGGAAGTGTTCCAGGATTATGACTGTCTGAAACCAAAACTTCCACTGTTCAACAATTCCATGGATATTGAAGTGAGGTGATGTGAGTGAGGTGCTATGCGACCTTAAAATGGAAATATTTGATCTTCTGTCAAGCCAATTCTACCAGACTGGAAATTTAAAAAATCTTATTTCTAATGAACGTTTCCGTACAAATGTTATCGCAGTTTGTCAGTTCATATGCGTACGAAAGTGCATTTTCTGCTCTCAAACAAATAAAATCTGAGAAAGTGCTTCAATGGAATGGAGTATGAGACTTTGCCCTACTGAACTTACTGTGGACCATGATAAAAGTAATCAGGAAATCAGTGTCAATCATCAGATTGATATCTATACTGTACAACGAAGTAGTTTACGAAACTAGTATATTAAAATAATATGTAAAATAGTAAAAATAAATAAATTCTTTTAAAAGTTTTGATTAAAATATGTAATTTGTTTTCATTTATGGAATGTCTCTCGTTCTTATATTCTTATACTAAAGTTTGATTGGCGCGTTCCAAAGGTTGTGTTTAAATCGACAGAACTCGCAAGGTTATTAGGAGTAAGATATCTCTGGTGGTTTATCATGACTAACAGCAAACTCATCTCCGGTCATTCAGAAGGGTGTAGAAATGGTACACAAAAGCTCGATGTAGGTTTTCCACCTCTTTTAGGTAAAACACCTTGTACTGCATTAAATACGCGACTTTAAACTGAAAGCCTGTGCATCTGTTTTCCTAAGTACGTGCGAGGAAACTCGTATTCCTTGGGACAAAAGAATGACCCTCCTTTTGAATGTGCGAGAGAGACCCATTCAAGAAAAAGGATCGCCGTGAATAATTAGTGGACGGCTTCTGCCGAAAACGAAAGTTCCGTGAAGAATTTGAAATCTCACGAAGGAACACAAAACACATTAAGTATTTAAGGCCCAGCAGCGGGGGGGGGGGAGGTGTAAATTTTTCTATTGGCTACAATTGCCAAAGAGCAAGGCAATAGAAGCATTTGAAGATAACAGATGATTGGTGGTTTAAAATTAACCATCTTCCCATCGATCTTACGAGGGACTGATTCCTGGACAAGAAGATAGAAGGTGTTGGGAGACAAAAGTTGCTGAGAGACGGAAGATAGCCGATGAAAAACTTAAATTGCTAGCCACTGAGAGAAGGAGTAAGGCTGGTTAATGCTAACCTGTTAACCAGAAGGAGATAAGGGAGTATCCTCCAGATTTATCCACGAGAGCCAGCCCGAACTGAGATGATGCAGCCCTTTAGTCTGTTACCGCCAAATACATACACACACAACCATATAAATATAACGGGAGATGAGTTTGCTGTGTGTCATGATAAAACACTGTATATATATTTATTTATATTTTACTTCACGAGTAGTAAAACTATGAGAGAAGATCATTTTATACTAACATGAAAATGATATTAGTTGTTACATGGATAATGGATAAGTTAATAAAACTCAATGAAAACTTTTTGTCGTGTGGTCTTACTATCGATCTTCGAGAGGAACTTGCATAACGGAAGCATGTACTGATCCGTAAGGTGCATGAGTGGCGGGCGCCGGGGATGCATGTTGTGCGGAGATAATTGTGTTTCGACTGTGACTGTGAATCACTGGAAGCCGTCCCTGCCAGACGCAATTAACAAGAGCGACGATCTTCATCCGCGGCGGCGAGTAATGGAGACCGCGGCCAGACATTACTCAGGCACGCCTCTGAGATTTACTGCAATGCCAAGCATCCCTTCGGTACAAACTCATTTCTGAACCCAAAACTGTCCTCTCTAACGTCGACGATCTACAGTGGAGATCCTTCAATTATTCGTATTCGACCACTTGCATATATAAGCATCGCGAAACAATGCTTGTTCAATTGCTTTCAATTTCTGATACAAATGCAATAAATTTCTGTTTAGTTACACATACACGGAATAATAGTTAATACATTGATGATACATTCTATAATTATCCTTAACAACATTAATTGTCGAATCAAGAATGTTCCAAATTTGCCCAGTAATGATAATTTTATACGCCTTGCCCCGATTATATAATATGTAATATCATTAACTGAAATACTTCCATGTTCTATGGTTATGAATATTCTACTAATAATCGTTTTGTTCTCAGATCCAACTTTCACCATTTTTGCATACTGTAATGAATATTATTGGTAGGGGTGGGGAATTGAATTTATTTATTTAATTATTATATCTAATGTATTATTGGAGATTTATTATTGAAAATAAATGCCTAATTCACCTTTAAAATTATGAATTTAACATAAATAAAATATTTTAGCATGAGCATAGATGGTATTTACAAAATTTGAAGAAGAATCTATTAAAAACAAAACTTTACACGAGACATCAGGGTATTCTGAGGGGTGAATTGAGAAGCGATTTAGTTTTCTAATGACAAAAGTCCCGGCAAATACGAACTCTTTCTAATTCAAAACAACTATACCCGCGATGTATCTGCATCTTCATCCCGATCTGTGTTGATGATGAGGGCTAACAATTTAACTTTTGCATCAACTGTTCCGTCTCTCAACAACTTCTGTCTGTTGCCTCACAACACCTTCCCTCTCGTCTGCCAAAACCTTCTGTTCATCTACTCTCTCCTTAGAATCTCCACATCGTCCCTCTGCCTCTCTATATCAACAACCTTTCGCCTCCCCACATACTCTGTTCATCCACTATCCTCCGTCATCTTCTGTCCTCTCCGTCTCAAAATCCCTTCACACGTAACCTCGGAGGGAAGCTAAATAATTTCAAACCACCAATCATATGTAATTCTCAAAAGACTTCTATTGGCTTGCTCGTTAACAATTGCAGCAAATAGAAAAAATTCAGCTTGCTGGGCCTAAAAGTTTTGCGTTCCTCCGAGAGATTCCAAATTTTCCCCGGACCTGGCATTTTCGCCAGAAGCAGGCCCCTAATTATTCACGGTGATCCCTTTTTTTCGTGAATGGGCTTCTCTCGCATATTCAACCGGAAGGGTCATCTTTTGTCCTAAGGAATGCGAGCGGCTATCCTACTCTTTATGTCTACTATACTTCTACTATCCCTAGTTATTACGCTTCCCAAGTTGCGCAATTCCTTAATTTCCGTCATCCTGTCTTATAAAATTAGTCGCAAAGTCAATATTGATTCTCGTGTCCCTACATTCTTCAAAAAACAAACTTTTCTTCTCTTCTTCTGATTCCACTAATATCGTCTCCTTGCAGTACGAGTCCTTTTCCATATTCCATTTTAACTTCTTCAATGACCTGTTCTATATATAAATTAAAAAACATGGACGACACACTGCATCCTTATTTTACTCATTTCTTGATTACGGCTCCTTTTTTATGTTATATTCTAATTATTGCTACCTGTCAGCTGTACAGGTTATGTATAAGCCTCCTTTATCGATATTTTATTCCTGTCCTCTTCAAAATTCTTAATAGTGTGTTCTAGTATCGAAGGCTTTTTATAAATTTAGAAATGCCATAAACGTAGGCCGGTATTTTCTTATACTATTCCTAAAATTCGTTGGAAGTTGGAAATTTATCTTCTCCAAACTTGCATTCTATTTGACGTTCCATTCTCCTATATGATATTTTAATTAATATTTTCTTGCATGGGATACTAAACAAATTGTCCTGTGCTGTTTGCATCTATAAGCCTGAGTCCTCTTCGGTATGAATATAATTATGTTTTTAATGAAATATTGCGCAAGCCTATTCATTTCTGGGATTCTTCCTGTTACGCAGAATTCACAAACTATCCTGAACAGCCATGATATTTCTTCTTCGTCCGATGATCTTATCAACTCCGTTGGAATGTTACCAACTCCTGGCGCTTCACAATTGCTCAGGTCTGTGAGCGACCTGTCAAACTTTGACCTTAAAATGTTGTCCCCCGACTCATATTCATCCACCTACTCTTCTTCTTCTATTACTAATTGTTCTATTTTTTCACCGTGATACAGCTTTTCTAGATATTCCTTCCATCTTTCTGTATCTTCTTCTTTATCCAGAATTGGCTTCCCGTCTGCTCTCCTGATTTTCTTGCTAATATTTTTCCTCTCACCGAATGTCTTATTTATTTTCGTATAAGCTGCGTATATTTTCCCTTTCACCATGAAATCTTCTACCGCTTTGCATTTCTCTTTGGCTAATTTGCACTTCCTATCTATCTCATTCTTCAAGCGTTTGTACTGCTCTTTACCATTTGCATCTTTCGCGATTTTATATTTGCGCCTTTCTTCAATCGCTTCTTCTATTTCTTGTGTTATCCATGCTTTCCTATTGGTTTGAGCTATTCTTCCTGTTTTTTCTTCTGCGGCTCTAGTTATTTCTTCCTTTAAGAGTGCCCATTTCTTTTCTATACTGTTTCTTTCTCCTTTCTCTATTAATCTACTCTCGATATCTTCTAAAAAAAACTATGAAGCACCGCCTGTTGTTTCAGTTTTCTAATTCTCCTCTTTTTGTTCTAACTCGTTTCTTGAGTTTCTTAATTTTGAGCCTGCATTTCAAAATAAGCAGATTATGAAATGAGTTCATATATTCTCCTGGTTACGTCTCGCAGTTTAGCATCTGATTTCTATACCTCTGTCTAACCATTGTATAACCTTATTGGTACCTGCCCCTGTCTCACTAGTACCTTTCATGTTTCCTAAACCAGGTATTTATCACGACTAATATGTGCTAAATGTAAAATTTTACTAGCCTATCTCCCCTTCATTCCTTTCCCGATCCACAGTCCCCAACTAGATGTCCCAAATACTGCATATGTTGTGTTTCTCCGTGATATTCCGAATTTTCCATGGAACTTTCTTTTTTGCCAGAAGCAGCCCTATAATTATTCACGGCGATCCCTTTTCGTGAATGGACCACTCCCACATTCAACCGGGTCATGCTTTTGTCCTAAAGTATGCGAAAGCCACCTACATAGCCAGGAAAAACAATGCATAGACTTAAAGTTTATTTTTTGGTATTTAATTCATTATAGTGTATGCTACGTTTGTAATTAGATCAATTATGTACAAGTAATGTTTTAAATAGTTTCAGAAGGAAACTGAAAGATAAATAACTACATTGCAAGATATTAAAAAAATAATCTTTAATTTTGAAAAAGGTTTATTTGACACACGAATATAGCAATTAAATTTTTTAAAGTTGTATTTTTAAGGAAGAAGTGACTTTTGCTCCTTCGTTCAGTTAAGCTTTCGTAAAGGTTTTACGATGTTATGACACAATCAGAAGTTAAGGAATTCTGCTACTTGGGAAGCGTAATACCTAGAGTAGGATAGCACACGCAAGGAAGGCTTTCACGAAAATACAATTGTGAATATTAGGAAATCGTTGCTAAAAATGTTGGTATGGAGCGTGGTGTTATGCGGGTGCGAAACGTGAAAGATAGGAGTTGCGGAAAGGAAAAGAATTGAAGACTTTGAAATGTGTTGCTATAGGCGAATGCTGAAAATCAGATGGGTGGAAAGAATCACAAACGAGGAAGTTTTAAACATAATAGGAGAAAAGCGAACAATGTGGAGGACGTTGACTAAGAGAAGGGATACATAAATAGGCCACGTTTTAAGACACGAGGGTCTTATAAAATGAGCATTAGATGTAAGTGATTGGGGTAAGAATAGAAGAGGGAGGCCAAGGATGGAATACGTTATAAAGATTATGGAGGTTGAGTGTTGTGCTAGCTATAAGTTAATGAATAGGCTTGCGCAATATAGGTTTTCATGGAGGTTTGCATCAGACCAGTCTTAGGACTGAATACCACAACAACATCACCTACTATGCCGATGAAATATTCATTATTCAATGCAACAATAAAATAGCTAAAATCATCAATCCCCAGCGTATAATTCTGCATACAGAATTTACAACAACAGAATCGGTCTTTTAGGCAAGCACAGATGCATTGTTAAATTTTAGCAGAAAACATGGATCAATTAAAATAAAAGACCGCCTCCTCGACAAACAAATAAGAATAATCATCTATAATTAATGCTCAATCATACTTCACACTGAATAAAGAATGAGGTATTAAGTAGAACTATCAGACCGACCACAAGACTTTCATTTATGAGAGGAAAAATTAAAAATACAAATTCCTTTCATCGTCGAATATAAATTGACGTAGCAGCCTACAACAAACTCCCAGACACCATCACTTTAAATTTTAAACGACCAACTTGCAGGACTTATCCATCTTCCGACGACAAATGTAAAGTACATACAATGCCAAATTGTACACAACCAACCACAATAACACAAATATTCCTTCCTATAGTATACTGGCCGAACATACCTCCCACCGACGCTAAAATGTCAGAATAAATATGATCTCAGATGACTCACAATCTATGCATCTCCGTAACAATTACAATTTTAAATTCCAAGTAAATATCAACATTGTAGTCCAGCTCCGAAACACGATCGAACCTAATAGCAGCCTACTGGAGAAATATATATCTTCCTACTTACATCCTGAACACTATGATAATTTAGCGTTATCTACGAAACTGCCAACAAGAAACTGAAAAAATCAAACTTTAAGCTATCTACCAGGCAAGGTTTGCAACTCCGATCTTCACCCACAGAAATCACTCAGATCCAACAACCCCATTATTAGAAACGCTGTAGGACCCACATTCTAAACCGTTTTCATAAGACCCCAAATATTCACACTATTCTACATAAAAGACTCAGAATTATGTACCAATCACATAGCAATATCATCATCCTCCAGAAAAAGTCATATCATCTTTGCCAATTCACTCACCTCCATCAAATACATCTCCAGAAAGGACGCCATCAACGCATTAACTGTGAACATTGACGAAATACGACAGAAACTCAGCAGAGTGGATACATCAAGGTATACAAGGAAACGGAATAGCCCAACACCGACAGCTAGAAGCTGCACACCGTTCTGCATTTCTTTAGGCACACAAGGGAGATTCAGAAAATAGTAACTCCCCTATGAAATCGTAGGAAGAGAATTGAAAAGGGGGATGCGAATGTGGAAGGGTGAAGGAGACCGTTAAGGGTGACTAGGCTGTAGTATTCACCTGTAAGAGATTCTGGGTGCATTAGATAGGTTGGGTTCTTTCGTCCTTGTCTCAGACAGATTCTTTCTCCAATCCTCGACGACTTTAAGAGGCAAGTGGTGCACTGATCGAATAGGATCAGAGGACAGAATTCACCGTATGTCCAAAGTCTGCGAAACCTTAAAACAATCGAGAAAGTAATATTCCGCAGGTGTTGATAGAAGATAGCCCATAACAAGTTATCCCTACATTGTAATTGGAACTGGTCTCATCATCTTCCTTCTCACTTCTCTTCTTTCTAGACCACCATCTTCTTCACGTCGTGACCAGACCTATACAATCTCACAATCTCCTTGCTCTTCTTCCCGGCCAGGATCTCCTTCTTCTTCCAAGTTGTGAGCCAAACTGTCCCTCTCGTCCTTCATCTTTTTTGAGCTCGATTTTTCGTTTACACACTGGTCTCATCCACGTACCCATCCAAAATTTCTACGACAACCACTTCAACACGGAAACAACAAGAAGACACAAAGTTAAACACGACAATCTCTACATAATTCTACATAATCCCGAATATTCTCCCCCATATCTGCGATCATTATGACACCCCGATTACCTTAATCCACATGATCAAGTCCTGTTCCAAATATAAAAGAGACAGAACAAATTCAGGATATAATATTGCGTAATATCGATTACCCACTCCTCAGCATACTAAGAAGTATCACGAAGTTAATGAAAACTCAACTACTATACCGAAGTATATCGATAATTCATACATATATTCCATTTAACTGTCACTAATGACCCAGAAATTAATGCAAGATAAAATTGAAATAAATAAAAAATTAATTATTTTTGCAATGTTATTTACAAAATTTTTAAAATTTATATTCCTCAACAAATTTTCACGCAGGTTATAAAATTAAGAAATTTTTTGGTACGTTGATTTAAGAGTCGAGAAACATAAAAAATTCTTAATGGATATATATATATATATATATATATATGGCTTTATTTATTGCATTTGAAGTTTCAATGAAATGTAATTAATATGCTAATCGTGTAGAGGCAACCTGTTTGGTAAAATTTCTTTAACATCGATATATAATTCAATTTAATTGCATATTAGTGAAAAACTTTGTGAAAAAAAATTCTTAAAATGGACTCGGTTAATTGCTTGTAAACTAGAAATATTTATTTAATTTATATATTAACTTAGACGAATATCTCCCCCAATATCGATTAATTATTAATTGTTCATTTTTACGACAAGTAGAATAAAATACACAGATACAGCAAGAACCAAGCCGCAAAGCTTTTTTATTTCCACTCACAAACCATGCCAGTTTGATGTGACCAAACCTGAAGACCGTGACTGAAAACATAGCCTTGAGGATTAAGGTCAGCAAAGCCTAACCAGCAGTCAGTGACCTGTTATAATTTCTCGAAAGTCGGCTCTACCAGTGGTACAATGCAGACCGCGAATTTTGTAATAACGGAATGATTGGCATAGACACGTCACGTGATAGAGTTTTATACCTTGTAGTGGGTAAACGAAAAATCGAGCTCAAAAAAGATAAAGGACGAGAGGGACAGTTTGGCTCACAACTTGGAAGAAGGGCAAGGAGATTGTGAGATTGTATAGGTCTGGTCACGACGTGAAGAAGATGGTGGTCTAGAAAGAAGAGAAGTGAAGAGAAGGAAGATGATGAGACATTAGGGTTCTTCTCACGACTTGGGAGATGAAGGATATCTGGAAGGCGCTTTCAATAAGTTCTCGAAAGCAAATACAAATCCGTACGAGGCATTCTGAGATCTCAGCCAAACCTCTCTGTTGAGATATAAACAACTTCGACGATACTGAAGACTGATTTTACTCAGCGTTTAAAGTAGCAAAATTCACTTCCTGCCACCTGCCGTCTTACTGATCCACTATAATTTCCTAGAAGCTGCCAGTACCTGGACAAGAAGACTCCGACACAGAATGAAGAACAAATCAAATGTTCGCTTCCAACTACGACATGAATAAGCAAGATATATGTAGCACGTTTTGATTTTCCCACCCATACGTACGTCCAGTTGAGTCTGAGCTCTGCTAATTATAGGAATTAGAGTTAAAGTCTGTGTCTATTCTTTAAGAAATGTACTTTCAATTTTTTTTCAGCCCCCATGCATTTTACGTTTACCACTTTCAATTCTGGAATATTTTATACTGCATTGGAATTTCCAATTGGAATATTTGTAAATTATGAAGAAACGCTTAATTTTCATCGAGGAAGCACATGAGTGGCGTTTCATATAACAGATACATTGTGAATGATATCTAATATAAAGGAAAGGAAGAGGAAGACTATCTCTGAAAAAATTAGAATCGCTTGTGGATGTTAGACATATCGAAATACAAACCTTTCATATTAGGTCCTTCATTTAATACATTGAGAGCAAAATATTTTGTCGAAATTGAACCGCAAAATATACTCAGATGCAACGATAAAGTAAACATGATAAATTTGTATTACTTCATAACACGGTAAAACTTGGAGTGGTTGCAATGTGTGATTAAAATCAGATAATTAAAAGATAAGATATAAACATACGTAAATTCTTCCTTCTCTAAAATTGGAACTTATTAAAATATTCGTATTAAATTATTATTAAAAAGTATTCTAAAATATTAAAAATATCTACTAAAATTCGTTGTTATTGAATTATTTTATTATTGCTATTGTTCAAAGATTACCAGACAATTGGGCTCAATCATTATTATTATCAGCATTAAAACCCTGGGTGATGTTTAGCATTCTCAAAGATTTCCTTCCATTCTTCCCTATGATATATGTTCTTCATATCTTCTCCAACTCCTTCCTCCCCTCCTTTCCTGGGACCTTTCTCTTAGTCTTCGTTCCTCTGGTTTCCACAGCATAATTCTCTTAGGCATCCCGTTTTCCTCCATCCTCAACTCATGCACAAACCATGCTGTGCTTCTGCTCTTAATAATCCTTATATGTTTGCTTGTTTGATTAAATTGCCCAGGTCATGGTTTCATTTGAATTATGTAACTACCATCGTTCTTTCTCACAAGGCCGAAGATCCTTCTTTCAAAGGTGCCAAGGATCTTTTCACCCATACTTCTCAAAGTCCAGATCACACAATCATAAATCAAAATAGACCTTTTTTTATATATTTTAAGCGTCATGTTGTTATTTAGTATTTCTGACTCAATTAAGTTTTTATATACATAATCACATCTATTTCCGTTCTCTGTTTTAATTTCGTTAGAAATTATATTATATTTATTTAAGGGGGTGGGTACAGTTATCTGTTGTCAAAAATGCATTAGTATTAATAAATTCTGTACAGTTTTATTTCCAATCGATTCCATATCGATTACTCGTTGCTGAGTTATGAACAAATACGTTTATTGATGTTAGTGACATTCAACCCTAGGTAACTAATATTCCTGTTGTGAAATATGAATCATTTAGTGTAAATACTATTACAGGCACCGTAACAACATTCTTCCAAGATTATTGTAATTCAGATCTACTGAAAAGGTGAATAGAATTACATTCGAAGATTGGAAGATGTGTCCAAAGACTGGATTTTATGTGATACGTATTGTAAGAATAGGAGCAAATGAATATATTATTACCTTCAATCTGGTGTATTTGGCAGAATAAAGGTTTTAGAAACGTTGGGATACCATAAAGAACTAATACGGTTCAATACTTTAAAAATGAGGACTTGTTGCGAGTGAAGACAGCAGAAATAACAGCACAACACTCCATAAAAGAGGCTAAAATTCGCACGAGAAGGCTTAGATTGGATTCTGAGGAGGAAATGAAAACAGTAGAAGGAAGAATTTTTGCATTTGGACAGTTTTAATGCAAGGAGTGAATTTTAAGGTAAAGTTATATTCATGTTGAATCTTTGAGTTCGATTTTCTCAGAATGCCACTTATTGAAACGGTTTCCCAAATATATTTTGATGTAATATATAGATTTCTTACAAACTTTCATAAAATTACTGCAGTGTATATTTCTACAACATAAACTACAATAAAAAAGTAATATTAATAGTTTTTGACTTATTAAAATTTTAATTATTGAAAAATGATTTATTTTTACTAACTTAATATAATTGATAATAAACAGACTTACGAACCATGTGGAAAACTCTTCTACCTTCAAGTTTTCACTTCCTTTTTTTGGCGTTTTCTTGATCTCCATATATTTAGTCTTATTTCCATTTATTTCTAGGCCTTCTTAATCAGTTTCCTTATTTAATTGAATTGTAACTTCATTTAGTGATGTGTTTCTTCTGCTTATTATAGCTTTATTATCAGCGTATGCACAAATTTGAACTGCTTTTATGCCTATTTTCGTAATTTGAATTTTTATAAATATATAGTTTTCTATCAATATGTTTAAAGAACGTATTGTAATGTTTTATGATGAATCAAAAAAGGTGTCATTTAATTAATTTAATGAGATAGTGTTTAATTTTTAAATTCCAATCGGCCCAAGCATATAGAAAATACCTTCTCATCATAATTTAGACCTAAAAAAACACTTTACATTTTCCTCCAACATTTTCGAATATAGAATTATATATTATTAACATTTGATTGAGAAATATTCTGATATAACTTCTCATTGAACTCACAATACTGATTTAGAAAAATGTTCAATATTTTTAATATTCCCATTTGAATTAATATTTGGATCTTATATATTTTTAAATAATAATATATGGAGTAAATAAATAATCCACTTTAATTCGTCTTTTGCTGCTTTAAGAAGGACTTTGGCAGACTCAAAAAGCGCTGTTTTTGCATGGAGGGAGTGGGGATGACATTGACTCTCTTTCTATTTAAGATACTCTTTGGGTATCCCCAGTATTGTATGATCGTTTATCACGGTGTTACTGTTGACATATAATAACAGGAATTCATTAAAGCAACTTAGTATTTTCTAGGACACAAATGTGGTCAGGTAGTTAATCATCTGAATGGTAACTGAGTAAATATCTTCCGTATTGCGCAGGCTGACCAGTCAGAAGCTTAAAGTCGTTCTATTTGTGCGCCGCTGAGCTCGGAGCTGGTAATATTCCGTTCTCCGAAAGCTCTATTTGGAAGAAACATTCTGATATGAAGTTCATATTTCCCAACCCGTAAACCAGTTTCTTAGGCCTCGGGCACGATAAAGGCGGCAAGCGGCGAGTGGTGGGACTCCGAGTGGCAGAGTAGTGAGCGATGCCGGCTACGATAGAGAACCCTTCAGCGGGTTCAGGACGCACTGGCTCGTCCTGCAGCAAAGATCCTCTTGTTCAGGGGCAATAGTGGCCTTTTATAGAAACGAATTTTAACGAAAGGCAAGAAAATTTTAAGAGTTCATCCCGTAAATAGGCGTAGAAGGTATTACGGTGAGTGCCCTGCAGTTTGACCACACGCGAGCGTTAATGTAACTTATTTTAAAATTCAATTTTAATTTATTTACATATTTTATATATTTAAAGCTTATTATAAAATCGTTATTATTACTTTAGATCCGAGAAACCTTAAATACTATTATTTTTTGTATATTTCATGAAAATTAATTTTTTAATATATTTGTCTACATTTTGAATGGGGCTATAATAGTATTTTTATTCATGCCGTTTACAGAAAATGAGTCCACTCAGAGATAAAGATATTCTTCAACTCTTGGAAGACGAAGAAAGCGATAACAACTCTGATCGTTGCAGTTGCTCTGACGAAGACGTTGATATCCAACAACTTGAACAAAATGTTGAGGTTTCGAGTACCAGTAAACCATCATCGGATTCTAGTGATATCAAAGAACAAGAGGTAAAAACTGATTATTTTATTGGTAAAGATAAAGAAACCAAATGGTTACAGAAACCGATGCGTCAAAGTGGTCGAACTCGAACTCATAATTTGGTTACAAATTTGCGGGCACAAAAGGAGTAGCTAAAGAGGCAACTGATATTTTGGAATCTTTTTTATTAATTTTTGATGTTAAAGTTATAATCTTGTTTTGAAAAATACCAATCAATATATACAAACAATTAAAACTAACTTTAGCCATGGAAGAGATGCAAAGGATGTTACTTACGACGAACTTCTAGATATCTTCGGTCTTCTTATGATTGCTGGTGTACTTCGTTTTTCACATATGAACTATAGAGATCTCTGGGCGCAAGATGGGACAGGCTTCGATTTTTTTCCCAACACAATGAGTTTTAACAGATTTTTCTTTATATTACGCTGTCTGAGGTTTGGTGATAGACTGACTAGAGAAGAACGATTAGCAAAAGATAAATTAGCACTTATAAGCGAAATTTGTAATCTCATTAGTTAACGATACAAAAAATACTACACAGTTTCCGAGTTTGTTACGATTGACGAACAGCTTCCAGATTTTCGAGCAAGGTTTTCTGGAGGTGTGTATATGCCTGAGAAACCAAACAAATATGATATCAAGTGTTATTCTATGGCAGACGCAAAGACCTACTACTTGCAAAGTTTTGAAATATATGTTGGTACTCAACTTGAAGGAAAATATAAACTTCCAAATGATACACAAAATATTGTGCTTCGTCTAACAGAACCCATACATGGAACCGGAAGAAACATTACGACACACAATTTCCACACAAGCATTCCACAAGCACAGGCTTTGTTTGAAAAAAAATTGACTCTGGTAGGTATACTTCGAAAAAATAAAAAATAAATCCCTGCAAATTTTTTACCAAACAGGAAACGTCAAGTTCATACTACAGTATTTGGTTTCAAAGAAAATATGACTCTGTGCTCATATGTACCTAAAAAAGCCAAAGCCGTGATTTTGCTATCTAGTATGCATCATGATGATGCTATTGAAGAATATTCTAAGAAGAAACCAAAAATGATTTTATTTTATAATAAAAATAAAGGAGGCGTAGATGCCAATGATCAAATGTGTTCTTCATACAATGTTACTCGTGGGATAAAGCGCTGGCCTCTAATCATATTTTACCAATTGTTCAATGTGACGGCTATAAATTCTTTGGTGATTTATAAGCACAATACACAGTCCAAAATCATTCGCAGAAGTTATATGAAGCAATTAGCAGTTAAATTGACAAAACCTTTTTACCAAACGAGAGCGCAAATACTAACATTGCCCAGCTCTGAAACGGCGTCTGCAAAATAATGACAATGTTGTTGTGCCTGGTCCAAGTGGAACTTCTAGTTCTTCCAAAAAACGATCACGAAAACGTCAACTCTTTGCATGAAATTCAATAAACACGTTTGCAATGATCATTCAAAAAATATTTGTGATAATTGTATTGATTTTTAAGTCTGTTTTGAAAAAAAACTGATCTTAGTTATAAGTAAAGCTCTTAATGAAACGTTGATACTTGCTACATTTTGTTTGATGCATATGTATACTCCACCTCTATCCCGACTAAACGTTAAGTAGTCCTGCCTAAAAATTACAGCGTTCCGTCCCTATTCACCAATTTCTTTTGGGTACACATTGGATGTTTAAAGACCAGTATTTTTCCCAGTATTTAGTAGTAGTCTGTTATAGTAATGCCAGTTAATTAAAAATCTATTAGTTTGAGTGATATCGGTTTGCAAGGCTAATCTAGAGTCTGCTGTGAAAAGTAAGTTGGTATCATCTGCAAATAAAACAGATTTAAGGAAAGTTTTCAGATGAATATGGCAATAATTGCCGAAATCTACTGCGTTTTATATGTTTCGACGAATTCAATAAAGACTGATACAACTAACGTGGCTTATATAATAATATCGGAAAAATTTACATGAATTAAGTCATGCAGAGAAAATACATGCTTTTAACATTCAAATTTTAACATTCCACAGTTAAATTCAATTCTATTATTTGTGACACGTTATGGTCTTTCCTTTCGATTGTCAAGGTGCAGATTCGCTTCCTGTTTCCCCTCTGAGAGCCATGTCTTCCACATAACATAGCACAATAAGGCACAAACGTGCTCCGAAGCGTAATACAATAGAAAATACGAGAGCGCGCTTGGGACTTCCCGAGTATCGCCTAAGAAATTATTTCTATTCAATGTCTTGCCCTCCACGTGCTTCTCACACTTTATTTGGAAGAAGAAACAGTACATAAGTTACACGTAATGTCTTCCTTATTAATTACGTCCCCACTGGATTCAAATCATTGTATATTTATTTGTTGTTGTAGTAATCAGTCATAGGACCTCCACAAGAACCTATCCTGCGCAAGCCTTTTTATTGTCATCCGACATCCTAAAATTTTTAGCGTATTCCATTCCCTGGCCTCTCTATTTTGTTCTTACCCTACACAGTTCCCACTAATGCTAATTTTACAAGATCCTCACGTCTCTAAACGTGGCCTATTAATCTATCCCTTCTCTTGCTCAACGTCCTCCATATCGTTCGCTCTTCCCTCAACTCTGCTTACTTCCTCGTTAGTGATTCTATCCACCCATCTCATTGTCCTATAGCACCACATTTCAAAGACTTCTAGTCCTTTTCTTTCTGCAACTCCTACCGTCCACGTTTCGCACCCATATAACTCCACACTCCATACGTAAATGTTTAGCATTGATTTCCTAAAATTCATACTTATATTACCCATACGTAAATCCCTCTTTTTTTGCGATAACCTTCCTTGGTATCCTACTCTTTATGTCTACTATACTTCTACCATCTGTAGTTATTACGCTTCTCTAGTAGCAAAATATCCATTCGCGTTATAACACCCTTTGTTATTCCAGTATTTCCAATACTCCATCAACTTGGTTTTCCCTCTCATGTTTTCCTCTTTCTCTAGGACCACCTTCATGTCATTTATTATGTTTCCCAAGGCCTTCTTTCACCCCTCTGGTACTACAATATCGTCGGAAAACTGTATTGTTTTTATTTCTTCTCCTTGCAATATCATTCCTTTTCCATAATCCTTTTTAATTTCTCCGTCGCCTGTTATATATATATATATATAGTGATAAAAAGGCAGATTTTTAAGGTTGTGGCGTTATGAGGCGCAGTTCGGCCAACAACAATGGCTAGTCGGCCGAAAGATTGCGGTTCCCCGCGGGGGAGGCCCGCCGAGCGTGTATAAAAAATGATGATGGTGAACCCCCGCGGGAAAACCCCGCCGAACGAGTTTAAAAAATGAGGGCGGGGAACCCCGAAATGTTGTGAAATAGGGGAATTCCCGTCGGAAGGTTTAAAAGGGAAGCAGATGGGTGGCTCGCGACCAGAGGGCAGAAGGCAGGCGAGTGAACCAGAGAGCAGAAGGCAGGCGAGTGGACAAGAGGGCAGAAGGCAGGCGAGTGGACAAGAGGGCAGAAGGCAGGCGAGTGAACCAGAGAGCAGATAACCAGAGAGCAGATATCCAGAGAGCAGATATCCAGAGGGCAGAAGGCGGGCGAGTGGAGCAGAGAAAGGACGTGGACCGAGCAGAAGTGAAACAAGGAGAGGAGAGGACGTGGCTCGACCCCAGAAGCCAGATGAGAGGACGGACGTGAGCAGACGTGTCCAGACGTGATCAAATCCTGCAAGACGCCAGAGAGACGCACAAACATTCGAGAGGTGGATGTTTGTTGGCCCAGTAATTGTGGGTAAGCGATAAAAAAAATTGTGAAACTTGCTCATTGCTCTGGATAAATAAAATTCAATGATTTTTCTTTCTATTTTCAGCTACTGCATACTCCATCTCTTGAGAGACCCAAAATCCCCTGAGATTAAGCCCGTGTCTTCACTTAAATTAATAAACAAAAATATTAAAATTGATCATATTTGTACTTTAAATTAAAAAATGTAATATACACAAAAAGTATATTACAATATATATATATATATATATATGTGTGTGTGTGTGTGTGTGTGTGTGTATGTATTAATTCTCATGTCGTACTCTTCCTCCAGGACCACGTCGATGACATTTATACGCTTTCCATGTCTTCTTCTGACTTCTGTATGAATGTGTAAATATTAAATTAAACCAATAAAGCCGGCTCGATAAGATCTTGGGCAATAAATTTTTGAACAATATAAATTTAAAATGTAATTAAATTTATTCACAACAAACGTATTAAATTCCTAATTTAAAATAATTAACCCCATATATTCATTTTATACAAAAACAAAAGTAAAATATTGATTTTTGCATAAAACATGATTTCTTGTAATGTTTTAAATATGCGTGGTTATTTATTTAAATCGGTTAGTAGGATCAGGTACCATGAATCCTTTTAATCATCACGAGTCTTCCTCTTTCTCGTCAGGTGATTTGTGGACTTCAAACCTTTTTTTGTGCCTACTGCTGATGTTACCTAGTTTTTTGCTCAACTGTATGTTTAGATCAATATGTAATATTTATAATTTTTCCGTTAGTTCTGGAAGGAGGAAATATTTCAAAGCTTTAAATAAATACAGCATTGTAAATAAACTTAACTATATATTAGACTCTGTATACTAATGAATTTATTGATCCAAGTACTAAATGTAAATGACACGCCATTGTGATTTATAATTCATCATTATAAAATAATAAAACACTAATCCCAGTATTACTAAACACTGTTCGTGGTCTCCATTCAGCATCATCACTATCATCAGCAATTATTACATCGATACATGTCGTACACGGAAGGAGAAAATACCACGGCAATATAGAAACACACATATTTACTCAACTATAACGCAATCCCAGGATGATTATAGTATATTAAGGCCTTTCGAGTAACTCTTTAAGAGAATGGAAAGCTCCATTAATTAACAAGTTTTTTTAAAATAAATTCTGTCTTTTAAAGTTGTTATTATGATTTGTGAGACTGTTATAAAGGATTATGCTAGTTCTACTGGTTTCATGGAGGCTAAGGCGATGCTTTTGTATTCATAACTGTGTTCTGCAGGTGAATTGTGCCTTTTATGGCAACTGTTCAGATGTTACGCCTAACAAACTTTAATGTTTAGAGTATGACAGAGTTTGGTAAGTTGAAAATGTCTTAATGTATTTAGTATTGCTCTGAACACTTTATTGTGAATCCTATGAATTATTTATTTGTTAATTAAACTTGTCGTTCCACAGAATGATATTCCGTATGTTCATATAGGTTTCAGTTGGTTTTATATAACAGGAAATTATTTTCGAATGTTAATACCGAGCTATATTATGTGGTAATTTTGGTTCATTTACTTTTATTCTCCATCACTGTAGCAACTCTTCATGCTTATTAAATTGTATCTGTTGATTAATGGAAGGTACAAGGGTAGATCGTCACGTCATATAATCAGTATAATTAGTAACTACTGATTGATCAGATTTTGGTAAATCTCAAGTATAAAATAAGTAGATAGTTGCACCTGTCAAACAGTTGCTAGTATTGGGTACTTTGATACTGTTGATATTTAACTTTAGATTAGGTATGGATGGATTTAGAAGTTGTAGGAATGTTTGACTTTGTGTAATATGACATTGTAACATTCCTTATCGATGTTGACAGACAGCTAACAAGTACTTTTTATCTTCTCGAAATTCTGATTGATATCGTTAACTATTCCGTTTATTTTTTTCGCTATGTAAACAGATTTGGAGAAAAAAATTTTTGTTCTTTAATTATTTTTGTTATTCTTTTGAAGAAATTTTTCTCTATAAGTTTACATAAAATTGGGACAGGGCTTAAGCGTCCGTATGATGTAAGTAAAGTTTGGGTTTTTGTCTGATTTAAAGATGGTACCGATTTCAGGAAGTGTTATTCGTTCTTTCCTATTGGTTTTAACTATTTTCCTACGTTTTCTTAGAGATAGTAATTATGTACAGTCTTTTAGTAACCATCAATGAAATTCAGGCACATACAGTGCGTTGTAATTTGTGTCGTGGGTATGATTGACTAATGTAATTCAACTACGCCTGATGAAGTATTACTGCTGTTTAATTTAATACTTCTTATTTTTATCACTAATCTGAACATGAGTTATTATATAATTTTATATATTATCAGATAACTTTATATTTGCATTTTATATTACTATGTAATCGTATTTTATGTTATTTCGGTATATTTCAATTAAAAAATAATACTTAACGGAATTAAAAATGTTTTATTAGGATTTTAAAACTATTTAACAGTCAATTAATTCTAAACAATTCAGTTAGTGTTTTAGCATAAATACTTCCTAATGTTGGTCTCTTCCAAATTAATAAGTCAGTGAGAGAGTTCCATTGAACCTTCTCCATATGTTGTTGTAGTTGTCAGTCCCTAATCTAGTCTGATTCAACCTCCATGCTAACCTATTCTGTGCAAGCCATTTCATTTCTACATAACAACTGCATCCCACATACTTTCTACCTCTTCTGTTCTTACCCCACGCACTTCACTCTAGTACTAATTTTACAAGACCACCATGGTTTAAAACGTGTCTTATTAATCAATCCATTCTCTTGGTCCAAGTCTTAAATATTATTTTCTCTTCTCTTTTTTTGCTCAAAACTTCCTGGTTACTTATTGTATCCACCATCCATTTTTTAACATTCTTCTATAGCACATCATTTCAAATACTTCCATTATTTTTCTTTCTGAAACTCTTACCATCCTAATTTCACACTAACATAATGCCACACTCCATACGATGAATTTTAGTAATACTTATATTAGCCGTAAGTAAATTGCTTATTTTTTGCGAAATCCTTTTCTTGTATGTATTATTCTACCATTTATGTCTGCTGTACTTCTGCCACCACTAGTTATTATTTCATTTAATAGTGAGAAACAAGGGAATAAGTGAAAAAGACTTCTATTAGACGAATATGTAATGTTCTTAACGCCTACTGATGTGCCTTCTCAACTTCTTACAACATACTTCTACTCTTGTAACGTGACATACGTACACGTTACCGCGCATTTCTTTTCTTTTCAAGACGTAAGCAACGCCTCTGTATGTTAGCATCTCCCTGGTTGTAAACAGAAATATTTTTGGGTTAGCGAATATGTCATTTCCATTTATTATTTTTTTCGCGTTATTTAAATTAATTTAAAAGTGTAACGTTAATATACGTTTGATGTTAAATTGTTGACCACAAAGGAAATTAATACTGGTCACAAATAGTGAAAATTACAATGAATAAACAGTAACGAAAAACAATTGAAGTTATATTTTCTTTGAACTGAACGTATTGTTGATGTCTGTATTGCTTGCTTCGCAGCTGGATGTGTGTGAGACATCCAAGGGAGTGTATCACACAGACGACGATTCATTGTCTGTATACATTTATATATATAAACAATCTATTCAATTAGTTAATTGAATAAATTTACTTAAATAATTGTAATTCATATAAGTCAACCGAAATTGTTGTTTCCATTGTTATTAATTATATTAATTTCAAATATTACATGTACTTTGTACGTTGAAACGAAAGGTATCAAACTCGCCCTTGGCTGACCAGTGACGTCACGTCAGGACCAGGCCGTGCTTGCATTTCCCGAGACGCGAAACAAAGCACCAGATCCTGTCCTCTTTCCAGTCCATCTTACTACTGGTGCAACAGAACCAGCTACAACCGGTACAAGACCGAGGAAAAACTACTGGCAAAAATATTATACCCATTTGGCCTGAGATATAGAGGGCTCGTGTTTTCTTCATGCATTATAAAACGGTTTAACCATTTTGTAAAAATATAATAAAAGTTGTTCATTCGTTTGTTACGAATATTTATTTATGTAATGTCGCACTCTGGCTCCTCGACTTGCCAATGTTGTGCACCACACTTTCTCTGCCTCCTCACCTTCTCAACGTCTTTCCCCTTAATGAATAATTTTCGCAGCTCAACTCAATATATCTCTCCTACAAGGGAAAAAATGACGTTTTTCTGCCAATACTCAGGAGTCCTCCGTCCGGCGCGAGAAATTTTCCATGACTCAGGGAACAGTGTCCTTCGGAAATTTTGAAGGTGAATGCTCTTTCAGCCAAAATCAAGGTTAAGGCTATAAATACACACCCTGGTATGTCTCCCAGCCGCCAGCCTGTCGTCGGGGAAAACCCCTTTTACCTGGCTGTCACCAATTATCATGTTCTTGCTGAAATTTTATATAATTTAAAATTCTATAAATTAGAATTAAAATTGGGGAGGGTCCTACTGCGCTACAAATAAATAATTTATTAAACTTAATAACAGTCGTTAATATTACAAATTTATCTTCCACTCTTATTCACATTCTAATGATATTGGACTTCAGCACATGTTATTCTTACCCTTTCCATGACATTGAAATATATTGTTCAACCTGTGGCATAACCGTCATACTTTCACGACATTGTATGTAAACAACAATAGGGAAAGTTTATTTCCTGTGAGGAAACAGGTCAGTTCATGTCAGTTCGTGAGAAGTGCTTGGTAGGGCACATTTTGGGAAGAGCAGATCGATTATGGACAAACCGTATTCCGAGTTCACTTTATGGAAGTCAAACACCATAATGTACGAGTTCAGTTGAACGAAATAAGGAATAATGAGCGGGATGGTGTATTTAGAAAGGGTAATATATAAATATATTCATGAAATTATCAAAGCAGTACGTTTTAAAAGCACTCGAATGGTATGAGTGAAAAGGTTAAGTAGTGGCGTATTGTATAACTAATAGTGAAACAAATCGGTATTATTAATACATTTTAATGTCATATTTGATGAAGCGACCATTCTTAATATTTAAAATTCACTTATGGACACTTTATTATTACTCTATTGACTGTGAATAGAGAAATTTTATTATTTAAGAAGCTGTAAACTTATATAATTTATACCTTATCATTTTAGGAGCTATAAATTTCATATTTTCATCGGGCTTAAAGTGAAAATACAGAATATATTTCTAGCGAATCTTTAAAAATAAAGAAAGCAACACCCATTTCCATTAAACATTTATCTGCCAAGAAAAAGCAATCTGCAACCGGTATTTTAATAAAATAGATTCTGTTTTTCACAGTGATAACTTTGCTCCGAAGTGTTTTCTGTTGTTTTTATATTTTTAGTCTTCGCAAGATACCAAGTACAATAAATGGTAGATATGATTTTGTCTCGACGCGGCTTAGGAAAGCAATTTTATCAACCAGAGAAAATATATTACGTCCCCTTTTCTCCCATTCGTCTTGTATCAGCTGCTAGGAAAGGATGAGAAACATTATGGGTACGAGGCAGAGAGAGAAAGAATCAATAGCTTCCAAACTCACGTGTAACTATTATTGCGATGTTGGTTTTTGTTCCGTATAAAAGTCACACAAAAGGGAAATTGACAAGACACCGCTTGAAAGAATGGAGAAGAGACAACGCGATAGCAAGGACTAACAAATGATTAATGTCGCAATTAATAGAAGATGAACTAGTTACATAAGACATATGGACACAAACAGATGAAAAAAGTTGGTGTTTCTTTAATCTGACTAATACTATTACATTATCATCATTTTTTAAATGTTATAGAAAGGTACCTAGACGTATTACTAAAATAATTCCAATCTTCAAGGGTTAATATTAGTCAATGAAGTCGACAACCTAGAAACTAAATATTTTCAGATTTCAATACTTTCCGTTATTATTTATGTATGTATTTTGATTGAATTTACTCTTAATGTACACTGTACGCTACAATCTCAGGTCATAAAAAGAATTTATTCATTGAATAATGTTGAGAGGTTTAATTAAGAGGCAAATTATTAGTCTTTCCTGTTCTAACTGAAGTTTAAGTTGAAATAAATTCCTTATATGGTCAGTTATATATAAAATGATTTGTTTTGGAGTTTTCGTTCTTATTCGGCCATAAAAAACAGTCATGTGATTTTAAAATCTAACTTAATGAATTATATTAATAAAATTATTTCAAACTTAAAAAATCGTCCATACTTCTTTGTCATATTAAAAATTTGGCTGTGTTAAAAACTTCCTCCTAATATAGCTAGAAAAATTTATTTTACCCTAGTAGCTCATTCGAAAACGTTATATTTTGGTTATTGGTTACTATAAAGCGAAATGGAATCTTGATGTTGTAAAGTTCGTTTGGTCAGATAACTTTCTTCCAAACAACTTTTAATATCTCCCCATTAATCATTTTTGCTCTTGATAAGGGTTTTCTTTAGCGTTTACCACTACTTTAGATTCTGCAACATTTAAAAATAATTTAGTTTTGATTGAATCTATGAATTATAATGGGGACTCTACAATTTCGGTAAAATTTCTAAGTTGAAAGAAAGTCTCGTCATAATTTTTGGTTTATAATTTAACTGCTATTAATAGTCTTCCACACTCATATTGCTCAAATTTCTATTATCTAAAGGATTCTGCGTGCCTACACTGATTTTGTATCACTTTATTACTACTTACACCATTTTCCTATGATTTTATATTTTGAAAGCGAATTAAATGTATAGGCACCAATCTAGTTAATCAAGCATATTTTGACTTGTTTAAGATACTAAAAACTCGCCGTGTCGAAAAGATGACGATAGGGAGAAATCAGTTGTGTTTCTTTTCCTGAAGACGATCTAAATTTCCCAGGTGTTGCGGGCTGTTCATGAATCGGGTCACCACTAGGTCGCTAAATTTCTTCTAATAAATGTACCATTTTTCACAGATTTGGATCACATACTCCTACAGTTCTGGATAAAAATTTTGTAGTGTCACACTTCAGCGGGTTTCGGGTGCGGGTAGACCGTTGCGGGTCAGACAACACATGTATTTAAATGTGACATGTGCGTTTTCCCGTCCCGCAGTATCCGCACCATACTGCGGGTGGACGCAACAGGTCCGACGATAATTAGATGGGGAAAGGGGTTACTATTACACATTATCAATTTTATTTATTTTAAGGGACACGGGGACTAAAATTTCTGTCAAAATCTGTAAGAAATCGATTTTATAATTTTTTCATATTAATGTGCCTAGAAGCAAAGCTTTTAATTCGATTCCGTCATTTTTAAAGGTTCAAGAGCAGTTTAAATGGATTTACTTCTAAATTACTTAATCAAAACTTTTTCAGAAAAACGTGTTTTTCTCAGCTTCATGATTTCTGTTATCAAAAACCTTCTATGCGTCACAAATATTAAGATATTGTCTTAATTCTTTTTTACGTAATCTACAAGCTAATACCCTCAAATTAGAGTATTAGTTTTCTAATTTTTCAATAACTTTACGTGAAACAAATTTTTAAATTGATAAACTATGCTCTTAGTATAAAATTATTTTCTCCCCACAGTTTTATTCAATTTCAAAATTAATACTGGCAATTGATAAAAATAGTAATTTAAAAAGGCGATAATATATTCAAGTTACGTAACGCAAGAAACATTTTCAAAACCACCAAATTTTGAAAATTATTTTCAAAAATTTTTAACAAAAAAGAGGTTTAATGAAACAAAATTTTGCACATGTTTTTCTTTAACATGCAGTTCAAATTTCACCTTAGTAGCTTTTCATTTACAGGAATTTCAAATTTCAGTCCCCGTGTCCCTTAATCAAGTAATAAACTAGCATCTTTAGTAAACTAAACATGTTGATTTTAAAATTACAATTTCATATTGCTAATTTATTAACTTCAACATGAGTTGTTTAAATTTTGCAGTATTTTTAAATAATATGCAAAATCTTGTAAGACTTACGACGATTAAGGCAGAAATGAATATCAAATCGTGTCATTTAAAAAATTAGAAAACAAAGTGGAAAGTTGCATTCCAGACTGTCAATCCATGCCAATTGGTCCAGAAAAAATAAATAAATTGTTCAGCTACACAGAAAAAATAACATTTTGTTTGTGCATTCTCTCGTGTTTTTGCAGTTCAAAACTAATTTTGTTTTGTTTATATTGTGTTCAGTTCAAAAATGACCGAGGTTTATGTTGTAGGGCGAGTATCTAAGATTTTCTAAATTATTCAGTATTGTGTTCTATTCTTTTCAAATGAACTGTATCGTGTTCAGTACATTGGGTTTTACAAATTAAACCTCTATTTACGTGTCTAATAATATTTTTTCATGTACTCTGTGTAACACGAAGTTGTTCATTCTAATGAATAAAATTCAATTTTCGTAGGCTTATTTCTTCAAGTAGAAACAGTTTGCGAACCTCAATATTTTTTATGCTTTTACATATAATGGTATGACGTACCATTTTGAAAGTTTGAGTTACACTGTCTTTGTATGGCATGCAGATAAAAATCTGAAGTTCTACATTTAATAGGTTTTTATAGTATTAAATAACAGTATAAATTTCAACTTTGAGATTCAACTCAAAATGGGTATAAGAATTTCTTAAATATAGCGAAAAATGCTTTATTTGCCAATATAATACTTTAATTATTTAGACACGCTAAACTAAGAAAACTATTTTTGTAGAAACTTAATATTTTATATAACTATTTTTGATAAATTTTATTGCATATTATGTAATGTTAGCTATCGGTTTGTAACTAACAAATACATCTGCTTGGGCTTGGGCGGCGGAATCAAAAAAGAGACACTTGGTCTATAAAGCTCAGACATCTCGTCGCCGGTTTCGGGATGTCCTGAATCTGTCTGAGAATTTGGCGACAGGGGGCATGTTTTCCCCAAGTGTAACCAGGGATGTTATTGGAGGAAATTCATCCCTGCCACCTTGGTAATAGATGTCGCAGAAGTGAGGACGAGGTTTTAAAGAGGTAGACGGAGACATTTTGGCTGAGATCGGAGGCATGAGATTGATCATATTGGTGGTCGAGAGCGTTGCGCTGAGAATTGGCCAGATGGTACGAGAGCGGTGATCGGCAGTTTGATCTGGAAGGAGGAAGAACCCGGAAGAAGTGGAAAGCCGACACAGTAAATGCATCTATGACTCTTTGTAATTTTCTGTTTGCTGCCAGGTTCTAGTGGATTAGTTTTGTTCTATGAGAAGGCCCATAAAGTGTGACCCTGAGATGAGTTTTAAAATTGTTATTGTTTAAGTAATTAATATAGATCATTTTGTAAATATATGTGCAGTTATTATTGAAAATAAGTGCCGGCGCAAATATTGAAGCAGTAAGAAATTGTAATTATTGATTTATTGTTTTAATTATAAAATATTACCATATATTTAACTAATTTATATCACCCCCTGTATCCATTATAGGTTATCGAAGAAACCGAAAAGGAAAAATTTATGAGAATGAGGATAGGATAGATTTTGTGTTGGTGATTGCCTTGACAATCAGGTTCAGACGGTTGTTATAATTTACGACGCAACACTCATAACTTAAAGAAAATATATTTGAAAATAGACCAGGACTCCACTTTAGCCTACAATCATACTACGGCTGTCCAGATTCCTCAGAAGTTTCCAAGGAAGGAGAAAATTTCAGGAATAAAACCAACCCATTTTCGAAGAGGGGGTTCAATTTAAATTGAAGATATTTATGACTGCCGCAAGTAGTGACTTGTATTCCCACGTCACGGACAGAATTCAAGTTGACACTGCAGAGTTTACGATGAGCTAAGCCAACTTAGTCATGACAAACTGTTCGGGTGGAAATTATTGCATTCCGTTTGTACTTAAGCTCCTTTATGAACAAAGTAATTTATGTTCCCTAATTATAATATTACAAAATTGAGTTGTAAATCTATTTGTATATTGCAAGAATAGCAATCGCCACTCGCATATGGTACCAGGAATTAACTGGTTGAGAAGTAACAAATTTTTTATAGATAACGTAGATTTTCCCGACGAAGATGCTGGATGAAGACTTCTCGGGATTCCAGTCGGGTGATGTCGTGACTTCTCGGGATTCCAGTCGGGTGATGTGACGAAATCACCCGACTGGAATCCCAAGGACTCTTCTTCCAACAAATTTATTTATTGAAATAGCAATCAGAATAATAGGTTCTATGCGCCATTTTTTATGTGTTGGAAGTGTCCTGATGGAGTCTTCTCCTCTCCAGTCATCAGACCGCTGTTACCTGAACTTTGGCCAGCATCGTTTTAATCTTCTGTGCTTTCTGTATTGCAGCTGTGCATGTAGAAGAGGGTTGCTATGGTTTTGAGTCTAGATGAATTCCGAGATACTAGGAAAAGTTTGTTGTTTATAGTTACTGGTGGGCATTGTTGTTTTCGTAATGTGAACGTAACCTGTAAGGATTTTGTGTCATTAATTTTGACTTTCCACTTATCTGTCCGTTCCTGAAGTAAATTAAGATGGTCTTGTAAAAGTGCACTTGCTTTTCTGGATCTTCATTAGTAGCCATAATAACCATAATGTCCCTGTAATTGTACTAGTGATTGAGGAAGATCTTAAGTATATATTAAATACAAGATTGGTCCTAGGATACTTCATTGTGGAACGCCTGCTTTCATTAGGTGAAAGGTGGAAGTTTCGCCGTTTACTCTAGTTCGGAATTTTAGATTCTCGAGTTATGATTTTAGTAGGTTATAGAAAGGCTGGAAGTACTGCTTAATTTTATATAGCAGACCTGGATGCCAGACCCTGTCAAATGCCTGACTCACATCAAGGAATGCTGCTGAACAGTACTTTTTGTCTTAGCGTCAGCTATACGATGACATTGTTGTATAGTAGAGAGCCAAATTGGTGGTCTGGGATTACATCTTGAAGAGATGTGAGTAGTAAACATTATAATAATTTTGCCACTGTTGATAAGAGGCTTATTGGTCTATACGAGATTACATTTCAGATAATTTAAGATTTTGTGGCGAGTGTTGAAGTCTTATTACTGTGTTAAATATATATGTTAGTATTAGAAGTCCTTTTTGCGGAGCTCTTTCAGCATGTTTGGAGTAATTTGGTCTACACCTGGAGCTTTTTTGTTATTCAGTAAATATATTTGTTTCTGTATTTATTTGGGATTGAAATTTTGTATTCTAGACTCAGGTTAAGTGTTGTCTCCTAAAAAATCTGTAATATCGGTATTTGTTAAATCATAATTTGGGATAAAAACAGATTCTAAATATTCCGTAAATAGATCTGATTTATCTTTGTTACTTTTTGCCCATGTTCAGAAAGATAGAGACTCAAGTCGTACAGCTGGTATTGCTGTTATTGTTTTCTTGAGGTTTTTAACTGGTCTCCAAATACTATTACCGTATCTACTAAGATTTGTTATGTAATTTGTGAAATTTTTGTCACGTAGTTCGTTTAGTTTTATTCTATGTTTATCACTTGATCGAATATAATTTGCTTTATCTGATGGTATATGACTTCGTTGCCAAGGTTTCCTAGCTCTTCTATTTTCAGCAATACGTTTTTTAATTTCAAGTGGCACATATCTAGTATGTAAGTTAACATTCATATTATGTCTTATAACTTGCTCAAAATATACTAACCTATATACGCTTGAATATAAATTGATTAAATGTGCACCTTCTAAAAAAAAGCTTTAACCTTTCTTAGCGAGTCACATATACACAAGACAATGTTAATGATACTTAAATTTGTGAGATGTATTACTGGCCTAAGATTATGATAAACAAAAGTTAATAGATACATCAGATTATAGTTTGCTGAACGTAAGTTTAGAGTAACACGACGCGGAATAATGAGTTCCGCGAAAGTAAAAATTAATTTTGAAATATTAATTATAAAACTATTAGAGACATATTGTATTGGCAAAGATTTATTCATGTTATGTAGATTAATCACTATAATTATAATACTCTTAGAAATTATAACATGATTGGGTTCAAGAGAAACTTTTTCTTATGCCAGTTGTTAATTTACTTTATTTTGCATACACATAATTAAGATATATAGTTGAATACATTCAAATTTTGTCTGACATTTTCTTCAGCGTGAGAACTTAATATTTTGAGAAAATTTCACATTGAAATGAAGGACGGCTGTTTGCCACAGCAAAGTTTAAATGGGAGTGGTTCCGCTCCTGTGGCCATGACGGGCTCTGGGGAACGCCGGGTTCCATCCCATCCCACCAAGATATCAGACTACCCCTTCTCGCAAAACCAATTATACAAGTCACGCCACACTTGCTTCTCGAAGTCGAAACAGTTCTTGGTATCTTAAAGTTACCTCGCCTTATCCCTTGGTCACATACCAAACTCTGACTTGGAACATCTCTGACTTGGAACGTAGTTATGTTGGATTTCATCTCTACCTAGCTTTAATTTTAAAAGTTGATGAATATTTGTAACAGCTGCAGAAAATTGATTCAGTTAATTATCGATTAAAATTTAATGTTTTCATTTCAGTGTACAAATACCAAAATAAATAATATAATTATTTATAATCAGTTATCATAGTTAAACGTGCTAGTTGTGTCCTAATAATTAGTTTCTACATTCTTTGATCAGAGAATTCAGTTAATTTTAACAACAAATAATATAGACCATGGTTTCCCTAACTTTTCCTGTAATGGAACACTTCGCAAATTCAGACATTTTAACGGAACCCATGGCTTATTTTTTAGGTTCAGTAATTTCACTTGTAAACGTTAAAAATTATTGTTTAGTAATTATTTTTAGATATAAAACTGTAATATAATATAAACATTAAAATATGAATTAATAAAACATTTAATGACTGTTGATTTTAGCTACTTGAATTTCTTATCGTGTTCATATATGTTGAATTCTAACATCTGGTGTGGCGTCAAGCCATTTTATGCACATTTCCTTCATTGGAGAATAATAAGAAAATCCCACCTCGCATAAATAAGTTAAGAAAACTGAAGTAAAACAGTAACAGCTTGTTTTGAAATATTAAGGCACTTTTCTGATATACTCGCCCAGAAATATTTGTATATTTGTTTCAAATAAGATCATTGATTAAATCAATTCGTACGTAATATTTTTCGGAAAATATTGAAAAGAGTTGATTTTAAGTTCTGTAGGTGTTCTAAAAACAATTTGGAAACTTTAACATCTAATTAATAATTTTATTCATTTAAACATTAATGTAAGATAGGAAAACAATTAAAATCGGTAGAATAAACTGATGAAATCTAAAATTATATTTTTTTATAAAAAGATGCAATGTTATCTCTTGTATTAAAAATTGTAATTGTTGTTCCCTTTAATTATAAGTTAATTGCATTTTGTAAAAATATCTGTCATATATACAAGTTTTATCGAAAATTTAGGATTTGTTAAAACATCAACGAAAATTATCCTTAATTAGTTTGTGACTTCGAAAAGACCAACAACTCTCTTCATTTCTCTCTATTTCATCGCATAAAATTTTATTTAAACCGGATTGAAGTGGTTTTGATTTTACAAAGTTTATTACTTCCACTGCTTCATTCACAACATTTTTTAAAATTTGTTGTAATTTTATGTCACCTGTATTTTTTCGAAAAAAAAATTTAGATCCTCATTCATCCACTTGATTTGTTTTGCTTGCCTAACAAGACATAATTAATGTGTTCTGAAAACAGCAAAATTCAACACCTTTAATATGGAGATAATTTTTTAATAGATCATTATGACAATATGTCGAAAGCTCCCGAAACACGTATATTCATACTTTTGAGACCATGTTTTTTGTTTCTTAGCAAAAAAAATTATTATCTTTCTCGAACATTAAAATTTTCTTGCGGACCTCCGGTTGAAAACCGCTGCTGAGAGACTGTAGTTAATTATGTGCTTTTGAATTACATTCCACAAAAATGTGTAAAAAGTTGGTTTATTTGTTAGCCATAGCTTCTCATTGACAAGTTAAATAAAATATTCAAATATAATTTTCTGTCTTTATCTTTAAAATAAATAAAAAGTCAGCCGTCATTTTTTATATATTTTTACATACTTTTTACTGTATATATTTAAATAAAAAATTATCTGTATAACTCTGGGCTATGACAATCTGTATCTCACTCGTACAGAATTCTAGTTTACTGTACACCTCCAAACTTGTTCATTGTTACCCACCTTTCGTTTCAAGGAATGGTGTTTCTTTGTTTCTCAATGTTGTTGAATCTATTCAGTAATATATGTAGTAGTATTATAACAGGACATTAAAATCCATAGAATAAATAGAATCACTCGAATTTCTTTGCGGAAAACCTATTCATAGCTCACGGAAAACAGTTTCGGAAACCCGGATATAGACCATTCTGTTAAAATTGAACAAATGTAACAATTTGTAAATAAATGTGTAACAATTAATTAGTACTAACACTTTGTTTATTGAAAATGTTTCATTTATTTCAATTGATAAACAGTGCATATCTAGGAGAATGGTTCATAAAATATCCATGAGCGTCATTTCATATATAATATTCATACGATTATAATTTCAATATTGGATTTTTGATCGAAAATGAATTGTATTTATTCCAGACGCTCAGCGACACAGATCGGATATCTATAATCCATTATAAGTAGCATCTGTGTCGGCAGTCTGTAGCTGTAAGGCAATCTTACATGAATCAGTGTTCACGAACAGATATAAATATTACTAATCATTTCGGTTCTTGACTTTTCCGGGAGAGGGGGAAGGGTTACCTGGGTGTATAAAATTGATCCTGAAAAAGGGCACTCTCCTTCAATAACATCAAAAGTGAATTGAAAATGGGGGAAGGCAGGTTCCCCGGACTAATCTAGTCTAACTTATATCTTCAAAACAATTTTCTTCATTTGACGGTATGTATTTAGTCTAATGCAAAGTTTAATATTACATTTGTAAATGAAATACTCCAATGCGTTTCAGGCTCTGTAAACACCTTTAAACAAAATAAGTTAAGAAAAGTTGATCAATAATCCCTGAAAATGTAGAGAGCACAAATTAAAATGTAGGAAGCATGATCATTGAAGCTATGAACATAAGTAAATATTTTGCATAACTAGTAAGAAATAATTATGTATCTTGACCAATATATTACTTCAATAGCCATTAACTGGTTTTAATAGTATTATAAACAGAAGCTCGATGTGGTGTTATATTGTTACACGGACAATATAGTTAACAAGTAAATTATAAAAGAAAGATTAATTAATTTTATTATAATTAAGTTAATTGTGATTATTAATTGAAATATGGTAAATACAATATACAAAATTATTTACAAAAAATAACTCAATTAATTTTTTTTAAAAGATAAATACATTTACTGAAATGAATTCAAACTTAGCCTAGCTCGGTATAGCAAACGGAAATCTCTGCAGCTTCTGAAATGGCTGCTCTTGGGAACGCAGGAGATCTCAAAGTTAATGAAGTAAAATAAAACGCGATTCAAAAACGAGAATGATTTTTAATTTCTACGCCGGATAGAAATTCTGATGACAACTCCTGGTGACGTCGTTCTTCGTTCCTATTCGCACGTCAGCTGTGTCACGTCTTCCCACACCAAGAATCTCTAGCACCTCTCCTTCAGATTAATCTGCATCAAATGTTATCTTTTTTTTCTGTACTCCCATCAATTGAATATCTCTTCTCGAATCGGGCAGAATTTTTATTTTGCTTGTCTACCTCTGCTATCTCTCTGCGCCTCTCTCAGGTAAACTCTGCACCATCTGATCAACAATCATCTCAGACAATAATGTGCCGTAATCGGCGAGGTTTCACCCCGACGTGACCTTGACGACCATCCTTGCTTTCGTCCTGCTGTATGCTACTCGGTACAATATTAAACTAAAATAGTATAAAATAATATGTTCATAATGTCGTGATATCTTGTAAGTCGCTGCCATTTTCTTTCTACACACGTTAATCATATCCAGGTCAGTAACTTAACAAAAGACCAAAATGGCACCAAAATGATAATTATATTCATGAGCACATTTAAGAAGCCATAGTGTTCGTGGCAAAATAGGCAGGACCAATTGAATGAGTAAAGTACAGAATTTACTTAAATATTATAAAAATAATGAGAAATATATTTCCATGAATCTGCTGGATAAAGGAAAGCAGAATACAGACTCAGCTAACTAGAATTTATAAATCGAAACAAGAGTAAGTGTGTGATAAATATTATCTGAAAATGTTACGGTAAAAGTGATAAATCCAGTGATTTTACATAATTATTATCTACAGTTCACACGAAGTTTGGTTAAATGTGATAATTTAATGAATATTTATAAAATTGTCCTGTTAGTTTTGTGGAGTTTATATGATTCCCTCCCCGTAATGGCATTCTATATACCCAGGTTTCCCAAACTGTTCCGCGGAACACTCGAGTTCTATACTATGAATTATAATATCATGCTATAATACTACTTTATCAGTTCGTAAGACGAAAACTCCGTTTTCATCGAACGAGAGAAAGTCAAATTATTTCTCACATCTTTTTTCACTGCGTGTGCATGAGAGGGATGGAGTATATTGTTTTTACCTAACCGACCTACATGATTTGTCAGGTAGACATCGCCTCACACCTATCTCAACAGTTAACAAATGTTTCGGAATACTGTTCATAACCTATGTCCTTGATGTTTCTCAACAGCTCAATTTTTTCTAGCTTGTTTAGGAACAGATTCAACGTTGTGAAACAAAGACAACTTGTTCCTTGTTTTCCGCTACAATGGGAAATATGGGTTGCAATGAGCAAGTGTGGACGTGTTCAGTCATCTAATATCCTGTACGAGAGAGATAGAGATTGCCATAGACCACAATTATACAGGTAAAGAGAAACTATGGCCAACAAATAAATGAATTTGCTATATCTTTGTGGAATGTAATTCCTCAGCACATGATTGCCGTCTGTCGGGATCAATCCAGCGTTTCTCAACCGGCGGCCCACGAAAGATAATTAATATAATTAGTTTCGATAACAAGCAAAAAATCATGTATTTTCACAAAATAAAATTTATACAGTATTTACTCTGAAGTCTTACATGAACATATGCAAACTTTCAGTTATAAATATGCATTTTGACTGAGATACGGACTTTTTCATCAAAACCTGCGGTTCATCGGAGACGACGTCATTTCAAAAGTGCCACAATTGAGCTTCAATATTGTGATATTTAATTTAATTAAAAATTCTAAAGACTTGTTTTGAGCTTCTGCAGAATCAAAGCTGACACCGGGCTTTCATGGCGTGATCTGTGGAATGTGTTGTCACTGACATTTTCAGCATGCGATCGAATTGCATGCTGATGCAAAACGAGCGCAGGGGAAATGGCACGTGCACTGCAACTACGGTGATTTTTAAGGGGATTTCTCCTTCGTTCGGAACCACCTAGATTGGTTGTCTCATCCCTCCCAGAATATCAACAACCGCCAGAAGCAGTCATTCTGGAGGGAGGGGGCAACAAAACCAGGATGTAAGCCCGGGAGCGCCAGCTGAAGCGGGAGCAGAAGCTCAATCTCTAAATTTGTATTATTTCATGTAAACTTTTTCTTAATTATATACTTATTCTAAAAACAGGTTAAGCTGTTTGCAATCGTCAAACCTGATATCCTCACGAGAGTTTCCAAGGGAACTCCTAACAGCGCATCCTTTAAAATACTGTGGTGTTCCTGTTCGCTTTTTCCATCTATTTTTCAGTTAACCATCATTTAACCAGACTGGTAGCGGGTAAAACACTACAAAGGCATCTATTGGGAAAACAGTCAAGAAACATTGCACCCTTTCGTTTTTTTATTACAAAAATATGTTTTTAAAACCCAGAAGTATTATGTGATACGTAATAAGTATCTACGTCACCATATAGTTCAGTCCATGTCTTACTCAAAAGTTAAATCACGGAAATCAGTCGCTTATTAAAAATAAATCGTATCCATTATTGCAGAGACGGTTCAAAGGCACAATATAAAAAAATGTCAGCATAAAAACGACATCGGTATTACTGCTGCGTGGAATGTTTTCGCCATAAGTCACGGTAAATCACCATGTGAAGGTGTAGATAGCATTGCAAGAACAAGCACCTAATGATTTAAATTGGAAAACGAAATTTGCCGGAATTTAGTTCCTTTGTGTTTCGAATGATGAATTTGAAACGCCAAGAAAGCAGCAATAAATCCGTTAGAAATTGGAACTAGGAACAACCACTAATTCGTGCCATTTGTCGAGCGAAAAATTCGCGTAGGTAGCGTTTCGAATTGTGTAACAGGATTTATTGCAAATGTTGAACGGAATATCAGACATTTTAAACGATAAACTCTTAGCTTTTAATATGATTATTGTAGTATTAGGGGAGTCAGAAGAAGACTTAGAAACCAAAATAAATGGCATGAATGTGATCCTGGAGAAAGAGTTCAATATGATGACTAATAAAGGGAAAACAAAGGTATTGGAGTGTAGTATGGGAAACAGTGGAATAACAAAGGTTGTTTTATTGGGAAGGGATAATTTTACGAAAGTTAAGGAATTTCGCTACTTAAGAATCATAATAACTAGGGATGGTATGTATAGTAGACATAAAGAGTAGTAAGCACAGGCAGGGAAAGCTTTTCGCTAAAAATAGGAATATACTTACAGGTAATATAAGGGCGAATATTAGGAAACCATTGCTAAAAATGTTCGTATGGAGTGTGGCGTTGTATGGGCGAAACACGGAGGATAGGAGTTACAAATATGAAAAGAATAGAAGCCTTTCAAATATTGTGCTATAAGAAAATTCTGAAAATCAGATGGGGAGGTATAATCACTAACGAGGAATATTGAAACTGAATACGGGAAGAACGAACAATACTGGCCAAGAGCAGGGATAAATTAATAGGCCAGTTTTTAAGATATAAGGGTCTTGTAGAATTAGCATTAGAGAAAAGTGTGTAGCGTAAGAACAGTTGAATTCCTTTGTCAGAAAACTGAACTATTTAAATTTGTATAAAATATACATTTATGTAAACGTATCAGCCTTGCGAACCTGCAGTTAAAGACTCCCTCCCATGGCTGATCTCAGCTGACTAGAGATATGGGATATGAACCTTTGATTGGTAATGCAAAGCTACCGTGGATCCCACATGGAATATTGAGTGTGTTGTATTGATTCTTGCTACAGAACTGAAAAAGAAACTCGCGCCCCTAGAAAAGTATATTTCGACTTTTGGAGACTTCATGAAGTTAATAATCAATAGGCGTTTGATCAAGACAAGTTTACTTTTACTTTTTATGTAATTCAAACATCTAAGAAAGTGAAACAGCACTTAAGAGCACGTTATTCGAGTGATTATTACACAATAAAACAAGATGAGATGATATTTGTCGAGAGCCTCCACACTACAGTGGACTTTGACCCAGAATTTTAGACCTTATCCATCTAGACACCAAAATGAAATATATGTTTTCTATTATATACAATCCTCATCTCTCTAATGGTGTCAACTAGAAAACGATATCTGGTGTCCTCATAAACGGTTTATACCTCTAAAAAAGCTCATTTTTGTCGTTTTTCACTTTGGCGCCAGGTTTGCTGCTCCAAATTTACCAAAATATATTGTCCACAAAGCTGCAAATTGTCTGACTTGTAAACATTTATGTAGACGCGCGGGAATTGATCCTTAAATCAGGACACTGGACAAGCATGGAATGACCCATGTATTGTATGTAGGTATTTCTGAATCTTTCGCTATATAATTAGAATTATTTATTTAAATAATGTATTCTTATAAAGCTGTTAATTTTCCCTATTAAGACATTTTGTTGACGTTTTAACAAATCAATCAATATTGATAAAACTTGCATATCTAGCAGAAATTTACAAAAGTTTTACCGGCAGAAGAAAAAGTATTACAATTTTTAATGCAAGAGATTAGATTTCATCTTTTGATAGGAGAAATACAATTTTGGATTTCTTCAGTTGATTGTAATTATTTTCCTGCCTTACCTGTATTTTTGAATTAAATGAATTTTAAAGTAGATGAAAAAGTTCAAAAATATTTTCGAACATCTACATACCTTGAAATCAACTCTTTAGCAATATTTCCCGATACTAATAAGGGCGATATCTGGGTTCAGAATCCATTTTCCTTGACAGCTAAACCAGTAGGTTTAGTGCAAGTGATTTAATTGATTTAATCGTGTGTACAGAAGTAAATGTGTTGATTTTAATCGCCAAGGAAGTGAAATGCAACAATGGGACGACAACAAGATGGACACCAGAGTGCTGCATCAAGAAGACGGAGATGCACTTTAACCAGCCTCACCCCCAGAAGAAAAAAATAACGGTTGTTTGACTGTCGTTACGAAGTCATGTGTGAAAGTGATTGTGTTTATTAATTTGTAAAGGGTTTGTGTGTTCATTGGGTGAAAGTCCAACTCTACACGGGAGTGCGGACCCTCTTGTGTGTCCATTAGAATTGCACAGTTCCCCTCGATATGATTAAGATAATCGGGCGAAGAAGCAATATCTCCGCTATTCAGGATAGTTTGCAAAATCTACGCAACAGGAACAATACCAGAAGATTTTAGTAAAAACATAATTGTACCCATACGTAAGAAAACTGGGGCTGATAGATGCGAACAGCAAAGAACAATTGGTTTAGTATCCCATCCATGCAAAATATTTACTAAAGTAATCACATCTGCTGGAATGTTATCAATTCTTGGCGCTTTACAGTTGTTTAGATCTGTCAGTGCCCTGTCAAACTCTGACCTTAGAATATTTCCCTCCCCCTAAGTCCATCTAGTCTTATTCTTCTATTAATGACTGCTCTAGATTATCACCATGATACAGCTCTTCTAGATATTCCTTCTATCTTTCCGCCTTTACTTTTTCATCGAGAATTGGCTTCTCATCAGCTCTTCTGATGCTCTCGCTAATATTTTCCTTCTCGCCGCATGTTTATTTGATTTTCCTATAAGCTGCGTCTATTTTCTCTTTCACCATGAAATCTTGTTGTATTGATAGATCAATGTAAATTTAAAGTCATTGTCTGGTAGCAACTGCATGTTAATTAGTTTTACCTGGAATCTTGAGGCAATCCTCAAAGATGATTGATATAACAAGTCCTTTCTTCGGTACCTTCCAATTTTTTGACACACATTTTAATGTACTGCTTTGTACTTTATTGATGGGTTTTCGACAACCATGGTCTATTGTTAGGTCTGCTATATGTGACAATATTTGTGCATTGCTATTCCTTGCTCTTACAATGGTATATAGCAGCATTTCCCAAACTTTTTCTGCAATGGAACAGTTCGAAAAACCGTACAGTTTATCGGAACAAATTTGTTTACTTCCGTACAAAGAAGCTCGAGAAAGAGACGAGATAAAAGAAAGACAAACCAAGGGTGACGAGGAAAGGTATTGAGGCAACTTCGTAGAGCGGAATCAAAGCTGAGTGATGAGAAGTGCTTAGTGTCTCTCGGCGTAGCTGCGAGTCGATATAAACTAGTATTTTTATAACACTAGCTGGGAAGCAGGCTATGTCAGGAAATTCATTTGCATTAGTCCACTACTGTCATCTCTTTCTCAACACATGATTAAACTATCAGCAAGAGCGTCACCACACTGACGAGTCAAGTTCTGGTAGGATGGTTTTTAGACCTGAAAGTGGGGAATTGAACACTTAACTACACAATAAATCTCATTTCAATCAAATGAATGGTGTAGGAGCCTATAACTGAAAACCATGAAGTCACACAATAGATAAAAGAAAAATACAATTTTGGATTTCATTAGTTGAATCTGATTATTTTCATTGTTTTCCTACCTTAAATGAATGTTCGAATGAATTAAATTTTAAAGTAGACGTTGAAGTTTTCAAAATGCTTTTGGAACACCTAAATAACTAGAATTCAATTCTTTTGCAAAATATTTCCGAAAAGTAGTCAGGCTGATTCCTGGGTTCAAAATCCATTTTCCACGAAATCTAAATTAAGTGCAACTGACTATGAATATCTAGTCTTTGACTAATTTGAAAGAAAAGTAGAAATATTTCTGGGCGAGTTTGTTAGAAGAGTACCCGAATATTTCAAAACAGGCTATTATTGTTTTACTTTAGTTTTATATAATCTAATTATGCGGAGATTTTCTTATTATGCTGCAATGAAGACAAAGTGTACAAACAGGCTCGACGCCACACCAGATATTACAATGGGACATACAAAATCAAAAAGATATGCAATTCAAAGACCCAAAATCAACAAAGTACTTAAGTGCTTTGTTTATTAATATTTTTTGGTGTATATTATATTACAGTGTTATATTTAAAAGTAATCATTAAGCAATAATTAATTTTTTTAAACTTTTACTAGTAGGAATTATCCTACCTAAAAAATAAGCAAGGGACCCGTTAAAATGTCTGATTTTGCGAAGTGTTTCAATGCAGAAAACTTTTGGGAAACCCTGTTCTAGCGTTATAAGACACACTTCCTGTAGATGTAATGTTCGTCAACAGTTCTAAGACAAGTCATGAAATGTAAACTTCAGCTATAAATAGATCTTACTCCACAGTACTTTGATCTGCATGAGGCTAAATTGCTATGTCTACATAATTGCTGAATATGTGACTAATAGATTTTAGTAACAACATAATTGTACCCATACCAAGGAAAACAGGGTCTGATAGATGTGAACAGCACAGGACAATTAATTTAGTATCCCATGCATGCAAAGTATTAACCAAAATCGTATGTAACAGAATGGAAAGTCCAATAGAATGCGGTTAGGAGAAGATCAGTTTTGTTTTAGAAAGGATGTAGGAACAAGAGAGGCAATATTGACTTTGCGAATTATTTTAGAAGACGAGATAAGAAAAACGGAATTACGTTATGGCATTTGTAGATTTAGAAAAAGCGTTTTATAATGTGAACTGGAATACACTCTTAAATATTTTAAAGAACACTAGAATAAAATATCGATAAAGGAGGCTTATACATAACCTCTACAGAAGACAGACAACAGTAATTAGAATAGAAGATCAGGAAAAGAAAGCCGTAAACATGAAAGGAGTCACCCATGTTGTTTAACTTATATATAGAACAGACGATGTAGACTGTTAAAACAGAATAAGGAAAATGAATCATACTGCAAGGAGAAGAAATAGAAACCTTACGCTTGACCGTCGTCCTGGGGATGTGTTCAATATGAGGATTAATTGAGGGAAAACCAAGGTAATGGAGGGAATAACAAAGGCTGTTAGATTGGAGGGATACTTTGACGGAAGTTAAGAAACTCTGCTGCTTGGGAAGCTTAATAACTAGTGATTGTAGAAGGATAGTAAACATAAACAATAGGATAGCACAGGCAAGGAAGGTTTTCGCGAAATGAGGAATTTACTAACAGGCAATATGTGTGAATATTTGGAAATCGTTACTAAAAATGTTGGTATGGAGCGTGGCGTTTTATGGGTGCGAAACGTGATATAAGTAAAAGAATAGAAGCCTTTGAAATGTGGTGCAATGCTGAAATTCAGATGGGTGGATAGAATCACAAACGAGGAAGTTCTAAACAGATAGGGGAAAAGCGAAAAATATGAAAGACATTGATCAAGAGAAGTGATAGATTAATAGGCCATGTTTTAAGGCCCAAGCATTAGAGGAAATATGTGGGGTTAGAACAGAAGAGGGAGGCCAAGAATAGAATATGCTAAGCAGAATAGGGAAGATGTGGATTGTGCTAGTTTGCAGTAATGAAAAGACTTGGGCAAGATAGGTTAGTATGGAGGATTGCATCAAACCACTTAGGACTGAATACCACATCAACATGTGACTAGTAACTTGTAGGCTTGTGTGTTGAAGAAAGAGGCAGGAAAATTGAAGTAATGGGGATATACTTACATAACATGGAAACACTCAGGCTAATGTAGCAAATAAATATTCAGAAACTCGGTAAAAGCAGTTACCGAAGCTGGGAATACCGAACATCCCCATGGTAAGGAGGTCGCTAGCTACCCGAGTCTCGGACACGTCAGCTGCTATCGCAGATTGATAGTGTTGTACTTATTAATATAAATGGCCGATAAGTCAGTTCTGCATTTCGTCAGAAATAATTGAGAGGAAACGTTCGCCATTGGTGTTGGTTGACAAGCGGCGTGTTCCCCTCGCCATGGTAGAAGATTCATTGTTAATCTTTCGCAGCTTGCGCTGTCATGTGGCAATAAATCAGTAACCTTGAGTCCTGGGGATGCGTAACGATCCGTGCCCTTGCTAATCACCGCTCCTCGTCATTCGTGATAAATTAGTCTCCACTTATTGAAAACATTCACGCCCAGTATCATGTCAGAAATGTTACATAAACTTTACAATGACAACAAACATATAAGTGTAAAACATGGTTGGTAATGTACCTCGGCTAGTAATATACGTCCTGACGCTTCATAGTATATTTAGTTTTTACTTAGTAATATTTTTATTCCTTACGATATTACTATCAATTAAATTTTTTCAAAAATAAAAGCATATGTAACTTTTGTGATATTAAGAATATTGCATAAAAATAAAATGTCCAATAATGCCAGAAAAACTTGCTATTTATACAATATTAAATTCTGTAGTTTATTTTTAACTCAGAAAATTGACCCCTAAGAAATATTATAATTTACTGTTATATTGCGATTCCAACATTCAAAACCATGTGGCGGTACTAATTAGAAAGAGAGATTGGCAATGGTGGCAGTGTGCTTGGTGGAAAACATTGTTTCAAAGCGTGGGACCGTTAGTTTAAAAGTAGTGATAGTACATGCACTATTCAAAACTGGAATCTTTGAAATCTAACAAATTAATTGTGTTCGCTCTTTTTTAATTTTATAATTGCCAAATTAATCGAAATATTTTGTAATGTAATCAGTTACACACGTGTTTATATAGTTACCGTAAATATTGTGATAAGATTTATATTGCACACGCAAATACTATAACTAGAATTTATAACCATAAAAAATGAACCTAGTCATTTTGCTATTTAAATTTACAACATGAATTAAATTATGATGAAATAATGTATTGTAAATGATATGAGGGTATTATTATTAATTATTTAATGAATTTAATCTTCATGATTAAATATATACATTTATTTAAACAAAAACACAATAATCTTAAATAGGGTCCTGCGAGAAGAATACAAGTTCCAAGATAAATAATTAAAGGGGACGATTTTCGAGTTCTCAGGGTTAAATTATTAGTCGGATAACCACGTGCAGCAGTTACCGTTCAGTGAACGGACCTGTTTTTGTTTGCCTGTGCGTCTTGGTGCGGATTAACGGGAAACTGGTCCAGTCTCTCGTTGCCCTGGTTGATCCTGAAGCTGCTGGTAAATTGAGGAAAACTCAAGACGTTTCCTCCTTCTTCCTTTTCTAACCCCGGATAATAACACTAATTCTTCCCTGCTACCTCCATGCTGCTGCTTCATCGACTTGGCCGACGGTTTACCATCACTTTATTTATCTACTGTAGCTCCTCAACTTGTCCGACGGTTTACCATTACTATACTGTTCCGTTACTTACTCCAATGATCAATCCACGCTTAATACTCTCCTCTGCCTGTAAATACTTACATTATACTGACTATTTTTCCGTTCTTCACCTTCGCAGGTCACTTCCGTATATTCCTCCTCCAAGGGTTAAAACTATCTCACGTAACCATTGTCTACAAATCATCGTGAGTTCTCCGTCAAGCGCGGGAGATTTTTTGTGATGACACAGGTAAGTGTCCCTGGGAATTCCCGAAAGGTCTCTCAGCCAAAAACAAGCCTACCGTTATAAGCACTCAGACGGCCGATTTCTCGGCCCGGGAAAAAACCCTTTTTCCTGGCCAGCGACATGCTCTTGCAGAAATTTCTTTTATCTAAAATTACATAAACTGGAAACAGGGTTCTACTGCGCTACAGTACAAACGAACTACTTTATTAAGGAGGGAAACTTAAAAATCAATAATTATGTTCAAAATAGAGGGAAGTCTAGAAAGGAAAAGTCATACCATTTCCAAACATTACGTTTAAAATTTTAAATTAAATAAAGTTTAACTTAAAAATATCTGTCTAGTCAGCACTTATAAATCTTGATTGTATTGAGATTGAAATGTCGATAGGTTTTTAATGACGAATTAGTTAATAGACAATGTAGGGATATAAATTGATTTTAAGAAATCGACAACACATGAGATAGAGTTCTCACCTTAGGGATAGTGTCCTAAGTAAGCCAGGTATAATTGAGGGTCATGAGTAGACGTGGAAGTAAAAAAAAATTTAAAAATTATTACATGTGAGTCATTTTGATACATTTTATCACGTATTGATATGTTTACATTATACACCAACTCAAGCGGTAGTCGGTATTTATTAAATATAAGATCACTGAACTGAAATGTATTAATTTAATGGGATGAGCGAATTTAATTTTCTTATTAATTATAATATAATAATCCCCACGTTGGTGGAAGACAATTGAAATGTATTAATGAGGAGGCAATAATTAAATTTGTTATAAAATGAGGGATTTATTAACGAAAGGTTTTATTATTGAAAAGATTCTGAATTTAATACAAATAAAATATTTCAGGAAGAGGGTTTCACAATAATTGCAAATTCTTAAAGGTAATATTACTACAACAATAAATTTGCATTGAGACATAAAATCAGGGTACTCTGTGGAGTGGACCGAGAAGCAATTTAGATTCCAATGACAATAGGCCTGGAAAATATGAACTCTATTTAATACAATTGAACAATACCCGCGAAGTTTTTGGATCGGCATTCTGCCCTGCTCTGCATCATGATGATGACTGGATGCATCAGCTGTTGAACTCAGTTAAATCATCATCGGGGCTGAATTTCCTAGCCTGTTGGCAAAATTTGGCTAGCAGTTAAGTTTTTCAGTCAGCACTTGCAAACCTCTAAACGGTGACTAACAATTTTTTACCATCGACTCCTTTCGGCCTCTCACTGTCTTCTCGCAGCTGTAAACAACTTAATTTCAATCCACTCTTTCCGGCCTATCTCCTTCTTCTGCCTCCGTCTCCAAGATCTCTCCACACGCAACCTCGGCGGGAACCTTAAAGACATTTTCTTGATTTAAGACCACCTATGGGCTGAAATTCTCAATAACCTCTATTGGCCAGCATTTTAAAAATTACAGTCAATAGAAAAATTTCAACTATAGAGCGTAGACGTCCAATGTGTTTCACATCCCTCCTTGAACTTCTGAGATTCCAAATTATTCTCGCAGCTTCTGACTTCCAGAAGCACAGATCCTTCCAAATTATTCAAGGCGATTTCTTTTCGCGAATTAATTTTCTCTTCTATTCAGCCAAAAGAGTCATCCTTTTGTTCTAAAGAATGCGAGGGCCACACGCTGTAAGGAAATGCGTTTCAGGACTTAAAAGTTTATTTTACATATTTTAACATATATCAGTGCAGAAGCACGAAGGTCACCTGCTACTTTGTAGGAGGTGTGGGGATTAAATTAAAATTGAACTTAATAAATATTGGGAAATATATGTACACACAAAAATTTAACAGAGAAAGCTTTAATTAAGGAAATATTTACAAAGGAATTATAGGTTCGGCGAAGCAATGAGATCTTATTTACCTCAGGTTCAATAATGTGGGAGATACCGTCCTAAACGTCATGGATTGGAAAATTGGAAGCGTAACTTATTACAGCTTCTCTACATAGCGTCGTCTTCTACAGCACAAGTCGCCCTCCTTAGTATGCGTCCAGGACCTAGCATCTGTTCCTGTACGTTTGCTCCAGGTTCTCTGATCCAAATTATTATCTACGCAGACTCACTGCTGTGTCAGAAACCTCGAAATCGATCTTTTACAAATCGATTTATCTTTAACCACAAAACCTCATTGGCAGTGGCAGCCACATGGTATTTCAAACGTTATTTGTTTCCATGGAGCTTCCCCCCCCCTAGTGGCTATTTGCGAAAATAACGCAGGTCAGATTTGTACGTGATGTGACGGCATTTTAGAGGCTTACAGCCCCTCTCTGCACCAACTTTTCGGCGCCATTCAACTTTCCAACTCTTTGCTGATATTACATTACAAATAATAAAATAAATATCAGTCTATAACTTATACAGTAATATAATACAGATTATTATAGTAACAGAAACCTTTATAGTTGAATAATAAAGTAAGTAAATAAAAATATTTGCGGGAAGTGATACAAGAACCCCAGGCAGCGAGTTCCCAGACGCGCATGCTGTGCAGAAACAGTCTTGCTTGAGACCTATGCTGTTGTGGACCCCATTGATTGTGCTGTTGGTTCTTCTATGGGTTGTTTCTTCCGCTCATCGTTGTCGGGTTGGCCTCCCATAGAGCGTCGGATTCCTGGAAAGGCTTCCGCAGTATGTGGACGGTGTCTCGGTTTTCTCTTCTTGCCTGAGGATGATAATTCGTGACTTCAAAGGTGAAGTGTGATAAACGTCGTAAGACATGGTAAGGGCCAAAGAACCGTTTCAGGCCCACTACGAACAGAGATACAGATACAAACCACGTTCCTCCTTGGTTCAAAACTGGTCGATGTATTGCCTCGTATCGTTTTCGGTCCTTTCCATGAGCCTGGAAAGTGCGTACTCGGGTTAGCTGTCGAACCTCTTCGGCCATCCTCACCGGTTGACTGATGTTGATGTTAGTGTCATTCACAAAGTCGAGATTAAAAGGAAGTAACGTGTGTCCATTGTTGTCTGTGTTTCGCGACCGTGGACCAAGAAGAATAGTACGAAACCTGTAGTTTCAAGATTGGCAGTATTCTCGGCAAATGTCACTAATGAAAGTACGGCGTCCCAGTTCTTCTGATTGACGTCAGTGTACATGAACAATATTCCGGCCAATATTTTATTTAACCTCTCAGTAAACCCGTCATTTCGTGCGTTATTTCACGTATTCTATTTATCTCTTATATCAATTTAGACTGAAATAATGTACTTCGGTTCATGATTATAATTATTGCAGCTCTTCCACAATGAAGGAGAAGACCTAAGAAGTTTCGGCCGTTGCCCCCTAAAGAAACACGGTTAGTCGTGCTAGGTCCTGGGGACCCAAAATTATTGATCACATTTGTGAATTGATTATTTTTATTTATTTTATAGGCATTTAAAATATACACTAAAAGACATATATGCACAATTCATACATCCAACCACAGCCTGGTTTAGTTAAGAATTGCCATTTTACTGAAAATATTTATTAAAAACATTTTTATAACTATCTAATATTTTTATAATATAATAATTTTTATAATTATGTAAACCAAGCATCAGTTAGAAGATAGATTTATAAATAGTTCATGTGTGCTTAAAAGTACAGGAAGTTATTGTTTATATTATTAATTTTATTGAGATTTTAAAGTATTATAATTTGTAAAAATTTTGATAAAATGCTCATAATCCTAATAATTACATTTTTTGTAAAATCATACATTAATCAGGGCCTGTTTCACTGTTTTCCGAATTTTGGCAATGCATTCTTTCACACTTTTCACAACAATATACGTTTTACACTTTTGTTTAGTTTTCCTCTAATTTAGCCCGCAGTTCTTTATTTTACTTTTTGGCATTTGGCAACTTGCTTCATCTTCTTATGTTGGTGGGGTCGGTCTATACTGTTCCAAAAGAATTTTTAAGTTACTTGATAAATAACTTTTTAGTGACCTTCTTTGAAGCTCAGGAATTACTGTTTCCATAGTTAACCGTTTCTTATTGTACAACAGTCCGAGCTATTACCAATATGTATAATTCCGGCATTTATTCCAACCACGGTCAATAAATGAAAAAATTATAAAGATTTTGTGGATTTTCAAGTTGAATATATTTTTACTTATTTTCCACAATCGTACACAAACAGACAAACGAAAAGTTGTTATAAAAGGCCACAAATATAAAATCCACTTGTGAAAATATAAAATTAAGTATCAAAAGAGATTTATTTGGCATTAAAACTGAATAATCGACAAGGATTTTTACGAAAAGCAAGTATACTACTGCTGCTAGGACGAAGAAAATATTGACGTGCGTGGACGCAGTAGGTCCCCTGAACCTAAGATACGTTACTTCCTCATTCAAACGCCATTTTTCCAAGAAACTATGGTTGCTTTTGGAATTTGGCCTTGGCAGAGTATTTTAAAAGCATTCCTTTGAGATGTCATCGAAGTTCGTCCCTGTATATGACCTGGCTACAGAGATAATAAAAAATTAAATAGCGTAGTTCCCATGAACCAACCGCGACTAACCGAGGATTAAGTAATTGTTGCACAAAATAATCCACGTTTCCCTGAAATGATTTAGGGAATCACCCGACAAAGTTAATTCCGAAACGTTTAAAGTGTGCGTTGGCTGGAGGAATCGTCTAATACTCTCTACAGTGGCTTACATAGTGTCAAGTTGACGCTGCCAGGGAAACTGCCGATGGATTCTGTCGTAGGTCCTGACAACTCCCAGCGATAGGCGCGTCGTGGAACGATCGCACAATCTTCTTTTATAACCAGAAACAGCCTTCACCCCGATGGATCGAAAATTTTCTTCTGTCTCCTTCCATATTCTCTGAAGATTTCAAAGCTCGCATGATTTGATTCAGGTTTGTGTTCTCTCTTTGTTCTTCATAAATGCACGTCAAAGAGTTAGGCCAAACGAGGTTACCAGCTTTCGAAGCGACCTCGTGGACGGGGTTTTGATAGAGGCAGTCTGTGTCCTTATGCTTTTTAACCACTCTTGTATTTTATCGCGGCGTCGTACTCTTCAAGCCCCTTTTCCCACCTGGCGAGTCGTACAGAAGGATCCTTGAGTCCTATCAGCTAACAAATACAATGAGCAACTGACCAAAGAGATACGGCGTACGCTATAACTTTCTCCAAGTAAATGAAAATCGTGGTTTTAGTGGAGAGAAATATTTGTTACGAGTGTATTGTTATGAATCCTCGTGTCGCGGAGGTTATTTGCCTGTATTACTTGATGCATTCTTTGATACGTCTGCAATTCAGGACATTCACCTCAGTACCAGGTAGCAGTGTATAAACTACAAAAGATTGCGTGTGTCAGCTATGTCAACTCTCCTCGAGTATTGACCCGTCCTGGCAAACCTTTCAAATAGGTTCCCACTCCAACTTTCTTTGTAGTTGTTCATACTTGGCCTAGCCACAGGCTCTGTTTCGCTTCCCTGTTAGAGTTCACCCTAACAGTTTACCATTCCTTTTTCCCTTCTCCTTACAGTGTATGATATTGACAGTAATTATACACCTACCTAAATTACACACACCTGTGTTTTGACTGGTAACTATTGCGACCTCTCGAGTTTGCCCTAGGCGAATCCATCCACACTACCAACCTATTCTCAACGTTTCTTTCATCTAAACAACCCTTGGAGATAAACCTAATCTCACCATCATATACCGTTCCTTGTCAACTTCGAAAGCGAAGTCACGGCCAGACTCTGTTCATCGAAACATTGATAAAAGATCTCTACCTTTCTTGTTCACGGTTCCCTGGGGACGTATGGCCTTAGGTTAACACGTGACAGTATATTGAAAATCAGTATCATGATCACCCAACGCCACCGCTCAACTTCATTATGGCCTGAAGAACTCATTTTCGAATCACGTAATTACGGCAAAAAACTGTACAAAGAGAACAAGAATATTGAAGACAACAAAGAATAAAATCAGGAAGAAATGATATATCCATGCGATCTCCAACACAAGTAGGAAACAATAACGTAATAATCAACAGATGGTGTGAAATGAGATAGACGAGAAAGTTACCCAACAGATAGAGTATTGCAATGTGTTATAGGTTACCACGTGGAGACGATAATAAAGATAAAATTTTGAGTATTGAAATAATACGGCACCTGCATAATCACCAGTGCACATTCAACGTAATTGAGGTATACAAAAATAAATTAAGCTAAACAAACAGAGATGTGCTTTATAGTGTAATGTAGGAAACGAAAATTTAAAACAAATAATTGATAATGGTATTATAGAAAAATCCAGTAACAACTATAACTGCATTAAGGAAGAAAGAATGAAGTATGACATTGCCCAGATGCTCGGAAACTAAAAAAGATCTTAGACTTTATTACTGGGGAAATTACGAGCAAACCTTCTGCAACAAGACAAGGGTGACAGGTACTGATGTAAATGGCTGCTATCTGAACGTAACGTGCAGTTAGCCGAACAATAGAAAACAATATGCAATATTTACGATTAATGGAATACAGTATCAATATAGAGTACTGCCCCGTGTTTCGTGTTAGGTCGGGTTTTATTGTAGAAAATAGAGGATCCCAAGCTTTGGTGAGCTGAAACCAGCTGTCGCTGTTCAGTAAATTGTCTGAAGTTCTAATCTCAATTACCTCGGTGATTGCACTATTCCACCGTTGGTTCGGTCGAAAACAATTTAGTGTCCGGCCAATAGTGCGTGTTCGGTTACGGCGAATTTTGTGATATGTTCGGAACATTGTTGTTCTATAGTACAGATATTCAAACTATTGTGAGTCGTTTATGGACAATCAACGCAGGTATCATGGGCATCGTACCTGTAGCCCCTCTAAGATTTCATGAACAGGAATTATAATGCGTCTGCTAAAGATATTCCTATAGAAGCACAGTTTAGACTAATAACAATTTTTCAATATGAAAATTAATAAAATACCCAAATTTATTGGCCATGAATATAAATTGGTAGATGAGGGATGATAAACCTGTGAACAGGATGAATGAATAATTTCGCAGGAGTTCGAAAGTTTTTTGGGAAAGACTAGAGAATATTCAACTGGAGATCAAATTATCCTGAAGAATGTAAGAATAACAGATGCAGATAAAATATTATTAAAACTTAATCCATTATATACAGGAAGAATGGGACTGAACACTTATTTGGTACAAATGGATGAAAAATATAAAACCGGACGATTAAATAACGTTATAAATTATACATCCATACAGTCAAAGAAGCGAAGTTAGAAATCAGTTGGTAGGGGAGAGAAGTGGAAATACTTTGGACAACATAATATATGTTTGCACAAAATAAGTTAACATTCTACGTGGCATTCTTTATTTTAATTGTAAAATAAACAATTTCATGGCGGTGAAGAGGGAAACCGTGACACTGCAGTAACAGTCACGGATGGAAGTTATTAAAAAGAATATTGGCGTAGGATCTGTGGTCTGGCTCGCTGTGACTGACTTTCTACAGTTTAGTGTTGTTGTTCTTTTCGAACGTATGTGAAAACTTATTAAAAGTTATAGAAAGGTGTTAGATAAGCGTTTTATTTAGAAATTGGTGTGAATTGAGTTTTGCTAAGAAAGAAATCCGTAAAGATCAAAGGTTTACAAAGGATCTGGGAGTATGTCCAGACTATCAATGCCTGTTCAGAAAGAAATTCTGAAAAAGTCCACTGATCTCTGATGATCTGAAGACAGCTCTGTCCACAAATCCTCCCGTGACCTCTGGACAATGAATGGCTTACAATGGGTGTGCGTTAAGCAGCTAACCGGGGTAGATGAAAGACTAGTCTCTGGGCGCCTTCAAATAATCGGCTAAGGGAGACAACCCCAAATAAATCCTGGTCCTCCTAGGGAGAGGGTTCAGCAGATGACCGGAAATAAACTCTCAGAAAAAAAATTACTTCTAGTACCCAAATAATCCTTGGAAACTGGAAGGTCTCAGAGGAAAATGACAAGACTATAAAAATTCGCAAACGAAAATGGATTAGTGGAAAAATCAAAGTATCAACTTAGAATGTCAGAGGAATTTCCCTAAAAGAAATAGAACTAACTAATTTGAATATCGACTTTCCAGCAAACAAAGAGACGAAAATGAAAAGAAATAAATATGTAGGAGATTATTATTTTTTTTTGTTTTGGTGGAGTAGAACAAAATGCAATAGTAAGGAAGGGCGTAGTTTTACTAGTACACAAGAAATGGGGAAAAGAGATATTAGATTAGAAATGCATATGCCCCGAAAAAGAAGCTAAGGACTTTTAGAAGGAATTACAGATAATTTATAGATCATATTCAAAATAGACCTTTATCAAAATGAAAAAAAGAGAGAATACAAATAAATAATATTGAGACAAAACATGATAAAGAACCACTCTAATAGAAGAAATCGGACTAGGTGTATACACTTTGAAGACATAACCTCTGTTATAATTTTACTCAATGCTGTACTATAAAAGAATGGAGGACTTATGCTGTATCTATCATTACTACATCTGCTAAATGAATGCTGGGAGAATAAGACAGAACTGAAAGATTAGGAGATCGCTAGAATGATATCAGTTTAGCCTGCAATGGAAAAATACAATAAGTGCGGAACTTGGCGATGCAAAATCAAAGGAAGGTGGCGTGTGAGAAGTCGAATAAGTTAACAACAGCGACGTCTTGGGTTTTCTGAATTCTCTGAGATTCCGAAAATAGGTGACGGTGTCTCGGCATATGAGAACTTTGATAAAAAGTACCCAGAGAGAGTGTGAGGCATTCCCGACATGATCAGGTGAGCCCCGCAGTCACTCTAGGCTGAAACGCCTACGAGAAAACTCCCGCAGCGCCCTTGCATGTATGTGTTGAATTGCCGCCCGAGTTGTTCATTTTTATTGTCTCCGACCTGTTATAAACCATCTGCGAGTTATAAGGTTTGCCCTGAAGCGATCATAAATAGATGATACCGTACTTTCTATATATCAAATGAATTTAATTTGATCAAAATTCTGTACCTGTTGTTTCGTGTTTAGGGCAAAATAAAAATAACTATTTCGGCGCGGACGAACTTGCGGGTGTTAGTGAGATATAAATTTTTAACTAACATTTTATGAGATAACATATGTCTTTCTCTCATTTCCGTTGCATCACATTCACTACAACTAAACTGCGTCACTAAAGCACACAGCTTGTAAGATTGTATAAGAATGTGTGTCATAAGCTTGTAGATTAGACATGTAATAAAAATTATCGAGTTATTTGACAATTTTAACCATATTTATGGGTTAAATAACTATCAATTACCACAAGAGATTTGTCCACAGATAAAATATAACGTAGGAATTTATAAACAAAGTTGAACAATTTTCCGGTACACAATTCAGTGTTTATGTTCTATTACCGCATTTATTGTTAGTCCACAATTGGGCTCACGCCCGGTGGCAGATACATAATGAAATTACTTATACATAGTACTCCGAATCTAAAACTAATCATTGTCCCTGAAAGAAGGAAAAGAGAAATACTACAAGAATTATATTAACTTAACACTTCACTTTGGTTTTAAGTATACATTTACATTATTCAAACTAACCACTTCAATACATACGTTTTGTGAGATTTATGCTAAATTTATTTACCTGATGTGAATTTCCCCCAAACACTCCCACAGTTAAATTATTTCAGTCGTTGATGGTCCTATTTAGGAATGAGAATTTGCAAACATCTGTTTTTCGCTTTTTACATTTTACTTGGAATTGATGATCCCATCTACCTATAATACTAGGCTTTTGCGTTTTTAAGCTAATTACAATCCACGGTTTTTGTCCCGTACAAAATTTGAATAGTAAATGTATCCTTGCTTTCTCCCTCCTTTGTGACAATATCTCCTAACCTAGTTGTTCTACTTTTTCGATTCTATGAACCTGTGGCCCTACTCGCATAAAATTAGCAGCCCTTTTCTCAACTTTCTCTAATGATTCTATTTGATTTTTTCTATGGGGATACCAACAAGCCAAAATAGTTCTAACTAAGGACAAATATGCCGCCTCCTTTAATTTCGAACTTACCTTTTTAAAGTTCCTCATTACTAAATGTAAGAATTCCACGCTTTTCGGGACGTGAAATTCACATGTTCCTCCCACACAAGTCTATTCTTGAAATATATTCCATGATATTTATAGCTCGTTACCCTTGGGATTAGTTCCCCACCTATTTCACATTCTTACCAACGCGCGTTTTGTAAACGAGATTGAGATTTACGACAAGTAAAATGGAAGTAGAATTAGGATCTATCAGGTTGACGCAGTTTGCGGTTGGGTTCTTGATTTCGACATTAATGGGATTAATATTGTAATGGAAGGAAGGTTAATTTAAGTTTTAAGTAAAATTATATTGATTTCATTAATTATATCTCGATTATAAAATTATTAATTAATTGTTGGATGATTAAAGGGGAAGAAAATGATTTAAAATATAATGCAAGTTTATTGAAGAAATGGACATTGAATTTTTATAAGCTCCGGCTAGCACTAAATTGAGATATAATTCATCAGGACTATTGTAGACAATAGTCAAAATGGGAGAAACATCGAAAGAAAAGCACGCATCCTATAGCCAGGGGAAGTAACGGAAACTTAAATACTTTATCCATCTTGGATTTCGGTCAGACGATGTCATGATGTCACATAAAATTCACCACGTGTCATGATGTAATGGTCCACAGTGACGAAGAAAAAATTGACTTGTCCTCTCCGTTTCGCGGTTCCAATGTGGCTAACGTTTCTCAGTTCTCAGTTCCAGGACTGGCCTCTGTGTTGTTATTGACGCGACCTTCTTTTTATTTCCAAAATCTTTGTGTCATAAATATGTCAAGCGTTTTTTGTTCTTTGGTCGACAGAATATCCTCATCTAAACAAAATGGGCTGCTCCACACTTGCCTGTCCCTCAACTTAGCAGACTCTTTCCAGGTCCGTGGTGCCAGACAAGTTTGAGTCTTCCACTTTAGGAGCAGTACCTACATTTACGATTTCTCTCCTAGCTAAAATTAAAATCATTTGGCATGAATTTATTAAAATCGGAATATTCTCAATTTTCTTTTAGTCTAAATATTATACTAAAACAAGCCTGCAGTCAGATGGGCGCTGCGGGAATTTTCTCGCAGGCGCTTCAGCCCAGAGTGACTGCGGGGCTCACCTGATCATGTCGGGAATGCCTCGAACTCTCTCTGGGTACTTTTTATCAAAGGCGATGCGAAAGTCGTTGCACGGGAGGAGGAGCCAACCTACACCCCAAGGAAGACAGACGTCTGGAGGACTTAGGCATGGAGCTGCAAGAACCGTAATCACAGACCGGGGGACGGTATTTCAGTCTAGACTAATACATGAGGTCAATAGACTGTGTGAAATAACGCACCGAATGACGACTGCTTACCATCCTCAAACAAACGGGCTTACCGAGAGGTTAAACAAAACATTGGCCGACATGTTGTCCATGTACACCGACGTCGATCAGAAGAACTGGGACGCCGTACTTCCATTCGTGACGTTCGCCTACAACACCGCTAAGCAAGAAACAACGGGATTCACACCATTTTTCCTGGTTCACGGTCGCGAGGCAGAAACGACAATGGACACGATATTACCTTTCAATCCCGACGATCTGAATGACCCTAACATTGGCCACTTAGTAACGAGGGCCGAAGAATCCCGACAACTAGCCCGAATACGTACGCTCCTAGCAAAAGAGAAGAACCGACTACGATACGACGCAAGACATCGTCCAGTTCTGTACCAGCCAGGGGATCTAGTCTGGATCTCTACTCCCATTCGCAAAGTGGGCCTCTCAGAAAAGCTCCTCAAACGGTACTTTGGTCCGTACCGTGTGTAAAACGTTTATCCGACGTCACATATGAGGTCGAGGATTATGATCCTAATTCGAGACGCAGAAAGAGCCGCGACACCGTCCACGTACTGAGGATGAAGCCATAAACCCGACGCTCAAAGGGAGGTTGAAGACCAAACACGAATCGACGTCGACGCTGAATTTTACGGGGACGAAGACGTAGGAATGACGACTGCCAGCCCAAGAACAGGAAGAACTGGACCTACTTACGTCGGGCCAACAACGAAATCCAGAGGACTCAAGGCAGCTCAGAACTAATAGCGAGACGCTGTTTTTTCAAAGGAGGGAGCAATGCCACATCTCAAGACCTGCAGTGATGGCAGAGCGCTAGCGAGCCGTAGTGCAGACACGTAGACTTGGGTTCGAGTCCCAGCCGACGCAACCATTTTTATTTTTTTAATTTATTTACATTGTTTGCCTTTAGTTTTAAGTTTTTTCTGTTTCTAGAATGTTCTTCTTCTAGAATATTCTATATATGTATAAATAGGACTGGATTCTAAATCGGAGTCAGTCTTAAGCAGTACGAAGTTTGTACAGCACTTCGCCGTTGATTAAACGCTTATAACCTCTACGTGTGTGTATTGAATCTCACGATCCCTAATAAACATGACAATTTATATATATTGGGAGGGCAGGTGAAAATCTTCTAAAGACACTATCTCAGGGTCCGCACTGGATAGTAGTGTGGGATTCTACCCACTAAAAACACCTCCCTTTCCAACGATGACTGTATGTATCTTCCTGTGGGACCGTCGTTAGACATTACTTCACAGGAAGCAGACGTAGCGTCAAGGTCTCTCTGTCTCATTTAAACATTATTATTTCTCTCTTTTTCGCAATTTCTTAATCTTTGAATTACTTGTAATGTTTCAAAATTATAACTGTCTATAATGTGGGGAATTGCCTAAATTGTCGGTTTTCCGAGGCTTAACTCGTGAGCGGGAAGCGCACGCCGATAAAAGGAGCTCCCATCTGCCAAGGCACCTGTCGGATTACCAGAGCACACAAGACCAAAGTCAGCGGCATTAGGCGAAAAATATATTTTTCGCGCCAGGGAAATACCAGGGATAGGGAATAGTCTTATGAGAGCTACCCTACGATTGGTAAACTACGGCTCTGGAAAGGGGAATCCGAGGTGTCGAAATGGCGGGCAGGAGGAGCTTTTGGCATTCTGGGTCCAGGAGAGGAGAGCTAGAGCGAATTGCATCGGTCAGGAGAGGAGAGCCTAAGAGCGGAATTTGGCATTCTGGGTCCAGGAGAGAAGGAGAGTTTTCGTTCGGACTTGGCAGCAGCAGTGGCCTATGCTGGGCCAGCTTACACCCAGAATCACGGGCATACTGTAGGGACACACCAGAGGCTGCCTCCAGCCAGCAGCGAGAGAGAGAGAGAGACGGAACTTCCGCCAAGGTTAAGCCAAGGTATTGTGAATTCTTGGGACGAGCGGGTTTATTTGCCATTTTGCCAATATGCTAGCTATTTATTCTCCCAAGCCACGACACCCTGAGAAAAGGAGCTAAGTGGAAAATGTATATACCTGTTTATAACGGCAGAAAAATAAATTATTAGGATCTTAACCTTGTTGTTATTATTATTAGTAAAACTAGAACTTTTCCAGATGATAAGAGAGAGCAGTACAGTTGGCGCGCCAATTCGTGGGGCTTGAACTTGAATAAATGTTCGCAAAATATTTTATATATATAGACTAGTCGCTTGTTTTCAGATATGTTGGTATTGGTCCTGCGAATATATTGAAATTATTTTATTAAAGCAATATTTTGCTAGGAGAATCCAGGTTATATTTATTATTCAGGCTGTGTTGAGATTATTTTATTTTTTATTAATGCAAGGAAGTTTTTCTTTTGATGTGTGGGGCTAATTTTAATAATTTGCACGCGTGTGTAGATTACGTGTTGTGTTGAGGATTATTCAAATTTGTTTTGTCTATTGGGTTTTAATGTTGTGTTGCAAATTTTGTCCTTCTGGGTTAGTAAATTTTTATATCCGTCCACTTAAGGGTTAAGAGTTCGAGATTTTACGTTAATATTATTACTGTAAGACGCGTCGGAAAGTTGTGTTGCATATTATATGATATTACGTTCCGGGAAAGTAGTGAAAATGAGTTACGAAGTTAGAAGCGAAGGATCAGAAGTTGAGGGAGATTTTGGTCAGACACTTTCATTTAGTTCTCCGGAATTAAATGTAACGTCTGAGGCGGAAATTATACGAGAAGATAAATCCGAAGGGGAAGTCCAAGTGAGTGGTAGAAAGGACGATGTACTAGGAAGGCTATTACAATTGATGCAGGAAAATAGAGACATTAATATTAGTTTACGGGAAGAAGTACGCGATTTAAGAAAAAGCATGGGGGAATTTAAAATTGACATGCAGAAGCAAGTTGACAACATGGAGGGTAAAATTGAAACGGTAAAAAGTAACGTACATCTCGAATTACAAGCGCAAAGGTTGGACCTTGTGAAAGAAGTCAATGAGAAAAGTGAAAGTCTGGAGGAGCGGCTAGTAAGCAAAGTTACTATTGTACAAACAGAAGTAACAAGTACGGTGACGGAAACACTTAAAGGTATAGAAGCTCGTGTAGACAATAAATTTGAAAGTGCAGTTAAAAATTTAAGAGAGGAATTTGAAAGTAAGGAACGTTCTTTGGAGAATGATGTATCTGAAATTAGGAGGCGAGTTGTTGAAGCTAGTACCGAAATGCTACAGGAAAGGAACGACGGCTACAAGGAACTTTCTGAAGAAGTAAGCAGACTTAGAGTTAGAACCGATGCTAATCCAATTAATTCTATTTCAGGGGAAACTAATTTTTCGAATGTGGGAATTGATATTGTTTTGCCAAGGTTTCGTGAAGGTGGGGGTGTGCATCCCAGAAAGTACATCCAGCAATTGGAACAGTATTTCCTCGCGAAACGAATACCTGAGAGTTTCAAATTTACTGTTTTACTGCAAGGGCTAGAGATTCCAGTAATACAATTGATTGAAACCATGATCCAAGGTCCCAAAAATTATGAAGAGGCTAAAAGAATTTTCTTGCGTAAGTACTGGAGTAGAGAAAAACAAGGGGAAGTGCTTCGGAAATTCTATGAGCATAAGTTTATACGTGGCGGAGGTAAAACTATGTCGGAACATTTTGTGCATTTTGCCACGCTAAACAAATACTTGGATGTACCGATGCCAGAAATGGAGCTAGTGAATGCATTAAGCAATCACTATCCAATTCATATTCGCCTTCATTTAAAAGCAGGAAAAATGTCAACCGTTCAAGACGCGATTGACTTCCTTAACAGTTGCGACAATATTGAGCAAGCTCACGAAGTGCGCGGGGCACAGTATAACTCTGGTTATAGATTTAATAGTCGACCATCTGTGAACCAGGAAAACAGAAACAATTATGTTAGGAATGGTAATGTGGGACCTAGATTTACACCCGGGAATCGTAGGAATAATAATGAAGGAAATGTAGCGAGAGATGGAACAGTCACACATAATTGAAATGAAGTCACACCACCCAAGCCGTTAACCAGATTCGGCAGCCGTGGGTCAAATAGTTAAATATCTATCTGACAGTACTCTAGGAAGATCATTACTCTTTATTGATTTCATGATTAGCGATCATGGAGATTCCAGCTATAAGGCATTTTCTTCCATTTCTGGTGCTTTTTCCCTTGTATCTGTCTTCAATTATTTCTATCAGGAAGTATTTTCTTCAATTTTCAACACATTATTACTTACATCCGTCCTCTACTCTTTCTTTTGATTTAGGTATGTCATAGGTTATGTCATGTTATAGGTACTTATGATAGTTGAGGTTTAGTTCACGTTGTTTTGGCTTGGTCGGTAGAAGTTTTTGGTTATATTTTGAGCCACCTATATATCCATTTTGTCTTCATATCTGAATTTTCCTTGATTTTTCTTTCACGTTGTTTCTGCACAAGCGGTATTTTAGATTTCGAGGTTTGTATGTTGCTAGTGAGAACTAGGGAATAAAACGTTAATAGAGGGGGCTGTAGAGTTGATTTGGAAAGTGAATTTTCTGGTTGTGGAGGTTAATTCTGTTTGTTTTAAAGATGTTAGAATTGAATCAGTGTCAGCTTGTTGAAGGAAATGTGGCTTGAATTAAAGTTGTGAAATGTCAGCAATGACTTGGATTTATTGATAATTATAGTACAGGGATCTGTGAGCTAAGGTAATTGTAGCAGTTGGGGCCTAATGCTGTTATTATTGTGATATTAATAATATTTAAAAATCGTCGTAATATGAATGAAAGTAAAAGTCGTCGTTATGTGAAGTATTTAAGCTGAAGTCGTCGAATAAGGTTGAAGTAAAAATGGAGTCGCTGTAAGGGGTTTATTTGTGAAATAGAGAGTCACTGATGTTTTTAATTGGGATGAGACCAATGTATTAGAAGTTTCAAAAATAGTTAAATAGATGACTGGTACGAGATTTGTAAGATTCATATGTCAAAGCTGATTAAGATAGGAATGTGAGTAGTATTTTGAATGGAATTCTATAAGAAAAGTAGTGATTCAATGATGACTTTGATAAAGAAATGAAATTCAGTGAAATGTTCGTTAGAAAGAAATTAGTTTTGGGGTTGAAATTTGAAACTGTTATTATTCTAAGAAAGTCTGGTGATATGAAAGAGACTATTGTGCAGAAATAATGTGTACTTATCTTTATCTTCTTATGTTTTATTCGGTTCTATCAGAGTTTGTTTAGATCGCTACGGACCGCTGATCAAGGGACGTTTCGGGTGGCAATAGTAGTATTGGATGTGTGCACAAAGTATGTAAAATTGTATGGCTTGAGGAAGGCTAAGACCCAGCCTTGTCTGGACAAACTAATTTAATATTATTTCATAGAACAAGGGAAACCGGAAATAATCGTGTCGGATCACGGTACCCAATTTGACAACGACAGATGGAGGAAAAACGTTAATATTTGAAGGGGTCAGGGCCACCTACACGAGTATTAGACACCCACAGAGGAACACAGTCGAAAGGTACATGCGGATACTTGGGAACATGTTCAGAATGTTGTGTTCCAATAGGCATAATAGCTGGGTGGATCACTTGAAAAAAAGTGGAAAACTTTATAAATGACGGATTTAGCTGCGCTACAGGACAGATTCCATCGGAATTGCAAAACAGTAGGAGAACTTGTTTACCTTTTGAAAAGGTTGTAAATTTCCCTGTTTCCGATGAGGAAGTAAAAATTGACGACCTGTTAAAGGAAGCCGAATCTAGAATGCGGAAACTAGCATACAATAGGGCCAGACGTCAAAAGGTTAATGAGGTTAAGTTTTCTGTGTGGGATCAAGTTCTGGCAAGAAATGTTCGGATCTCAGATGCAGATAAAAGGATCTGTGCCAAGTTCTGTCAAATATTTGAGGGACCGTATGTTGTCACAGAGATTAAAGGGACCAATACCTACAGCATAAGGAAAATTGATGGCGGGCAGGTAAAGGTATTAAACTTAAGGAATTTGATGCCATATTACGCAAGGTAGATGGCCTCTGTGGTAAATATTACCTGGTATACCGTAATTATTATTAATATTAGACATGAACCAATACTGATATAAATGCAAGATGAGTGCTAGTATTTACAGTAAAAGGTAAATATCTCAGTAAATCCCAGGTGAGAGTGAGATACCTGGCTTCAGTGAGTGAAATGTTTCGAGTAGAGCACGAAACAATCGTATGAATTGTTAATTGAGAAGCAGATTTCAAAACCTTAATTGACCATGGTGAGACAAGTGTGTTCTACGAGTAGGATATGAAACAATCGTGTTAATTGCTAAATAAGAGAGAGACTATAAAAGCTTGATTGATTATAGTGAACTAAGAGAGTTTTATGAGTAGGACATGAAATTATGTGAATTGATAGGTGGACTTTAAACGAGTTAATTTGTTGTAATGAGTGTTGTAAGAGGACACGGACTATCACTGTCTAATTGAGGAATAAACTCTAATACCTAAAAATAAAAAAGTAAGCAAAATGTAACATTATAACATGTTATAATAAGTTAGTGCTTTTGTTACATTGAGACGTTAATTTATTGAATATTTAACATTGTATTAAGTTTTGGTTTTATTTTAAATAAGTTGTTGGTACATACATGGTGTGTAAATCAGTAATAGTGTAGATTGGATATTTATCCTCGTAAAAAAAACTGTAATTCCTTAAGAAATATTATAGCCTAGGTTAATATTAGCATGTAATCATATATCTTTCTTTCCTTCTTTAAAAAAAATTAATTATAAAATATGATAAAGGCATCTGCATAATGGATAATGATACAATGAATGTTATCCTTAAAAAAATTGCTTTATAACTATTAAAATGTAGGTTAGTATTAGTATTAATGAGGTATCCTTGTTTTCTAATTTATGAAAATATGCATATATTTAATAAAAATAATGATAAATATGGCCGGAATAATAGATTATGTCTAATACGGTTTATTTTATCCAGGTTAAAAATGAAAAAAATAATTTTCTATTGGTTCAGGAATATTTGAACGTTGGATAATATTATGAAGTCACCAAATAATATTATTATTTTTTAAAAAAAATGTCTTGAATTGTAAATAATTTGATAAAAGTGGCTGGGGGAATAAATAATGGGTGAGGTAATGATTGTTGAATGGATGACTATGTAATAACGAATGAATGACAGATATTAGTTGTAAATATTTAATTGGTATGAATGAGATTTATTTCACTTACTATATTTAGAACAATTGGCAAACTGGTAAACGGTTTTCTTTTGATGTTGTAGATAAGGTTTGGTACAATGCGAAATTGTGATTCAATTGCGCTAACCCTTATCTAGGGGCACTGTAATGTTTCAAAATTATAACTGTCTTTAATGGGGGGAAATGCCTAAATTGTGGGTTTTCCGAGGCTTAACTCGTGAGCGGGAAGCGCACGCCGATAAAAGGAGCTCCCATCTGCCAAGGCACCTGTCGGATTACCAGAGCACACAAGACCAAAGTCAGCGGCATTAGGCGAAAAATATATTTTTCGCGCCAGGGAAATACCAGGGATAGGGAATAGTCTTATGAGAGCTACCCTACGATTGGTAAACTACGGCTCTGGAAAGGGGAATCCGAGGTGTCGAAATGGCGGGCAGGAGGAGCTTTTGGCATTCTGGGTCCAGGAGAGGAAGGAGAGCCTAGGAGCGGAATTTGGCATTCTGGGTTCAGGAGAGGAAGGAGAGCCTAAGAGCGGAATTTGGCATTCTGGGTCCAGGAGAGAAGGAGAGTTTTCGTTCGGACTTGGCAGCAGCAGTGGCCTATGCTGGGCCAGCTTACACCCAGAATCACGGGCATACTGTAGGGACACACCAGAGGCTGCCTCCAGCCAGCAGCGAGAGAGAGAGAGACGGAACTTCCGCCAAGGTTAAGCCAAGGTATTGTGAATTCTTGGGACGAGCGGGTTTATTTGCCATTTTGCCAATATGCTAGCTATTTATTCTCCCAAGCCACGACACCCTGAGAAAAGGAGCTAAGTGGAAAATGTATATACCTGTTTATAACGGCAGAAAAATAAATTATTAGAATCTTAACCTTGTTGTTATTATTATTAGTAAAACTAGAAGTTTTGTAGATGATAAGAGAGAGCAGTACATACTGTAGAGGCATATGCGCTTTCTTTATTCCAGGTATTAGGTGAAAGCAGCATATTGGGTACCAAATTATCTGGTGTTATTGAAGTTCCAATATCGCTTTCTAATGCTCGTCTCCCATGTGAAAATCTCGAGCAACTGAAAAACACGTGTTCTGGTGTCTCATTAACTCCACACTCAGGGCATGCATGTGAATTATCTATTGGAATATGTAGAAGTATGCCCTGAAGCAGCCGTGACCGGTCAAGAGTTGAGTGAGATAATAATTCACTTCTCCGTGTTTCCGATCAATCCAGTCTTTAATTGATCTTATTAACGTATGGGTCCATTGGCCTTTATTGGACTCATCCCAACGGCGTTGCCATTCTTCATATGTTTTGAGCCTCTCAACTCTCTTTCCTTCCAGACCTCTGTTTGCAGTCTGCGGCACTCATCGGCCAGAATGTCTACCGGAGGCATTCCTGCCACATTACAGACTGCTTCGTCCTATGTGTGTGTGTGTGCAGATGGAGAGTCCGGGTTTGATAGTAGAGGAAACTGGCAAATGCTGTTGTGCAGTTGAAAGTGGCCGCACATTTATTTCTAAGCTGTGCCGGAAAGACGTAATGATTTGCTGAGCTTGAGTGGACGACAAGTCGTTAAAGTTATTTTGCAGGGGTGATGATTAAGCGGTGTGCTGCTTCCCTTATTACTGAGGTGGTAGACCAAGCCTTAACTAGCGTTGAGTCCAATTACGCTCAAGGGGTAACAAGGAAGTGAGCGAGCAGCCAACCAGACGTTCCATGTGTTACCGATAAATGACACAGATGTCGTATTGAAGGCTGGAGATAAGCAGCCCAATTTATTTTGGGGTAAGTAAAACAAAAGGAGAACACGTGTAAGACTTGCTTATAATTTGGAGTGTTTATTTCATTTAATATTAAATTATTAACGCCTTATTATAAAATTTACAGCATCTGCTTGCTTCACACTCGAGAGGCCCAAAATTCCCTTAGACCATTTAAAATATGTAGATTCGAGTGCGAAAATTTGAAAAGTATTGAATTATTTAATTAAGTTCCACCCGTTTTTATTACGATATATATATAATTTATAAGGAAAGAAAAGAGAAATAGAAACTAGGTGACTTATCTGAGGTTCATAGATGGTAGGCACCTTTTGAGGTTTGTGGGTTTGTATTTTCGGAGCACGACCCCATTCATTAGAAAGTTAGAAAAACATATCCGGTGATCGGCTAGCCGACGACTGAACAGCCAAAACTTGCTGCGCTGCTAGCTTACGTCATAAACAATTGACCCCACCAGGTCATCAACTTTCTCTCTCAATGAGGGTCTGAGATAAGGCAAGGACTTGATGGGGGTGGGGAGATGCATACTAACACCCCCATCTTGACACACACTCATTCAAACACATCCAGTATTTAAATATTAGCACACAAAATCACACATACATAACACTATCCCTCAAAGTATACACAAAATACACACACCCAGTATACACAAATCAGGTTTTATCACACAAACAAATTCCACTGAGTTGGTGCTGTTATAGGTGTTTTTCTTTTGGGGTGGGGGGGTAAGGTGAAGGTAAAGATTTATAGGCTATTGAGTCATGGCTTTGTCTGGTCTGTAGGACATGCTGAAATGTAAGTTCCCACAGATGGAATTCAGCTTCTAAATAATGAGGATGTAGGGCAAACATAACCTGTCTGTCCTTCACACTGACCCCCATCAAAGCCCTACATTTTTTCCTTATTATTTTCCACTTCTCGCATGTTGCAAGAGGCTGAAATTATACATAAATATTGTCGGGGAAACCACTATAAAAGTAATTAATCTCAAACATTTTTTCGACAAAAACATGATCCTTTATTACATATAAAAACTCTACTAATTCCACCCCTCCCACTAGGGGATTCGTTCGGAAGTCATAGGTAATTATTACGTTTGAGCGTGTTTTTTGCCGCCTCTCGCCTGACCACGTCCGTCTAGTCCAGTGGTTGAGCTTATGATAGCTTCACGACAAACCTTATAAGTCGCAGTTGGTTTAGAACATGTCCAACTTTCATACTTTTATAACAATAGATGTAGAGATATTGCTCTCAGCCATCTCTCTCTCATGCTATAAAATTATGCTTACAATAACACAGTACCTGGCATGAATGGTGTAAGAACAGCTAATAGGACTTTAAACGATTTTTACGCCTCCATTATTGCGGCAATTCAATGGATTTATAAATATTTGTAATAATATCTGATCTCTGCAAGATATCGAAATGAAACATACAGGAAACTTTAAGTTAAAATTCCTGTTTCAATTCCTGAAATTCTCATTGAAATCCGTTAAGCCGTTCGGAGCATAAAAAATCAAGAGTATAGGCAACCTGCGTTCGATATGAAATTCAAAGGCGCGAATGTAAGGGGGCCTACTCGTAGTTATTTTTTTTTGTAATTTTTCAATTTGCTGCACAATTTTTTTAATTTTTCTTTTCTAAAACCTTGTACAAAGTATTATAAAACTCATAAAAATGATTAATGAAATAGGTTAAGTCGTTCTTGTTATAACGTGACCAATGGAAATACGGATTAATTTTTATTTATATATATTGTAATATCCTTTTCATGGGATAGCACATAAGTTTATTAATGAAAAAATTTTAATCGGTTTGAAAATTTTATATTTATCAACTTTACAATGCTTACATGAAACAATATCTCAGGGGATTTTGGGCCTATCAAGAAGTGGAGTTACTGAAAAATAGAAAAAATATCATTTAAATTTATACAATCAGCACAATGAGCAAGTTTCACAGCTTTGATGAGCTTACCCAAAATTACTGGGCCTACAAACGTTCAACCTCACGAATGTTTCCGCAGGTTTTTTTACATCGACGAATGCAGTGTGATCCAGGTCCAACTTCTCATTTGCTCTCTCCTTCCCTACTGATCTCGCCGTCCCTTCTGGCTCCGTCTGAATTCGTCGTCCCTTCTCTCCGCAACTGCTTGACTGCTTCTCCTCTCTCTCCCCCAAACTGATCTGATCGTCTCAGCCTCCGAACGGCTCCTTTTTCAACTTCTCGCCCGGGGAGTTCCCTGCCATCGGTTTTTTCCACAAAATTCCGGGGTTCCCCTCTGGATTTTCACACACGCCGGCGGGACTTTCCCACCATCGCTTTTTACACAAGCCCGCGGGAATCTCCTCGGGATTTTGCCCTCTTTCAGCCAATTCTACATTGTTGTTGGCCTCTATTATAGCGCACAAAACTTTCTTCGTTGTAGGCCCAACTGCACTTCACAATGACACTGTAGAACCAAAATCAGCAGGCACCTGTGTTTTTACATTACAATATATTGCATTATTTTCACATCATATTATTAAGTATATACGTCCATGATTCCAATGATTGTTTCTTTGACTATCATCCCATCTGTTCAAATACCACGAAATAAGAAGTCAATTGAATTTAGTGCATTAGAGGGTCTCGTGGTTACTTAAAAGAACTTGAATTAAAGCTTAAAATACTACACTTATCCAAAGCAAATAAAACAAATTTAAATACGTACATAACATGGAATACATTAATACATTTTTGTGGGATACAGTAACACACATTTCTTATAAGCGTTTAATTAAGACGATACACAAGTATATAGGGGTTCGCAATGCAAAAGACTGCCTCCACTTCGAGACTCAGTACAGTGGAATATTCCATAGACGGGTCATTATTGTAACAGAAGATTCAAGTAACGAAAGAACAAAGTAAATACAGTAAACAAATAGAATTATGGTTATGTTGAGTTGGACTTGAACCCGAGTCCAAATATCTGCAGTCCTACTCTAAACTCTATGCATTTAAAAATCAACTGCCAGAATCTTCAGTCTTAGACGACTATGATTTATTAGTTGGAGTAATGCTATTTCCTGTTTTCCTGCCAGATAGCTGTCAGAAATATACAAGTTAGTGAAGTCAGGTACTCATACGTGACCTGTCTCGTTGGCGCCTTGTTGCCCGGTGTCTCTCTTTGTCAGATATTTAGCATAACAGAAACGTTTGGAGCTTCTGCACGCAACTAGTTCTACAAGTTGTCTTGTACGTCGTGCTGTAAAGGATCTAAGAGCCCCTTTAGTTGACTTTTAATAAATATCGCTAATAATTGGCGATGTTCAAAGTATTTATTAGTATTATTTATTCATCAAAACAAAATTTATGTTGAAGTACCGGAAAACCTATCCTTCCTAAACTTCTTCCAAACTGACAGCAGTAAACAAAATGTGATTGTAAATTCCTTTTCCTATCCAGAGATTCATTATTATATTATATTTATTCCCTAATAACAATAAAAAACGTCTTTTAGGAACACTATCTATGAATTATGTATTATCGGAATGCATTGTGGACATTACATTCGTTTTTACATTTTAAGATACGTTTCCTGTATTTAGAAATAAATAAGAAAGTATTTTCTTTGATAACAGGCGATTTGATAACTGGGTGATTCAGAAACAAGCAACTTCACATTAATAACATAGGAAAGCAGCCAAGGGTTAACTAGTCCCGAGCTGTAGGTTCATGATCTCACCCGGTTCTCACCTGAATGAGATGCAGTGCCTCAGGCTCTCTAGGGTACTTAATTCACCACGCCCTTCCGTATGACGTTAGAGACGTTTTCTGTGCTATCGCAATATTCCTTTCTCCTTTCCTCGCCTATTTTAGGATGCAGCTGTCTGACTGATCTAAAAGGATTAACGGATATCTCTTACCGTGTACCTACGTTCAACAAACTCGAAATATACACTTCTCAAAACTCACTGAGGTTCCTCGGCACGTGAAAACCTTTAAAACAGAAGGTAGGAGAGAAACACCTGTAACAGATATTAGCTTCCAAAGGTATCGCTCGCTCTTATCGCAACGAATGGTTTTTGTTGGGGGAGGGTGGGTAACAGGCTATATGAGGGTGATCCTGAAGCAGGCAACTCTCCTTTAATAGCATAGGAAGGGACTCGAAAAGGGGGGATGTGGAAGGTAGGAAAAGGTTGCCCAGGGTTGACTAGGGCCCCCAGGCTATAGTGTAAAGATCCTACCCGGTGTTTAACCTAAAGGTGATGCAGGGAAAAACCCTAGAAAGCCTGCATCAGGTAGGTCGGGCAAGTGGGTACTACTCCTGCGCCCTTCTGATGACGGGAGACTGGATTGCTGTGGGAACGCAAAAAACCCGCCTCCGTGCCTTGGTCAGTATTGAGAGGCAGTTAGCTGACTGGTCCAATGAGATCAGCGAACAACTCTTACCGTATGCCGAAGGTCTTCGACCCCCATACATACACCTCTCAAACTGCCCAAGGTCGTCTCAGCCTGCAGGAGTCTTAAATTAGCTACCTTGGCCATGGACCAGGGGGGAGGGAAAGAGGAAAACTCATTTCCCAGCAGGTTATCCTCCTGATTACTCCCACTCTATCGGATCGTATGCTGTGCCTTATGGGCTTTGTATACCGTGCATCAATCAACTACATTTTGACTTTTAACGTTTGGAGCTTATACGTTCGAATACCATTCATCCGAGTACCGCGAAATTTTATTATTTAGCGGTGATCGCCCAGAGGAGGTTTCTGTCGTTGATTTCCCCCATTTCAGGCCAAAAAATGTCCTACCTTAATTACACGTAGAACTGAGAATGGATTGATTATGAGGTATCGTTGTCTTTCAAGATAGGATGTTATATACGTTAAATGCAACTAACATCTTATTGCATCTTATGCATAAAATTGGATAGTATATTTATGTTAAAAATGAACAATATTTTAATATTATAAAAAAATGAAAATTAAATGTGGTGAATTCGTTTACTTTTTAATTGCCAACCAACAGTCATACGATCCCCCACCACAAAGTAATGATGCTTTTTAATTAACTTTATGAAGAAATGCGCTGAAATGTCTGCGGTGAAGTGTGGCGCATTGCAGGTGATTGAAGGCAACGTCGCAGTGGAATGCTGCAATGCGAGCAAGGCTGACGTCTCACTACGCCGATCGTAACCTTCCGTGCTGAGAAAACTTTAAACGCCTCTAAAACATCTGCGCGCCTTGTTTCGCCATTTCCACGCAGCCGTTACTAGGTTATTTGTTTCCTGATATCGATCATTTTAGCGCGTAAAACATTTCAGATATGGCCAAAGAAACATTTAGATTCCACCTTCAAGGGGGTGCTATTCTATTGTTTCTTTGTAATTTCTCCATTCCCAGTAACTATCATCATAATTTTGAAGACAGTACAGCTATTGAAATTTTATACAACTAGAGTACTTCCTCTTTTATTAGGCTTTTACAAAAACAATTAAGTATTGTTTTATTAATTGTAATTCTGTTGCATTAGGAAAACCATTAGTAATTCACATAATTTCAGACAGTATTCCTAAATCACAGATTCTCTGAGAACTTTAGAAATTTAGTTCTTTGCTTTCTGGGTTTTACTCATTAAAATTACTGTGTTGTGTTATGAAAGTGAGTTCTTTCTTCATAAATTTAGATACAAGCTTTAAATATTAAAAAATCGTTCAGACGTGGATTTTAGGTTTACGTTTTTACATTTATTGTTGTTTCCATTAGTCCTCGATTGAGGAAATAGGACCCGTCATACATTACAAATAACAAATAATTTTAAGAACAAAATAAGGTGCATAATTAATTACAAAAAATCTTCAATTAAATAAATAAAATAAAAAGTATATAGTATAAAGTCATTAGAAACACTACACGCACACAAGAAGCACAGGCACACACTGAGAAACACAAACACACACAAATGAGTTTTCACTGATTGGAGCTGTGCGATCAGTAATCTGACCTTTCCTTTGTAGTAGCTCCAGGCAATACGTAAAACAAACAAAAGAGCACGAAAAACTGTACAGACAGTTAAAAGCTGTATAGTAGGTGATTTTACAAGGCAGCACATTCAAAACTTTTGTTAATTTTAATTATTATGGTGACGATTCAGAAAATCCTGTACAGACTAAAACAGCAGCGCCATTTAATAGAAGAGTTTTACTCTGATTCACGAAATGTTTGTAGTTATTGTTTTTATGTTGTATAAAATTATTGCGGTATTGATAATAGTTTTGTGCTGGAGAGTAAGATGGTGCCTGTCCGAACTTTAAGCTGAACGATTTCTGATCGCGTATTCATGAAATTTGCCATTCGTTTGAAACAAATTAATGTTCCGCTTTACAAACTTTAAGATTTCATGAATATATACGCTTCGTAAATAAATTATTAGCAAACTTTGAAGAAAGGTTTGCAACTCTATTTAAAATCCGTACTATAAATTATTCTAATGGCACGCTTTTCCAACAAATATATTTCATTGCTCATGGAGCAGTTTCCCCAATTAGTAATGCCATAGCATATAATTAAATGAAAATACGCAACGTACTTAGCGTACTTTTTGTCAACGTGTTGCATTAGGGTTGTGAGAGAATAAAAGCTGAACTCCAACAAATTATATGGTCATTCCACGTTAATTTATATCAATGCGAAGACCCAGGAATGGCTGAAGCAGTGGCTGAACTATTACTAACATCAGCACTAAACTCAACTAACTTAATCCTATCTAGGTTAAGGGATAATTTATTCATGTTAAACCAAACATTTACAACCGTCCACAGCGCTGTCTACTTTCTTAACCTGATTATCCAACCTGATTTATCTGCAATAACTATATTTATGTCATCCACGTAGAGAATCTATTTTAGAGGATGCACGTATCCTGGAAGATCATTTATGTATAGAATAAAAAGTAAAGGCCCAAGAATTGATCCTTGAGGAACTCTACATTTATAAATTCCCAATCGGATAATTGAATTTGGCTGTCTATAGTTTCAACTACTACTTATTGTTTACGGTTTGTAAGATACGATCTTAGTAGACGTTCACCATGCAGATAGCGTATTCAATTTTAGCATCAAAATATTAGTTAAAGGAATAGTACTTGCACGTAACAATTTTATAATGGAAATATCCGGTTGCCCGGATTTGCCCAGATACTTATTTATATTACCCCGGTGAAAATAGCTATTATAGGAAACAAAGGATGGCTTAGCATTTATTACCGTGTACAAAAGTTCTTCCTCAATCTTAGGGTCAGCCTGGGGTCTCATTTGGTACCCATGTCCAGGACACATGACTCCCAAAAATATGTCACCTCCATCACAATGTTCATTCCAATCCAATCAATAGGAGTAAAATCCGCTAAATAAGATCATCTGGTCTACAAGCTTTTTATACTAAGGGGAATGAAATACTATAAAATAATGAAACTTGTTCTGGATAGTCACAGTCTCCTATCTTAAGACATTGTTACATTATTTGTCTTGAAGAATTTAAATTCTTACCGGTGATGGTGTTGGAATAGGTTTATAGATTGGAAAAAAAGTTAAGTGAAAAATTAAATCAAATAATTCTGAATCATAAAGACCTTAGAAAATGAATGTTACGAGGTGGTAGTATAGGTGAATCGATGTTGCTATAGTATACTATTTGGCAGTTGAAAGGTTTGTATGCATGCAAGAGGGATTTCGGAATACAGCGGCTAGTTCAGGATCATAGGAATTTGATGGGTCACGAGTTTTCAGAGTTGTGTGGCATGTGATATGAGCCTGAGGATTTCATTAAGGCGATTTCCGATATAGTTTGTTGAAGGGTAGGAGTGATTATTTGGTTCTACTGACGGGATTTTTCTGAATGTGGGAAACAGGGTATTTCCGTTGATGAAATAATACATGGGCGGTTTTGGTAAAGAAGTTTGTCAGTATTTGTTTGATGTCCAGAATACTGTATCATTGGCAAACTGGGACAGATTATCGTTAGCGACGTTTGTATATTTATGTTTAAAGGAATTGACGAAATTATAGCTCCTTAGTGGTGGCCAGTACAATGTGTGAAGGGGGCAGTGAGGTATTTAGTGATTGATAAAAACGGAATCTGTCTTTTGTAAAAGTGTATGAATGTAGGGGAATATTTAAGTTTAGAACTTCACATGTGAGTGCTTACCCATAACTAGCCGTATGTCCTTCCAGTGGTCAGTAACAAGGCTGCAGTCGGTTAGTAGCTGTTGAGCCTGCCCCACACTTGAGCGTGACGGGCCGCAGCGGAAAATATAAAATCAGAAACTGCGTTAAAATGTCAGAATACATCAACGTCAGCGGAAAGTGAATTTCACCAGGTTACAGGACAATTCAAAATAACGACACAGTTGCATGCATTTATGAAGACCAGTAATGGGTTGTAAAAATGAACAAGGTTGATGATCAAAACAAATAAGTACGTATTATATTTTGACAACCCAAAAGAATTCAAATTTTAGGAGCTAATAAATGATATATTGAAGAAACATACTCACCTGAAATTCCCCATGGTGACCGAACGCACTTGTAATAACGCAATTAAATATCATGGCTGTGAAATGAACATTAAAAAGTAATTATAGATTAAAACACATTTTTCAGTGTTCTCTTAATTAATTGTGAATATAATGTTTATTTAATACAGGAAAATAATGTCATTTTAAATGATTGTTATTTAAGTTATTTTTATTATATCTGTATTTCATTTCGCTCTTCTGAGTTAACATTACATATTAATGCAATAATACTTAACGCAAATAGTTATAATATGTATATATATGCTATCCAAATAGTTTCCTTACTTAAGCGTGTCTAAATACTTGACGTGTTATATTGACATATCCACTTATCCTACAAAGCATTTCTTCCTTTATATAAGAAATTCTTACACCAACTTTGAGTTAAATCTCTAAGTTGAAATTGATTTTGTAGTTTGATACTATAGAAACCTATGAAATGTAAATCTTTCAGATTTTTATCTGTCTGCCAAACGGAGATATTGAAAAGAAAATTGCAAAATCCCATTGTTAAATTACCAATTTGTAAATTGTACGTCACTGATTATATATATATATATATGTATATATACATTCTGACGTCTTCACGACCCTCGTAATTTTACCGAGACTGAGCAGCCGATAGGCTCACAGGATCGCCAATTCAAACCTGCAAGGTGCACCTCAGACGTAAGCAATAGGGAATAAAAAGGATTTTTCAGATGAAAACTCACAATTTTTATAAAATAATAGTAAACTTACATGTGTATTATCATATAATGGTAAACATTTATAAAAGAATATTTCAATACGTCACAAGGCCTTGATATAACAAAAAAAACTGAAAAAATGTAGAGACGACAGAGCTTGTTTATTGTGCTGTTAAAATACAACGACAAAATTATTATGTCTCCATTTAAAACACGAATGAATCACAATATCTTTGGATTTAAATAAAATTGTACGATATTCTCGTATAATCTGACGGTCAATGCGAAAACAGATGCAACTTTATTAAGTAGCCGATTCTTTAAATATGCCATCTGTTTACGGTCCAAAGATTTGTTCTGGAAGTAGCATATCTTTCAGTAGATTTTACAAAACTAATACAAAAGATTTCACTCGCTGTAAAACAATTAGTTCTAATGCACAAACATAACAGTTGAGAAACTAGATAGGAACAAGTATTTACAGATATAGGAACAAAAACAAGGTGCGAATTAGTGACTTAAAATATTTGAATCGGTCGTCTTTAGAAGGACACAAAATATAAAATGAAATGTTCAACGTGATCATGCAACATGCATAACTTGAATTACAAACAGTATAATGACCTGGTTGTGAGTCTTGACGTGAGAAACACGGACACGCACACACACGGCCTCAGGATCTCAAACGTCGCTCGGCAAACAGCCAAATGAGATTATGTTGGACAGTGTAGTAAACCGCGTTTCTCTCCCGTTGGTCCAAGATGTCTCCAGCTCTCGAACCACACCGTCTGAACCAAGGTTCTTGCCACATATCACCAACAAAATGAAAACATGTCAAGTAATGAACGTCGCCGGGCACAAAAAATACTGCAAAAGCCGTTAAAATAAATAAAATATTAGAAAAAAACGTGAAATACTTCAGTAAAAGGAACGGGTCGATACAACATATATACATATCAAGTAACAACACTAATATGTATCAAAGCACGAAAAATAGTGAGACTCGCAAACAGTTTCTTCTTAAAGAAATAAGCATACCAAAATTGAATTTTCTTCATTGGAATGGACAACTTCGTGTTACCACAGTACATGAAAAAGTTTTATTACTAGACAACTAAATAGTGGTTTAGTTTCTAGGCCTGACTGTACTGAACAGGATACAGTTTATTTGAATCAATACAACACAGTCCTGAATAATTTAGAAAATCGTAGATACCTGCGAACGCTAAAAACGGCGAGTGCCCTACAACAAAAGCTTGGGTTAATATTTTTTTCGGGGGAGGAGGCTGTAACAGGCAACTCTTCTTTAATAGCATAGGAAGGGAATTGAAAACGGGGAATTCGGAAGGTAGAGCAAGGTAGCCAAGGGTTGACTAGGGCCCACTTGCTATAGTTTAAGGATTCTACCCGGTGTTTCACCTAAAATGATGCAGGAAAAACTCTATAAAACCTGCATCAGGTAGGTGAGGCATTTTTTTGGGGGTTAACAGGCAACATTAGGTTGATTCTGAAACAGACAACTCCCCTTTAATAACATATGAACCAGACGAAATATACATTTACTTTTTTCTGAAAAATTTCGTATGGATTGACCCTCAGACAGAGACTTTCAACTTTGTTTTCTATTTATTTTAAATGATACGTTTTGGTATTCATTTATGCCTTAATCAGGTCATAATTCTTCAAATAATTTACAAGTTAATTAATAAATACTACAATAGTTTGAAATAACTCATGTTAAAATTAATTAATCAGCAGTATCAAATTGTAATTTTGAAAACAAAATGTTTAATTTACCAATGAAGTTAGTTTTTCGGACAGTCTGTCAACAGCTTCCTAGCTAGTTCAGGCATGGAGAAGGGAAAGCTACGATCCCACAGCAAACATCCCATCCCGTTGTTGGGAAGAGTGTGATACAAGTATACAAATATCGACCAACCTGATGCAGATTTTATAATATTTTCTCTGCATTCCAGGTGATTACCGGGTTAGTTACTTAACTATAGCCCGGAAGCTCTAGTCAGCCCTTGGCTGTCTTCCTCTCCCTTCTGCAAACCCCTTTCATATTCCCTTTCGATGTTATTAAAGGGGAGTTGCCATTTATTATATCACCTTCATGAGGATAAAGAAGATTCTGATAAAGATGAGGTGAAACAAAGATATATTTCCGGGTATGCTATTGTCTATATTAGGGAGGAGGATTAAATTATAAACGATTAAGTGAAAGTATATGATTAGTATTACGAAAATAAGAGTACTTATTTTTATCACGTTGAGCATCAAGGCTATCCTTCAAAATAGTTCCATTTGACAGTATCATAGTAACTATGGCGTTGCTTCCAGTCTTCATAACCGTAGTGCAGAAACTCGGTTACAATTTTCAGTTTGTCAATTAAAAAGAGACAGGTCTACGAGATCAGGATCTACAGGAAAGCCTTTCCTTCTAAAACTTGTTGGATGAAGATTGCCGTACGACATGCTGCCTTGTGATGCAGCACTCAAGTTTATGCAATGCCTGGCCGCCACACGTGCCACCATTTTCTTTCCGATAAAATGCTTAATTGACAGTGTCTTAGAGCGATATTAAAAACTAGTATCACTTTTATTTATTAATTAATTTACGTCCCAGTTGTATTATTTAATTATTGGTGGAAATTTTATTTTAAGGGAAAGTTAAAAAATTAATTTAAAATCAAAAATTAACGTTTATTCATCAAACGGTGGTTGAATAATAAGAATTAAATGAAAAACGGTAGAGCACTAAACATTTATACCGTATTTTGACTCTTAAAATCAGGGCCAACTCTGGGATATGTTATCGTCAATTAGAACTGGCAACGTGAAACAGATTGAATTGTTAAATTAAGACTGCAGCTGCTTTCTTAGGTGCAGACTGTGATGGTCTGCTTAAGACGAAATTCTCCGGGCAGGCGACGGTTGTGACTGTTCCTGTTTGAAGCTGTGTCGGGAAGGAATGGCTGCGCTACGTTCTGCCTGCTGCGCCTCACCAACAGGCCACGACTCGGACCACTATTGGAAGATTATTTATCCAAATCTTTACATCTACTTTCTGTCAATACTTTGACCTTAAAATTACTAGGAATTAATTTTGCTCTAACTCGTGATCCGAAATTTGATCATCCTAATCTTCTATTTGCCTGAATTTTTCTCCACCTTTTTAATAACCAGTCAGCTTCTATTTTAAATAACCAATGGGAAACTTTTCAGCAACCTGTTCCTCACATGTTTTTAGTTAGTTGTGCCAAACTTCAAACTGACAGGGGTAAATCAGTCTTACATTTAGAAACGAGCCTGCATTATCCGAGAAAAAGGCCTGGTCCCTTTTGTTCCCACTTCTATTGACCGACACAAAATATTCTCCGCGTATATTAGTTTTTTACATGCTTTGTTCTGACGGAGAGAGTTTGAAGTTTGCCATGGAGGTGTTGGCGTAGTTATTTTAACGCGTCTAATGCCTAACTCGCGTATTCGAGGAGCATCTTAAGACCTGTATGCTGTAGATTAGGTTCTTGGGGTTTTATTTTATGCTTCCGATCGTTTTTTTTTTATGGAAACAGACTGTGGAAATCCAACGGGGCGTGCTATGAATTGCCTCTTTTTTCTTTAGCATTTCTATGATGGATGATTGATATGGATTACAGGTATTGCCTAATTAGGGTTTTATTAGGGTTCTGCAATCTAATAGTAAGATTTGTTTGTCGGCTCCCCGACTTTTGCAGGATAGTCATTTTTTGTACAATTGGATTATATGGTTCATGTGATTTTCGCTTGTTAGACAAGATCAAATATTGTACCCAGAATCTTAATTGAGTTAACAGTTCAAATTAGAATTATTTTCATAACGCACTTTACAAACGAGGATTAACTTCTGATGGTCTGAACAATATTAAAGAATAAGTTACTAGTAACTTAAATTGTATACATGATTCTTTAGTGTTGTAGTCCATTGTTTGTTTAAATTTGTAACGGAACCTCACTCCGAATTTGCGGCTCAGTATTTTCGTCGAAGGAGTCAAGTAGTGAGGTTCCATTACAGCTAAATTTTATAAGTTTAAAAAATGTACTGTATTTAAAAAGTTTTTCATAACATATTACCCCATGCAAACCACTGTACATTTCTTTTTAGTACCTGTATAATAATAATAATAATAATAATGTAATGTATAATATTTAAATTTAAAAAACTGCCAAAGAGGTTTATTTAACTTATTTATTATATATTTGTCAGAATCGTATCATAGTTTCGAACACTAAATGAGTAAACAGCTGAATTCAAACGACGTCGATTCTCTATTTGTACGTTTAGCGTTCATTTAAATCCAGAGGTCATAATCAAAGAAATTACTACGAGATCTCTTCTATATCGCAAAGATAACAGTTTATAATACCCACAAAAATTTACGTCAATATTTGGGTACACAAAATAGGCCGGCGTAATGGTTAAACCGTTTGTTAGCCATTGGAACATTACAGAAAAGGCAGAAATTGTAACGTATAAAAAAATTAATTTAATCATTATGTAGAAAATAGGCAATATAGTGGCAAATGAATATCGAGCAGAATTGCAACATAGTTTTCTGACTTCAATATTTTCAATTAATAAAAAGAGGACCAAACAGTCAGCACATAAATTTATCACTATTGATTCAAAAGCGACGTTTCGTCTCCAGTTTGTGACTTCCTCAAGCGTAAAATTTAGCCATTCATCATATATCAATGCTTGGTCTGATTCAGACCCATACTTATATTTAATAAAATTTAGCAATGAAATTTTACTACAATTTGGAATTAGATAACTGCCTTAAATGCAAACTCTCAGGTCAAACATAATAAATTACATAGTTTTCTGACTTCAAAATTTACAGTAAATAAAAACACGGCCTGAGAAGTTCTCAAAATGTAGACAAAACGTCGCTCTTTAATAAATAGTGATAAATTTATGTGCTGACTTTTTGGCCGTATTATATATTAAGCAGAATTACTGGAAAAATAATTTTCACTGTGACAAAGCTCTTCTAAATTTGTCTTCAGCTGTTCCTGTAATGGAACAAATATAATTTATTTGCATGTCTATCTCCAAAGACTATTTCCTCTTCTGAAATGTAAGGAAATGACGCTTTAGAAGAACATTTATATTTATATGGAATGAGGAAATCACAACTGAAAGTTTCAGGCATAGTTTTATACTTAAATATAAATAATCTAGCCAGGCAATAGATTATGTGTGTTGATTTACTACGAAGATATTAAAACAATTTATTAAAAAACTCATTTTGTTGTTCTACGGTTCTAACCACTGCCAATTCTACCATGAATGATCACGAGCAACTAGAAACAGAACTGAATGAAATTTTTCTAAACTTGTAGCTTTTATGGAAGATTCAAGTCGAACAAGGAGTGATTTCTGTATTATAATTTGGAGGCCATAATAATGTCTCGCAGTTGTGGGAGGATCAACCAGACAGCAAAATATGTAGGTCCTTGCGTCGCGCCGGTAGGCAATCAAAAAGGCGCCCATGAATATATTCCAAAGCCGATATTGGATATACAATGCATATAGACGAGCCGAGCCAGAAACATGAGTTCCGGAGAAGATCAAGGGCAGGTTGCCTGGGTAAACAGATTCAACCACTTGTCAGCAAAATACACATATCGTGATACCAAACAGAAATATTCCTATCGCGCCGATATTTAAAAACAAAATAAATGAAAAATGATACACTTTGTAGTATACAATTATATTATTAATACCAATTAACATATAAGAATCACCATTCATAAATAGCGGGCCGCATGTGGCCGGCAAAGCGGTCTTTGGACCCTCATTATTAGAAATATAATGAAAGCTGAAACATTATTTACGTCAAAATAAGCATTTTGGGAGATCTCTGAATAGTGCTGCTACTTAACGGCGGTTCTGATTAACATTCTTAGAAGGAAGCTAATACGATTTGAGGATCGCATTGTCAGTTGTGCAAGAGTGTATCTTAAATAAGTTGCTTTGTTATATTTACTGATCATATGTGAAATGGTGTAATACCGTGACTTTGTTAAACGCTTTCATTAAATTTTACTCACTTCCAAAGTACGTTGATATGTTAGTGGTGTTTGTTTACGTAAGTTTTGTTAGGTTATAAATTTTATATATTATTTTTAATGAAAAGTATTTTTCTCGACTGGACTGTTAAAAATTTTTGAGTTATATTTCTTAAATAACTTATTTTAAAAATAATTGAAATTGCACTTTTATGAATTCTTTTACTGAAAATGTCACTCTCAACACTGACAACAAACGAAAAATTGATGACGAGGAAAGAAAACTTCAAGAAACGTGGGAACCGAACTATTTTTATGTGGAAGAGAACAATAAAATCATGTGCTTAGTTTGAAAAGATAAAATTACTATCACTAAAGAGTACAACATTGAGCGATATTATATTACTAATCACGAAAATCAATTTTCGAGCTTCAAAGGATAATGATAAACAATGAAGAATTGTATTAATAGCCAGAAAAATGTGCTCACAAAAAGCACGTAAACCAATGAATCAGTAACAAAAGCTAATCACAAAGTATTCTATATATTAGCAAAACATTCAAAATCATTCACTGATGGTTCTTTAATCAATGAATGTATTATAAAAACAGCCGAATTCGTCAGTCCAGATAAATTGCAGTCTTTTCGAGATATATCTTTATAAACAAATACTGTGACAAACAGAATTACTGAAATTGCAGGTAACTCTGGCTCTCAAATACAGGAAGTATCTGCCAAACTTCAATTAGTTTCACTTGAATTGATGAAAGCAAGGATATGAAAGATGTTGCACAAGTTGCAGGTTTTTTTTGGTGGTTACGATAATAATATGAAGATCACTAAAGAATTGTTGAAAATTATCCCTCTTTATGAAACAACAACGCGAGAAAACATATATGACGCTAAATGAAGAGTGAGGTGTCTTCACCTGAAGACGATGGCTGTGTCAGCCATAGAAACGTTGTGGACAACACAACACACTGCATCATCCATCTGCAATCCTGAGAACGCTTCCTTTAGCATCTTCGTCGGGGAAATCTACGATCTCTAATATGTGACGCTGTAGGGAACATTTAAGGAAATTTTAATCTTCCTCTCGATAGACTTGTTTCTGTCACAACTGACGGCGCTAAATCGATGAAGGGTGAAACTAAGGGATTTGTGTCAAAAATCCAAATAAAGCAAAAATCAAGACTTTCCATTGCCCCATTCACCAATAAGTTCTCTGTTTAAAAATATTAAAACTGCACGTATCACTAAGAACAGAAATACACACCCCAAACTTTATTCGATCGAGAGCACTTAACCATCGACAATTTACTCGAGCAGTTAGAAGCACAAAATCAAAGTTACTCCTTTTCACAATATAGTGGTAAAATGGAAGAAATCAAAAACGAATGCGATAAAAGTTATAATGATTTCAAATATTTACAAATACCTTCACTTTTTACTGGACATGTTTCCTTTGAACTTGAAAATTCTCCCACTTCAATACAACTAGAGTTAATTGAATTTCAGAATGATTCGATTTTAAAAGACAAATATGGAGAAATAGAAATTTACCAAATTACATTATTATTTAGGTGAAGAATACTCAGAAAATAAAACATTTTGATGCTCTTTTTTTATGCTATTTTGGGAGCAACTATTTTCATTCATGAAATCAAATAAAACGGCCTACAGTTCAAGATTTAACCGATAAACATCTATTTACTATAATGAAGATTGTCTGTTTTCAGTCTTTGAATTGAAATATTAGAAAACTGGCAACTTTCCCGAAAAATAAATTTTACTTTATAAAATATAAATAAATTATTATTTAAATAAAAGCAATTAATAGCTACATATCAATATTATAAATTATTACCAGTAAATTCATTTAATTATTCTGTCGATATTCCTGAATCCTCACTACAATTTATAATTTTAAGAAATTTTGTAAATATGATGTGGTTCCAGTGAATCTTACCAGCTGCATGAAATGGCACGTGTATTAATTGAGTTTGGCACACCTGATATAGAATAGGTTCGTGTTTTAGGGACGCGAAACTGAATCTTCAACGGTAGGCTGACGCCACAAAAAATAAATTAAAACTAAATAAATGTACGCCATTTTTAATAACCAGATAAAATTTAGGAAGGTGAACGGAGTGGTCGGCCTAGGCAATGTAGGTCATCCTTGTATTGCACTGGCGTGCTCGTTCAAGTCTATGACCCGCTCTTTGATACACATTCAACTTGATGGGGTAGTTTATGTGAATGATGGAAGGACATCTGCGCAACAGGACCTTTCTGTACTACACAGAAGACGGACAAGTAGAAGAAACATAAATGCTCCATACTTGGCCCAGATCTCGAGCTGTATGAGGGAGTTTTAAATTTGAGGATATCAGTGGGAATAACTACCGTCATACGTAGTACTTGTCATCACTAAAAGAAACCGACGCTAGTCAAATTCAAAATATACTAGATTAATCGAAAGGTTCGAACAACACACGGTAATATTGGCTAACTCCAAGACAGAAATCGAGCTCTCATTACGTAACGCATAAATAACACTACATGGCTCTAATTTTGAGAAGCCACAGTTCAGATTACACAGAGTCTTTGTGTGATTGAGGATAATAAGCTAATATATTAGACCCATATTGACAGAGAGACCGAGAAGGTTTCAAAATTCCCATCCTTTGGTGTTTGCTTTAAAGCCATCGTAACCTACTGATTCCAGTATGATGTCGATTTTTCTATGCAACACAAATATGGACGGAATATTTTCGTATATAAAAATAAAATATGGTGCATTATATTTTATAATAACTTTTTGTAGTAAGACAGGCCGACAAAAAGCCAAAAGTTGGAACCTTTGGGACAAACGATGAAGCTGGAAAACCCCGAAAGGGTACAGAAAAACAATTATCTTTGGCTCGAGCTCAGAACGGGGTAGGAGGGGAAGATGGGTCCAGTCACTTTCACATAGGCTGATCAATAAGAGCTTTTAAAAAGTAGAGAGGAAAGGATGGAAAGCATCGACGTTTCAGAGATTTTCTGGGACGGAAACTTCTGGAAAAGACCGAATAAGATGGTTGTATAAACGCCCCAGAACGAGCCAGCGTCCCAGGGCTCCTGATCGTTCCGAGTTTTTGGTGAGTTTTGTCTTTGTATTATCGCGAGCGCGTGTTGTGTAACCAAAACCACCGCGATTATTCTGGGAAAAAGATCTCATTTGTTTAGCCCGAGCAATTGGTAAATTTGGGTTCATTCAGACCAATAGAATCAATATTTCAATTGTAATTTGTTTGATTTTTTTATAATAAATCCACGTAATAATTTACGTGATTTTGTTTACTTCATTCCTGCGGAAAGAACCATCGCAGGTGACGCCCAAACCTTGACCACTCATCATTGGCTTAAACCACGTAGTACATCCACGAAATCAGCACGGTTCATACCACAAGAGAAGGATGAGAGGCAGCAGGGTGACTTCCCCCTATACATCGTATCTGAGTCATTGATTCTCGTGGTTTCATCAGTTGCTAAAATTAATATCCTGGCAAGAGTCTGGACGCGACGAGGTTTCCCCGACAAGATATCACCTAAATTCAGAGGAACCACTCACAAGGAAGGTGGACCTAAATTTTTATGTCTGAACAAGTCGGCATGGCGCAGCTCCTGTAACTTCACGGAATATATCCAAGAGCGACGAGCCACACCTTTTCCCATTATGAGCAGTTTATTTTCAGGGGACGACAGTAATTATGAATGTGAAACATCAGTATGGTTATCTGACGTCAAGGAGTGTCATGGGGATAGTGCTGATACTAACGATTTTTACACCACCGTGACATTTTCAAACAGTTTCCTTTCAAAGAAAGTGACTGATACTAATATACGTAACAGTCTAAAGAAATTATAAACTTGTATTACTTTAAAAATATCAATAAGATAGAATAATTTAAATACCTGGCAAAGTAGTTCAAAGGATATGGACGGTTTTGATAAAGTTGCCAAGTGTCAACGTGGGTTATGCAATGGTTATTTTCAGACATAGCGGAGACAAACTTTTCAAAATAAGTAATTGATTAGACATGATTGATAATTTAAAGACTTAAAGTAAATTTCCTGTAATGCAAAAATTATGGCCCACGATATGTATCCTACGAATTTCCAATAGTGATATGAGCCACAGAGTGTATAAATAATCATGGGTATGATATAAGGGTTAGTTACTTGTTTGAACAGCAAAGGCCCTTCTTCTCTTCAATGCAAAGTGTCTGTCAGTATGAGGCTAACACTGCCATTTACATTACTGCAGGGAAGTGTGGTGGTAGGCTTCGGCCAAATTGCTCACACTCCTATTAAGAAGTCATGAATTTCCTCAGGTCTTAAGAGCGGCTCTCGATTTGATTATTTATTTTGTGGCTCGCAATTTTCTATTTGAAAAACCTGGGTAGGTTTCAAAAATCCTCCTCCTCGCTTTCAGCCGTGCAACAGTAAGGCAACAATTAAAGCTGTTCCATCCATTCTTGTGTTTGTTTAACATTGAGCCATTGTTGCCTCAAGTCGGTAATAGTGAAGCCTGTTGCCCCTCGCCATGCTAATTCTCATATCTGAATAGGAGCCCCCACTTCGCATCCTGGGGAGACGTCCGATGGAGGTTCTTTCATACATACAACATACGCACATATTGATATACACATACATACTCACTTACACCTACGTCCTTCTCACAACAACCCAAAATGATGCCCAACCTCATAGCACAATTACTCAGTACTCGTTAACTTCTCTAGAATCCGTTTAAGGCTTATGACTAACAAAATTTATTTATTATATTAAAACACTTTTTCCTAGAATTAAAATTATTATTTTTAAATCTCACAATTTACTTTCGTTATACCATTTCGAGCATTCGATATATGTATATCGCCTATGATAGGCATTGAATTCCTTACATTTACTTTAAAACATGATACGATAACTGTTGTAAAATGTTTTACTAGCGTGTGTCCTATTACTGCCTCTAATATCGAATAAAATTGCCACTTGTTCTATTAAAACATACTATTATCCAATACGATTGCCTAACGTTGGTCGTATTGTCATAACAATACCCTTTTGTGTTTGCTGCCCTATAATCTTTATTTATTGCAACACATAAAACTTAGTTAATTTATTTAAATCCACAACTAAAAGATTCGATTTTATATATACTTCAAGTCCCAATTGTTACAGTTTGCTATCAATCATGTCCTTTACGAATACGCGTAATAGAAAGGGAATTTAAATTTTTTTTAATGGTCATTGCTAATTATGTTTGCTTACATGTTCAACTAAACAGTAAACATATTTGCACTATAAATGCCTGTGGTTTCGAAGACCTTTATCTCCCGCGCAGAACGTTATATGAATGCATTTAAATACTTTACGGTGGTTTCCACTGTTCGTAGCTAATGAATGAAACCTTCCTTAAAGTTAAATATGGCTCTTACCTCCATTTTTTTCAGATAAACAGCCATAATCCGTTAGCATCTGCATGAACATATGAATGTATATCACTGAAATGTGTATTTTAATGTATGCCCATTTGCCTGATTATGACTGAATAGCTCTTCGGCATGAATATAATTTTATAACGAAAGGCTTTGTTTTTAACTTCATAGCATAGTTTATAGATGAATAGTAAATGTATATAAATGAATAGCAAAAGCCTCCTCTGACGAAGATGTTCGTCGGTTTTGTTCTCTAAGTTCTACCTTGTACTTGAAATTTCACCCCATTTAAAAATAGGAAAGATGCTGCGTAGTATTTCTTGTCTTATAGCGAAATCTTAAGTTTCCAGCCACAGCAAGGGATCGTCTTGCGAAGGAAGACCTCTTCGACTGCTTGCTGAGCTAATATTACGAAAGAACATATGGCGTTTGCGCTGTAACTTTCAGATACTTCCAGATACAACGGCTAAAAATGTCCGCTTCTATACTCAGTAACAAAACCGTCTGTCGTCATAATTGCTGGGTATTACCTTGGAGCAAATTGTTTTCGGAAGATCTATATTTGGTTATCTCTTTTTGTCGTTTTCCATCATCAAAGGTTCTGGAATTTTTAGCCACATCCAATGAAATAGCGCACAAACATTCGTGTTTCTGCTCAATTCTAGGAGAGGACTCCTAATTCGTCTACCTGGTTAACCAAGCGAATGCATTCATGGTCCTCCGTCTAGCATAGATATGATTTTATTTTTGTTTGGTTTCCACCAGGCCGTTTTTCGAAGCTTCCCAGAGAAAGCAACGAGGAATATCTAGTTGCAAAAAACAAAAACAAAAAAAACGGAAGGGGTCCTGAGGAAGACAGAAGAAAATATTCCCACGAACCACTGCAAGGTCGTGCCCAACTCCAATGTGTGTCCTGGGACGTGATGCAAGCCAGCACCGGGTGGGCTGAGGGGTCTCCGGACACCCACGCACTCGAGGGTAGTAATTTCCTTCTCAGTCGGCATTGGTCAGTCGCGCGCATAGCTCCTTCCGGTTCAGACTCTCCCCGCAGGGAGAAGTTGCATTTCCCATTTAAATGACCCCTGAAAATCGTCTGCACATTCCAATGAAGCAGAGTGAACTTTCAAACTAGGTCTACATCCTGCTACTAACAGCATGGGCAGTACTGACAGGCAGTTTCATTATCGAATGACTAGATATGTGCGAGAGCCAGCAAACCAACGGAGGCTCCAAACCCAATGCCAACAAAGGCTACCACAGTTCCGACACCTTAGTCACGAATGACTCGATAACTGCCTCGAGTCAATCTCAGCTGCTACTATTGTTAGGACGGGAAAACTGCTTCTCAGATTGACTTTCCTGGAGAACCACACGACCCCCCTGAATCTTACTAGAAGAATTCTGTCACCACCCTAAGGTGACTGAATAAATTCCCTTTCCCTTGAAGAAGCAAGGTTATGATATCGCTTGCATATTCCCTAGAACCAACTCTAGCCCTGAGGAAAAACCCACTGGTTCAGTAAAGGTGTTTCGGTTACCCCTAAAGGACAGCTAGTAAACGAAATAAGTAACCAGACTCGAAGACATGACCTCCGAACACGGCAAAGTTTCCCTAGTTTGCTAGCAGCACACAAACACACACATACATATATTATTATATGTGTTTTTTCCCGTCAGGCGTGTGATAATTTTCACGAGCCTGAGATTATTAGTGCACAGTCGGTCGTTGCAGCAATCTACGGGTAAGGACCATTGTGTTTGTCACGTCAGATGTTTTGATCGTAGACGGTCGTTGACCTGGGAGCGGTCTGATGGCATCTGGACAGGAAATTGGATTTTGAAAACCTCAGGAAGTGGGGGCAGGCCTGAGGACCTATAAAATAGAGTGGACGGCGGTGGTGTCGTGATGATTATTATTATTGATGTGACTGTGGACGGCGGTGTGAAGATTACTGTGATTGATGTTAGCGGTGTGGTGGTGGAGATTTTTGCTGAGAACGGCGAGATGGACAGGAGTGTTGAGAATAGGATTGGAGATTGAAGCAGCCAAGGAGTAGAGATTGCCGTGTTCAGGAGGGAGAGCAGACACCAGCAGCCAGCCCGAAGAGCCGGAAGGAATGGAGCCAGGAACGTGGACATCTTGGCTGCCGCAAAGTAAGCCCTCCCCTCTCCTCCCCTTCCCCTTTCTTACTGCGTGTGTGCAATAACCGACAATACAGTATTTCGCCAGTGACGGTGAACAGTCTCATATTTAGATGAACTATCAAAATTACTGTAGTCATATTTTAGGTTAGGTTTTAGAGTTTAAGTAAGCGAATGACTGTGCGCAACATTCCATCATTGTGGTGGACTTTGGCCGGGTTTTAAATGTTAAATTAAATTTTTTAACCCCATATTTAATTATTGAATAAATCATTCCCCCCTTAATTATTTCATGAAAGCCAATACCCCTGAGAGTGTCATACTCGACTAGAAACTCACGTGTCTTGGCTCGACGCTGGACATCTCCCTCGGGATCTTGCGGTTCGCGATTGCTGTTTTATTTATTTGATATATATATATATATATATATATATATATATATATATATATATATATATTATTTCTGCATATGCAGTGGCCCCCGGGCCGGTATTGCGACGAGAAAAGATCCGAGGTGGATGGGAGAGTTACAATATATATGTATATATAAATTCTATATTGGATTAGTGACGAAGTCATGCATTTGATAATTGGATAGAAAGAAAGATAGATATATTTGGGAGAAAGGTAGGAAATGCGCTCTTTGAATCATATGCACGGCATGGAATCATGCACAAGGAAATACATATGTCAAGCGTAGAAGGGAATGGAAGAAGGAAGAAAGACTGAAAAAATTTTACGTGGCCGGGACTCGAACCTGGGTAAACGAAATCAGCAGTGTATCTCCACTTGAGCCGTGACGTCCGCCACCACATCGAGTACGACCAACTGAACATTTTCAGCCTATATTTTAGGTTGTCAAGTTAGGATGGATAGAGAAAATTATATTGTTAAATCTTTGGCCAAGGCAAGACAGCGTATGCTGCGGGACTCATTCCTTTGTTTTTCGTCAAGGGCTAGCGGTCAGATGTAAGAGGTGGGGATGGCAACAGCGGCACAAGGGTTGGAGAGAGAAGGCGGCCACATGTAGAGTTGGGGAATGTCGCAAAAGGCGACGGACACAAAGTATTATCTAAATATTTGAGATTTCTGAATGGAAGTGGAGAGACGCCGACGATAGCTTAATCCACCATTGGCACATGACCGACGTCACCCCTCTCGCTGCGAGATGCGTGAAGCCCTGATGGACAGCTGTGACTTGTACGCTGGCGAGATCCGCCTAATATATGAACATCATTTTCATGCATTGTCGGACCCAATCTTTCGTTTAAACGTGTCTCTGCTACTTGGCCCAAAATCCCCTGAGAAAAAGAGTAAATTTAGAACCCTAATTATTAAATTGCTCTGTATATAATTTAACTCCATGGTGTAATTAGCATTCATAAATCGTAATGTATAGTTTAGTAAATTGGAGTTAATTATTTAATTAATCCCAGCATAGTAATCAAAAATTTAATTTAACTTATATATATATATTCTATACTTATGTACTAAAACATAAATATTATATACTCTTAATATATTAAAACTGAGATGAGATACGCAATCGGGTACCACAATATAGGGTAAGAATAATAGTAATAAATTATTTTTATCGCAACTCTGGGCACTGAATGTAATGGTCCCAACAATTATTAGGATAGGTTGCAAGAATAATATTTTGGGTCCCAAAAATGGAACACGTTATATCTACATGTATTGAAGATTATATCTTATGTACATACAAAACAAATGGGAATACAACGATATTTACAGAAAAGTTACATTGTTGCCTCTGTGAACTGTAAAGGTAATTCGGGGTGCCATTGGAAAAGAATAATAAATATTTGTGATAATAAATGTTATGAATGGAAACTACATTATTGGATTGCTAAGGAATTTTTTCAACCTTAACTTTACCGCTATTTAACTAAATTATATCAATTCAATTGAAACATTTTCTCTCTCTCTATGACTTGTATTATATTTGTATTATTGAATCTATCTAATCAGAATATAATTCTTTTTGGTTTTGTTTGTTGTGGTATTTATTAATTTGTTGTTGTATTCAGTCCTAAGACTGGTTTGATTCAACCCTCCATGCTAACCTATCTTGCACAAGCCTTACCATTTCATTATAACTAGCACATCCCACATACTCTGTAATCTTCTTAGCGTATTCCATCCTTGGCCACCCTCTTCTGTTCTTACCCCACACGTTACCCTTTAATGCTAATTTTACAAGACCATCGTGTCTTAAAATGTGGCCTATTAATCTATCCCTTTCTCTTAGTCAACGTCCTCCATATTGTTCGCTTTTCCCCTATTCTGTTTATAACTTCCTCGTTTGTAATTTTTATCTACCCATCTGATTTTCAGCATTCGCCTATAGCACCACATTTCAAACGCTTCTATTCTTTTCCTTTCCCCAACTCCTATTGTCCACGTTTCGCACCCATATAACGCCACGCTCCATACAAAAATGTTTAGCAAAGATTTCTCAATATTCACACTTATATTACCCGTAAGTAAATCCCTATTTTTCGCGAAAGCCTTCCTTGGCTGTGCTATCCTACTCTTTATGTCTACTATACTGCCACCATCACTAGTTATTATGCTTCCCAAGAAGCAGAATTCCTTAACTTCCGTCGAAATATACCTTCTCAATCTAACAGCCTTTGTTATTCCACTGTTTTCCATACTACACTCTATTACCTTGGTTATCCCTCTATTAATCCCCATATTGAACTCTTTCTCCAGGGCTACGTTCATGCCATTTATTTATTTAAGAAACAGTTAATATTTTTTGTACATCTGGACGCGTAGCGATTTGGCGAGTGCACAAATAGGCAGGCACGGGCGTTGTGTTGGAGGTAAACTCTTCTCTCTGGTACGGGCCTCCGACCCATAAGCAACGTCTGAACCTCCGACCTGATGGCATCTCTAATCTGAGAACCTGACGTCTCGGGCTACTGTTGCTGTCTCACCGCGATCTCGTTGTGCCTTCATGATTCGCCGCCCTGATGACGGCTTTCCGGGCATATTTGCTGAGGACAACTCCACCATGAGCTGCGTGTCGTCCCGGCTACTGGTGTCTTGCCTGCAATCGCATGTTTTCCTGGCGACCGCGCTTCTCAACAGTTATAGCGATTCCTGTCGGACCTTCCTTCCAGCAGTATAAACTACCGTGCCGCAAAATCCTGCGGGACCAGCTATCTGTATTCTAATTATCATGTGTTGTGAAAATTCGTCTTGTGTTTTATGTAATTGAATCGCTCCAGGCGGTATAAAAGGCAACAAATATAACGATTCATCGTTCTTTCAATGCTATGGTTAACAATGGTTAATTTTATCTCTGCTGCATATATGGACATAACATTAACTTTGAAATATTTCAAGATGCCACTGTACTCTCCCGTCTACTAATATTCGAATATTGAAACTTTTGGATATTATAATTTTTCTATTACTATTTTTCAATTGTATATATATATATATATATATATATATATATATATATTGTAATAGACTTTTTTGGGTATAAAACATTTATTAATTAACAGAACAAATATGATCAATTTTAAAATTTTTCATTTATTAATTTAAAGTGAATACACGGGCTTAATCTCAGGGGATTTTGGGTCTCTCAAGAGATGGAGTATGCAGTATGAAAATAGAAAGAAAAATCATTAAATATTATTTATGCAGAGCAATGAGCAAGTTTCACAATTTTTTTATAGCTTACCCACAATTACTGGGCCAACAAACATCCACCTCTCGAATGTTTGTGCGTCTCTCTGGCGTCTTGCAGGATTTGATCACGTCTGGACACGTCTGCTCACGTCCGTCCTCTCATCTGGCTTCTGGCTGTTCGGACCAAGTCTGTCCACTCGCCTGCCTTCTGGATATCTGCTCGGACGAAGTCTGTCCTCTCCTCCACTCGTTTCACTTCTGCTCGGACGAAGTCTGTCCTCTCCTCCACTCGTTTCACTTCTGCTCGGTCTACGTCCGTCTTCTGCTCCACTCGCCTGCCTTCTGTGGTCGGACCACGTCCTCTCCTCTCCTCCACTCGCCTGCCTTCTGGGGTCGAGCCACCCATCGGCTTCCCTTTTCAATCTTCCGACGGGAATTCCCCTATTTCACAAAATTTCGGGGTTCCCCGCCCTCATTTTTTACACTCGTTCAGCGGGATTTTCCCTCGGGGGTTCACCATCGTCATTTTTTATACACGCTCGGTGGGCCTCCCCCGCGGGGAATCACCATCTTACAGCCGACTAGCCATTGTTGTTGGCCGAACTGCGCCTCATAACGCCACAACCTCACAAAATCCGCCTTTTTTATCACATTATATATATATTTGTCTACAACATATATTATTTTAATTAAAGTAAGAGGTTTCTCCCAGTGAACGGTGAGTATAAATTTCTCTCGGGTTTATGTTCGTAGTCAACTGGACAAAAACGGTCACCTCTTACTACATATACATCTTAAATTATAATGACTTGTATCGCCATGAAAATGGGATCTGATTGATAACCTTACCTTACTACAGCACAAGCTCAGACGAAATTAAGGAGGACGACGGAGAAGCAGAGGACCAAGTTTCAGAGACTGGGGAGCACCAGACGGATGAAGGAAAATGCTTTTCCGCATTCCACACTGGTTTACATGTCCAAGATTAGACTGGATGACTACTCGACTTGCTCCTATGTAAATGACTAAAAATTGTACATACTACGTCTCAGATGCTGGCTATATGCGGAGTTGAAAGAGCGGTTTATGATCTCCCTACTAATATTGCGGCGGAATTCAGAAGAGAAACATGCCGTGCGCTTAGCAAGAGAAAACCAAATAAGTCAAATATAACGAAAGAAGAACGTACAGTTCTTATCAAACAGGAGGACTGATTTGGTTATATTACCTGCTGATAAAGGCAACTGTAAGGTAGTTATAGACACAGACGAATATAAAATGAAGATGTATTAAATACGCGAGATGAAACTTTAAGTCTGTACATCTGTTTTTCTCTGTCTTTGTGGGTGCCAACTCGCATTCCTTAGGACACTTTTGAATGTGCCAGAGAGGCCCATTCACGAATAAAGGGATCACCGTGAATAATTAGGGGGTCGCTTCTTTCGAAAACGGAAGTTCCGCGGAAAATTTGGAATCTCACGGAGGAACGCGAAACACGTGCAGTATTTGGGCCCAGCAGTGTAAGTTTTTCCTATTGGTTGAAATTTTAAAAAAGCAAACCAATCGAAGTCTTCTGAGCATAACCGCTGGTTGGTCGTTTGAAATTATGTAGCTTCCCACCGATGTTACGAAGGAACGGATTTTTGGAGAAGAATCCAGAAAGTGTTGGGAGACGGGAAAGAGAAGGTGTTGGGAGAGGGAAGAAAGTTGATGCAAATGCTTAATTGTTAGCCGCTGAAAGAAGGAGAGAGGCCGGCTAAAATTGACATAAAACTATACTGTTAGCCGCCGGAAGAAGATAAGGGAGACTCCGCCAGATTTGTCCACGAGGTTAAGCCCAGACGGTGATGAACAGAGGCCACCCGCCAATGCAACCATCGTCGTCATTCATCGACGCAGACCGGGATACAGAAGCAAATACTTCGCGGGTATCGTTGTTTTGAATTAGTAAGAGTTTACATTTACCAGGCCTATTGCCATTAGAAATATAATTTGCTTCATAATTCACCCCACTTTGAACTCTGATTTGCAAATTAATTGTTTTAATAACGTTTTCTTTGAAAATTTGTAAACAACGGACAGTAGAGTGCGATTAACAAACGAGCCAATGGGAGACGTCTTAGCCACAATAGCAACTATCCAATCAGGGGCGGTCTGTGCACGCACAGTTTTAGCTGACACCATATAAATCTTCATACTACCATTGAAACGTTCCTGATTATCTCCTCAACCCAATTGGAAACCCGAGAGCCATATTATATATGATTCCATGTTATTTCTATTGGTTTTCAACATGTTTCACATGGCAATCCGTTTTCCCTGATCCTTAACTTCAGGATATATCTTGCGGAAATAGGTAGTCACGGTCACTTCAAAATTTAAAAAGAAAAAACTAGCGCACATCCATAACGTTCTGAAAAAATTCTTTCAGATTGTTATACATCACCACTTAAGAATTATTCGTTCTACTACATTTGCAATATTACATCTATTTCTCCTATTATCTTTCCATCTGCAATAACATCATTTATTAAAAAACAAGTAAAAATTACGACAAAACTGACAATGTATCTTATAAGAATTGTTGTCAACTAATATTAAAAAAATTAGAAACAATAAGTCGGAGGTTAAGAACCGGCTGAGAAAACGCATGGGCCAGCGACATTTTCATGACGGATGCTGCCATCTGCTATGTTTGATTATAATAAGTAAATACGAAATTGTGAATCATGAGATTGATATAATTCGAAAAGGTGGCATTGGTAAGATAGTTACTTTACACGAGTACACATGTGTTTATTTTTTAAAGTAAATCATTTAGGGATAGGCATACAGATTAGGATCAGTGAAATATGAAAACTTTTAGCAAGTGTATAAAATTGGATAATTTTTTCGAAACTAAAAAATTATTTTCACTTCGGACGAACCTAAGTTAAAATCACACTTTGCGTATTAAGGTCCTTTCAAACAAAGTTTCGAGAGTGAGTACTGAAAAATTTAAGTACGGATCATCAATATATAGCACAATACACGAGGATGAGTGATTTGGGCGTGAAGGCGAACGGAAGTGCCTAAGAGCCACTCACTTCCACCTTCATCGCTAGAAACAGACTGCCTTCACGTCACGTCACGTCATGTGAGGTCCCAAGTCTTATGGACAACAGGCACAGGATGCAGCCGCTACCTTGACATGTCACGGCTCTTCACGTTCCTCTCATCTCAGCTCGCACACATTTCTGACCGCACGTCGGGTCACGTTTCTACATATTACAAGTTTTAACTGCCGATATACAAAATGGTCGCTCGTAAACTAATTTGGCTTAGAAGAAAAGTTGTTCACAATTTGATTCTGTTTTTAATGCACTATCTGGTTTCATAAGATCGTCGATTATTTCCGAACATACACCTGAATTAAAAGAGAAAACGGCCAAAATGCCGTATAATCACTATTTGTTTCAAATTTGTCAAATTAATTTTTAATTCATAATTACTTATTCGATTAAATTAAAAATGCATGTACCGGACTTCTCAGTTGGGTCCTTGTATTATTATTTAATCTCGCGTACATAAGTAGACGGACTTGAATCTCTTTAATAAGTAGCGTATTTCTAATAACAATCACGTGTGTAAATATATATTTTTCCTATGTTATTCCCAATAAAATTATGCAAAAAATCAAAATTTTCTTCGTTCATTCGGAAATACATTTGAAATCGTTTCGAGTCTTTCCGCAATTGCGGCACTAAAAGACGATTACCAATTTAGTCTAGGCTAGATAAATTTTAATTCTGTGTTTTTACCACCTAACTACTACTTACCACTACCATTATTCAGTCTTTTAAGTAAGGTGTGTAACATTTAATTTTTTAATAAACTTAAATAATTACATAAGAATAACTCATGTAATCGCTATACAAGTTGTTTCATTGAATTTTACAAAAATGATTACGACAAATGTCGAAAATTTTCAACGTGTTTAAATAAAAAATTGTGAGACTGTTTTAAGCGGTTCTTTTCATTATTTGATAATATCTACACAGCCTAATATTAATAGATATAGTTTTAGTTGTGGTTGTCATGAAAGCCACACGACCAAGATAAATATTTGGCAATCTATTATCATTCCTTTATTCATAAATAACTGTCTCCATAAGTTTCAAGAACTTAAGTTAGCAATAAATACTGAAATAATATTCTGGATGGTAAAGAAAAGAAAAAGAGACTAAACACATTAGAAATTGTCTCTTGACTGTCACATGAAACAACGTATCCGATTTACAATTTATTTTGATTAACAGAGAACGGCTGAGCTTAGCTGTAAGCTATACGAAAGCAAGATTTAATTGATGTTCTGGAAGTAAACAGAGAATAAATCTATTTTTAATTAAAATGTAATGCTGTTTCCATGATATTCTTCAGCGATAAATCACATTTTCCTGGGATGCGCAGTGACGTGGAATTAAGTTTAGATTTCAGCGTTAGTTGTGGCGTATATCTTCCGGTTTTTAATTACTTATAGTTCTAAGAAAATTTTAAATATTACATACAAATTGTTTTACAGTCTCTTTTGTATCAAATACGCATTTAACTTAATGTTTAAACAAAATGACGGAAACTAACTTCAGTTAATAAAATTTAAAACATAAATTATCGTTGTAATTAGTAAAATAATATTATTCAATAAGAAATAACAATTGAAAGTAATTCTATTTTTCAATATGAGGAGAAAATTGAAAAGCATCTAATAGAGTTGTAATGCGTGTTTACATATAATGCTTAGTTAAATAATATTTCTATTTATGCTGCCATATTCATGCTTGTTTTTCTAGTGCACATAATATCAGTGAGAATTATTTGACTGCTATACGATTTCATTTAGGTTTCTTACTATAAAAATAAATTTATTGAGGTCTATATTTGAACAATATGACTCACAATCATTTGCAGAACACGATTGAATTGTTATGTCAATTACGAATCGCTTCAACACACGAATTCTGAATTATCTAATTTCTATGCAGATGGCGGCGGGAAAGGGGGGGGGGAGACTGGCTAATTAGTAGTTGGCTTGGCTACTAGAAAAGTGCAAAGTGTTAAAAGAATTCAAGGTCAAAAGGAAAATAGACGCAGCTTATAGGAAAATCAAATAAGCATTCGGAGAGAGGAAAAATTTCAGCAAAACATCGGGAGAGCGGAGAGGAGCCAATACTGGATAGAGAAGAAAATGCAGAAAGATGGAAGGAATATTTAGAACAGCTGTATCACGGTGTAAATCTAAATCAGTCAGCAATACAAGAACAAAAGGTAGTGGATGATGACGAGATCGGGGACAAAATATTAAGATGAGAGTTTGGCTGACAGACCAGGAACTGATAACATTCCAGCCGTGCTGATAAGATCGTCGGGTAAAGAAGCAATATCAAGGCCTGTTCAGGATAGTTTGTGAATCCATGCAACAGGAAGAATACTAGAATATTTCAGTAAAATCATAATTATACCAATACCGAAGTCGACTATGGCTGATAGATGCGTGCAAAATATTAACTAAAATAGTTTAAACGAAATTGGAAAGTCAAATATAATGCGAGTTAAGTGATCAGTATACTTTTAGGAAGAATGTAGGGACAATAGAAGCAATATTGACTTTGCGGCTAAGTTTAGATGACAGGATAAGGAAAACCCGGCCTACGTTCATGGCATTTGCAGATTTAGAAAAGTGTTTGATAACGTGAACTGAATACACTATTAAGGTTTTAAAAGAAACAGGAATAATATATCAAGAAAGGAGGCATATACATAATCTTTACAGAAGATAGGCAGCAGTAATTAGAATAGAAAATCAAGAAAAGAGAGCATAAATAAAGAAGGAGCCGGACAAAAATGTGTGTATAGAACAGGAAATGAAGGAAGTTAAACCTGAATATGGAAAAGGAATCTTACTGCAAGGAGAAGAAATAAAACCCTACGTTTTGTCGATGATATTGTAGTATTAGGGGAGTAAGAAGAACATTTTAAATCCATAATAAATGGCATGACCGTGGTCCTTGGAGAAATAATTCAATATGAGGATTAATAGAGGTAATGGAGCGTAATTTTCAAAAAAAATTGTAAAAATAATTCAGCATCATAAATGTGATCAGAACAATAATACAGCTTATTTTCAAGAATCACAGGTCAAATAACGTAGTTAAATAATTTCCTGGGAAAAAATGAATTTCAATATCAAGACTATTTGTTTTATTTTAAAAAATATGTATATGCTTTGGAGCATGTTTCATAATATGAATTGTTGTTTGCATTATTTCTGTAAATGCATGTAATATCCCTTAAGTTTGAAATAGTTAACAAGCAAAATAGAGAAAGTGTCAGTTTGTAAGTTGCAAAGTAGAGCATAAATTTTGTAATTTGCCCCTTGGACGCGCCCCTCGCACACACGCAATTATGCAACACAGTTTTGCCGGCAAGCAGCCATGTCGCGCGTGTCGCAGTTATCCCACGAGTATTTGCGTGCGTGGCCATGCTTAAAGCCGACCTATGAACACGCAAAAACGACTCCATTGCACTGTTTTGTCATACATGTGTCAGGCAACATCGCATCGGGCAGGAGGATTTTTTTCTTCAGATGAGTGGTTCCCCTAAATAACAAAGATACTCATTTATAAATTAAACTCAGGGACAAAAATAATAAAATCAAATTAATTTTCAGTGTTTATTTTAATCTTACCAAGAAATCCATACAGAGTAATACATAGTTGCTCATGGAGTGATATTATTGAAACAATTTGAAAATACACAGATATACCAGCTTTTATTTTTTATACAATAAAATGAAATCACAATAAAGCTGTATGCCCCATAAGATTCGTTAATTTAAAACTAAATTTTCATTTTTACTCCTGGGATAACTAAAATTTGGTGCATTTTTCATTGAAAGATATTTATCATATTTGATGTGGTTGTTAATTTCGTTCACTGCTTTTGGACCCTGGAATTTTTAAATAATTAGGTTGCTCGAAACTAGTATTCCTCAATATTGTAAAGTTAAGAATCCAACATTTCATTTATACCTCTAGCATTATTTATTTAAATCACAAGAAGCTACGTGTTTGTAATCTATAATCACCAGAGAAAATCATATGCAACGAACACACATGTTCAAAGATCTCACACCTCTATCTATTATCGCAGTTTCTATATCTACTAATCTAATCATATTTCACATATAAAAATTAATCCCTATAACCTTCGTCACGCCATAACTTGAGGACGACTTTACAGATTTCATTCATATTTTTTATAGGTTTTCTAATATTTTGTACAAGTTTCTTACGGAAAGAAACATTAAGAAAATTTCGCAGAAAATTAGATAGTGTCATAAAACAGAACTACGAGAAGGCTACTTCACATCCGCGTGTTTAAATCTTCAACGTAATGCGGGTTTCATATACTCTCGATGTGTTATGCTCCGAAATGGCTGAACAGATTTCTATAAAAATTTCAAGGATTGAAACAGGAATGTTAACTTAAAGTATGTTTCATTTCGATACCATTCAGAGTTCAGAATATTTTTAATGTAAATACTTATAAACCCATTGAATTTCCGGCAGAAAGGCGGCCTAAATATCAACTGCGACTTAAAACTTCTATTAGTCGTTCCTATACCATTCATCCCACGTACTCCCTTACTATAAGCCTCATTTTGGCAGAATGAGAAAGAGATAAATATTGTTGTATACATTAGAAAGCGGGATCTGTTCATATTCAACTGCGACTTATAAGGTTTGCCGTGAACCGATCATAAGCTCAACTACTGGACTGGACGGACTTGTGCTTACAGTATTGATAGATTGACATTAAATTGCCGTTTTTTCGCGACAGAAAAACTTAGTGTGTTTCCTGTGTTTCGATGTGATTATTGTCGTGTTATTTATTGTTAGTGATAATAAAATACCAACAGTAAGGCGTCAAAATTTTGGTTGTCGTAAGTGTAACGTAAGTCGAGTCCATAATCTTCGAGACAATGAGACAGTGTTTGGAGGCAAACAGAATGCGAATTTCTCAAGCGAGATCTACTTCCGCTCCAGAAGAAGCCCTAGCGTCGGGTTCAGTCGAGAGGAGACAACACAGATGGTAAAATGACCAATGAACGTTTGGCGTATAGCTCCCGTACGAGTCTCCTATGGAGAGGGGTAGAATTGGTGGAATTTTTATTTAAGTAAAATTCATCCATTAAGTGTGGAAGAAATTTTATTCTGTCAGAGTAGTGAAAATATTTTTAGTCCTGTTACTGTGCCGGGAGTGCTTTTGACTATCAAGATACTGGGAGTCTAAGGTTTAAATTGTGACGTTATCGATGAAGGTTTATTTATGTGTTGACGAAGAATTAAATAATGTGCCGTGATAATATAAATAAATTACCCGGGCAACACCGTGTCTCCAGGTAGCGTATTATGTAAGCATGAAAAGGAACAAAAAAAACATTCACAGCACCGGAACAACTACAAACGTCTGTTATTTTAATAACATAATTATAAGGTGTCGGTGCACTTTGGCAAAATGCTTGTACTATGTGTTTTTTCTTTTTTTGGTTCAACAGCCCAATTTGCATGTCTTAGCGGAAAAAATAAGGAATTTCATCTTCCATGACACATTCCGAACTTGGAGTGATACGTTGTCAGCGTATCGATTTTCGTGACCAAGAATACAAACATCAATGACCAAGCACGATTTGAACACTGCACCTCTGAAATCTGAGAGGTAAATTTGACTAGACCACAGTGGTCGGCCTTTACTTCACTCTACATTGACAGTTCCTGAGAGATAACATTTAAACACAACTCTGCTAACTACTAACTCTTAGACAGCACAACGCAGACAAAGCTTTTCTTATAGTGATTGAAAGTTTTATGTTTGATGTAGCAACGCTCCAAAATTTTGTACGATTTTTTAAAAAGTGAATTAAGAAAGGAAATGCTTATTGGACCGGGAGACTAAAGTAGGGTGGTATCCCGGGCAACAGATCTGCCCCGTCTTCCTGGTCGTTCACGAATTTTATTTGGGGAAAACTTTTCCAACAATGTTAGAACCTCATAGTGTTTCAAAGCCTCCTCTTCATCCGTTCATTTCTTCCAACGAGCCTCAAAACATATAAAAAGCATGTGGAAACTTTTCTTGCATACTGCATTTATTGCATACTGTGATTTTGTCCGCACCATGTCTCTTCTGTATAAATTGTTTGTAGCTTCTATTCCTCAACTGACGGATTTTCGAAAATAAACGTGTCTTGAAACTGAAATTGTCACTGACTTCACAATTATGTTTTGGAGCGTTGCTACAACAGTGAAACTTATATTTTATATTTACGACTTTTAATCACTATAAGTAAAGCTTTGTCCCACTCTTCTGCTATGCGTTGTCTAAGAGTTAGTATAGGTCCAATAAAAATTAATTTTAAAAACGTAAGAAAAACAGATGATTAAAACTTAGCGGATAGGTTTAGAAGGGTTTGCACTGTGAGTTGTTAAAATTTCAGACCATTTGAAGCAATAGTTTGAAAACTATGAGTTTTCAAAGACGAGCTATATGAAACAAGTGCAAAAATACCGTCCCTCTTTTCAGATTTTTTCCGCCAAAACGCGTGCGCTCAATGCTTTTAAGGAATTTTCATTTACATATCACGTAATGGCATTAAACTCTGTATAAAATTAGAACTTTCACAATAACGACAGTCATTCCGAACGGGCACAGTGATGCTTCAAACTTAATGCTTTCCTATTTTCACGACGACAGTTCTTGCGGAATTTGGTGGTACGGAATAAAAGACAAGTTGCGTGAAGGAAGTTATGGCCGGTACGGAGGCGTGACTGGCGTTTTACCAAAGTATCGTGGAATTTGGTGACATCGGATGGTGTTTTCCAATCGAAACGTTAGTGGAGAAACTTCTTAAATTTGCGGCCTATTTGGGCATGTTTATTCCAAATTTATTGAAGGTGAACTAAGAAATGGTCTTTTGGTGTCAAGAATCGTAGGGCAGAGGAGTTCTCTCTAGAGATTGAAGGAGGAGACTATAGAGACAAATGGTACAGAGACGTTCTCTCTGCAGAATGAAATGGACATTGTCTGCCAGTAGAAACGAAGAAGGACGTGAATTTTCTCTAGCAATTCGACCGGGTACTTACTGTCGTCAAAATTAAAGCCCTGAGTTTGAAGCTTCACTGTGCCCATTCGGAATGACCGACGTTAGTTTTGTCTTTCATTCATATAGCTCGACTTTGACAACACATAGATTTCAATTTATTGCTTCAAATTGACTGAAAATTTTTAAAAAATCACAGTGCAAACCCTTTATAACCTATCCGCAAAATTTGAATTATCTGTGTCTTTTACTTTATTTAAAATTAATTTATTATTGGACCTCTACTAACTCTTCGGCAGTGTATCGCAGAAGAGTGGGACAGTGCTTTTCTTCTAGTGGTTGAAAGTCATAAATAATATAAGCTTCATTTATGAAGCTAAGCTCCAAAATTTTGTACGATTTTTTAAAAAAAGTATGGAGAAAGGAAAGGTTTATTGGAGCGGGCAGGTAAAGTAGGGAAGTAACCCTGCCCGCGACCTTACTCCGCCGAAACAGTGATGGTGATTCGAGGAGTTTTCCTACGGGCAAAACTTAAGCCACATCAGTAACAGACAGCGAACTACAAACCCAGGGTACTACTTCATCACCGTTCACCACCACCTTTTCCGATCATCCAAGACACAGCTGCTTTTGATCAAGACAACCATCTCATATACCCTAGGGCTATGTTATCTCGTGACGCGGTAATTCGGGGTTTTTGAAAAATTTGTAAAACCAATAATAATGAAATAAATGTTTTATTTATTAATTGGGTTTAAACACAGGCTGCTTCTCTACATTTTTATTTGACGGGTGAACCATCGAAGATATAAATTTACAATAATCATATGAATGTGATAGGAGAACTCAAAAATTTTAAAATCCTGTTGGCACATGGTCCAAAGAAATTCATGTATCAAAATGGTGACATCGCAGATGAAAATGCAAACTGTTTTTATGGTATACGGGATTTAAATCAATTACACCTGATCCCCGATTGGCACATAGCACTGCACATCTTTGAATCACAGTAGTTTAATGTATTGACAAGACAGTATGGGTGTGGCATTCGAAGCGTTGATAGTGTTTTTTTCTCCAAGTTATTTAACCTTTGGGTTACAGGTTTAGCAAGAAAAATTAAGGTCTGGAAACTTGGCAATTATGCTTTACAAAAGAAATTTGGATTTGATAACAGAATAAACTAAGAAGGAGATTTTAGTTCAGAGATCAAGGCACAACAGAAATATGGAAGAAAAAAGTTGTAGTGCGTTTGCATTCCAAGATATTCACATCCTCCATACACTCGAAAAACTTAAAAACTTAAATGTAAATTTCAGTATTTCTATCCTGTATTCCAGCCCTGTATATACAAATGGTTTTGAGCGTCGATCTCGAGATATTGAGGCTACGTAAGCCCGATGCTCGAAATTTACGTTTCGGTGAGCAGATTGGTTTATCCCTATGTTTACATCTGCAGCTAACATTGTAACGCAATCGCTCCATCAGGGACAATCTTCCACATCGCGGAGCAGACTGCGCCCACCCACGCAGCAGCGTATCACAGACCGTCGCCTGGGTCGGCTGTTTGGTGAGATTGGCACTGCCAGGCAGTTGGCCCCCAGCGACATAATTATGTCCTTGTTTTCAACGGAGACTCCGCCAGCTTCTTCACTTGACTCATAGCCTCTAAAATACGGCAAACAAAAACGATACGAAAAGGAAGAGAGAGAGGGTCAGACATTTTCCTAACACTCATTCCTCTCCCTGCATCCCTGCAGTAGTCTTGAAAGTTCTGCGAAGACTTCATAAATCTCCCCCGCAAGACGCATTATCGTAACTAGTTACCGTCACTCTAGATTTAAAATTGTTCCGCTTTTGCTGTGGCCCACCTCGGGGAAAAGACTGCTAGCAAAATGTCCGCCACATATGATAGATGTTGTAAAGAACTTTTACTGCAGCTCTTTTATATTATGAAAATAATTATATCTATAAATATTTAATATTGAATCCTTACTTCCCTTGGTCACGCCATAACTTGAGAACGACTTTACCGATTTCATTTTTATACGTTTTCTAATGCTAAGTACAACGTTCTTACGAAAAGTAAAATACACAAGATTGCGCAGAAAAATGGTAAATTTTAGAAAACGTAAACGTAAATACGGGTTGCTAATCTCCCCCGCCTGGACGACGTCCACTTCCCCTTCATATTGCCCGCGCCATATCGATTTTTGGTACGTTTTGAAAGACTAACACGTGGTATACATCTGCAGGGCTAATACACCTGAAAAATTTTAAATAAGTAAAAACGGCCAATATTGTTATCATATAAATACATTCTTGGATCATTTAATTCGATAGTGTGTCTTCCGATACTGCTAGCGTATAATTTCATTCCCATCTATAATCAGAGGGGAGTTTTCTTAGGGGTGTAATTGGAGGGTAAACATATCAAAATAACCAGGAAACAATCAAAATTGTGCTTTGAACAGCTGCAATATGAGCCACTGAGTTCAATTCTGACAAAAATTGTAATTGAAGTTATAGACCATCCCCTAAGCGGGGTTTTAAGTGGGTAAAACAGACATCCGCATACAGTATTTAGCGGATGAGAATTAAATTACTGTTCTTCCTCTAGCAGGGTGGTTGGACAGGGTAAAAACACTTCTGCTTAATGTATTTAAAGGCTAGAACAATTTTGACAAAATTTTGTGTTCATATTCCTCGCGACTCAAAAACAAATACTTTGGCGATAATACACGGCTACCACCCATATGGGAAGTGGGTGGAACTTTTATATGTAATGAAGGCTCATATGGGAGTAGAAGAAATTCTTCATGTCATAATATTTAGATTTCTCTGGCAATATTTGTGTATAATTTCAACCTCTTGCAGCCTTTGATGGGTGGGGGTGGAAATGAGTCACATGAAAATAACAAGGAAACTATCAAGTTTGATGTCAAAACCAGTGTTACATTATGACTTTTAATATCCCACTGAAGTAAAAGTTCATCCCTAAAATGTGAGAGTATTTATATTCTGTTAGAGTACTGAAAATACTTTGAGTGTTATTGTACCAGTAGAATTTTTTATTCTCTCGAGATACTGGGAGTATATTTGAGGTTTATATTGTGATGTTTTCGATGCTGGTTGAATCATATGTTGACCAAGAATTAAATAATGTCAGCGGATATCATAAATAAATACCCAGGCATCGTCGGGTCCCCAGATACTGCATTATAATTATTTATAACTTAGTATTTGACATCGTAATATATTTTACAATGCAATTGTTCTATTGAAAACACTTTTCTATAGAAACAGCATATTTATTCATAAAATGTGTTGTCCTGAGGAAACGATTTATTTCACTATTTGTATAAATATGTAGGGCTGCCTGTACATTCTCCATCAGCGGTTTAGATTAGGAAGGTTGTTGCGTTTCTACTTCGATTAAGCTAACGGTTTGATCTTGATGTGGGACTTTTAATTTCGTTTGTATAATTATTAGGAATCGTTAATAGGTTTACCACGTTATTTAAGGGTCAGAAGATGATTTTGTGAAAGGCATTTAAGTGATATTAAATACATTAATTACGTTATTACATAAATTTTAAAAGTATTTTTTATTGATTTATAACATAGTTGACCTGTTTTCTAGATTCAAAAAAAGATCGTTTTTAACAATATTTTTCTTTTGTTAATACATTAAAAAGTTATATACATATATATATATATATATATATATATATATATTGTAAATTATAGGGGGGATATTATTTAAATGAATTTATTTATTGAGTTTAAATATATATTTATTAATTATAATCTCAGGGTATTAATGGTTTGGGTGATCACGTGTAGCAGATCAGTTCGTTGACGAATCTGAGTTGTTTCATGGGCGTCTCGCTGAAATTTCCGTGTTGTGGAACTTGAAGCGGCCGGTCGACAATAGCACCAAGTCTTCCTTTCCTTATTGCTAAGACCTTTCTTTCCCTGCTTCCTGGACTGCTCAAAGCATGGTCGCCGCTGCCACCTCACCAATCTCCCAAATCTGTTTCTCCACTCTCCTTCAATCTCCTCTCTCCATCCACTTCACGATATCTCCAAAATCATTTATCCACTTCACGATCTCTCCAAAATCTCCCCAAAATTGTCTCCGCCAGCCTCTTTAAAGCCTTGTCCCCACTTATCACTAAGGTGGCAGGGATGGATATCCTCCAATCATATCCCTTGTTTCATTTGGGGAAAACACCCCACCCGGTCACCAAATTCCCAGGCAGATTAAGACATTCCGAAACGGCGACGTTGGTCCAGGTGTCAGTCGCAGTCCCTTTGTTGTTTATTCCGAAAGGCGAGACGGCGGGCGGAAAAACCCCTTCTTCCTAGCAAACAACTTGCTCATGCCGGAATATTTGGTATTTAAGTTCCCGAAAATTATAATAAAAATTTGGACGCGGATTCTACTGCGCTACAGTATATATATATATATATATATATATATATATATATATATATATATATAAATAATTTCAATAATAAAAAATATGAATGTATATTCAATATTGTTTCAGCATGTAAGATATTTTAGTAATTTATATTTGCATTGTGCAAGAGACATCTGATTTACTAATTTATTATTATGATTAAAATTTCTTATTTTGTTTTATGAACGTAGACTTTCCCGGTGAATAATTCGGATGAAATCTTCACGATTAACCAACCGGGTCAGGCCATTTTCTGTCGCCGTCTTCAGGCTATTTTATTATTTTTGTGGAGAGCCTGGAAGAAAGCAGTTTTAAATTCCTTGTCTCATCATCCTTCTTATACGACCCACGTTTCCGGATCTCCATGAAGTGTTAGTCGATAAGTTGTATGTTCAAAATTATGCTTAGTTTTATACTACAATTATTTATGACTTTATTATTATTGCCACTGTTAGAAAATGTTAATTTTATTTCTTATACTTTGGTGCATAATTTGTATAGGCAGAGTTATGCAATATATTTAAGATAATTATTTGATTAATCTTACTATTGCTATAATTTATATTCTGTTTCATGTTATGATGTCTATATTTTGGTTAGCTTCCAGGGTTTTAGATTCGGGTCCGATGATGAGTAGATTGAATCTAATAATGTAGTTTATTGTTTATTATTATTCATAATCATTGCTTTAAAGTAATGTATTTAAGAGTCTATGAATTTAGAGTCCTATATTCCGTCAGTTCTATTATGGATATCTGATTTGACAAATTTTGTAGAGCCGCGGTGAGTGTCAGGTTTCTTATTAGTACCTATACTCTTTCTTTTCTAAAAGGTTTCTCTTACTGTCTTGTCTACCTCATAATTGGTGCATTCCAGTTCGGCGTGTTCCGGTGTTCCTCTCTCTCCACTGGCATAGAGATTGTCTGGCTTGCTATTTACTCTTCCCAGATATTGTCCATATGGGCCATGACCCTTGATTGGTTTGAGGTGTCTAACCTGTAATCTTATTCTTATGTTAGGTAGAATTTCTTACACCCTTCTCCATTTATTTGATGAATTCCATCATTCTTGCCAAATGTTTAATATTTCTTCTTTAATTTCTATTTTGGTGTTTGCTTCCTCGCCTCAAATTTCTATGACTTTGAACTGGTTGCCTTTTTTGAGGCAGAATGCGCGCTCCTTTTCCTGAAATCTAGATCCAATGGGACAACAGCTAGGAGATCTGTTAGTGCTTCGGAAGTGGCTGTACTCAAGGCACCTCATATTATTAACAAAGTTTTCCCCTGAATTTGTTGGAGCTTTAGCATTGGTTTACCCAGTCTCAATCTATGCGCCCATGTGTTGCCAATATTGCATTGTGGTGTAACTTAAGAATGATTAAAGGAATTTGGAAATTAATTGTTGCCACTCTTGTAATTTGATTCATAAATTCTATACTTTCAGTTTATATTGTATTTATATACTTCAAAAAAATATTTTTACTGTCCAGCCAAATAAAATAAAAGTATTTTAAAGATTTACAATATATACTTGTTCAAACTTGCTCGACTAGTGACATGAACTCAGACAAATCACGGCTGATTGGAAAATTAAACCTAAATAGTACATTAAAAATAAAATGTTGCGCCGTTACAAAGAGTGGTTTGTTCGAAACTCCCTCATTTCAATTGAATGTGACGGTAAATAGTTTAAGATAGAAACTTACAACAAAGTTTATATGAAAGGAAAACTCAATAAGTTTGTTCGATAACCACATCAGCACATCTATCTCCATGTAACTGTGACGATATCGACGTGATGAACAATTTCTTACCAAGTATGTAGCATGTCTTCTGAAATGCTCTGAATATCGTCTCTGACTGAGGTGGCGTAAATTTAAACTTTACGTAGCCCCAAAGAAAGATATCGACCGTTGTTGAATCGAGAGATCTCATGGCCCACGATATCGGTTCTCCCCTACCAATCCAACGACCAGAGAAAATATTCCGACCACCACCATGCTTCTTAAACAAAAGTTCGCGTAGATAAAACTACTTTTAGCAGTCGGCGCATTATTGTTAACCCTGGAATGCTACACTTACTTTTAGTAACGGGTCTGATACACTCAGGTACAGAAAAAGAGGGATTTTGAAGCGTTTAAATATTTCTTATTTTAAACTAATATAAAGCACTCTTAAGCCATACATTCTAAAATGTCCCCGCCTGGACGACGTCCACTTCCCCTTCATATTTCCCGCACCATATCGATTTTTGGTACGTTTTGAAAAACTAACACGTGGTATACATCTGCAGGGCTAATACCCCTAGGGGTGGTGTGAAAAAATTTAAATAAGTAAAAACGGCCAATATTGTTATCATATAAATACATTCTTGGATCATTTAATTCGATAGTGCGTCTTCCGATACTGCTAGCGTATAATTTCATCCCCATCTATAATCAGAGGGGAGTTTTATTAGGGGTGTAAGTGGAGGGGAAACATATCAAAATAGCCAGGAAACAATCAAAATCGTGCTTTAAACAGCTGCAATGTGAGCCACTGAGTTTAATTTTGACACAAATTGACATTCTTACCATTAAGCAACATATTAAATTACAGGACGTTTTGTATGCCTTGGACCTAGTGCACGCTTTGTTTAATCTTCTTATAAAATATGAACAGTACACAACCCTACATTTCAACTTAGAGACATGTCGAGAAATTTGAAGCTGTCTATTACGGTATTTTCTCCCCAGTCTATAAACCATCTCCAAATACCAATTCGTTTACCATTTCTACTGTTAATCATCATCATATTACTGCTAACTGAAATGTTAATGGAAATTATATTTTGTGTATCTACTAAATCCAAAATCTGTTGCCCTTCCTTTACATGGTACAATCGGTGGCAGAGGTCTAACGATTGTATATTACCCTGAAAATCCCTATTATGCATTATGAACTTTGGTGGTCCAACCATGAACCCCTGAGGAACACCCGACGTCACATTTACTTGTTCTCTGTACAACTGTCCAATTTGTAATGTTTGTGTCCAGCTACTGAAAGTTCGTAGACACAAAGTATAACCGCATTGTTAATGCCTGTTCCGTCTAAATGTTGTACGACATCATAAGAGTGTCAAATGCGTTGATGTATTGTAATATCTACTTCCAAATTATTTCTAACACGGATAACAACAATTTTCGTTACCTGAAGATCGACGAACCAAATTGGAATCTGAAATATTCTAGTTGTAAAAACTATTTTGCTTTTTAAGTTGAGAGGCAGCAATGTTGATGCCAATATTGCCTTTCCAAAACAATCTTAAAAGACGTGTCCATCATACTCAATCCATGTAAAAGTAATCGTTAGTTCATCTTCGGCTAAAAATACTTTAAAGTTACGTAGATACTGTAACTACCCGTTCCATAAATGGAAATATTTCCAAATTCCTTAGAGATTTCCTTTTACTGTATTTCCTTACAATTTTTGTATTTGTCATTTACCATACTTTCTCACTATAATTAAAGCATAATGTTAAATAATAATTTAATAATACTATACAATAATAATTTCTAAATTAAAAATTATATTAAGTTACTTTAAAGTTAACTTTATACTAATATCATCTCTAAATGTACTTAAATAAATCTTGAAAAAAACAATGTAGTTAAAAATTTTAGAATCTTAAAGATGTATTTTAATTATTTATTAAATTATGTCTAAATTGTAACCAAAATTCATATAACTTTCGAATAAAATATAATCTTCAAATTTAGTTTACACCTAAATTTAAGTCACAATTTAAGTTTCTAAATCCGACGTATTACTTTGTTGTCAGACTTTTTACCTTACCCATTGTCGGGACAATAGGAAGAGCAAGTTGCGAACCTGAAAACTATTGTTGCATGATATCTAGCCCGCACATATGTTGTCAACAGTGATGCCAGCTATCTAAAAGTTTGGATTTTATAATATAAATTTTTAACATAAACACACAATTTAGAAACGTAAATAGTTTCAGATATAAATTTTACAGACGACAGCTAACTACGAACTTCCATATATGTTTTATACTTTTAGAAGTAAGCATTTTATCCTTACGAAAGTATAGATCCCAGCACTATTGTACGTTTGACATGATCCCTTCCCCTGACACGCTTGGAGAACTCATTACACAAGCAAATCTGATTTACTTCGCTCCTGCAACTGGCCATGTTGGAACGTATTTTTATTGGTACCCAGACTTCAAATCTTACAACGAGCTGGGAGTTAGAAAATTTCACGGCAAGCTATAACCTGAAACAAGCCACGGTGATATCAGGACTTTGAAATTATATAATTAATTTTAGACATTCATTCACGCAACCTTAGTAGTTGTCCGGGAGATTACGCATTTACGTACAACGGCACAGTACTCCAGACGGTTCAATATTACGACAAAACGACCTATAGCTAATATTGTGGTGTGCCTTCCTTCATTCCGTGAAGAGTGGACCGACGGCTTGTGACTTATACTTGCTACGACAGCGATTCTACAGGACCATACCTTGGTTATGATCTGACCGGCGAATCTTCTGAGGGAATCGTGTTAGACATCGCGGTTCGCTCTTAACACCGAGCCGAGTCTTCCCTTGCCACTGAATGTCGTCTTCTGCCACCGCTGACCAACGAGTTTTCGTCGAGATCAACTTCTCGGACGCATATGTATATATGAAGTGATTTTGTGCTTTTAATATTATTTTTATTATAAAAATACTAAGATTCTGTTGTAACCAAATTGTGCAAAACGAGATTCTTGACGCGGAAAATTAAGTAGTTGATATAATGAAACAATATATGACTTCAGAAAATACCATAATATAAAGTGTGAAAGATGCTACTGATAAATCTTTTTTTGTGTGTATACGCCAAACTATAGAGCGTTCAATCATTAACAAATTATTAAGTGAGACTTAATGGCAACGGATTATGTGAAAATATTGTTTTTGTACTTTGTTAGAACAAAGTGGTGGAAAGAAAATTATTAATTACGTATTACTTATGACATTTGTGTGAACCGAACTAAGATTCACATTTTTCAGATTAAAACAAATTCCAATCTACGAGCAACTTGTACAAAGTTGGACCGAGGGTGGACACCCAATCCTGCATATGTATTTTATCATCGGTGTAATTTTGTAAACCTGGTAACAGTCGCGATAAATTCTATTTCTGGAAAATAAACTTGTTTTTTGAAAATTGTATCTACTTCCAAATTGTGATATTTGTATTTGTGTTTTAATTCAAGTGAATCGTGTACAGTTGATAACGACTTTATTCTTAATATTTCCTCTCCCGTCAAAAAGAAACAAAATAAAACTTCGAAATATTTACTTGTAAAAACTTCGAAACCGGAAGAGTTCTACTTGAGCTAGCCGATAACCATGTTGAGGCCATTATTACATTTTCAAAACCATCTATGAAAGAAGTAATTTTTTTGGGCAGAGAGGGGAGGGGGGTTAACAGGCTACATTAGGTGATGCTGGAACAGGCAACTATTTCTTTACTTCATAGTTGTTGACGAGCTTAACTTAGGTTTTCATTTTTTTCAGTACAATTCGTTCTGTCCGCGTGTGTTAAATCGAATTCTAATACTATAATATTGAAATGTTGTTCCTGGATAAAACTTGAGAAAACCAAAATAAGATAGATGTTGAAATTTAAGTTATTAGCCAAGGACAGGAATCAGACTGAAATGGAGTTGGATTTTCGAATATATCCGTTGTCTTCTCATCTTCAACGATCGAAGTAAGGAGAATTGAGGATAGATAATAGGGAAGATTCGGTCCATGAAGTTCTTTAACTAAATCGTCCAACCTAAGCAGAATCAAAGACGCTCGAATAGTTTTGAATATTAGGTTTAATAAATTAGAAACGGAATACTGAGCTGAACTTAGCCATGTTTCCAGGAAGACATCTTTTTTTTGCCACCGTTTCTAAAATTTCTCATTCTTTGAATAGCCGTTATGCCTGCAACATTTTAAGAAAGTAATTAAAACTAAAAGGCGGAAATTCGAAAAACTGAAACAACAGGAGACGCTTAAGCGTTTAAAAGAAGTCATGAGTAGATTACCGTAGAAAGAAGTAAAAACAATATAGAAGAGAATTGGGCACTATTGAAGAAAAAAATAGCTACAGCAGCCGACGAAAAGCCGGGAGAATAGCTCACACAAGAAATTAGTAAAAACATAATTTTACATATATCGAAGACGACGGGAAGATAGATAAGAACCGCACAGGACAATTAGTTTAGTATCCCGTGAATGCAAATTATTAACGAAAATAGTATATAAGAGGATGGAACGTCAATTAGCATGCGAGTTAAGGGTCTGTCAATTTGATTTTAGGAATAATGTAGGGACCAGAGAAGCAATATTGACGAAACCTAATTTTAGAACACAGGATAAGAAAAAAACACGCCTACGATCATGGCAGTTGCAGATTTAAAAGAAGTCTTTGATAATGTGAACTGGAACTCAATATTCATAATAGGACAGAAATAAAATATCGAAAGTGAAGAATTATTAATATCACTTAAAGTACCAATTAGAATTGAAGGGGAGAAAAGAAAGGATAAATCAATAAAAGAACAAAAGAAGGGTGCAGTCTTTTCACCCGTGCTGTTTAATTTATATATATATATATACAGAAGATGAAAAAAGTTAAAATTAATATTTAAATGGAATCTCAGTACAAGGATAAGAAATAAATACCCTTATGTTTTCTGATGATATTGTGTTATTAGGGGATTAAGAAAGAGAATTGGAAACCATAATAAATGGCATGATCGTGATCCTAGAGGATGAGTACAACATGATTAATTGAGGGGAAACCAAGGTGATGGAGTGAAGTATGGGAAATAGTTGAGTAGCAAAGAATGTTAGATCGGGAAGGGATATTTTGAAGGTGGTTAACGTATTCTGCTTATTGGGCTCCATAATAACTATGAATGGTTAAAGTACAGTAGACATAAAGAGTAGGATAGCACAGAGAAGGAAGGCTTTCACTAAAGACGAGGAATTTACTAACGCGTAGTAAAAGTATAAATATTAGGTAGTCATTATAAAAAATAGCGAAAGCTTATTTCCAAAAGACTTAGACGATGTTTTTCAATTCGGACCTGAGAGAGATGACTTGAGTCGTATAGTACATATAAATTGATGTTACCCCATACATATTTTATATTTTCTAGAATAAACGTACCAGGAAAAGGTATAATTTCAAGATTACGAAACAAAGGCTCCTTACCAGATATTATTTGTACGGCCCATATTTGTAGGTTGGATATTTGAAACGCGTGACTTTGCCGTAACTCAGGATATTATAAAAATAAGTGTGGTACATCGTTTTGATGTAGTTATGTTGGTTTCCCCAGCTAACACTCATAATGTCAATCAGATTTTGCTGAACTATACCGAGAGTTTATTTATGTGGTGATTCCATTTCAAACTATTGTCAATCAGCAGACCAAGAAAAGGCTCGTGCTTTGACGTGTTATTCAATTATTCAGTTATTACTCATATAATGTATGCACTAATAAAAAAAATATTTATGTGACTTAAATAAAAATATTTTAATGCTAAACATGAATATTAGTCAACTGTTTCTACGAAAATAACTCAATATTTGCAACGTACTGCAGACAAGAGGAGCAGAAAATAGTGACGCGAGATGGCGCAGTAAGTCTACGCTGATTCTTTCAGAATCTCTCGTCATTTTCCTCGAAACTACGGCTTCTGGAATGAGACATCGGAAGGGTATTATTCGGTGATGTCATAATATATATTACAGTTTTAAGTAATCAAAAGTTCCATTGAATGTATGAATTGTGTATATATGAGTATAAAAATGTGTCTTTAAATTATGTAAAGGTAAATTGATCATAGTTTATTCATAATTCATGAAAGTCGCACCTGAGGTTCTCTGGGCCTAGCGACGTATAATATTTAGCGCTCCTAACGGAGGGTTAAGTGATATAAGTAATTCGGAAAATCGTTTATGTATATGATGAAAAGCAAGGGCCCCAAAATTGAGCCCTGAGGAACACGGCAGGTAATTGTTCCCTATTCTAACAGATACTTCCATCCGAGTTTTTATTTAACATTTTTGGCGCCTCTTTTGCAAGTACGATGTCAGTCATGAAAGGAGAACTCCTCTGATTCCATAGTAATCTAATTTTCTGAACATAATGTCATGATCTACTAAATAAAACGTTTTCTACAAGACAGCAAACTTTTCAGTCACTAAGTCTGTCATCGAGTGCGTATTGAATGCATTCAACGAAGTATTGTTGGTAGATTTTCCACTAATGAAACATTCTGAGCTGCGGAAATAAATTATATTTTGTAAGAAAATCTGCAATTCTCATATGTATTGCTTTCTCAGGGATTGTGGAGAATAATTGCATGAGGAAAATAGGGTGATAATTGGAGACGTCTGTTGTAGAACCCATCTTGTGTAACGGTATATTTTTCGAGTCTTTTAGAGCATCGCGAAATATACCAGAGGAAAAGCACAAGTTAATTATGGACTGCATTGGAATCGTAATTTCATTATAGCAATATTTAATGAACCTACTTGCTGATTCCGTATATTTCACAAGCACTGGAAGTTTTTAGATTTTTGATTATAATAATAATCTCATTTTTATTGACCGGGAGGAGAAAGAAAGACTTAGTAAGAGGGTTTCTGGAGTTTCCCAGTATTTCGTTAAAGATTCGTTTTATGGGTGCGAAACGCGGACGATAGGAAATGCAGACAGGAAAAGGATAGAAGGTTTAGAAATGTGGTGCTGTAGGAGAATGCTGAAAATAAGATGGGTGGATAGGGCATCTAATCAGGAAGTTCTAAGCAGAATAGGAGAGCAGATAACAATTTGACTTTGACTAAGAGATTCTAATATTTGTATAGTTTTTTGATTAGAGGGCTTTGTGCAAGAAACTGAAGAACATTCACAGCATCTAAAAAACCGCAAACGCTACTTATTTTAATGAAACAATTGTAGGCTCTAGTGGAACTTGCCTGTGCTAATGGTTTTGTAGTCCAGATTGATTCTATTGACAAAATTTTCCCTAATCTTATTCGCAGGTTGTTATGAAAAAATATGGAGGTGGCCTGCAAATTGTCTCATTTTGTCCATTTAACTCTGATTATAATTTCGATACAAAATTCTCTTTAGCTATTTCGTGGATTGGTAGGGGTAGGGGTAAACGTCTGTAACGGTCAGGACCTTGACTCTAGAGCTTTCCACGTATCTGCCCAATCTTAAACATGATTCACATTTTCTCTACTTAAGAGTAATACACTGTAATATATTGCAGAATAAGATATAGTTCAAATACAATGTGACGAGCTTCTGAAGGCTGAAAATATAACAGCCCAGGATTGTGTCAAATTGCCAAATGACGGCAAGGGCGGTAACAGCTTTCCAAATTTCAATTTTCGTCGTAGTGAGTGCAGTAGCAGTAGGAAATTATTTCATCTTAAGAGGCTCCGAGAGTTGGTAAATGCAAAGTCCATATTTACGGCATAGCGTCTCCAAGAAATTGTCAATATCTCTTAATAAGAGGTAAATAGTGCCGATTCAACTACAAATGGTATTAGAAGTGCTAGTGACATATAATCGACGTTCATCTTCGTGTTCGTCGTGCAACATCGTTCTCCTCGTTGCCCAATTACCTACTACTTGCTCGTTCCATATTTTATCAGTGTTGCAATAACTTTTAAATATACAGTCTGATGACAGACATTTCTCTGAATATTATTTTAATAGTTCACAGTCCCTCTGACTCTCATATATATTGTAATGTAAAAACGCATGTGCATACTGATTTTGTTATATATTTTAATTTTAAGGTGCAAATAGGGTATTACTTTATTTAATTTAATGTTGTAATGTGAAGAGGATCGGAAGAACTTACTTGTCCTTCTACCGCGAAACTAAGGCCACCGCTCATACCAGAACAAACCCCAAGGTATTGTTATGTTCACTTTTCAAATTACACTGAGAATGCTAATATATAAATATATCACATAAATACACATAACGCAATTATTTTTTATAAAATTTTAACACTTTGATAATAGAAATGATCATTAATAATCATGAAACAGCAAATGTAATATTTAATTTAAAGTTGCGAGACTATTTCATAAATATTGTTACAATTAAACCTTTTTCTATTTTTCTATTTATATTTGAATATTAACATTTTATAATAATAATTTTTTAATCAAGGAACGAGAATGAAATGTTTTATATATTTATATTTGAATAGAAATATTTTCTATTATTTTTTAATCAAGGAACGATAATATTCCTTGGTAACGCAAAAAAATTATTTCCAGGAATATTTTAAGCTTTTTAAAATATTTTTGTTTATAGTCGCAACAAGTAGAAGGTCATTATCGAATGTGTACGATTAGAGTAACTTATATGCATGCAGGGGTATCGTTGTATGTGAATTCTAAACTTGATCGCACTAAATTTACATTTAATCGACTCATTTTACCCACTCGTTAGAAAATTTTCAAGTGAATGAAATTATACACACGTAACTTCACGAGCTTTATATAACAATATAATTCTTTCGATAAACACAAATATAATTGAGTCTGGCATTCAGTTTCAGGACTGACTTACATTATCGTAGTGGCGATCCATATGAATCCAAGTTTTACGTGAAGCAACTCCCCTTCAGTGGTATAGGAAGGGCACGGCATGGAAGGGAGAGGAAGGCAGCTGCGGGTTGACTACGACCCTCACGTCTTTATTAGTATCCCCATACTTCAGAGTTTAGTCAAATAGACACGTGGAGCTAAATAATGTTGTTGTAGTACTTGAGTACATTAGTTTAAGGGAAGCATACTGTTTATAAATGTACAAAGTAGTTTGCGGAATTTCTTTTCCTTCATTCAATGACTGTCAGGGTGGACGACATTGGTAAAGCATTAGGCGTCCGTTTATAGCTGACTAGGGGGCAATATCCATTAGTATCATTTGTTTTATATACAACAGAGGGCAATAAACACACGAACCAAACGGAGGGCTATCGTAAAAATGAAGTCGCCCTCAAGGGCTCTCAATAAGAAGCTATAAATGGCGGGAGAGTTAGAAGTCGGTGCAACTCACTGTATACACACGCACTAAACTAAAATGTCAAGCAACTCATACTTGTTCGTTGATAACTTATTTCTTTCAGATAGATTACTGATATCTCAATTTATAATTTACGCTATTTGATGAATACGTCCATGCAACGAATGGCGCTGCGGGAGTTTTCTCGCAGGCGCTTCAGCCCAGAGTGACTGCGCGGCTCACCTGATCATGTCGGGGATGCCTCGCTCTCTCTCTAGGTACTTTTTATCAAAGTTCTCATATGCCGAGACACCTTCACCTATTTTAGGAGGTATATGTACCGGGGTCAAAGACCTTGGGCATATGGCAAGAGCTGTCCGCTGATCCCATTGGATCAGTCGGCCAACTGCCTCCTGAAACTGGTGGAGACATGGAGAAGGGAATGCTGCGTCCCCACAGCAAACTCGTCTCCCGTCATTCGGAAGGGCGTGAGAATAGTACCCAATGCCCGACCTACCTGATGCAGGTTTTCTAGGGTTTTCCCTGCATCTCTTTAGGTGGTTTGACTTTTTATGGGGGGGGTTGTTGCACATTTTATTAAAGGGGGCAAAGGCCCCAAAGACGGTGCCCCCGAGAAAACAGGCAACGCCGCATGGGGGGTCTACCATTTTCTACACTCCCTTTGCACGTGCTTTTAGTAAACTAATAAGAACACAAGGAATGGGAACTTTTGTTTGGTCTGTACCTGAGGGTATAATACGCTTTAATATGGTCATTAAATGAGATATATTGTGAGAAAGACAGAATGAAGAGCGTAGGACTGTGGGAAGAAAGTGCCGACAATTCGACCTGAAGGGTGCCCTTACCGGGAAGAAAACCTTAGCGTTAGTTAAATTGGTTCAAGGGCACAAAAAGCAATAATACTGTTCTTGTGCGACAGGAACATGCGTTTGGATAGTTTTCGTTGGATATAGTTAGTAGTTGGGCTTGGGTATATAGCACGTCGATCCTCTTCTTCTCCAATACGGATAGCCGAACATGTCTTTTAATATTCCATTAACAAGCGTGGTCAGTAAAATACGTTTAGACAATCATGGGGCGTCGTCGGGTTGGAGGAGGAGATGCTTGGGGTGTTTGTTTTTAGTGTCGCGCGTGTGATCATAGTTGCAAAAACGCTTTTTCATAATGTTCTAAATTTATGATTAACAGACACTTAGAAGGTGACAGTAAAATTATAAAATTATTTGAAATTAACTTGTTCCAACAATTCCAATAATAATTTTTCATATTATAATTTAAAAACTGGGCTTGCTCAATACTGTGTCGTAATTATTGGTTACGTTACAATATACGGGATGTAACAAGACATAGTGATTGGGATGATAGACAGTGCAGAGAGAAATGTGTCTCGTGTATGAGAATGTACTCGTTGAGTGCAAGGTACGGCCACACGTGAATGTGACTGAAAAGTCTGCACAGCTCCTGACCGAATGTTGAATTTCTGAGCATCAACCAATCGAGGCCTTTCATTCCAGAATTTTGTTGCATATAGTAGCGTTTTACTACCGCACGAACGACAGACGGACGACCAATCATGCAAAACTAATATGATTAATTACCTGTCGAGCTCCACGTTGTACGCCAATGACACGTGGCTTACGATACTGCCTTTAACTTAAATCATCGTGGTGTACGACAATACGTTCTGCGAAGAGCGTATGTCCACCGCTTCGCCAAGTCAGAAGTACAAATTTATATGGGTTGAGGTTCACTTTTGACGGTAAATGAGTCACGACGAAAATATACCGTGGGAAAACACAGGTAAAATAATGAGTATAAATTTCCTTCAGAAAAATATTGATTGTATTTTTCAAAATGATAATTACACTCTTTGAATTCTTTTGTAGTCACTCGTTAATGAAATAAAAAAGTGTTTTAAACTTGATTTCAAGAAAAAATAAGAAATTGAATGGAATACGTTACTCTTCGAAGTTCGACACGACGCCTTCAGCTGTCCGGTCTCGGGAAGCGGCGTAGAGTGTAGCGTTACTGGTTGTAACCTTGTAACCTCAGCGGTGGCGACTGAATGCGACCTCTTCCCAAACGTCGGCGTGCACGGTGGTGTGGGTTGACGTAGGACCTCAGGTCGTCGTGGATTGATACAGGAACCAGGGTGGTCACGAGGACGTCGTCCTCCCGTTCTCGTTCACGGCAGCGAGTTAAGTCCCTCCGTGACTGCAGATTGCCATCACGTCATGTAGTCACGGCCATAAATCTCGCTTTCTGACGTCGTGGTAGGTCAAGCAACGTGTTCACTGCCTACAGAAAACAGTCTGAATTCAGCGGTGTGTGTAGCAACTCTTTTAATTATTGATTCAAAATGTAATGCGTTAGTTCAAATAGTTCTTCAGAGTGTGAAGAAGAACTAAAAACTGACTTCGTATATACTTCGCAGTGACTTTTTCAATCAATAACTCCTCTATTTGATCTAAAGTAGCAATTGCAACCCTTGAGTATTCGCGTTTAGGCTCCGGATAATATTTCTAAGCCGTACTGAACGAAATATTCTAGTCGACCGCTTCTAGAAGCTTCCAGGCTCTTCTGGAACCGGAATTACACGTGTTTTTGAATACACAAAACTCGCCCCACGAACCAAAGTCCTTTTCGGCGTGCTCGAGGTGACACAAAATTCGCTTCGGTATTGAATTGCGCAGCACTTTCTCGCCACAAATGCATAGATAAAGCAAGTCAAAACATAAGAAATGAACACAAAAAATGAAGAAATAAACCAATCCGCACCTTGTAATGTTACAATATATACATACTTTTTTTTATTCATTTTCCATATCCTCCTAAATTTATTCCACGGCACCTGTACTTACAGATTTCCTGGATTCCATATTATTCTTCTGTTGTTGTTTTTTAAAAAAATCAATGTCGTATATTTTGTGTAAGTATGGTGTTTTTTCTCTTTCCCAAACAATTACTATTCTACATCCATTATTAATTAAATATCGAAATTATTGTATGTAGGGATAACGCTATAATAATTATTGATTTTAAGTTTCAAGTGGTTGCTAACGCTCGTGCAGCCACTGTATTTCTGCGTGAAAAACAGCAAGAAATGAAACCTGGCCTATTTTCCTAGTAACCATGAAAATACGAGACCAAATCGCTCATCACCGGCGGTAAAAAGAGCTCCTTGCGGCTTCTCACATAAGAGTATTTGAGTGTTTTCACACATAATAACAGCGTGAAAACACTGTCCTGTGGTCGTAACATAACAATCCCGTACGGTGTCCATCTGTGCCTTCAGCCCTTACAGTGTCATAGCAGTACGCGCCTGTAGACTTGGTTGTTCGTTTTTTATGTTTGTGGTTATGAGACCATAATCAACACGGAGTACTGGTTATCTGCGAATTGTTGATAGCTTGAGACGGGCCAATTTTCAAGTACAATATGAAACAACTACAGAATGAGGATAATTCTTTCCTACAACTCAGTTCAAAACAGGAGTGTAATTCTATGGTTTTTAGAAATGCAAAGATGCATCGACGTGGAATTGTAGTGGGATAGCTGTAAGAGTTTGAAGTAAGATATTTAACACATCGCAGACCTAAAAATTTAACCGCTGGGCATCGATGAGTGAGGGTCGTCGCAAGAAACAGTTTTTGCGTAAAAACAGAGTGGAATTTGGAGGCTCTCTTCCTGCGTAACAGAAGTTGCGAACTCACCGTTGTTCCTACTACGGGGAATGCGCTCCTGGCGTAATACTGCAAGAGATAACTTACCTGCAGTTTTCCGGAATCTGCATCAACGGGTCCTGAATCCAAGATTCTTCCACAATTGATCGAATGGACGTGAAGTACCTACTTGGGATAAGAAAAGCATAAGCTGTAAGAATTTATTGAATTACTTCCAATTTGAACCATTTTTTTACAATACTATCGTTAGCTTTGATTTTTATAATTACTCAGAAAGCCTCTCCAACAAGCACAGGCCATTCTTTGGTTTTGCTTTCAAAATTAAAATCAATGAATATTAAACAAATTTATCATCACGCTACTGTAAATATTTTTCTCAATTTATTTTAGATGGCACAAATTATTTTCCTGTAGTAGAGCCGATAGAATTATGCTGCAGATATTGAAATAAATTCTTTCGTGTGTTTTTAAGTAATAAATTTCTGGCATAAAATGGTAACCTTAAAAACTAACATTCATATAAACTTGTGTTCCGGCGAACCCGTAACCGGGGTCTTCGCAGTAACGAACGAATTTATTGGCTAATTACGCAAAATGTGCATTATTGTGTCTTCCTTAAGAATTGGCGTTTACCGATGTCTTTCATTAACAGTGAAATCTACGCCTTAAATCTGAAAATCGATCTGTATTACTCAAAGACTGTATATATTAGCACCTAATAAGTATATGTTCAAGGCGACGATAATCACCTGTCGTCGAAACTCGAGGGCAGAATGCTGATGTTCTTATTCATCATCTGCGGCAGGAGCCTTTTTACATATTTCTATTCTACACTTCAGGTATCGTGCACGAAACATTTTTATTTCAATACAACTTTATCTCCCAAATATTTATTTCATGTTCAATAGATATAGTGGTGTAACAGAAATGTATCGTACTTTCTTTTTGTTACCGAATACAGAAATAATATGTGTTACTATATTTGAGTCAAATACTTGGAATCGGTTGAAATAGATTTTAATACATGCATAAAGATAATTTAAAAATATTGTAAAGCTCCTGGGAAGACATGAAATTACAACGATGAATAAAATAAATTTCTTAAAAATCAAGGGTAATCAATGTAGTTTTCATTTGGTAAATTTCCATTAAAATTAACTCATGAACTCTGATGACAATAAAATAAAAGTGAATAAGTGTACGACACAAATATTTGCAACTCAAAGTTGGAGCTCAAGTTCTGCTAAAATAACACAAAAATAGTTCACAAATATAGTGACTATCATTACCTACAGATTAAAACAATTATTGTTCACAAAATCAGCAAAATTTCATGTAATGAACATTATTCCCTTAGAATCGAAATAATTACTTAAAATAACGTGCGTTGCATATATATATATAGGTGTTGAAGTAATTTATAATGCGATCACTGTGAAAAGAAATGTATTGTGTAACTGTCACCACAGGACGTCACCATTTGAAATACTCGTAGTGCATCCACCCAAGGTTCGACCATTAGAGAAAAAAGGGAAACTCTTCTCCAGTTTCATGGGCCGTTTCGACCTCCCCAGAGCTACCTGGTGAGTGCCTTCTTCCATTTCCTGAGCTTTTATAACGTTTATATCAGATCTAGGGTGGTTTGCAGTCTGCCCTAAAACACCAACTTCAAATCAACGTTATCATGCTAAATCTTTGAGTTATATTTGTTAACTGTTGTGAAACGCGATGTATTCAATAGGATCGCGTTATTTATTTTAATGACTTCTTTCGAAACCTATATCATTATTGCACTTAGTAAGACAGAGTAATTTGTTTACTTTGATTACTGAAGTGACGCAGTCATTACCAATATTTTTTTAATAATATACAACAAACACTCCGTACATTCAATTTCTGTAAAGAACGTTTTGTGTGATCCAGGTTAATACAATTATTTCCAATATGCTTTGAACGGAAATGTATTAGAGCTCGTCAGTAGTGCATATACAAAAAGAAAAAATCTGTTGCACATTAATATAATTTTATTACCAAATAGGTAAGTCTACTTGTATTACAATTTATCAAAACGTAAGAAAGTCTCTTCAAGCATGAACGATGAATATATTCATTCGGGTGGATTGAAACTTTATGAATGCCTCATTACAAAATAGTAAATAATGATACGTGATTGGGATGAAGTAATAAAAACAAATTTATTTTTTGCTAATGGTGTTTAAAAATAAAACTCAAGCTATGATTTAATATATTTCCCAAATGTAATTATTATAACCTACTAAATGACTTATTTATCAGACGATTATGTTTAATCTAAAAATATATATAATTTCTGGCAAACTGTATAGTTCTGCGTCCAGAATTGTTACAACTACAAAGAAAGTTATAATTAAGGGTTGTAATATTCATTTTTATAAATAATCTGGCAATTGAGTATAAATAAATAAAATATGCAGTTAATTCTTCAGCAAAATTTTTAAATTAATATTTATATATTATAATTACGATTCTTTGACCATATTTGTAAGAATCATCAGACAAATTTTAAATTGGTAACATATAAACCGGAAGCATCGCTGGGCTCAGTCTACGACATTTTTGAAGGGCAACAAGCTATATGAGGGTGATCCTGAAACAGGGAAGTCCATTTTAGGAAGGGAATTAAAAGGGGAGGATGAGATATGGAGGGTAGAACAAGGTAGCCACGGGTTAACTTGGGACCCGGGCTATAGTTTAAGGATTCTACCTACCAGAGATGAAGGGAACAAAATCATCCTCTCTTACGTTCTTCATTCAACCGACATCGAAAGATTCAGTATATGGACCTTTACTTTTCTACGTCCGTTACCATAGCAACGGAATCTTAATCTCATCACATGTTTGAAACTCACAATACCATAGTCAATGTATGAAATCCTCTGGAAACTTAACTGAGCATAGAGATTCAGTCGAATAAATCAGTTCATTTAATTCTCCATAAAGCGAATAGGGGTTAAAATGTTCCGGTTATCCTTAGAGTCAAACATACTCAAAGAAGTTGTAGAAAGTCAGAAACACTCTCGATACAACATGAGTCAAAAGTTTTCTCGGTATTCTAATTGAGAGAAAAATTCTCCAACACTATATAAAATCAAATTTTCGGCCACCCACCCCACCACACCTTATGACTAATATAATTTGCATATTGAATATCAGAATTGAACTCAGTGACTCTCATAATACTTATTTCGAATGTTTTCTTTTTGTTTATACGTGACGACACCACACCCTCACCTCATGCAGACACTCCCCTCAAAACCTAATGGGATTCAGACCATACACATTACATTTGGGATAAGATTATCAAAGTTTTTGACCCCAATGAATTTATTCGAATACATATCGGCTAATTTACACTTACATAGCGTTTGCTTTTGCGTCACGATCGAAATTGCTTTCCCGCTTAATATTGCACGTAGCACTTTGCTTTACTCCCCCTGCTTCTCCTTGTTAGGGGCTGAAGCGCAACTTAAATTACATGTTGAATTCTGTTTAACACGAATATTGATATTCTTATTATGCAACGCTTCTCCAGTCTGCTTAGAATACTTCTCTCCCATTGTGAAAACTGTGAAAATTATACAAAATTATTGAACAACATGGTGCCTCCTCTACCCTCGTCCATAGGAGTTCTTAATGATAGTCGTTCAACACCCTTACAATTCTATTATCGGTTCTCGAGGAACATACGTATTAAAATTGATAGGGATAGCAAGACGCGATGAATATTATAAGTGGAACATTGTTTTATCCACTGTTTCCCCTCTAACGGGCTGAAGGTCAGCAAAAAGTCGTACGTTGAATATCAAAATTAAGCTCAGAAATTCTCATAGCCGCGCTCTCAACACCAATTTTGATATTCTATGCGACGCCGTTCCTCACTCGCCCCACCCCTATAAATACCCTCCTTCCATGCCAAAAATTGCTGAAATTATACATAAATAGCTTCAGGGGAAACACGGTATTTAATATCTAAAAGTATTTATTCAACTCTAACATGTCATATTTTTCATATTTATAAATTTACGATCCCTTATCGTTCGAGCTGGTAACTGTGACTTTCATTACAAAATAGGGTTAAAATTATACACAATAATGTTTATGGATATACAATGACAGGTAGCCCAATATTATCCCGACAGTGCTGGTGGTACTCTTGTCTTATCCCGATTGTGCTGATTTTCGGGGGCCAAGAATGCGTGCTCAAAATTTGACTGAAATTGTTCCTTCCGTTACAGGTAGTATGCGGAAGTTCGTTTCACCCCCTTTAACCCCATCTTATGGGATAAAATATAGGCTAAACTACAATTTTTGTCATAATTAAACTCAGCGGGACACATAACCCCAGTCTAGAACCAAATCTCGTGTTTTTCTGCTTATTTTTATGTGGTCTCTTCCTCCCCACCACTTTGAATGCTCCCTATCGATTGTGGATAGGGTTGAAACACTTTCTAATTAATTGACCCAGAAATGTATTTTTATATGAAGAAAATATTGGTCATATTTTGTTTAAAAATTTCTACACCCTACACCCCTGCTCATAGGGGAGGTAGCCTAGTATTACCCCGACAGTGTTGATTATTGAGTCGCAAAAATACGCGTACGAGATTTGGTTGAAATTGGTCCTATCGCTTACATTTGTATGAGGAAAACACACGTATTGTAATGTATTAAATACGCTAGTTGAAACTTAAAGTCCGTGTATCTGTTTTTCCTGGGTGGCAGTCGCATTCCTTCGGACAAAAATTGACCCTTCCTTATGAATTTGAAAGAAAAAGCCCATTCACGAAAAAAAGGAATCACTGTGAATAATTAAGGGACTGCTTCTGGCGTAAACGAAAGTGGAGAATTTGGAATCTCTTGGAGAAACGTAAAACACATGCCCTGAAGTTGAAATGTTTCCTATTGGCTGCAGTTATCAAAGAGCAAGCCAATAGAAGCATTTGAGGATGGTAGCTTATTGGTGGTTTGAAATTATGTAGCATCCCACCAATGTTACTAAGGAAGGGATTCTTGGAGAAAGAGAGAGGAAGTGTTGGGATACGGGAGACAGAAGTTGCTGAGAGACGGAAGAGATTCGATAACACAGTTAAATTGTCAGCCGCTTAGAGGCGGAGAGAGGCCGATTAATGCTGACGTAAAAATGAACTGTTAAACGCCGAAAGGAGATAAGGGGGTCTCAGCCAGATTTGACCACGAGTTTCAGACCCGACGGTGATGAACAGACGTCACCCTGATGAAGCTTCCAACCATCATCATTCATCGATGCAGACCATGATGCAGATACTTCGAGGGTATAGTTGTTTTTTAATTAGAATGAGACGCATTTGTTAGGCCTATTGCCAATAGAAATCCAAATAGCTCCTTAATTGACCCCACTGAGAACCATTATTTAAAAGTATCATGTAAATTTATTGTTTTTAATATTTTTTTTATAATTTGTAAATACCGTATATGCTCTTGCTAAAATATTGTATTTATATTACTCAGAATTTTTTTAAGTCAAATAAATCTTTCGTTTTAATAATCAATCCCCATCAATACAATATCCCATTAATACTTATTTATAATAAATTAATAAATTGAATCAAATTCCCTCCACCAGCAATAATTTTATTTTACAAATGTTTCACCAACGTGCGGCATACCCTATTATAATAATATAGTAATTAATAAATTAAAGTCAACCTACCATAATCCCATTCCAGTAAATAACGTTACAATATCAACATACAATCCATTTTATTATAGAGACATCTATCTCCTGTTGAGTAATTGTTACATGGTCAATTTTGTTGCAAAAATAGTGTTATTCTCACATTGTATGGTAAAATCGTCTGTCAGCTCTGGATTGCTTCACTGAAAATATGTAGAGATGTCCCTATTTATCAACGTAAAATTGACTGCATATGCAGTTCTGTCCGCGAAAGGGTTAAACCATGTAGCAGATTGTGGTCATGGAGAAGAAGAGAAGAGAACTGTTAAAAGTGTCATAGAAGAATTGGACTGGTGAGTGAAGTTCAAAAGCCTTAGAGCGATCTCAATAATCACGACCACTTGCGCTGCCGCCCAACATGTGAGACATGAGTTGTCTTTCAATAATAATGTCCAGAGCTTATATCTATACATTTTCCACTCTACATCATCCCAGATCATATAAAATTTTATAATTCTTTCAAAGCTATCGATTATCTAATTTTTTAGTTGTATATTTTAATTTTTTTGTAATTGAATTATTGTTTAGTCAGGCTCTTTCAATTAATTTGCAGAAAATAATTGTCAGAGCGTGACAAATTTCGTATTTAATTATTAGTGAACTGATTGTGATGCTGATAACCAAAAAAGGAATAAAAAAAGCCCTCCACCACCGCCAAGCGCCCAATAACAACGTTAAACTGGATTCTAAATCACGTACCCGATGCTTCTCATTTAACATTAACTGAATTTTGCAATCAGCTCTGCTGCGCCTAATTTATTTATACTCAGACAAAATGCATTGTAATTGATGCGTTTTCTTGTTGTATTTGTCTTCAGAAATTCTCTAGCCACGATTAAATTATAAAATTAAATACATCTCTTATAGTTAAATGGAGCAAGGAAAATTTGATAACTTATTAACTTGAATTCAGTTTATGATGCAAAATAATAGAGGTTTTCATTTATTTATTGCTTTAATTTACGTGTGTCTTCACAAATATTTATGAGTTTTTGCATTTAAATATTAATTTTTATGAAGAAAGGCAAGAATGGAAAAATGTCTTCCAGACCAGGAAGTCGAACTCCAGACGTCCCGTTATCCGTCTTTGTCTTTCTTCTAAAACTTTTCCAGCAATAAAACACTTCGAAAAATCCGACATCTTAACGTAACCCTTGACTTATTTTTTAGAATGGGTAATTCCTCCTCGTTAAAATTATAATTTAGTAATTATTTGAAATATAAAACTGTAATATAATATAAACATAAAAATATTAATAAATATAGCACTTAATAACTTTGATGATTTCCCCCTAAAACTTCATATTTTGTTAATAGCAGACAAAATATTAGTAAGTTGAATTCCAACATCTGGTGTGGAGTCGAGCTTAATTCTGCACTTTGACTACATTGCAGCTATACTACGAAAATACCACTCCACATAAATATGTTATAGAAAACTGAAGTAAAACAATAATAACTGTCTGCTCCTCTAACAAACTCGCCCAAAAATATTTTATATATTCGTTTCAAATAAGAGTTACTGAGTAAATCAATTAGATTTTCACAGAAACTTGCATTAACTTACTGGTTTAGCATGCCTCGGAAAATGTATTCTGAATCCACTTACTTTTTTTCAGAAAATATTTCTAAATAGCTGATTTCAAGTTATGTAGAGGTCCTAAAAACAGTCTGAAAACTTCATCATCTAATATTAAATTTCATTCATTTAAACATTCATGTGAGGTGGTAAAATATTTAAAATTTATTAGATTCAAGTGATGAAATCCAAAATTATAATTTTTAAAAAGAGATGTAAGTTTATCTTTTCATTTGAAAATTGTAATACTTGCTTGCTCCTTACATGTTTTGTGAATACTACTTCGTACCAGAAATTATTGCCAAATCTAAAAGTGTTTGTAATAAATCTATTCTTGTTTAGCGTTTTAAAATATTAAAAATTTCTTTTTATCATTAATTTAACACCTCAGACGTTAGTCCCTTTGTTGAACTACACAAGCGTTTCCTCTTAGTGGTGCAGTGGCCCAACGAAACACCTTCTTACGTTGGATGCATCCTCTCCACTCAAAAGATTCATTGATGAAGAAGAAACAAAGTAGAACCCAGAGATCAGCATGTACATCTGAAAACGGAGAGGGTACAAAAAACTTTTTTGATAAGTTCAGACCGTTCCGCACGACGTTATTCATCGGAACCGCAGATACGCTTTTCAAGCGTTAGGCGCATTTTTAACGAGGAATTAAAGTTCCATCCTTACTAATTAATCGTCCTGAAGGAGTTAAATTTAAAAAAACTTTATCTTTAAACACTGTAAGCAATAAAGAATTCACGAGAAAATGAAAGTGATGGCTTCAATTTTGAGCAAACAGAAGAAGGCATCTAATAAATTATTTAATTTTCCGCTTTTAAACTAAACGTTTGAACATCAAATCATTTTGAAGCGATATTGACAGAGATTTTTAACTGTCTGTTTATTCAGCTACGTTTACGTTGATAAAAAATATTTGTCGTGTCATTCTTGAGCACAATCTTGTTGATTAACTCATGAAACTATTTTGAACACACCGTCTCTACGATTAGCAATTCGGATCAATGCAGAACGATTTTGCCAAATTGCCTTCTCCAATGTGTTAGTTGTTTGTTATTGAAGATCATACATATGTAAATAATTATGATATGCATTTTAAAATACGAAAAGTTTCAAATGCATATTAGAAATGTTTTTCATGTGGCTAAATTATCAAAACAGATCTTTCTATTTCTTCTGACTTTAAAAACTTTGTAAAAAGTCAAAAGTAAAATCATTGTCTTAATTGTGAAGAAGTGTCTTATAATTTTTGTAAGGATCTGTAGTAATATTATAAATTTAAAGTATTGATATTTAAATCGCCCAAATTCTGTTACCTAAATTAATAAATACAATACCATATATAAAGGAATTACGTTTTACAGTCATAAGAAAAATAGCCTTTTTGATCAGTTGTGAGTTGAATACAGTATCTAATAAGACTTGACAACATAAAAAAGAACCTTCTCCGAATACTGATAAGGATAATCACCATTTTTTGTTTTTACTGTGGTAACCAGTTCTGAGAATGGTCTGATGCAACTCTCCGTGCTAACCTATTAATCTATCCCTTCTCTTGGTCTCTCTTCCCCTATTCCGCTTAGAACTTCTTATTCACCCATCTTGTAGCACCACCTTTCGAAAGCTCCTATTATTTCCTTTCTGCAACTCCTATCGTCTCCGTTTCGTACCCATATAAAGCCACGATCATTTTTAGTAATAATTTCCCAATAGTCATGCTTATATTACCCGTAAGTAAATTCCTCTTTTTGGCGAAAGCTTTCCTTGGCTGTGCTATCCTACTCTTTATGTCTACTATGCTTCTACCATCCCTAGTTATTGTGCTTCTCAAGTAGCATAATTCCTTTAGTTCCTAAATCTCTTCCCAATATAACACCCTTTGTTATTCCACTATTTGCCCTGATTACACAATATCATCAGCAAACCTTATGGTTTTCCGTTCTTCTCCTTGCATTTTGATTACTTTCCCATATTTATTTTCATCACCTGTTCTACATACATGTTGATTTCTGCGTTCCTTTCGTGGCTTGTAGTTATTCTTCATCTCATTTGACATATTGGCTATCGTATTCACTCATTAAGCAATCTCCCTGAAAAGCTTATGCTTTTGAAAGTGATTTCTAACCCTCTGAAAGCAACGTAAGCTGAATTAATTAAATGTAATTTATACACGCTAAAACACAAGTGATGGGATTCCTTCTGCGTAGTAAACTTGATGATAAAAGTTTTAATGCGTGCGGTGAAAGAGCGATGCATAAGAACTTTCGTTTCGGCCTCCACAGGTTCATAAAAATTCATTACTGGTCTGCTTTACTTATTAAAAAATATCTCCATAAAGGAGCTTAAGTTAGTAATTGCACGGTTCTCTCCGCGCAAAGACGACATAATTACTTTCGGCAGAAGAATTTCGACGCTGGTCAACATTTTGATCACGCGCGCACTCTGAAGCCTCCCGATAAAAGTATCAGCACTGGCGAAGTCCTCGGGATCTTCAATAAATTTACCCATTCTTGATGAAGTCTTGATAATTTTGGAATTTTAACAAACACTATTGTAAATGGAAGGATGAAATGCAGCGAAGTTGAGACATAAATTATAATGATAGGAGTACTATCTGAAATGTGAGAGTAAAATAATTTAGCGGGGCTCAAATAGCCACTAGACTTATTAAAATTGTTTTTCCTAATAGCGTTAGGAATAATTTGATTGATGATAGAAGAAACTGACAAAAATGCGAAGGAGGTGGCAGAACATTGAAATCATGCTTATATTCTATTCTGTTTTCTTTTGATAATCATTTGACAGAATGGTTTTATAAAATGATCCGTGGGATCGTCAACGAATTTATGTGTAGAGGTCACTTAGTGTGGAATACTATTGACTCGCAATAATTACAGTAATTTAGTATAACGCAAATCAATAATTAAGTTACAAACAAAATATAATTAATTTTTTAGTACTGATTCAACAATATAGTAATCTTTGTATATAAAATCCTACAAATGTCTATCTTTACAATAAAAACATCCATTATGTTTGACAGATTGCAACAAAACCTAATGCACATACACCCGATGAGAAACTCTGCCTTAGTGAGAAACTCCTTACATAAACGTGCAGAATTTTTTTTATATAATATGCAGGGTGTCACATCTGTAACAGTAAGGCTAAATTTCTCTGAAAGGGGGCAGGAAGGAAAAGAACTTCAATACATGTACCACTTCCTTCTTCGCTGCTGTATCATTACGACGTCGACGTTGAGATTCGTATAATGTTGTACAATTGGGTGGGTTTTATGTTGATAATAATAAAGAAAACAAGATTATATATAATGCAAACAATTACAACTTTAATTAACGTAAATTTGTTTCTATGATATATATATACATACATATATATATATATATATATATATATATATATATATTGTGATAAAAGGGGGATTTTGTAAGGTTGTGGCGTTATGAGGCGCAGTTCGGCCAACAACAATGGCTAGTCGGCCGAAAGATGGTGGTTCCCCGCGGGGGAGGCCCGCCGAGCGTGTATAAAAAATGACGATGGTGAACCCCCGCGGGAAAAATGAGGGCGGGGAACCCCGAAATGTTGAGAAATAGGGGAATTCCCGTCGAAAAGTTTAAAAGGGAAGCCGATGGGTGGCTCGCACCAGACCCGGGAAGACAGGCGAGTGGATCAGACCCCAGAAGGGAGGCGAATGAACCAGAGAGCAGATATCCAGAGAGCAGATATCCAGACCCGGGAAGACAGGCGAGTGGATCAGACCCCAGAAGGGAGGCGAGTGGACCAGAGCGCAGAAGGCAGGCGAGTGAACCAGAGAGCAGATATCCAGAGAGCAGATATCCAGAGGGCAGAAGGCGGGCGAGTGGAGCAGAGAAAGGACGTGGACCGAGCAAAAGTGAAACAAGGAGAGGAGAGGAGAGGACGTGGCTCGACCCCAGAAGGCAGACGAGTGGACGGACGTGAGCAGACGTGATCAAATCCTGCAAGACGCCAGAGAGACGCACAAACATTCGAGAGGTGGATGTTTGTTGGCCCAGTAATTGTGGGTAAGCGATAAAAAATTGTGAAACTTGCTCATTGCTCTGGATAAATAACATTCAATGATTTTTCTTTCTATTTTCAGCTAATGCATACTCCATCTCTTGAGAGACCCAAAATCCCCTGTCTTCCCCGTGTCTACACTTAAATTAAAAAACAAAAATATTAAAATTGATCATATTTGTACTTTAAATTAATAAATGTTTTATACACAAAAAAGCATATTACAATATATATATATATATTTATATATATATATATATATATATATATTCGTTCGCCGGCATTTATAATAATCTCTATTCTATAAAGGGTATTCATGGCTTGGGAAAATAAATTATTAGCATATCATCCCAAGAGTTTGCAATACATCGGATTAACTTTGGTGGAAGTGTTTTCTCGGTGTTTACTTCCTTAATACGGAAGCTGTTGGTGTGGTTGAGTCACAGACGGTCCAGTATAAGTCTCAAACTGTTGACCCAAAGGAATATTAGCTGGCTGTTAAGACCGAAAACTCTCCTTGTATTGTTGGGATCAGATTGCCAAAGTTTGCTTCTGTCCACCAATTCATCTCATCGGAATCCCCCTTCCACTGTGCATTTTTCACGGGAAAATATTCCCTTGCCTCGGTCTTTCTCCGGCGTGAAAATATATTTTTCTGCCGGCGCATCCTCATAGTATTGTGGTCACATTATCTTTCTCTAGCCGCCGCAGCGTCTCGGCAGCTGGAATCTCCTTTCGTGGCGTCCACATTCCACTCCACGGTTAAGACTAGGAAAAGCCCATTCACTAGTTAAGCATTTCCACTGTTAAATATCGACATAATTTTGAACCATTACATATACAAGTAGTAGAATGTCGAGGGGTCATTCAATACATAAATTATTTTGAGATTTAGAATTCATGTTTGCAAGCTGCATGTACAAAGTACTTTTCTTTAAATGGCAACCGCATTTTTCACCCCCATGAACGTTTTCGTCTTGATTTTCAGATAACTCATCATTCATGTCATTTCCACTAATTTTACTCAAAAAATGCCACAAAATTAATTCTGTTCACAATTTGAAGATTCAGACTTTTTAGCGTGACCCAGGATGCACAACGTGGAGGTAAAGTCTGCTTCCCATTCCTTGCGCTAAAAAAGAGATAAAAATCCTGCGATCATGTGTGAAAGTTGATCAGCCTTTACAGGATATGTTCAATGTTCCCTCCGTTAACTTTCATACACTACTCAATACGATGGTGGAAGTTTTCACTAACCCTTAGACGTGCAATACGTCTGAAAGGAACTGTTCCCGTAATCTTTTATGCCGCGGTCGAACGATGATGATTTGCCAGTGGCTAGTAGTTGCTAATTATTAGCAGCCTTTTAAGAAGCACCTTCTAACCCTTATTCCCGCTCGTGTGAACAACAGCGGAACGATTTTCGTAGCGGTTGGTGAAGTTAAGTTCATTCTATTTTATCATTACCGCTAGCCATCACGTGACCAAGTCATGTGAATTCTCGTGTTTTCTCAATTTTCAGAACTCTATCGTTCTACGATATTACCCGGATGGAAATCCGAGAAGCTTTTCTTCAGTAATCCAAATATTTATTACGCAGAATTTTTTTATTTCTCTGTCAGATATCGTACAACATTAATAAAATTAAATGATGTCATTGGACGAATTTAGCTAATAAGTAATTAGGTATAAGAATTAACAAAGGAAACCTAATGTCTGATCTGTATAGACCACTTTTAGTTACGGAGGTTGGTGGTAGCGTGTCTTATCTCCAAAGTATTTGGTTTTAGGTCGCAAGGAATATGGAAACAAAATATAGTCAAAATTGTTCTATCCTTTAAATGTAATGAGCAGAAGTGTGTTTTACCCCGTCCAATCCTCCTCTTAGAGGTTAAACTGCAATTTAATTCTCATTCAAAATGTTAGAATGAAGACTCCGATAAGGACCTATTTCAATACCAAACTTCACGTTTCTATTTTTATTTTCATATGACGCTCCCTACCCCCCCCCCCCCGATGAATGCGGTTGAAACTATACGCAAACAAATTAGCCGTAAACGCTATCAAATTAATTAAGGGAATAACGGCAGTTTATGGATTTTTAATAATTACCACCCCCACCCCAAGTGGTTGAGTTGAGTTCGATTCGCCAAGAATACCTGTTTAAAATTTGGTCTTTATGTCAGATTAAACAGAACTTTAACATACAGAAGGTCGATACAGGAATCTCCTTAGTTCGGAATTTTCTAATGTATTTTATTTATTATAACTACAGAAAGAGATTTATCCGGTGACAGTTCGATGTTAAAATAAAACAAAAATTCTCAGGAAAAGATACATACTAAATTAAAGACAGAATTTAAAAATATTTCATGTCATTGCTTTAACAAAATTCTTACCTAACTTGTTAATATTCCTAACTTGTTTTTAAATACATTTGTATTCCTGTAATAAGATTGGAGACAAAACATTCCAGCCATTTGTTGGCCTGTTACGAAAGAATATTTGCCCATATCCGATCTTTGGTTCCTTTCCTTTATTTACGGATTCTGTAAACGTCCTTAGAATAGAGAAGAAATACTGCTTCTCGTCCTAAGTTTGTAGAGTCATTCGAAAATTATCTTTTTTAGCGATTGTGTCATGTTTTGTCTATTAATAGAGTTTTAATACAGATCTTGATAGGCTAAATGTTAGCTGCTCATCTATCAGCTGTATTTCTGCTATCTTTTTATATTGTAGGAACATAAAACTTTCATAGTGATTAAATAGACTGTGCGATGAAGTAAAATCAGACTAATAACCAGAACACTTTTATAAAATGTCTTTATTGACGGTGATCATGAAACAGGGGGATGCGGAAGGTAGAGCAAGGTAGCCAAGGGTTGACTAGGACCCCCAGTACCAACACCTCCTAAAATACGTGAAAGTGCCTCGGTATGCGAGAACTTCGAGTCAAGGCAATATGAAGATTTGACTGTGTGAATGCATTTTGTTAATGAAGAGGCACTGTGTTGATTATGAATTAAATAAAGATAAATATGATTATGATAAAAATTTGAAAGCTTCTTTAAATGTTGTAAATTCAATAAAGCATTTTATGTGTCTGTTCTGGTTATTAGTCTGATTCTATAGTGTAGCGCAGTAGAACCCTCTCCAATTTTAATTTAAAGTCGTGGAATTTTGGATTAAATAAAATTTCTGCAAGAGCATGTCGCTGGCCCGGTAAAAGAGGTTTTACCCGGCGTCTGGTTGTCGGCTCTCTGAGTACTTATAACTAAAGGCTTGGTTATTCTAAAGCGAGCGTTTACCTTTCGGGATTACCTAAGGACACTGTTACCTGTGTCATCAAAAATCTCCCGCACTTGGCGGAGAACTCAAGATGGTTGGCACGAGAGACAGTTTATCCCTTGGAAGGGGACTATACGGAGTTGACCTGCGAAGGTGATGGGCGGAAAAACATGCAGTATGAAAAAACCGTCGGACAATGGAGAAAGCAGCGGAACAGTATAAAGTATGGTAAACCGTCGGACAAGTCGAGTAAGCAGAGAAAGCGGTGGACAGTATAGTGTGAGATATTGAGGTAGTAAGCAGCGGAATAGTATGGTGTAAGAGATTTACAGTTGAAGAAAAAGAGATGTATGGTGTAAGAAGTTGAGAAGAAGGACGTTGAAGGCAGTGTAATACGAAGTTAAGTAGCAGGTTTAACTAGAAGGCTAGACGGCGAAGCAGTAAGGTGTTAACGACGAGGAAAACAACGAGGGAAGAAGAAGGAAAGGCTCGAGTTTTTCTCAATTCCGTCAGCTTCAAGCTCAACCTGAAAAACGAAAGAAGAAGGAAGTCCAGTCGCCTGTTAATCCGCACCAAGACGCACAGGCACACTAAACAGGTTCGTTCAGTGAACGGCAACTGTAACACCCAAATAATAATTTAACCATGAGAACTTTAAAATCGTCCCCTTATTTATTTATTTATTTTGTACTTGTTATCTTCGCGCAGTACCCCTTTTAAAATTATGATATTTTAAAATGAATGTATTTATTAAATCCTAAACTTTAATTTATTAAATAATTAATATAATCCCCCCTAATCATTTACAATAGAATACTTTTTAAATTAAAAATAATTAATGTTTGAGCCAATAAATGTTAATTAGATTAATGTTGGAGAGAGTATGTCCTGAATTAATTATTGTAAAATAATATTGATATATAAGGATCGTATAATGATTTATTTATTATAAAAATTCTCCTTACTAATTAATAGGGGTGCCTTATAATTCTGAAGTAGAGTTTCTGTTTTTCTGGGAAGATTTAAATATTGTTAATTTGTTTAATATGTTGTGATAACTTTAAACAAAGTCCATACATTTTTATATTGGAATCTAGTTTAATTTATTCTGCAACGATAATATTACCAGCACGGTTTAAAATCGGCGTTTGCGGGTAATTACAGAAACGGATGATGTTTCATACGGTTTTCCGTAAGCTTGTCGTGGAGTCTAGGAGATGTTTGGCATGGGACTGCACTGGATGACGTCACCGCGGAGCGACGCCAGTCAGGCGGACGTCCCGCATCGACCTCGGCCTACGACAATAAACACTACTGGAACTTTGTTAATTTCGCGCAGTGAAGTAGATTGCAACTAATTTACATCGGGGTAACTATTTTGTCACATGAGTACATTAGCGAATTGCCGTGCGACAATTTCATTTCCACATCCTGCAAGAATATAAATTTTTGTTTGTGTCTAGTTGGCTAGTTTACTCGTGCCCCACTGTTAATACGACTCGAATTTCAGCGTAATTGCGTTATTCTGCTTCAGTGGAAAGCAAAATTGATGAATCCTACTTGTCTACTGCCATCGTACTTCACGGACAATCGCTCTCGTATCTGAATTTCTTTTTAGTCATATTCCTTTCTAGGATAAAGAGTAAAACTTTAATTTACTGTATCATATTTTTTCTCAAATTCACAAATTAATAATACAACAATATAAATAATTCATTTCTCTTGTTTAGTTTTTAATTGTTACTTTACAAGCCCTTAAAATATTTAAAATAAATGGTATCGAATTACATACTTGGTAAAAAGTATATTTTATTCGTAGTAATATTAAGCGAGTTTCAAGTATATTATTATAATAATTTAACTAGATACATCGTGTCATAAAAGCCGTCGCCTAAACGATCCCTGGACGAAACGTCTTATTCCGCATTTTCAGGTCCTTAAAGGTTTCCTCCCTCGTTACTCCCTTGTCATTAAGGATTACAGAATGACAAGTACCTCGTTTCGTTGAAAACGTTACTTAAGATGATTTGGATTGATTGATATGAATGCACAACTTTTTCAACCTTCATATTATTTCAATAGGTCTGTAATTTCAACTTTTTCACCTTAGATATTTTTGCGGCTTCACAAGAGTTCTTTGGGTTCAGTTGTTACTTTACTTCATTACCTTTTGTATTCCAGGTGTTTGTTGTGTGCCACTTTGTGTTATCTTCTTTTAACCTCGATTTCAGAAGCTGTATTTTTGTGGTGTCGATTGCAAAATTGATTGTTGAATTTTTTATTAAATGCTTCTAGAACTCAAACTAGTTCTTCATTGGATTCTGAAGTCATTTGTTCGGGAATGCAAGAAAGTGAACTGTGCAGTGGAGAAAAATAAGTAATGTCTACTTTTAAATCTTTCTATTTAATTCATATTACACTTAACATTTGTAGGAAGCAACTGCGCACGGCTCAATAAGCTATTACAACTAAACTAAAAAAAACGTTCCCCTACTGTCGACCAAGAACACTGCAGGCTGTAAAATTATCAAAGATCAAACATCCCCGTCCTTCACCTGAAAGATCTTTCAAGACGTCTATACATTACATAAAGATGTAATGTTCTCTTCACTTTCCATATGACGTTACTCTGTTCCATCCTGAACTTCTGAGTGTAGAGGGCACACTTTGTTGATAGGCTTTCAAGCTCTTTGATTTCACTGTTTACAATAGATCAGGGTTTCCCAAACTTTTTCTTCATTGGAACACTTAGTAAAATAGGACATTCTAACGGAACATTTGGGTTATTTATTAGGATTGGTGATTCCTAGCCGTAAAAAGAAAAACAAATTTAATTTCGTAATTATTTTTAAATACAGACCTGTAATATAAAATAAATATATTTAAATAAATAAAGTACGTAGTGGCTTCGATGGTTTTGGGCCCTTGAATTGTTATCTTGTTTATATCAGGGGCAATATTTGTAAATTCTCTTCTAATTTCTGGTGTGATGTCGGGCCTGTTTCTGAACTTTGAACTAATTGCAGTATAATAATAAAATCCACATTCTCATAAAGTTGTAGAAAACGGAAGTATAACAAAAATAGCTTGTTTTAAAATATATCGGGGTAATCTTCTGACAAACTCGGCCAGAAATCACGTGCAGACTGAGCAATATATTTCTTTTTCACATATTTCGTCAATTATATTTTCATGGTCACTTGCACCTAAACCTACAGGTTTAGCTGTCGCAGAAAATGGATTCTGAACCCAGGATACGTAATTACTAGTTTTCAAAAGACTTGATTTCCAAGCATATAGATGTTCCAAAACCATTTTGGAAAATTCATCTACTTTAAATTTTAATTCATTCAAGCATTATGTATGACAGGAAACCAATAAATATTGTTAGATTGTATTTCTTTATTGAAAGATCCAATTTTATATCTTGTATTAAAATATAATTTCACCTTGTAATGTAATGTTCGTTATATTGTAAAAATATCGGCCAGAGATGTGAGTTTAATCCACCATGAAGGATTTGGTAAAACTTCAATAAAATGTTGTCCGGAACTATTTTGTGTCTTCAAGAATACCAACAACTCATTTCAAAGTTCAGAAAGTCTTAATAATGCTTTTTCTCCTGATAGCCATCCCACTTCAGTATAGAATAAAAGTGTTTTGTATTCACTAGCTATGTCATCGCACGTAATTCAATAGTCTGGATTGAAGTGACCTCTGAAATTTCCCTCCGCACCTCCATTTGAGAGACTGCAATTACGTGCTGTTGTATTAAATTCCACGAACGGGGGTGTAAAAGGTTTGTTCATAGCTGCTCATTGTCAAGTTAAATAAAATATTAACTTATAATTGTGTGCAATGGCAATCTCTATCTCACTCGTACAGGATTCTGGTTGACTGAACACCTCCACACTTGTTCATTGTTATTTCTTGTTTCCTATTGTAGCGGGAAACAATGAATAGGGTTTCTTCGTTTCGCAAAGTTGTGATTAGATTTTCTCATGTTCGATGCAAAAGGAGTTTTGGTCTTACGAACTGATTAAGTGCTATTATAACATACTAGTAAGGGACCCGCATTACACCGCTTTCGGCACCAAACTTGATAGTTTCCTTGTTATTTCCACATGACTGATTTCCACCCTCACCCCTCACATGCTGAAAGAAGTTGAAATTATACACAAATATTGTCGGAGAAACACTATAAATGTTATGGACCTTAAGAATATTTTTCGGCTCACATATGAGCATTCATTAGATATGACAGTTCCACCCCCTCCCCCTAGGGGTGGTAGCCGTGTCTTATCTCCAATGTATTTGGTTTTGGATCGCAAGGAATATAGAAACAAAATTATGTCAATTTTTTTCTATCCTTTATATGTATTAAGCAAAAGTGTTTATTTCCCCGTGCAATCCTCTGTTAATGGATGAACTCCTATTTAATTCACATTCAAATTGTCGGAATGAAGACTCCGATAGGGGCTATTTCGGTACCAAACTTCACTTTTTTTCATGTGACACCCCCTACATTCCCACGATAAATAGGGTTGAAATTATATGCAAAGTAATAAACCGAAAACGCTAACAAATTAATTGATGAATTAACGACATATTATTGATCTTTAAAAATTACCACCCCTCTGTCCCTGCACCAAGTACTTGTAGCTGTGTATGACCCTAATTGTGTTTGGTTGGTCCGCCAAGAACACCTGTTCAAAATTTGGTCGAAATTGTTCACATCCGTAAAAGATAGTTTGCGGTAGTCTGTTTTACACCCTTCCAACCCCTCTGAGGGGATGATATGTAACTTAAATTATATCAGAATTCAACTTAGTGGCTCAAATTACAACTGTTTAAACCAAATTTTGACTGTTTTCTGGATATTTTTATGTCATGCCTCTCCACTTCCACCCGTAAAAAAACTCCCCTCTCATTATGTATGGGATTGAAACTATACTGCTATAGATCCAAGAATGTATTTATTCATTTCTTTGCGTAGGCAAAGGATAATCTTCAGAAAGATTCCGTGAAGCCTGTACTTCACAGCAGATACAGGAATGGTCCAAGAACACTTTCTTGTGGTCCCCCTGCTTGAATTTCTTTTAAGTCAGAGTATTCGTCTTCTTGTTTGATTCGGAAAAGTCTTTTTTGGGGGGAGGGGTTAACAGGCTACATGAGGTTGATCTTGAAGCAGGCAACTCCCCTTTAATAGCATAAGAAGGGAATTGAAAAGGGAGGATGCGGAAGGTAGAGACTTTGTAATTTCCAGAATTGTCTTGGCAGCAAGAATGTATTTATATGATAAAAATATTGGCCGTTTTTGTTTACACTCCTACGATAAATGGGGTTGAAATTATATGCAAATAAATTAGCCCAAAACGCTATCAAATTAATTGAGGAATTAACGGCAGATTATGGATTATTAAAAATTACCGCCCCTTCATCCCCGCCCCTAGGCATAGTAGCCAAGTTTTACACCGACTGATGTGTACCACGTGTTAGTCTATCAAAACTTACCAAAAATCGATATAGCGCGTGGAATATACAGGGGGAAATGGAAGGTCGACGAGGCGGGGGAGACAGGCAACCCACATTCTCATTGGAAATTCAAACGCGTCGAAAAAAAGTAGCGTTCTGGTAGGTAAGTTTTCTGCATAATTTTATATATATATATATATATATATAATAGATAGATAGATTACAGTCCTTTACATAATCACTCTAAATACCTATTCAGACCCCGCGGAACACAGTTTGGGAAAGCCGGAACTAGATGGTCTTTCCGTGGATGAAGCTCGCCAACGAAACCAACTTTCCACTGCAAAAGTGTACTGTTATCCTCAAGCAGGAGTTGCTATTCATGATGCAACAATATCTAATCCTCTGCCATCAATTTGGTTTGGTAGAAGAATAACTGGATGCTTACTATCATATACTAAGTCTGTCAGCAAGAAACTTTCCCCTATTCAAAAGAAATGGATGAAGTGTAGCTATAGTAATACTACGTGAAATTCTTTGGTCAGCCAAAACGTTTTCTGCTCAGCATGGTAAGTTTCCCTAAGTAATCTAGATTCATGATTCATCTGTTTTTCACAAATCTCGTATAATCAATATATGGGGTCATAGTAATTAATTATTAAATAATAATTTGATTTTATAATAAAAATATGAAAACAATTTACATTTAGAAAAAACAGATTTATTTATGAATTACAATTTTTAAAAGTTCGATATTTATGCCGGCCCCTTTTTTTAGCAACAAAATCGCCAAATATATATTTACAAAAATTATTTATATTAAATTCTTAAAACTAACAATTTCAACTCTAATCACAGAGTCGCATTTATGAGCCTTCTCATAGGGAAGAATGTTAAACACATCTACTCGGACCATGGCAAAAACAGAAAATCAACAAAGAGTCACAGGGGTAATTAACATCAGTTTAATACAGGTTTCAGTTTCTTCCTGGTTCGTGCTCCCTCCAGATCAAAGCTGCCGTCCACCTATTCTTCCCGTTTCAAGAAGAATTTCAAAATCTCCCCTTAAGTAATTTCACACCAAATATGTCGTGCCAGCTCTCCCTCTCCCGTCTCACTTCTCTTGAACAATCTTAGGAAATCTCCTCCAAAAATCTGCGAAACATCTCTCCCCTCACCGCTCTCGAACAATCTCCACCACCAATCTGCCACAAAAATGTCTCCGCCTGCGTTTTTAAAACTTTCTCCCAACTTTTTAATTTTATTTCACTAAGGTGGCAGGGATGAGTATCAACCAATAATATTTATTGTGAAAATTGGGGAAATACACTACCCGACGTCGCCAAATTTTTACAAAGATTGTGATACTCCGAAACCACGACGCAGTGTCTCGGTTTTATGGTTCTTGGCTCAAACTGCTGTCGCCTTTCTTTTGATGCCATGCCGCCAAAACCCGAGCAGATGTGTCTGTCCGTTACACTCGTGTTGAGAGATATTTCATCCGTTGTTCACTGGAATGCATACAAATGTGCAAGAAGCGTTGCATGAGTGTCACAATTTTCAGTAATGAAATTTGTCAACAGGAAAATACTATTTCTGACTATAAATTCTGGAATGTTCTGTGGGTCAGTAATCATTCCTGCGTAAATATAGCCATGAAGGTCTGTGCAACGGGCCTATTCTGAAGGGGACCCAATTGGAAAGTAAGATAGCTGGATTATCTGTCGATGATATATATGACAGCTAGCATTTTCAGTAATCTCTTGAATCTCGGCTACTGAATTGCTAACAAATGGTTGCCTTTGTGTAGGTGGAACGGATATGCAATGCAATGCCATTCGTGAATCTAACCATGACATTAATCTGTCAGTATGTAACGACAGTTCGTGTATAAAGTCGGCTTAATAACAGCTTCCCACATAATTCAAGCCAAGGAAGAGAGGCTGCCTTTTATGGAGCTACTCTCTATTTTCCTACAACCAGTCTAACTGCTGCCATGTCTTACATGCATATAGCAAATTCCATATTCTCGCTTTGATTCAACGCAGAATCCTTCTAGTTCTAATTTTCTTATTTTGTCTCCTAATGTTATTCTATGTCTAGTACACTGAATCGCTCTTGCGTAATTGACCACTGATTTTCTGGAAGGTTATCCCAGGAAAGGCCTTCCTTCCATAGAGACTGCAACAATGTTTTCAAGTTTATAATTACTAATCCCATCAACTACCATGTATTCTTTATATGGTGCCTGATATGTACATTTGCAAAATATCCAATTTTCCCAATCAAAATTGTGAATATTAACATGTATGCGTTTGTACTTTTGAATGTCTAATTTGATGTTGTTTATATGGTCCTTAAAGCGAATTTTAAGTTTGTCCGATATACAATGCGTTACAATACGGCTTTAAAAAATGTTAGCATTTTTCAGTCCTGGATTAATGTGATTTATTACTGGTTTAGTTTTTTATAATTCTCTGTCGCTTATAAGAAAACATTATTATTATTATTATTATTATTCAGGGAATGTTTTTAATAATTTTCGGACGGTACTACTGAGAATGGAGTTAGTCTTTTATGTCCACGTTAATAAATCTTGAAATATGTTGAAGACAGTACAAATATGTAGCAAGAGGGGAAAGAAGTATTTTAAAGCAAATGGGCAGAGCTAGCGAGCCAACGTGCGAACGGAACCAATGGCCGCATGCGAATTGCCGGCATTCCAGAATTCCTGGTGTGTAATTGCGTGAGGGTAATGCGTGAGCGAGGCACGCAGCAGTAGCAGCAGCACACGCAGGACACTGGCGACGCATTCTCAGTCTCGGATAGGGCAATTGTCTGCAGCCCGCGTGGCGTTATTGTGCACGTGCCTCCTGCTGCGTTACACTTCCTAGGCCGGAAGATCAAACAACTCTCTCAACAATAATTACCAAACGTGATGCAGACAATCTTCTCCATCTTTAAAAAACAAACACTTCAATAATCATTTGCATTAAACTCATAATTGGATGAATTTCTGACATTGTTCCTGCTCCGTGTACGTACAATTCATTTCAAATATTAATTTAAGTCTGTATTTGAAATCTTTACTCTACTAGTTTTGAGTATAAATAAAACAATGGGAATAATATCATTCGTATATTATCAGTTTTTCAACTAAAATTTACTATAAACGAATATCAAATTGCTGTGTTATAGTAATGACTGAACTAACGGGTTTCAATATAAAAACTGTTCATTAAACACTTTAAAGAAGCTGTGCCAAAATCAATTAATACACGGGCCATTTCATGCAATTAGTAAGATTCACGCGTGCCACAACACATTTGCAAATTTTCTTATAATTGTAAATTATAGTAAGGTTTCAGGTATATAGACACGATAATTAAAACACATTATCTAATTAAATAAATTGAATGATAATAATTTTTAATATTGATATGCAACTATTAATTGCTTTTATTTACACTTTAATTTCATTTGAATTTTATAAAGTAAAATTATTTCTTATATCGGAAACTATTTTTCCAATATTTTGATTCAAATGCTAAGACCAGACAATTTTGCATATAGATGTTTATCTGTTAATCTTGATATGCAGGCCGTTGTATTTAATTTCACGGATGAAAATAGTTGCTTACATAACTATAAGCTCCCTAAATAGCATAAAATTTGTGCAGCAAATATTTTAATGTCTGGATTTCTTTCACATAAATAAAAATATATTTTCGGTATTCCTACTTCTGTATACTCGTCTTTTAAGACGAAGTGGGAGCATTTTTCACTTCAAATGAAGAAGGTACCAGTAAAATCTGATATTATAAAAATCATTATAACGTTTATCGCATTGGTTTTTGCTATTTTCAATTTTACCACTATATTGTGAAAATGAGAAACTTTTATGTTGTGCTTTTAACTGCACATTCCATCTAAACTTTTTTTGTAGATGATTTTTAAACAAAACCAATTTTTGTAGAAAATTTGTCAATGCATCGTACATATCTGTTATTAATTGATCTTTCCCTTGCAATGTAGTATTAAGATTATTCAGATAATCTCTAATATCTGTTAAATCGTGAAGGAACGAAGTGAATTGTCGATGGTTGAGAGTTCTGGATCCAATAAAGTTAATTGTCTATGTTACCGTTTTTAGTACTTCAAGCATTTTTAAAACTTTTAAACAGATAACCTGTTGTTGAAGAAGCAATGAAAGTTTTTATTTTTGGTTTATTTGGATATACATCATGTAATTTTTCTATCAGTCTTAACGCAAATCGTTTACTTTGACCCGTCATCGATTTAGCGCCGTCAGTTGTTACAGAAACAAGCCTATCTACAGAAAGATTATAATTTCCTAAAACGTTCCATACAGCTTCAAATATGATTTCACCCGTTGTAGTTCCACAAAGACGGATAATATCAAACGATTCTTCAGTGATCTTCATTTATAATGTCATAATAACAAAGTAACTGTGTTAGAATGCTACAGGAACATGTATAGGATATGTAAATCGCAGTTGGTTTTTACGCCGCCTTACGCACAGCATTTTAATAAATTTATAAATATTTATATTAATATCTTATAGACAGACACTTCAATTTTATTTATTGGCATAGGTAATCAGGGGCCAAACAAAATCTCTTCGAGGGTCACCAGTTCGACACCGCTGATTAAGATTACAAATCACATAACATATAAAAACGTGGTGTCATTTGAAGCACTTCACTTTAAGTGGTGCAAACTTAAATACCAAATATCGCATTGATACATGTCATTCTAGTACGAACTAAAATGAGTTAAAAGAATATAAAGAAAGAACTTAGTGTTTATCAAACTATTAAATAATTTCACATATTTACCAGCTTGGAATTATACATTTTGAGTTCCAAAACTTTTAATTTTGTAGGTAAAATCCTTCTTAGCAAATTCTTTCTGACATACAGACTTTTGCATTCAATTTTGCCAACAGAGATCAATAATTTTCTCAAGGTATCTTGTGACAATGAATACAAATTTTGACATCGAATACTTTTATTCATACTCATCATAACCAGGGACAAGAAATGTGAATTTGTACATCACAGCTCAGCTTGCAGATCATGATATACGGGATGTTGTTCCAGCTCGTCATTGGTCACCTGTGGTCATTTGTCTAGAGTGCCAACAATCAGTCATGTGGTTGAAGAGAATCCTGAAAAAAAATTGTCCAATACTGAGCAATGCTGTAGACTCGATACTTGAAACATAGCGAAAATTTCAAAAAATCTCTAAATAATAATCGAAAGTTCCTCGGTTCCGTCTTTTGTTAATTTTTCTCCACCTTTGTCTAGCGGGGTTGATAATGGTGTGTCCATAGTTGCTGGTTCGTGATGACCTTATCTGTCAGATGTCAAGGTTGCGACAGTATCCCGCAATATTTGGGTATGAAAAGGGTGGCTAGCGGGGCTTATTATTTTCGATTACACTCTGATCGTTTCCACGTCTTGTCCGTTCCTGCTTATTTTCGGAAGGGATGTTCACGTGCATTTGCTCTTGATTTACAAGTGGCAATTTTTTAGGTTCACAGGAGCTATCCTGTCAATCTTCCTTTCCAAAATACTTTAGTCAATGGAAGTAATGGTACAGGATATATGTATCATCTCAATTGGATGTTAAAATTAACAAAACGCGTTCATTATTGGTCTGTCGTTTGCTGTCTTCGTAAGCAGCTTAACCCGCTTCTTCAGATGATGTGAGATATAGAAAAACGTATAAAGAAAATCAATAAATAGTTATAATAAGGGTAATTACCTTTCTTATAAATGTGGATTTTAACACACACCGCATTACTGGTTACTTATTCTACAGTATTTGAGATCATTTCTGACGGATCAAATTTGACCATTCATAACCAACAAAAAATATTCAGCATTTCTTCCGTGACATTTGCATCTGAGTAGAAGTGACGAAGTACTCATCAGGCATCGACAAACTCGATGATGCTGCCGATTCATCTTCGATTTTAATCTTTAGAGTACATAAATTAGGAATTTCTGCATTTAAATTACTAAGTAAGATCAAAGTTTCTATAAAGTTCAAAAGTAGTTGAAGACAGTTTTTAATATAAATTATAAAATAATAATTCTTACTATGGCTTAACACTTTCTAATTGTGGAAGTTTCTTCCGTAGTTGGCTCATTTGCCGACCCCTGCTCTAATTAGCACGTGTAGCAGAACGTCGATAATTAAGACACAATATAACCCATAAAATAGAGGATTAATGTCGAAAATCATACTTAAAATTCAACTGAAATATATTACAAAGTTTACCGCAATACATTGCAAATAAAAGTTGACTTCAGTGAAGTGATAGACTTTCACTATTAGCCAGAACTCAATATATTTTTATCAAGTCCCAAAATTTTGACAAACGCGAATCTCTCAATAGTCGACTCTGTGGAATAAGATAGGTTTAGTCATTAATTCAACTATGATTTTTAACCTTTTATTCCGAAGATGAACACAGTTTTTTACTGTGGGAAACGGTCCATTATAGACAATGCTTCACCCGACAAGAATCTTTAAGTACTTTTGATATTTATGTGCGGAAGGGTATAAATCACTATTGTGATGTAATTGGAATATAAGTATAAATAAAATATAAAAATTAATCAAAAGCACAACTGTTAAATACAAAATTCAATGGTTCGTAAAAGTGACAATCAGTTTGTTAGTTGTTGTAAATCTGGCCAAAAGTTTGTCAAACTGATATTAATACGCACTTTTAAGTTTCATGGGCAGTTAAAAAGGAATAATTAGTTACGTATCGTAGTATATAATTCAATGTAAAAATAAGCAGAAATAAGGGGAACTGAGATTAAAAGAATTAAGTTTCAAATTAACTAGAAAAAATACACAATTAATTGTTTTTTAAAATTGAAAAAATTATTACAGACAACTACTATTGTGAAGACGTATGATTAATCGTACGCAGACCAATGAGAATCGAATATGTCTTGAATGGAAAACCTTCAAACTGTTCATTAATGTTTTCAAGGCGATAACGTAATATATTTAACATATAACTAACTATGATTTTATCTTAACTTTTATTCCATCCTTAATGTGAGGGAGCAGAATCCTCTCCACTCTAGAGCACTCATTCCTGTCGGCAGTAACTCTAATTTTCCACACCCTTGGCGACGAGGCGCGCTCTAGCGGAAGCTTACAACTGTTGCTGTTGAGAAGCCAAGGTACAGTTTTGTGTGATCTCGCATCAAACATTCACTTTTATTTTTAATAAATTATTAATAAAGACCACAATTAAAGACAAATACTACACACGCTTACATCGAAATATGTAAATGATTCAATTCTAATTTGGCAAAGGCAAATTGTACAACAAAGCAGACAATATTAATATAAAAGACAGCTAGAAATTCACTACCTAATTTCAAAAAATGTCAGCAGTTTAATTATTGCAACTTGACCTTTATAAGAACACTGATAAAATTTTGTCTGAACATAATGAAAATAATGTAAAATACATTTTTAATATTTATTCTGAATATATTAAACAAAGCATCATAATTGCAGCCTAAAATTTAACCAGTTAAATATTTTATTTGAAATAATTAAAAGTATAAGCTTAAACAACAAAATATGTAAAAGCTTTGTTTCCGCACCGTTTCAAACCTTTTATTTTTGAATATATACTATCTGGTGTCCAACACAGTGCTGAATTAGGTAATAATATATTTCTCTAAGTGCCATTTAACGGGCAACGAGAAAGTGCCACATTTTCAGACTTTTGCCTCTTTACGCTTCCTACTCTATCGTAGCTGACGACATATTAATTTAATGATAACCGGCACGATGTCTGTGAGTACCTTAGAAAATAAAATAATTCTATGGCTACTTTTAATTAGCACACTCAATAATCCAGCGCATTCTCCGGTACGTTAAGAGACCCGAAAAATTTCCCGATACACAAAGGGAGACAAATACACTCACGGTACCTGTTATCTGTTACCTACATCATTAAATAAAATTGAAGTGTCTGTTTGGCTGTGCATCTGTCAGACTCTCTGTCTGTCCGTACTTTTGTCTCGAATACGCTCCAAATGTCTAAACGGATTTCAATGAAAATTTTAAACTTAAAGTTTATTGTATTTTTTATTTCGATATCTTGCAGAATTTAGAAGATATTAATGTTTTTTTTTTGGTTAACAGGCTAAATGAGGGTGATCCTGAAACAGGCAACTCCCCTTTAATAGCATAGGAAGGATGCGGAAGGTAGAGCAAGGTAGCCAAGGGTTAACTAGGGCCCCCGGGCTATGGTTTAAGGATCCTACCCGGTGTTTCATCTAAAGAGATGCAGGGAAAACGCGAGTTAAAAGTTGTATTATGCGTTCCAATACCATTTATCACACATATTGTGTTATTATAAGCGTAATTTGTGCATCATGAGAGGGGGAGAGGAGGACAAGCATTCTCATTCCATCTATTGTTTGTAAAAATCAGAGGCATGTTCAAAACCAACTGCGATTTCTAAGGTTTGCCGTGAAGCTCAACCATTGGAATTGACGGACGTGTTCACACAATATTGGTAGATTGACATTTAATCGCATTCAATTACCATTTCTTTTTGCAACAGAGAAACTCGCATGCTGCAAGGGGTGAAATTGTACACAAACATTGTCGGGGAAAACATTATAAAAAAATTGACCTCAATAATTTATTTTTCAACTCAAATATGAGCCTTAATAAAATAATAATTCCATCCCTCCTCCTCGGGGATTTGTTCGGAACCTATACGCCAAACGTTCATGCTGTTTCGTTTTTTTTACGTTGTTACGTTTGACCGTCTGTTTTGTCGCCTCTCGCCTGAACTCGTTAATTCTACGTGAAGGTTTCTTTTCCTTAACGTACGTTAAAATCTACATATGCCTATACACTTGATCTGTTTATGCTTCGAAACGAGTTAACCGATTTCAATAATTAATTCAGGGATAGAAACAGGAATTATAACTTAAATTTTCGTGTATGCATCATTTCGATATCAAGAAGAGATCAGAAAATATATAAAAATATATCTACAAATAGCTCATTTCTATTAGCTCCGAAACCTATGATCTGTTCTAAATCAACTGCGACTTATAAGGTTTGCTCTTAAACGATCATAAATAGATGATACCGTACCTTTTATATATTCAATTAATCAGTTTTATCAAAATTCTGTACCTGTTGTTTCGTTTTTAGGACAAAATAAGAAGTAGTATTTCGGCGCGAACGAAGTCGCGGGGGTTATCTAGTGTACAATAGTAATGAAAAATCCTTGCGTCAATCGAGATGTTAAAGCACAGTGTAAGGTCTTGTATATGCTTAAAGATGATGTGATAGAAGCGGTTATTTTTATTTATATTCTAATTCTTAAATACCACAGTTAGATGGCCAATTGTAAAAATATGATTTAGTTTTTTTAATATAATTAATATAATCATAAAAATTAATTTATCATGTAAGGTTGAAATTAAAACTATAAAATGTATTGAATTTAATTGCAAAAATTTAATACGAAAACGAAAGAATTAATTAAAATAAATAAATAAAATTCTGAGTATTTCAATAATTTTTTATTATAAATTTAACAGACTTTTATTATCAAGCCACTTGTAACACCCGTCCCGTGGCTCTGACGAGTATCACAGGAAATAGGAAACGATTTCTCTTGATAGGAACGACGATAGGAAAGGAAGACTTTCGGTAGTCTTGGGAAAGGGTCAACCCTGGAGTTGACCAGTGGATAGCTTGATTATGGATGTCGCTCAATAAAGAACGCCAAGTCTAAATAGGAAAGAATTTATTCCCAACTGCAGCAATATGAAGAACAGAGTTAACAGTACGTAGGAAGATTTCAGACTGCCGTGAATGTAGCGTCTATGTGCCTCCAGAGAGGGGATTGCTGCGACAGCGCTTCTCATGGGCTACAGCCAAGGAGCTGCTGGCCACGGTTCTCATGTTCCGCTACTCAGCGTCTACTGTCCGGCTCTTAAGACCTTTACTAACTTTCAAATTCATTTTCCCTATTACACACTAGTGGGGTGAACCAAATGAAGGAAAATATCTTTGGCAGATAGGACTGGCAATGTAAACTTTTGAAATATCAAGTCAACTATACCAACAGAATACAGCAGTTGGGTTCCTTTGGTGCCTTCTGTGACGGCCTGCTTCTGATAGACCCTGCATCGTGACGGATTCGCTACATGATGTACTGACTGCTGCGTGACACTAAGCATATCACACCTTGGGCCGAAATAGTCAAGACATCTACCACAATTTTTACATCTCCTTGGTTTTGACTCAGAACTCATTAGCTCAATAAATTGCAGACTGGAATTTAATAACCCCTCTCAGCAGCAAACTTTTTTTCCATTTCGCCTTATATATCTCCGAATTATCCTCCTTTTTTTCTAATAGCCAATCATCTACAATTTCAAATAGTAATCATTGGTTGGAACTTAAAAATTTTCCTTCGCAGGATGCGAGCAAGTGTCTTTACACATGTGATTGTATCAATACGCAGTATCAGTTTTCCAATTAGGAACGCGTAGCTTCCACCTTGACAGAAATAACCTTTTCTTGAAGATGGAACGGACCTGCCATTTATTTGAAACACTGACATATATTTTCCGAATGAAGGCCTTATACTATTGTACAGATACTACGGCACAAAAAATACTTCACAGCCTTTCAGATTCTCTCGCGTAATTTTAATATATTACAAAGAAGTTAAACAATACAGGAAGCATTTCGTGACGGCATACTAAAACTCCATCATCTTACTTCGCTAGGTCCTCGCACTTACAAAATGTGTGCCTTCAATTTCTCTCAGAAAGTCATTAATTTTCATAAATTTCCCAAATAGAGGCCCATTTTTGAATCACACAATAGTAACGTAAAATGTTAGGAAAGGAGCTCTTTTCCTTGCAGACTTTTTCAATGTCCATTTCGTCACCAATTATACCCTAAGCATTGTTAGTGACAAAACCTATAATCGTTTCTATAGGAATCCCTGTTAAGGATATGAAACATTTCAACACAGAGACAGTGTGTTGTTATTTAGAGTGTTCCTTAAGCGGAAATACTTTCACGAGTTCTTTCTTTGTCAAAATCCAGTAAAACTCGTTTTGGAAAAGATTTTATAATCTGCTGTCAGTGTCAATACATCAATCTATATTGTAAAATAACATGAATCTTTAGAAATCAGATGGAATATGTCATCAGGCAGCAGCTAGAGTAAACATCTGGGGACAATAATAGAAATGGGTTGTTAACCTGCCATCTTGTCTATTTACTTAATTATTTATTCTACCAGCCGAAGGTTCGCGTGGAGAATTAGAGAAAGATTCTCATTACGCCATCGTGATGGCGATCCAAATTCAATCATTGAAATTTAATTGTGATAAAGTTATAGTAATAAGTCAAAATTTCGCTTTTTAAAGGAACACCCTCCTTACAGAACGGTTCACGAAGTTGCAATAGAAACCTCATGCGTTTAAATATTAGAAAAAAATAGAGTGTAACATTGTCGAAGACTCATTTTGTACTTATAAAGTGGGCCAAAGCATACTTTTATCTGGAATGTTTTACATTATCGACAACTTTAATTTTAACGTCATGAGCATTAATCCTGCAGAAAGTTGTTGCAACTGCAGACCTCGGTATATTCGTTTGGAATTCTTGTAACACACCAAGCGCCTATAAGCGAAATAAATTACATTGATTAAATTATGTGTACTTTATATGTTGTTTATATTTCTGATCAATCAAAACATACAATTTTATGAGGATGTAATTGATAACATAAACTCCGGTAATTCTGTATTGTAAAAGTGGGATTTTTATTTCTTATTATATTGGTGGAACACCAAACTTCCAGATCCTCCACTGCATTCCCTCCTCCAAAGTTGTCACAGTCAGTACGGTTCTTTTCCCTGCAGCAAAGTAATTAAATATGGTAAGCGTGTAGTTAATGTTATAACAGTTATAGAATTATTAAAGCAATTAATGGAAGATTGAATTTAAAATTCAAATACTAAAACGAATTACACTAAATGAAATAGCTGCTCATATTTATTTTAATGTGATTATAGTTCCAACAATTGGTATAAAAATGGCTTTTAAGAGTGAGGATGTCGGGAGAATTCGAAGGGTTCTTCTATTTATTAACACTGGTGACGACGTAAGAACGGCGTTCAACAGTGGATGCCTTCACTGGCTATGATAAGACATACAGAAGTTGTATTTCCGCAATTAAAAATGTCTGAAAAATGGTGGAAACTACGTAGATGTAAATGATTATTGGAGTATTATTATTTTAATTATTTAATAAAATCACTTTAAGGGTGTAATATAATTTTATTTATATAAAAAACAATCATTTTAAAAGTGGGCAAGTGCGCTACTTAGAATAAAATAAATTCAAAGGGACGATTTTTATATCTCAGCGTTAATTATTCATTGGGGTGACTACATGCAGAAGAGATTTCGTTCACTTGATGCAGGTTACTAGGCAACTGGAACATACTTAATCTTTCTGGTTTCATTGTAGGCCTGCCCTCTGCCAGCGGAAAGAGTGATGAACTCATACTGCCCGTAATGGAGGAAAACTCAGTTTTTCCTCCTTCTTACCTCAAACCTTCTTTGTGTTCTAAATCCTTCTCACTTTTAACTCTTGTCGCACAATCCAACTTATTCATCCCTTTCAAAATCTGTTCGACTCTAGCTTTCTCCTCCCTTCCACGTCCTGATCAACTCTCCATCTTTACCTCCTCGCCTTCTCGACGGCCAGCACCACACTCACTCTGCCTCCTCACCTTCTAAACTTCATACACCATACTGAATATCTCCCCTGCCAGAAAAACTTCGTATATCCGTTCTGCAAGATAAAACGCTATCCCACGTGACGCTTGTTCCACCAGTCCTCGTGAGTTCTCCGTCTCGCGCTGGAAATTTTACGTGACACAGAGAACAGTATCCTTAGGAAATTTTGGAGGGTGAATACTATTTAAGCCAAACACTAGCTTAACGTTATAAATACGCTTACATGTATGTATCCCTGGCGCTGGAAAAAACCCTTCTTACCTGGCTGTCACTAGTTAGCATGTTCTTACTAAAATTTAATATCTTTCAAAATTCCATAAATTCTAATATAATTGGCAAGGGTTCTACTGCGCTACAATAGTTTAAGAAATGTTCTTCCTAGTTAAAATATATTTTGTTTTGAAAAATTGTATTATGGAAATTGTAATGAGGCAAAAATTTAAAAGGCCTAAGATAATTGTTTAGCATTTTAAAGTGTTAGCAGAGTGGCGTATTTACCACGTCTAGCATCATACCTGTCGTTGTAGAGAGGGTTCTTTAAAGGTAGAAGGGGGAGATTTGTCGTAATTTATAGCAGTGGACCCTTTTGAGGAGTGGACCGTGAAAGGAAGACAAAGTAGCAGATGTGGACAGGACGGGCGAGAAACAACAATGGACAGAGCGTGCGAGCTGACAAAATTATAAGTAAAATAAAACGATAAGATAATTCTACGCAGTCCCTTGGTGAGAAATTAAACCTGTAGAAACTTGCAAACAACCGTGATAGAACTGAATGCTGGAATTACAACGATAGAATACGTGAAGTGAAAGTGTAGTGTATTCAACAAGCAGAGCCCAGTGTATTATTTTACAGGAAAGTGAAATTTTGAAGAAAACGTTCGCGTGAAGGAGGAAAAATGATAAGCATTAATTTCTTTATAAACTATTATCACAGAAACATTCGGCGAGAGGAAAAATATTAGCAAGAACATCAGGAGAGCGGATGGGAAACCAATTATGGATAAGGAGGAAAAATCAGGAAGATGGAAGGAATATCTAGAAGAGCTGTATCACGGTAGGAATCTTGATCAGTCAGTAATAGAAGAATAAGAGAAGGTGGAAAATGAAGAGTTGGGGGATAAAATTTTAAAGTCAGAATTTGACAGGGCCATGGCTGAAACACATGAGCTATTATAAAGCGCCAGGAATTGATAACATTCAAGCGGAGTTCATAAGATCATCGGGGAAGAAGGAATATCATAGCTGTTCAGAATATTTTGCAAATCTACGAAACAGAAAGAATACCAGTAGATTTTAATAAAAACATAATTATACCCATACCGAAAAGGACTGGGGCCGATAGACGCAAACAGCACAGAATAATTATTTCGGTATCCCATTCATGCAAAATATTAACGGAAATAGAATATAGGAGAATGGAACGACTAATAGAATGCAAGTTAGGAGAAGAGAAATTTGGTTTTAGGAAGACTGTAGAGATAAGAGAAGCAATATTTATTTTGCGAATTATTTTAGATGACAAGATAAGGAAAACCCAGCGTAAATTCATGGCACTTGCAGATATAGAAAAAAGCGTTTGATAACGTAAACAGAACACACTATTAAGGATTTTGAAGAAGACAGAAATACTATACCGAGATAGGAGGCTTTTACGTAATCTCTACAGAAGATAGGCAGTAATAATTAGAATAGAAAATCAAGAAAAGAGGGCAGAAATAAAGAACGGAGTCACACAATAATGCAGTTTGTTTACCATGCTGTTTAACTTATATATAGAACAGGCAATGAAGAAAGTTAAAACGGAATATGGTAAAGGAATCATACAGAAAGGAGCAAATATAAAAACCCTACCCTTTGCCGACGATATTGATTAAGATTTTTTAAGACCTGGAAACCATAATAATAACGGGGTCCTGGAGAAAGAGTTAAATATGAGGATTAATAGATGGAAAACGAAATAATGGAGTGTAGTTTGGGGAACAGTGGAATAACAAATCATTGCTAAAATGTTCGTATTGAGCGTGGCATTATATGTGTGCGAAACGTGGAAGATTGGAGCTGCGGAAAGGAAAAAAAAAGAAGCCTTTGAAATGTGGTGTTATATGTAAAAGGCTGAAAATGAGATGAGTGGATAGAATAACAAACGAGAAAGTTCTAAACAGAATAGGGGAAGAGCGAACAATATGGAGGACGTTACCAAGTGAAAGGATAGATTAATAGGCCACGTTTTAATACATGAGGGTCTTGTAAAATTAGTATTACAAGAAAGTGTGTGGGGTAAGAAGAGAAGAGGGATTCGAGGGTGGAATTCGCTAAGCATATTATGAGGATTTGGGATGTGTTAGTTATGCGGAAATGAAAGGTCCTGCGCAAGGATAGGTTATCATGTATGATTTCATCATACCAGTCTAAGGACTGAATGCCACAACAACAACATTTCATTGTTCTTATATTTGTGTTAAAATTATTAACTGTATCCTATAAATATATTACCCAATTTCAAGAAGGCACAAAATTGTTCCAAAAGTATTTATATTTTAAAATTTTGAAACATTTAAAGTTAGTGAAAGTGCTATGCCTATAAATGTTGTATTAACTTGAAACCGAAGCTCGAATTAAATGAAGGACATTACGTTTAGTTTAACTTGTTAAATGAAAATATATTTAACGCATTATATATAGAAAAATTACGCAGATAATTAAAAAAAAAATCGTTCATTGATTGGATATAAATGATAAATTTAAATATAAGTTTAGTGTTTCGTGACTTGCCTAAGATGAGTTATTTTCCTCAGGATGTATGTAAAACAAAATGTCCTAATGTATTGTCTGTCGTTTTAAAGGGAAATCTTAACAAGAAAAACTCTTTGGAGTAGTTTTTGTTTCACTTTATGTACGATTAAAATAGGAGAATAAATAATATTCTGCTATGGGTTGTTCCAAACAGGACCGGATGCTTTTGTGGTACTCAACAGGTTTTCGCATCGACGTCATCAATCTGAGTTCAGGCCCAGGTGAATCCAGAAATAATGATAATTATTTCTCATTTAATGCCAAGTATCCTTACGTATCCTGATATTCATGTGTATATATTACTATGAAATGAGTTCATTCTGCTTTCGACATATTCTGCGTACACTTTTATATATTATTGTAGGTCAAGGGCTATATAATCACACCGTCGCGTTTGTCTCCTCTGCACTGCAGATAAAGTTGCATATAATTATACAACAAAACGCCTGCAACTCAATTTACTTTATCGTATTGTATTTTTAAACCATTATAATTACAAGTTCATATATTTTGCAATACATTTCTATCTCGCCAATGAAAATATATAGACTATAAAGAGTGAAAACTTCACAGGTTCTCGGTACAAAATATTCATATACATTCATGTGTTTAAGGTAATTGCGAACAATTTATATTTAAAGTTTATTATTCTTTATATTACTTTTTAAGGACATAAATATTGCCATATCTCAAGACCTGCTGTGATGGTAGAGCAGTAGCGAGCCAGACTGCAGACACGTAGACTCGGGTTCGAGTCCCAGCCGACGTAACCATTTTTATTTGTTTAATTTATTTACATTGTTTGCCTTTAGTTTCTAGTATTTTTTGTTTCTAGAATGTTCTTCTTCTAGAATATTCCATGTATGTATAAATAGGACTGGATTCCAAATCGGAGTCAGTCTTAAGCAGTACGAGCTTTGTACAGCACTTCGCCGTTGATTAAACGCCTATAACCTCTACGTGTGTGTTATTGAACCTCACGATCCCTAAGAAACGTGACATTTTTGGTGGAGGCGCCGGGTACATCTAAATTTAACACACAGTGGCTCCCATTAGACCTTGACAAAGCAGGAGACTCCATGGCTTGAATCCGGAGTACGTACCATACACAAAACCAACAAGCACTGTGATGGATCGACAGGAAAGGAGCTCACCGACCTATGCTGCTGTTCAGCAGCAGATAAGGAACCCTGCCTTCTTCACAGGAGACGCCGGACAAGACCCAGGCAGATGGCTCAAGGGCTACCAAAGGGTCGCCTAGCCGATGCATACTTTTATTTGGACGGAACCGCAAGACAGTGGTTCAAAAATGTTGAAGAAAAGTTGACCAGATGGGAAACTTTCAAGTCCGAGATACAGAATGCATTCTCCGAGACGTTTCGACGACAGTTGAAGAAGACCAAGATCGCTGATAACAGGAATACTATTTTAAGGGTCACAGATGGCAAATATGTGCAACCAGCCGGAAGATGCACCATCAGGCTGAAAATTAATAACAGAATTCAGCCGTTCGAATTCATCGTCCTGCCGCAATGTAGCCACGACGTTATCCTCCGATGGGACTTTTTGAAGAGCTCGCAAGCCGTAATTGACTGTGGACGTTCTGAAATTCTGTTAGACGAATTACAAGCTTCCGAAGAAATAGGAAATAATGATTCGTGGCGGTTATCTAAGAAGAAATTATCACAAGTCATTATTCCTGCGTCGGTCATATCGTTCAAGAATGGCACTGGAGATTTATGGGTGGTTAATGGGTAGAACGAACCTCAGTTTCTTCCGAGACATCTGTGCTTAGCAAGGGCTGAGCTAATAACACAACAACATCTGATTGTCATGGAAGAAAATCCACCCAGCCGCAGACTTCCTACAGTGACGAAAAACAACGAATTCGAGTTTCATAAGTTACTGGCGCCGCAGTTAACCATCGATCAGCAGACGAAATTTCTTGAATTGCTTCAGAAATATGCTGCGTGCTTCAACGCCGTAATCAGGGAAAAATCAACCACTGTGAAGGTGAAACATAAAATTAATACAGGAAGCTATTCATCTATCAATCAGAGGGCGTACAGAGTATCACCAGCAGAACGACGCATTATTAAAGAAGAAGTGGATAAGATGTTTGGCCTAGGAATCGTCCAATCATCACAGAACCCATGGTCATCACCCGTCGTACTAGTCACAAAGAAGGATGGAACCTGGCGATTCTGCTTCAATTATAGGAGACTTAACAAGATCACGAAGAAGGAAGTTTATCCACTACCAAGAATTGACGATACTCTGGATTGTCTAAATGGGGCAAAGTTTTTCTCCATCATGGACTTGCACTCAGGGTACTGGCAGATAGTGGACGAAGCCGACCGAGAGAAAACCGCTTTCATTACACCAGACGGACTCTACGAATTCCAAGTTATGCCGTTTGGGTTGTATAATGCACCAGCAACATTCGAACGAATGATGGACAACTTGCTGCGCCACTTGAAATGGACTATGTGCCTCTACTATTTGGACGACATAATAGTTTTCTCGGAAACGTTCAGCGAACATCTGCATAGACTGCGAACTGTTCTCGAGTGTCTGAGTACAGCAGGGCTGAGACTGAATCCAAATAAGTGCCTATTCGGTGCAAAGGAAATAAAGATCCTTGGCCATCTAGTCTCACGGGAAGGCGTACGACATTCCCGGAGAAAGTCAGCTCGATAACAAACTTTCCCCAGTCAAGAAATCTACACGACGTTAAGATTTTTCTTGGGCTCTGCTCTTACTATAGGCGTTTTGTCCGAGACTTAAGTGGAAAGGCACGGCCACTACACAAACTGTTGCAAGGAGACGCCAAATTTATCTGGAGCAGAGAACAACAGGAGTCTTTCGACACGCTGCGACGAGCCCTTGTTTCCGACCCCGTTCTGGGGTTGTTCGACCAAAATGCACCGACTGAATTGCATACTGACGCCAGCGGCCACGGACTTGGTGCTGTACTCGTTCAGATATTCGGCAAAAAAGAGAAGGCAATAGCCTACTCGTCGAGAACACTTAGCAAAGCAGAGAGGAATTATTCGACGACAGAGAGAGAATGCTTTGCTGTTGTTTGGGCCATAAATAAATTCTGACCGTATATTTGGCAAACCGTTCACGGTTGTGACGGACCACCATTCCCTCTGCTGGCTGACTGGACTCAAGGATCCTTCTGGACGACTCACTAGGTGGGCTTTACGACTTAAGGAATACGGCGTCACAATAAAGTACAAGAGTGGACGAAAACATCAGGATGCAGACTGTCTCTCCCGAAACCCTGTCGATGACGAAGAACCGAAGAGTGAGATCCTGGATTATCTTAACTCTTTGACTAATACTTCTGTGGAACAGAGAAACGATCCGAAGCTGAATGAGATTATACAAGCTTTGAACTCTTCCCAAGGTGTGAAAGGGGACTACGAAATAATTAATGGCGTACTACACAAAAATAATTCCGACTGATTGGGAGTAAGATGGTTGGTAGTCATCCCCAAGCAACTGCGTCTAGAAATTCTGTGGGAGTTGCACGACGCACCCACCGCTGGTCATCTAGGAGTCGTCAGGACGTATGAAAGAATCCGTCGACGATTTTATTGGCCGCGAGAACTGAAGGACGTCAGACACTATGTAAGCCACTGCAGAGAGTGTCAGAAAAGAAAGACGATTCTCCAACGACCACCTGGGCGGCTACTGCCGATTCCTCCGGCCAACGTACCATTTCAACGCATCGGAATTGACCTGCTCGGAAGATTTCCAACATCATCCCGGGGAAACAAGTTGATTATTATCTCCACCGATTACTTAACTCGATTTGCCGTCACAAAAGCCGTAGCATCGGTGGAAGCTTCCGAGATCGCCACCTTCGTCGTCGAAGAAATAATATTTAGGCATGGAGCTCCAAGAACTATAATCACAGACCGGGGGGCGGTATTTCAGTCTAGACTAATACATGAGGTCAATAGACTGTGTGAAATAACGCACCGAATGACGACTGCTTACCATCCTCAAACAAACGGGCTTACCGAGAGGTTAAACAAAACATTGGCCGACATGTTGTCCATGTACACCGACGTCGATCAGAAGAACTGGGACGCCGTACTTCCATTCGTGACGTTCGCCTACAACACAGCTAAGCAAGAAACAACGGGATTCACACCATTTTTCCTGGTTCACGGTCGCGAGGCAGAAACGACAATGGACACGATATCACCTTTCAATCCCGACGATGTGAATGACCCTTGCATTGGTCACTTAGTAACGAGGGCTGAAGAATCCCGACAACTAGCCCGAATACGTACGCTCCAAGCGCAAGAGAAGGACCGACTACGATACGACGCAAGACATCGTCCAGTTTTGTACCATCCAGAGGATCTAGTCTGGATCTTTGCTCCCATTCGCAAAGTCGGCCTCTCAGAAAAGCTCCTCAAACGGTACTTCGGTCCGTACCGTGTGCTACGTTTATCCGACGTCACATATGAGGTGGAGGATTATGATCCTAATTCGAGACGCAGAAAGAGCCGCGACACCGTCCACGTACTGAGGATGAAGCCATACCATGAACCCGACGCTCAAAGGGAGGTTGAAGACCAAACACGACCCGACGACGACGCGGAATTTCACGGGGACGAAGACGTAGGAATGACGACTGCCAGCCCAAGAACAGGAAGGACTGGACCTACTTACGTCGGGCCAACAACGAGATCCAGAGGACTCAAGGCAGCTCAGAACTAACAGCGAGACGCTGTTTTTTCAAAGGAGGGAGCAATGCCACATCTCAAGACCTGCAGTGATGGCAGAGCGCTAGCGAGCCGGACTGCAGACACGTAGACTCGGGTTCGAGTCCCATTCGACGCAACCATTTTTATTTGTTTAATTTATTTACATTGTTTGCCTTTAGTTTCTAGTATTTTCTGTTTCTAGAATGTTCTTCTTCTAGAATATTCCATGTATGTATGAATAGGACTGGATTCCAAATCGGAGTCAGTCTTAAATTGTACGAGCTTTGTACAGCACTTCGCCGTTGATTAAACGCCAATAACCTCTACGTGTGTGTGTTATTGAATCTCACGATCCCTAAGAAACGTGACAATATATGAAAATTACTAGACTATAAATAATTCTTTCCAGAAAAATTAGAAAATTGTGACTTTTGCTCAGGGCCCGATTTCCTGTAGTCTAGGGCCTCAAGATCAAGAGGGGCATACATACAAATTGTTTGCAAAATTAAAATTACACTATTCTAAAAACAGTGAACGCTAAAGCACTGGACCGAAAATAAGGACAAAAAATTATAGAAAAAACTAGTTTGCAAGATTTGTTATATGAGCTGGCCACTCAATAAATTTAGTAGGTCGGTCAGCTTTTGATTGTTGCCTTGTTGCTGTTAATTGTTTTGGTGTTGTGAACGAAGGTTATATTTTTCATTTGTCTTCCACAAAATGATGGGTAGTTCTGAAATCCCATTTGGAACCTCATTCTAGAGTGCCTAAATATTTATCAAACACTAGGTGGGAGGCACACACAAAGGCTACAGAAGCTATTTTAGAAAATTACAATCATATCACCGGTACAATCAATCATTTACATCCAGATAATAATGCAAAGGGTGATACTAGATCGAGGGCCAATAGTTTCCTAGAGAAGATGGAATAATTTGAATTCGTGTTTGTGCTACATTTCTGGAATCAAATACTGAGACATTTTTCAAGATTGAATCAAATTCTTCGAAGTCCTAATATTTTACTTACAGGCCACTTTGGGATATTATACGTAAAATTAGGGAAGATTTTGATGCACTTGAGCAACAAGCAAAAAACGCGTTGCCAAATACTGCCAGAAGGATAATAAGAAGTAAAAGGCAAGGTAATTACGAAAATTCATCTGACCCTGATTCCTCAGACGAACTCACTTCAAGAGATAAATTTAGGATTAAATAAGTTATTCCTTTATTGCACTAGAATCAAATTTAGGAAGAAGTGCTTCTTTTAGGCTTGTTTTTGGCTGAGGGAGCGTTCACATTCGGAGTTTCCGAGGGACACGGTTACCTAGGTCATGAAAAAATTCCCGCACCGGACGGGGAACTCATGAGGATTGGCATAAAAACGTCACGTGAGATAGCGTTAAATCTTGGAGGGGGTATATTACGGAGTTAAGCTGCGAAGGAGAGACCCAAAAAAATAATCAGTATAAGGTTGACGTTGACAAGACGAGGAAGCAGAGAAGAATATGGTGCGAGACATTGAAAGTCGAGGAGTAATGTGGGTGGCGTCGAGAAAGTAAGAGGCAGAGATGCATGGTGAAGTACGTTAAGCAGGTGAGGTAGTTACAGTAGCAGTGTGTGCTAGACGACAAGGAGTGAAAAAGTGTTAACAACGTGGTTAAAATAGAGGGAAGAAGGCGGAAGAAGCTGAGTTTTCCTCAATACCGGCAGCACAACTTCATACCATTATCTACTGGGGCTTCAGCTTCAACCCGAAGGAAGAGGGAAGAAGCAAGTTCCATGGTAATCTGCACCAAGACGCACATGAAAAAAACAGGTTCATCCATTGAACGGAATCTCTGCTGCACGCGGATACCCAAACAATAATTAACCGTGAGAATTTTAAAATCGTCCCCTTTAATTTATTTATTTATGAATTTGCAATAGCGTGCAGGTCCCATTTAAGATGATCGTTTTTTTACATAAAGTATCATATATTGTATCCTAAAGCAAGTAAATTCATTAAAATAATTAAAAAATACTCCCCCAAATCATTACAAGGCTGGTAGCCTTTCTTTTATTCTTGTCACAATTTATATAAAGGTTAGTACCAATCACAACATGTTTTATTTAACATACTGATTAAAATCACAATAATGATGTATTTTATTATCTCTCATGTAATTTCCAAACTTAAAAATGGGAGGTGAAAAAGCCTCATCAGTGGAATAGTCTAGGGCCTCATTTCATCTAAATCCAGCCCTGCTTTTACTCAACATGTAAAGAGAATTTCCTCTAATGAAAAGAAAGATTACAGGGAGATTAATATTTGAATCATACTTAAACATTGTTTTCCAGACAATTTAAAAGTTGATTTGAAGCTTCGGTTAAAAATTCCGAACATATATTTATTTTCTTGATTGTGATGTTTTGTGCTTAATAAAATGAATGTTATAAGAAATGGTTTTGATGAGTGAACCATAATTATGTGAAGTCCATGCGTTGTCTCCCTGACTGATAGATATAATTACCGAACACATTCTGCTTACTGCCAACAAAATCCTGAAAATGTAACCACTTGCTTACTGCTGCTCGTTTGTAAACAGAAGGAGAAGTTTTCTGCTTAAACGATATTCCTCATCGTACTCAATTTTGAGGACAGAATAAATCAATCCGTCACCAGGCCACTGTTCCTTAGCACTTATTCTCCGTGATCTGCATTCTTATCTATATTATATATTGCTACAACCTAAATGACTCACACAGAGCCTTGCTAACAGGCTATTAGTAATATTTCTGGCCGTAACGGCACATTTTTCTTTGAATATCTTAGAATGTATCTTTTGTTGTTACAGAGAATTGTGAGATGTCTGTACTTGCAGCAAAATTAAATTATTGCGAGGACAACATGCTAGACCTAATGTAATGACTGTATCCTGATAACATGAAGTGATGACCGGAATGCTAGGAAGCATGTTCACAGTTTTTCAGGGTGACAGGTTACATAAGGTGATCCAGTAACTAGTAACTACCATTTTATAGGAAAAGCAGGGAATTAGAAAGGGAGAATGCGGAAGGAATAATTATCGTACTTTATATAAATAAAAACAAGCAAAAATATGTGAAAAAATGTCACTTAATTAAAACTATTAACATTTTTAAATTCTTTAACTTTGAAGAGTATAACAGCAATGTTTCACTATTTTGAATTCAAGTATTAATTTTCAACGTGGTGAATATTTTCAAATGCCTTTAATAAATTGATGTTCTTTGCTCCGAAGCATGTGCAAGCTTGTGATAAAAAGTAATTCCACCAACACCATGACCGTCAAAGATTTATTTTCTGTAATGAAAAACCAGAATAAATGGCACGAACGTTGTTCTGGAGGAAGAGTTCAATATGAGGATTATTAGAAGGAAACGAAGGTAATGGACTGTATTTCGGGAAACAGTGGAACAAAGGGTGTTAGATTCGGAAGGGCAATTTTGACGGAAGTTAAGGGATTCTGCTACTTGGGAAGCGAAATAACTAGGAATGGTAGAAGTACAGTAGAAATAAAGAGTAGGATAGCACAAGCAAGGAAGTCTTTCGCAAAAAGAGAGGAATTTACTTACGGGTAATACAAATGTGAATATTAGGAAATCGTTGCTAAAAATGTTCGTATGGAGCGTGGCGTTATGTGGGTGCAGAAAGTGATTTTCACCAAGTTGCAGGTGTTGTATCGTTGATACTTGAAAATAAAGACACAGTTATAAGAGTTTGTGAAGGCCAGTAATGAACAACGTATATGATCAAAACATATTATATTTTTACAATACTCCAGAACCAAGTAGTACACTACAAAATAATGCAAAGTTTAGAAGTCAACAAAAATTATATTGAAGAAACATACTCGCTTGGATTGACCATGATGACTAGACGGGCTATTAATAACGAAATTAAATATCATGACTGTTAAATCAACATTAAAAATAATTATTGCCTTTGTGTTAAACCCAGGACTGCCGGCTAACAAGGAAACTTGGGTAAAGTAAGGAACCAAGGCAATAATCTCGCCCTGCTATGTGTATAAACACGTAATACAGCCATGAGTGAATATAGAATGTATTTACCAAGTTTTATGCAATATTATTTCAGATTAGGGCTCAGCTAGAAAAAATTAGATTGATTAAATTTAAATATTGAAATCTTGTTGAATATTTTAGTTTTTGTTAAGAATAAAAACTTTTTAAATTGCAAAGCAGATATTTATTGGTGCCCACCCCCTAAACATAAATAATATAAATATAATATATAATATAAATAATAAAAAAGACGTCACAAAACCAACCAGAATGAAGTTGATGATGAATCCGATTGTGATCTTGTTAATTATGTAAGCGGCATATATAATGTAAGTGATCATGAATGACACACAAAAGTATTTTGCAACGGTTCACATCAATATTAAGACTCAAAAGTCTGAAATAGACTCAGGTGTTGGATTTACATTATTGCCACGTGATCTGTTCAATATATTTAAAATTATGTCTTAACTTCAACCATTAAACTTTATATTTAGATCCGACACAAAAAATGTTTTTGTGCCAGATGTTGAAGTTGAGGTGAAAGTGGCATACCAGGATCAGAAATCTCTAGAAGAACTGTACATTGTACTAAATGAATATGACCCTCTTCTGCGTAAAACTTGTTAGACATCTAGGAATAAATCTTCAAGATTTAGCCAAGAAATTTTTAGTAAAACGTAGATTTGTACAAGTAAATGCAATCAAAACATCAGAGAAAATAATTATTTGTTATCCTAAAGTGTTTGAACCGAAAGTAAAATGTGTTCCTAAGATCGAGGCAACTCTAAAGCTCCGTAAAAATGAGAATCCTGTTTTTCATCCAAGGACGTAAGTTCTCTTACGCTTTAAGGAATCTGGAATCAGCAGGAATAATTTCAAAAGTTTCATCAAGCGACTGGGGATCTGCATTAGTTATTATTCCTAAACAGATGGAGGAGTACATCTGTGTGTAGATTAGAAAATTGATGTCAATGAGAAACTAGTATCAGCAAACTATTCTATCCGGAGGACTGATAACGTAAAGGGATCGAAATACTTCTGCCCTCTCAAACTTATACAAAACCTATTTACACTTAAAAGTCAATGAAGAATGATGTGAAATACAAACAATATCGACACAGAGGCACCTATAAAATGAACCGTCTATCATTTGAAATTAAAACTGCCCCATCTGATTTCAATAGAATTTCAAATCAAATTCTTTTTGGATTATCAAAGACAATGTCTTACTTAGATGATATTATTGTACATGGATCAACAATAAAAGAATTTCAAAGTAACTTTATTCAATGCCTCTAACGCCTACAAGAAAATGATCTTCCTTTAAATTAAGCTAAATGTTCGTTTTTTGGACTCGCATAGAATAACGTGGACATGTTATTAAACATAAAGAAATTTCCAAAAGTCCAACAAAAATTGAAGCAATCATAAACATGCCAAGGTCTTCAAACGTAGAAGAGTTTCGTTGTTTTTTAGACATGATCACGTACTACTCTAGATTTATTAAAAACCTGCCATTGTTAATATTCCAACTTCGGCAATTACTCCAGAAGGGCAAGAAATTTCATTGGTCCCAAGTCTTTCAAACGGCATAATATCAAGTGAGGCTGTCCTAACACCATTTTTCTCGGATAGAACTATTATTGTGTCTTGAAAGAAAGTCCTACTTGAATTGCTGGAGTCTGTCTCACATTACACTGGAATAGAAAGACCAATTGCATTTGCAGCCAGGTCATTACCAAAAGCCGAACAAAGTTGCACTCATCTAGACAGAGAGTCGCTTACTATTGTCTTCACAATCACTTTTTTATGTGTTTGTATGGAAGTAGTGACAGACAGTAAATACAAGAAAATGCCACCAAAACTTTTACGCTATGCTGAATTTATATTAGGATTCATTTATGAAGTTGTATTCAAAAAATTTAAATGTTTATTGTGTAATGATCGTTTATGTAATAAGCTAAATCACATCACGGTGATCGCGTTATTTTCTGTAAAATAATTATTTTGAAGTCGTCTGGGTACGAAGAATTGCGATTCCATAGTGACCGCCTGAACGTTATTGACAAGAGTAGATTTACGGCTCTAGGACAATGCAAAGAAACGGTACTACTAGAGGCTGAAGGCTAGCCACAGAAAAGCCAAGAAAATTCGCTACGAGTCGAGATATGAGATGAGAAGCATCGTCCAATTTACGAGGTCCCTACGAGGTCGGCGTCAGCTGATGACATCGCAATTAATACAAATGGGTCCTCACACAAACAATAACGGTAATTAGCTCTCCTTCTTACCCAGGCCAATTGTAAAATCGTCAGTTTCGAAATTAATTAAACTTTTGCTAGTATGGGGCTAAGTAACGTAAATATGTAAATTTCTTAATATTAGTATTAGTTAATATTTGTAAATAGTACTTAATTTTCTTCGTTCCAAAATAAATCTAATAAAAATCGAAATAATTATTAATTTAAATATGGAACCTTTATTAATATTGTTAAATTATAAATAATAAAAATAGTCCCCTCCCTCTTCACATTTTTTATCTCAAGTAACACAAAAGCAAGCCAAATTTTCCACTGATATTATCAGTTACAGTGAAGTTAAAGAATTGTGTGCATAATGAATCATTAACATTTTTAATGATTATGTCAATGCTGAATAACTAACAGTCGCAACTGCAAAAGATGAAGAACTTTCAAAGCTACTTTCAACACTGTAGCGAGGAGCTGTTGATGAAAGATTTACTATCAACAAATTAGTCATTTTTAAAGGTTTAAGAGCCTGCATTCCAAAAAACCTTCAGTCCAAAGTCTTACCATAATTTTATTATTCACAACTATATAATTACTAAACTGAAACAACTGGCTCGTTCATAATGTACTTGGAAAGGAATTGATCGAGATATTGACAGTACTGGAAAATCATGTGAGGCCTGAACACAAAAACCGTCGAACCCATCTAATGCTTTTTACATTACTGGGAACAGCCGAGAAAAAACTGGGAACGAATCTATTTTAATTATGCAGGACCTTTCCAAAATGATCACTTTTTCATAGTCGTGGATGAAACACAAAGTGGTTAGAAATACGAATCTTACGAGACTCTACAACTTCAACAATCAATTTACTATCAAACATATTTGCTATTAACGGGTTTCCAAATATCTTTGTGTCTGATAATGCACCAAAATTTACAAGTGATTCTGTCAAATCATACTGTCCCAAGACACCCGAGTTGAAATGGATTGACCGAAAGAAATGCACAGACCGTTAAATGCAAGTTAAAAGCCATGGAAACTGGACGGGAATCTCTCCATCGAAAGATTCCACAGGTTCTTTCGTATCCAGCTTGATATTCTGAAACTTTTTCTTGATACGACAGCAACGCCAGTTGGTGTGGGAATAGGTAATTTAGTATGGGAGAAAGAGTGAATGTGCGCCGCAATATTAATTGTAAATTTCTAACGATAATTAAGAAATTTGGTAAGCTTCATTACTTAGTTAAACTTGATAATGGATAAATTTTGAAGCGTAACACAGACCAGCTGTGAAAAACCCTATTGAATTTTCGATATGTACAAGTTTTACCAATTGAGGTGAAGAAACAGAATAGTTTTCCCAGGTCAGAAAATAAACAGTACAGGGAGTACATCCAGTACATCCAGTGGATCCATTACTTCGAGAATCCTCAATTCTGTTCGAACTGAACAACCAAGGGTAACCAAGAGAAGATCATCCGGCCGAGCTGCTAGCCTCGCACTTACAAACGTCATTAAGTGGAGAGACTTACATTTTTCTATATCAGAGATGGGATATCTTTCCTTGGATGACTGGTGTGTTCAGCTCAAGTATGCTTTTATGTGGACATACATTTTGTTATAATATGAAGTCTTCTATATAATGTATTGTACTAAAATAAAGAATAATATCCCGTTTTAACATTATCTGAATTGTCCTTTATAAAAATAAAATTACTGTATTGTGTCATGCATGTTACAAATGATTGATTCTGTTATAAAATTTTGCTCTTGTCGCATATACTTACCGTTTTGAAGTGTTAGTTTCTGCTTCACATTATCCAACTATTTTTTGTTTCAATGGCTTATTTTTTAAAATTGATGAAATTTAAAATTGAATGAATTATAATAATTTGCTTTCTTATATGGTGAAATTAATATATTATCCTTAATATGTCTGATGGTGATGAAAATTAGAACCGATGTTTGTTGTATTTTAATTAAAGTATTTAAATGCTTGTATGCTTTTCTGGTTGTCCCATTTTGCACCTTAACATTATATATAACTATTTAACCTTTTTTGTTAGTTAGCTGAGCCTACACACACTATATATATACTTACCATATAAATAAAAAAAACCTAGATTAAATACCAGGTATAGGCCTACAACAAAAACTCTTCGCGACCTAAATACAGACAAATTTTGATTCAAAGAGTTGTGAAACTTATATTAGCAGGGACCAAACCTATTAAGAAAATAGTATTTTTAAAAGAATCAATTTTTTAAGTAAATGGAATTCAATTAAACTTACCTTGACATTTTTGGCTGATTTAACAATTTATTTATACCTAAAATCTGATAAATAAAAAATTAAAAATTTTATCATGGAACTAGTATATATATATATATATATATTAATACTCTATTCTTAATAATATAAATTGATAGACGGGGACTTTTGAAATAAAAGGAACTATTATAAAAAAAATTAAAGTAAGTTTATTTACAGCTCATTTCCACGGCTTTCATGAGGGTCCTTCTCATCAGGCAGTTAAGATGGGGAGAATTTATTTTCAGTAAAAATTTGATCAATTGTAATATTTAAAAAGGTGCTGGAACTTTACATGCATGCCGTGTCATACTGTGGACGTTTCGCTGGTTGATGCACGGCCGTGGCGATGTGTGATGGCGATGGTGATGGTGATGGTCGCAGCCGTGGCGTCATCGCAGCTCCAGTTGGTTCAGCAGCAAAACCGCTGGCACGTCTTATCCCTTTTGTTGTATCGTTCTTAGTGTCCGTTCTTCTTGGCTTTTTTACATATTCCTACCCCGCAAGTACTCTCTTAAACCAATCAGATTTCTTAAAATAAAACTGTTTAGCAGAATTCCAACCAATCACTGACGCGCTTTTGTTTAATCCGCGACAATGACCGTCGTAAATTATGGGTTCGCTACTGAGCTCACCCCCTGACAGCGGATCCTACAACAACAGACCCTCGCATCATTCAGGGCCTGACAGTTTTAAGATGCTGTTGCTCAAGTCCAGAACACACAATAACACGTGCACTTCATTACAATATATATATATATATATATATATATATATATAAGAAAATAGGGATTAATTTCTCTTGGTCACGCAATAACTTGAGAACAACTATACCGATTTCATTTATCTTTTTTTATAAGTTTTATAATACTGTTTACAAGGTTCTGACGGAAAGGAAAATTATGAAAATTGCTCGAAAAATTGGAAAATTTCAGAAAAATTAACTGCGAGAATGCTAATTCGCATACGCGCGTGTGAATCTTAAAACTAAATGCGGGTTGGCTATATTCTTGATCAGCTGATGCTCCGAAATGACTCAACGGATTACAATGAAAGTTTCAGGTATTGAAACAGGAATTTTATCTTAAACTTTCATTTATTTTTCATTTTGATATCTTCAAGAGTTGAGAAGATATCAATGTAAATATTTATAACTGCCACGAGAAAGACGGCGTGAAAATCAAATCCGAGTTAAAACTCATTAGCTGTTCCTATACCATTCATCCAACTTATTGTGTAATTATAAGCGTAATTTTGGCAGCATGAGAGAGAGAGAGAGAGGTAGGGAGGGCGAGAAATATCACTACATCTATTGTTCTAATATGAACTGTTCAAAACAAACTGCGACTTATAAGATTTGTCGCAAAGCGATCGTAAGCTCTCTTCCTCTCTCTTCTTTGTCAACCACTGGACTGGGCGGATGTGTTCATACAGTATTGTTAGATTGATATTCATTCGTATTAAACTACTGTTTCTTTCGCAACATCAAAACTTAGAGTGTTTCGTATGTTTTTATGTGTTTTTAGAGGTGCATGTAGTGTTATTTATTGTTAGTGATAAGAAAATGCCATCAGTGAGTTGTCAAAATTTCGGTTTACGAACATGTTGCGTAAGTCGAGTTCATAATCTCCGAGACAATGAGACTGAAGAAGGGCGTAGGGAGCATCTGGAGGCAAACAGAATGGGAATTTCTCTAGTGAGATTTACCACAGCTGCGGAAAACTCATACCGTCGGTTTCAGGTGAGAGACGACAAAAGAAACAGTCGAACGTAACAATTACCTATGAGTACTGAAAATAGTTTTAGTCCTGTTTTGTACCGAGAGTATTTTTGACTATCAAGGTACTGGGAACATATTTGAGGTTCAAATTGTGACGTTTTTGATGTCAATTTAGTCATGTGTTAACGAAGAATTTAATTTTGTACCGGGATAATATAAAGAAATACCCAGGGAACGTAGAGTCTTCAGCTAGTTTACAAATACATTAGGAAACGACTACTTTTCACAACACACGTGATTATTTGTTATCAAAGTTTCAAACTACCTGATCCATGAATTGGAAAGGGGGAAAAGGTGTTGTCCGGTGGAGACTCGTCCGACAGGAACACAGAGCCAAAATCTTGCCCGAGCCTTGAAAATGTTTGGCGCTATCGAGCGCAAAAGAAAAGCAACGCGAAAACAATCAGTTGCTTGATATGAATTACTAGTTTAAAGTTAGAGAAAGCAAGGAAGTGCAGTGCCGTAGCTTATTTAGTAAGGTGAGATGAAGAGACTCGCCGTCCCGTTGGTCGACGTGACATAAAACGGCCGACCAATCAGCCTTGCGGTCCCTGGCCAGGTTTTAGTGGCGGAGAGCGAGATTGCTTCTAAATAGCGCCACGGCCAGTCTGCTCCTGACCCCGATCCCTCGTAACCCCTACACGGGAAATTTTCAAAGCCCTGAGATGTGGCAGCGAAAGTGCATGCTCGCAATATGTCTTCCGGTGGTGGCGGTGGCGTTGGCGGTGGCGGCGCTGTAAAATTGCATTAGCGACCCTTTTTATTATCTGTCCGGCAATGCTGTTAACTGCGTGTTATTTACTTGGGTCCATTTTGTTCCTAGTGTATTATACATAAAACAGGAATTTCGTCGTGAGTACGTCGTAAATGCAATTAATAGTTCCTTCCTTGGGGAAGACGCCTACTTAAAGACGCCCGGATGACGTCCAAAGCCGCGGAGCTGTATAAAGAAGACTTATCCCTGGCAAACCCTCCGTTTTTACAGTCGCATTAAGTGAAGGGAATATGGTAGTCTGGTGGAAACTTTTCCGAAAGTCGACGATAATTCGGCAGGGCTCAATATGTGGTTAAGAGAAAAGCATCAATGGGACAATTGGAAATTTTGTCTCGCTACAATATGATGCACTTTTTTCCGATAGGAATGTTTTGCATCTATTGAAGTTTTACAGATACACATTAGCCAATTTGTTCGTAAATAAAGTATACCCGTAAATGCAATAAAAAACTGTCTTCAGATCAATCAAAACTTCACCTGTAATTTTTTGTTGCTTTATCCCATGTCCCTTGTCCAGAGTCCCTTTTCCGATCTTAAATTAAAAAAGTCCAGGAATGGCTGTGTTGCTCCATTTAATTCTGATTTGAAGTAATCAGTTTTGAGATTTAAATACAGTTTAGTAATAGTTTTTCGATCTCCTGCCGCTGCTTCGCAACACAGAGGACCCGAGTTTGGGATGTCTGTCGCCTCAAGGTCACAGAGATCAGGATTAAGACTGCTGGACCAGATATGAGTCATGTAAAATGGCAGTCAGCAGTCGACCCGGTAGGAAAAAGCCCTGAATGGGCTTCAGAGCCAAGAATGAAGAATTGTTTATTTTAACAATCTGTACACATACAATCGTAGACCATTTTAAATGTAAAATTATCTGGGAACCAGGTGTTGCCCAGGTTTTTTTGTTTACATTATTCCGCGACATAATTTCATTCTCGATCAACACCTGAATCAACTGGCATCGAAAACATCGCAATATGAACCTCAAATATAATCCCAGTATCTTGAGTGTTTAAAAAAGACTCCCGGTGCAATAACAGGGGTAAAAATATTTTCAGTACTCTAACAGAATAAAGGATGAAATTTTACTTAAATTGTATATTAAAAGTCATAATGTAAGACAGCCACTCACATTACACCGGTTTAGAAACCAAACTGAATACACCCCCACCTCTCACATTCTGCAAGCGGTTGAAATTATTCATGAATACTGTCGGAGAAACGAAAAAAACGTTATTGACCTCAACAAATTTTTCGACTCAGATATGAGTCTATTACATATAAAAGTTCCACCACCTCCCTCTAGGGGTGGTAGCCGTGTCTTATCTCCAAAGTATTTGGTTTTGGGTCACAAGGAATATGGAAACTAAATTATGTCAATTTTTTTCTATCCTTTATATCTATTAAACAAATGTGTTTATTTCCCCGTGAAATCCTCTATTAAGGGATGAACAGCCATTTAATTCGCATTCAAATTGTCGGAATGAAGACTCCGATAGGGCCAATTTCAGTACCAAACTTCACTTTTTTATTTTTATTTTTATATGACGCTTCCTACACCCACACGATGAATGGGTTGAAATTATACGCAAAGAAATGAACCAAAAACGCTATCAAATTAATTAATGAAATAACTGCAGTTTATGGATTCTTTAAAATTAAAACTCCTACATTCCTACTCCAAGCTATGTACTAACTGGTCGAAATTGTTCAATCCGTTGAAGATAGTTTGCGGAAGTCTGTTTTACCCCTTTCCAACCCCTCGTAGAGGATGATTTAGAACTTAAATTTCATTTTTTTATGTCAGAATTAAACTCAGTGTCTCACATTATAGCCGTTTAAAGCACAATCTTGGTTGTTTTCTGTTTATTTTTATGTGATGCCCCTCCTTTTCCACCCCTAAGAAATTTACCCTCTGATTATGTATGGGGTTGAAGTTATACGCTAGCAGTATCGGAGGAGACACTACGAAATTAATTGATCCAAGATTGTATTTATATGATAAAAATTATGGCCGATAGAGGTAGTAGCCGAGTCTTACCCCTACTATACTATACCACGTGTTAGTCTATCAAATCTTAGCAAAAATCGATATGGCGGGAGCAATATAGGTGGTGGTGGGGAGGGGGGGATGGAAGGTCGTCCAGGGGGTGGAGATAGGCAACCCACATAAAATTGGGGATTCAAACGCGCGGATTAAAAGCAGCCTTCTCTTAGTTAAGTTTTCTCAAATTTTCCAATTTTAAAGCATATTTGTTAACGGTACATAGTATTAGAAAACTTATAAGAAAATGATTAGTGAAATCGGAAAGTCGTTCTCAAGTTATTGCTTGACCAAGGGAAATAGGGATTCTGATGATTGATATTCGTAAACGCCATGGGATCAATATTTCAAAATTACGTTATGGCTGGTTTTGAGTCATGCTAATTTAAAAGTATCCTAAGTTACACTTCCTTTTAAGCTTATGTTAATGACTGTAGATAAGGTGAATATTAAAATGTGTACACTTTGTAGTTACGGGAGTAAGTTCCGCCGTGAAGGACTGCATATGTTCCGTTTGGATGAGGTCTTTTTGTCGTCGTTATCGTCGGCCACATGCCGACTGGCGAGTCGCTAGGAAATGGATATGCAGCCATTTGCTCCCTTGGCGTCCTCTGTCCCCCAACAATGTAGATACAAGAAGAATGTCGCAAGGGGAGAGGCTCTGCCGAGAATTACGGCGCGGCCTGATACTATAGAAACACACCCCTCGGCCTTCAGACACCTGCTCGGGAAAACTGCCTGACATTTCCTAGGGCGCGGCCCTTTATCACAGTATAAATGGAGCACACAGAGGACCTAGCGCCCGGCATTTATTATAGGAGGAGGGTGAAATATCTGTGGCCGGGACGTTACAATCTGCTTTTCTATACACAGCCAAAACGGAAACCACTTCGTCCTATCAAAATCTCTTTAATATTGACGACCTAACCCGGTCAAGATGGAAATCGTAATTATGATTTCTCCGAATCGCAGACTAAACGGAGAGTACAGGTATGGAGATTCATTCTATACACACATGGATTCTGTTAAAGTAGGTTCATTTAACGGGAAAAGTACACAATATTTCATATAACTATTACGTGTGTTTGTATTTATTCGGTAGACACGAAACCATTTCAAGATACATTTTGTATATTTATATTTTATGAACTGTACCGATTTAAAATAAAATGTCCAATGGTTACGAACGTTGGGCGGGGGTGGGGGGGAGAGGAGGTGGTAGGCTACATTTGCGTGATCCAGGTAATGGCAACGCTTAGGAGAGAAATTTCTTAGAGTGCATGTGGAAAGGAAAGCAAGATAAGCAAGGGTTAACTGGAGCCACAGCATTTACTTATTTAAGAAAAACCATATCAAATCTGCATCAGATAGGCCCAAATATTGCGTATTTCACCTCCATTCTATTGATCATTTTTCAGTGAGGTCTGAGCATTCCCTTCTCCGTGCCTTGACAACCATAGCAAGCAGCTGGCTGACTGTTCCCATAGAATCAGCTGTAAGCTCTTACCGGATGTCCAAGGTACTCTCAAAATTGACCGATATTTATCAACTGATGAGAACCTCTAAAAATGTAGCAATTAATTTATTAATCAACTATGCACAACAAACAGACTGGGATATATACCGAAACGTGCTGATACATAAAATTAATTTAAAATCTATTTTATAGACTCCGACTGAACTAGAAGCGGCAGTCGCTACGCTAATTACAGCAATGCAGCAAGCTGCAAACAAGCTACACCTAATCAAGACTCACAAAGAAATGTAGATAATGTGCCACTTGAAAATAAACTACTTATTGCTGAAAAGAGAAGAGCTAGGAAAACTTGGCAACGAAGTCATATCCTATAAGATAAAGGAAATTATAATCGATTAAGTAATAAACTTACACTAAAACTAAAAGAACTACGTGACAAATTTACATAAAAATCTTAGTAGATACGACAGTAGTATTTGGAGACCAGTTAATGACTCAAGAATACCAGTAAGAAAAATTCCAACTGTACGAGTTGAGTCTCTATCTTTCTGACCATGGGTAAAATCTAACAAAGACAAAGCAGATCTATTTGCAGAATATTTGGAAACTGTATGTACCCCAAATAACGAATTACCAAATACCGATATTACAGATTTCTTCAGAGATAACACTTTGAATGAGCCTGAGACTAGAATACAATATTTCAATCCTAAAGAAGAAAATAATATATTTACTGAATAACAGAAAAGCTCCAGAAGTAGACCAAATTACTCCAAAAATGCTGAACGGGCTGTTACTACTCACATCTCTTCAATCTCTCGGAATCCATCTAGACTCAAATTTAACCTGGACAATTCATATACAAAAGAAAATAAAACAAATGGACTTGAGTCTTGGAGAAATACACTGGCTACTGGGTAGAACATCAAAACTCCCGTTGGAGAACAAAATAACTATATTCAAAGGTATTATTATGCCTCCATGGAATGTAGGTGTGGGGATATGCTACCAAGTGCAACACTGCCATAATACAGAGGGCACAATCAGAGCCATGGTATGTGAGCAATCAAACTCTACATCAGGACCTAGGTATACGTTTCATCCAGGATGTTATACATGAGAGAGCCAATAAACATCACAAGAAACTGGAAAACCATAGCAACCCTCTTATACAACCACTGCAGCTATGCAGAAAGCACAGAAGACTAAAACGTTGCTGGCCAATTAACCTCAAAGTTGCTGTCTGATCACTGGAGAGGAGAGGACTCCATCAGGACACTTCCAATATATCAAAAATAGCTTATAGAACCTGTTATTCTGATTGCTATTTCAATAAATAAATTTAAAAAATATATTAATTAGGCTACAAGTTGCAGACATTTAATACAAGAAAATATATATATGCATGAAAACTCTGTAAAATTGTTTTCAATTCATTTCATGAAAGTTATTGTTGCAATATTTCTTTTTATTATTATTTACTTTCATACTTAATCAATAAAAATTAAAGGAAAACGTTTAACAAACTCTTCCAGGTGCATTATAAATTCCGACATACACCATAAAGTCAAACTTCCCAAAGTAAACTCTGTAATCTCCAAATCCATGACTTCCCTGATTAAAAGCGCCCTCAACCACCCAAGCCCCGCAATCCAGCAATTTCATGACAATCCTCCTCCATCTCTACGCTTCCCTAGGCTCAAAAGAAAACTCCCAAAAGACCTTATCCTTCCCCCTGATTATTAACACATCCTAACCCACCGTAACATCATATCCCTCATATATCCTCCAACAATCAGTTCACCATCTATCAACCCTCACCCACCCACGTCGTATGCCTCTCAGGTACACACTAAACAAAATCTAACACTTTTGCTAAAGTAGGTTAACCAATAGATTAACCTACCTAAATGTCTAGATGTTAATTATATACACTATTTTAATTTTGTCAATTCATTATTTTAATCTTTATTAGAATCAATTATTGTACTAACTGATAATCGTAAAGCTAAAAGTTTTTACATTAATTAAAATCTTTGATCTAAAGCCTTAAACTACGGGCCAATTTACTTAAGTTTAAGAAATTAATAGTAATTAGAGTTCCTATTTTAGTTACAAGTATAAACATAATTTATGAAAGTCTTTTTACTATTCTTAAACCATATTAACATAACATAGATGCTAAAACCCGTTGTTGCAGCTGCGGCAGTTGGTATGGATAAAAATTAATGAAACTGATTATTTTTGAAAACGAAATACAGCAGTTTTTTCAATTATTTCTGTTTGCACACAGTCTCACCAAGACCACGTAAACAAAATTCGTGTTATTTATCTCCCTCGGTCCACCCCCGCATTCGACGTGTCATAAAAGCGTCGCCCCCACCTGCAGAGACGTGCTCCCGTGTAATTGCAGCGGATCTTTCCGGAATTAAGTCTAAGCCACCCTGTACACACGTTTGTCCTCTTCATAAAAACTTTTATGTCTGCTTCCCTATCGCGTGGTAAACATGGGTCGGCAGTCATAAAACCGGTAATAAGCCTTCTTTATTACTGCCGTCACATTGAAGCGAAAATTGCCGCATAAAGTAATCTTACTCATTCGACTACATTCCACTTATTATTTACGACTGACAGCACAACTCTTAACTCATTTTCGATTCTTTAGTTTCTCTAATTTATTTTGTATGCCTCACAACTCCCAAATCAGATTAATTTATTTATTTCACTTAAATCAATTACATTCATATAACGGAATATAACATTGCATCTATAATGTAATTAAAACCTCGAATTAAAAGGTTGTTAACATCTTTTGGAAGTGATTGGCAAATTCTGAGCACAACCACGAGCTGAAATTTCTGTAGTTTATCTTTCAGTTTTTGCTTCCGGAATAAATATCAACATGAATAAAATTATCTGGCATAATAAAATAATAGTGGTTTAGAAGTCATTTAAAATGCAAATAGTTTTCATTGAATCCTTTCTGTGTAACTTCATTCTGCAGTGCTAGCTCTCGAAATGCATTACGCCGTAGATTTATATAATAACACTCAAATTGACAGCAACGAAAATCTGCGATTGTTAACACCCTCCAATTCTATCCCGAAAAATTACTAACCAATTATAATTGTAACCTGAACCGAAACTAGAACACGGATAAGCGAGGTCTTGCCAAAGTGAAGGCTCTATCGAACTTGCCAACCAGAATATGATAATGACAAGGACACAGACAAAATAAATCATAGGGTTGAGAGTCTCCGATTTATTACTTTAAAGAAAAGCCGTTCTTTTTTCGTAGGGAGTTTACCTGCTAAGCAAAAAATGAACTTAGTACCCCAGAGAGGTTACAGTTGGTTTAGTCACAGGAAACGTTCTTGAGAACATCGAACAACAAATGGAAGATGTCTTACAAAATAACTGCTGCAGTGGCGGAGAAACCTTCGTAAAACAATAGCGGTTGCTTGAAAAAAATAATGCTATAGTATTCTGTGTCGTATGTTAAAAATAATACAGTTAACTCATTTTTGTGGATCTTGCGAAAAAGATGTCAATGAAATTTCTGGAATATTTCATGGAACAGACAAAGCGTACTTGATGATATTTACCTACACAATGTGTTATAGTAATGGCTCTCCAATTTGTCTCCTGACGCTATTATTATGTGTGTAAATAGTGTAAAATATATATTGGTAATCATTAAAAGAAATGTGGCTTAAAAATGATCCAATTATAAATTATAATAACAACGGGGATGATAGGCAGTACCAACTCCAGCTGAAAGTTCCAGGTTAAGCTGAGAAGAAATGGTAATTACAATTTTTATAACCTTTTTGCGATTTCCTAACACTGCTCATTCCACGTAAGATTTTATTTATATTTTGCTTCATGAGAAGTCCACTTTAGAAAACTTTAGAATTGTACTCATGTTTCTAGTTGGTAAGAAATGTAATGTGTGTAAATAGTATAATATATATATATATATATATATATATATATATATTGTTAATCATTAAAAAGAAGGCTGACTTTGTAACTTAAAAACGATATTGTAAAATTGATAAAAGTAGAGTAAATGGATTTTTCATTTTTATACGATAATTATTAATTTTAAAATTATATATACTTCCCCTATTCATTACAGTAGCTATACTTAGAAAATATACATTATTAATTGGGATTTTCAACTTGGTTACTTATTAATTTCCAAAAGATGAATTGTGAAATAATATCATGGGATTAAATTGTTGTAATATTATAATTAGTATTGATAGTCCTTAAGTGTTTTGAATTATTATTACATTCCTCTCCTTCAATTTATGATCCATTAAGTTACAATTATAGAAAAAAAATTCTAAGTATCCATACATTATATGAAGAAAGTCCATCATCTACCAACAACTAGGTTTAATTATAAATATCAATATACTACTTTTTATTGTGACTAAGACATAAAAATTGCAATTGTTTAATATCTAGTTTGAGTAAATTATGAAAAATATATTAAAAACCTTATTTTTCTAATATGTATTTAAATAGTCCTTGTAAAATCTGTTCACTTATAGAACAGTATTTTTAAGAAATTGGACGGATTCACTTATTTTTTAAGCTATTATTTAGGAATTTAATTATATTTACAGTGTCAATAGATTAAAAATACAGATCAAGAATCGTGTATTTAAAATTAATGGTATGTTTATTGGTCCTCTTTTCATCATATCATTCTTGTACTGTTTAAGGATTATAAATCAGGGAAGGTTATGGTTAAATTTAATTAATGACAATTTAATGTTTAAATTTAATTAATAACAATTTTATGTTTAAATTTAATCAATGACAATTTAAGAATTAACTTATTTAAGAAAAGATTGGCTTTATTACTTTCAAGTTACAATTACTTTTGCTGGGAAATGAAAATATTTATGATAGCGTGGTTAAGTCAGCGTAAGAATTCGAAAGATACACAAATTTAATGAACCCACATGGTTGGTGGACGGCTTGCATGATTCTTTTTTTTGGGCCGAGTGTTGTATTGTGGTGACAACTCTCACAATCATAATCTAAGTTTGCTTCTGTGTTGAATTGAAAAGCGGCTCATGACAGGATTCAATTTCCAAATCTTCTCCTCTATTTATTCGAATGTATTCACATTCACCGACCTGTTTGAGGTCTTATCAAAGACTGGCTTCACTCGTCTCGCGTCAGTTTCATATTCCCCACCATGGGGAGCAGAACTGGTCAAATATTTCACTGCTCGATGGTCGATATTCCGTCCTTCTGACTTTCCCCTGGGGGAATATCCAGCCAGTGATTCTTTCCCAAGAGATGTTGTTAATCCCTACATCCAAGATTTCTCAGGTCTGGGGGACTTAACCCTGGCTGGACGGAACCGTTTGATTTCCATCAGAAATTCTGACGTCTCGCTGGCCCTGCAAACGTCCATCAAATTAAATTTAATAATTTGTTTCTTAGTTGCAAAACACTCTTATTCAAGTAATTTCTTTCAATTCTTCACGAAGTGTAGATTGTACTTTGGTGCCACAAGCATTAAGGTCATGATGCGAATGTTGAATGTGACTTAATTAATTATTTTAATTTAATTACGAAAAATTGTACCTAAAAGCAGTTTCCAATTGAAGTTTTTGAAATTCGTCATATTTATCCTAAAATATAACGAAATCATTAAAGAATAAAATTAGATAAGAGTGAACATTAAAAATGAAATTTCTATACCTACGGAATATTTTGTTATTAATACTATAACTTTTTTGTTTTTAATTAATTATACTTCAGTTCTTAAGTTATTGACACCATACTAATCGATTGAAGTTGTATATGGACGTTGTTCACTATCGGTTTAATATTTTTAATCCTGTTTTTCTTTCATTGGCGAGTAAATATCAGTTACAAAATAGTATCCATACTAAATAAAAATAAAATTATTTATATATATTATTCATATGAAAACCTTTAACATAATGTTTATCAGTTATGTATAATGAAAACAAAATGAAAATAGTGTATATAATTAACATGAGGACATGGAGGTAGGCTAACCTATTGATTAACCTACTTTAGCAGATGGGTTATTTTTTTGGTGTGTTCTGAAAGGCATATGACAAGAGTTGTTGAATGTTGACGGGCTGTGAGCTGATTATTGGAGGACATATGAGGAAGTGGCATGATTGGTTAGGATGTGACTGAATGTTCAGGGGGAAGGATGAACTCCATTGGGAGTTTCCTTTTGAGCTTACGGAAGAGTGGAGATGGAGGAGGATTGTAATGGAATTGCTGGATCGTGGGGTTTGGGTGGTTGAGGGCGCTTTTAATTAGGGAAGTCATGGATTTGGGAAGTTTGATTTTATGGTGGATGACGGAATTTCAAAGGTACCAGGGAGAGTTTGTAATGGTGCGTAATGGTGTAATGGTGTATTTGAATTTCGGCTGAATATATTTCTCATATGGACGAGGCGTAGTACCAGGTGGGTTATTTTATGGAGTGGTATAGGAGGCGTTTTCTGCTGATGGAAACAGAGACTTTCCTGTTAAGGAGGGGGTCTGAATTTATGGTTGATTTGGAGAGGAGAAGATTAATACAAGGTTTCCACGAGAGTTTTGAATTAAACATGATTCCGGGATATGTGGTTTCTATTTTCTTTTATGTATTAATAAATTGTTTAAATAGAGGTGGATTTGGGGAGAAGGGATTTTTGTTAGTGTGAATGTGACGGTTATTGATTTGGTAGGGTTGATGCTGATTCGCCATTGTTTGGACCATTAATCTAGGTTGTTGAACGCAGATTGGAGTGGTTAGAAATTGGAGATGAGAGAGGAAATTTCATAGAAGATGGCTATGTCAAGATTGTTCTAGTGTTGGGATGTTGTGGGATATCGTGGAAGAAGATGTATAGGAAGGAGGCAATAACACTTCCTTGGCCGCGATTTACTGTGGTTGGGGGAAGTGGTTATTTATTTTGACACAGAAAGTTCTGTTGGAATGGTAGTTTATGAGTATTCTGTAGTGGCTGTCATTTAGGAAGTCTATAATTTTGGATAGTAGGGAAGGCTGGTGGATTTTATCACAAGATTATTCGATGTCAATAAAGGTGGTGATGAGGGTATTGCGTTGTTCAAAGGAGTTGTTTACGAGGATGGCGAGACGGTATATTTGATGAGGACAGGAGTTTTTTGGGCGAAAACCGAATTGTGTGTCTGGAATCAGGAAGCATAATAGTTTGCTTATGTGTGGGAGTAGTGGTTTTACGAACAATTTCGACGGTAATTTTCGGGGTGGGAGTTTGGTTTCTTTGGGTAAGGTGTCATTATTTTGGTAGCGTTGGATAATAGGTAGTTCTGAGGGTGGCGTTGAAGAAATAGCTGATTAAGATTATTGTTTTCTAAGGAAGATATTTTAGGTGGCGGTTGGTGATTTGGTCGTGACCTAGGGGAAATTTTGTTTTTTAGGTTTTTTATTGTGGTTGATATTTGGGGAGGGGTAAAGAGTTTTGGAAGGGGGTGATAATTGGCCTGGTTGTGTTTGTTGGTTAATAATTGGACAAAGATGTTCACTTTCCGGGAGGAAGTGGTAAACCATTGATTTCTTTTTTAAGTGGAGGGATATCGCTTTTTTTCTTAGTCAGTTTTGTTTTTAGCCAAAGTGATTTGTCGGTAAGTGTAATGTCGATAGTGGATGGAGTCTTTTAGTAATTTTTGAAGTTTTCTAGTGATGTTATTGTAATTAGGCTTGTCTGTGGGGTTTTTGGAATTCTGCCGTTGTTATCGAAGAGATTTTTTTTTGAAGGAGTAAGTTATCTATTTGATTTTGGTGAGGATTTGGTGGATGGGATTTATTTATATACAAACTCAACCACTAGAACGACAAAAAACAAAAGGTGAACAATAAAACAGAGACACAATATGTATAATATTATTTTGCATTAAATTTCGTCCAACAGAATTTTTATTCATAAATAATAAGACTCTTTATCACTTCTGTTGAGGCGAAGAAAACTTTTTTTTGACAGCCTGAATAGTCTCCCTCCTCTTGTTAGCATGGACTGGTCATTCAGATAGGATACATTACATAACGCACACTTTGGTATAAGAGATCGGTAAAGAAGATGTGAGTCCACTGCGTGTGTAGGGTTCTTACCCTTGTTTTATTCTTAGTTCTTTGGGGTGAACACTTCTGAAGTTTTGACTGTCACCTGGTGAAAGCCCAGGATTGGTTTGCCTGCACTTAATAATTAGATGATCCCTCCATGTAATTGTTGGACCATAACTGGGGTTATATCTCAGTCTCGCCTCGATCCTTGCTGCCTGTCATGTCCCCTGATACCCACGTGTGCAATGGTAACGTTACAGTTCTCCTTCCAGTATAGGTTTCTTAAACTGTGTTTCCCGAACCCTGAATAGGTGTTTTGCAAACATTTCGAGTGATTCTATCTATACTATGGATTATAATATCTATTATTTATTTATTTCTATCTGGTTTTGGAACCAATTCAACAACGTTGCAAAGACAGAAACCCCATTCCTTGTTTCCCACTACAATTGAAAGCATGGGTAACAATTAACAAGTATGGACGTGCCAGTCAACTAAAATCCTGTAAGAGTGAGACAGCGATTATCTTAGCCCAGAGTTATGCAGATAATATTTTAACTTTACAATGCGCAGCTATGGCCAACAAATAATCCAACCTCATTCACTTTTTCTTGTGGACTGTAATTCAACAACGTAATTGCACTCTCTCGGCATCAAGTGCAGCTGTTCTCAACCGGTGGTTGGCAGGAATATTTTAGTGGTCCGCGAAAGATAATTAATAAAAAATTTTGCTAATAAACAAAAAGCATATGGTCACAAAAGTATATATTAATATTTACGTATTATTGTCATAATGATCTGGATTTAATAAATGTCTCCTTTTTAAGGTATTAAATTTCAGTATTGTTAAGACATTTTAATTATTTCTTGTTAGGTAAGTTCACAAAGCAGCAAAACAAACTAAGAGGAACTGATGAGGATCTGAAAGTACATTTAGAAAAATACTGGTGACAAAAAGTTCCAGAAATTTAAAAAATGTAATGAATGAAACCGGGAAAGTGAAAAACTATGTAACTTGCACAAGATAGGTTAAGCATGGAGGGTTGCATCAGGCCACAACAACGACACCCCCTATTAACTTCAAGTTCATATCTTCGTGTGTACATAGTATTTAATCGCCATTAGGGTACCTGGAGTAAATATTACTCCCTTAAAATAGCTGGAAAATTTTTTGACTTGATTGTTTCCTATCGCATTCTGTACCTGAATTATACTTTCTTTATTTTTATCTGGTAAAGTGTGTATTAATTTAATTTAATTCCCGGGACTATTTTGGACTCATTTTAGTTACTGAGAGTATTGTGACGCGTATAAAATTTCGTAATATATTTTATATAAACAAATTTTAGATTATTAAGCATCTCTGTACAAAATTCCGTAGTGAACAGTCCTGAGGAATTTGTAAGGCACCCTTCCGGGGAAAAATCCGGCAAGACAAACAAAGCCGTAATATTTGCAGACTCACAGGCGCAATTTTTGTCTGAAATGTATTTTTACACGCCGATATAACCCCAGGTTAGCAAGGTGTTTCACCCCAAAGATTTATAGGGTGGCCCCTCCCAAATTTTGAATTTTTGGAGAGGAAGGGTAGGGACACCAACCCCAATGGAGGACGTGGGAAATATAGAAATCACGTTTTAGAAGAGGTGGGCTCGAGGTGGAGAGGATCTCGGAAAATGGTTAGAGGTGAGAGTACTGCACGAGGAAAAGGAAAGGACTAGATGGCTTCGAGTCTGATCTGAGAGGAGAGGCAACCTGGCTGAAATTATCACAAGGAAACGACACCAAAATAGAGGCATGCCGTTTCTATGCTGATCCGAAAGCTGGCTTTGCGTTAAATTCAGGGCAAGGAATCCAGGGGAGGATGAATGCGTAGAAAGGAACCAAAAGGCAATAATCTCTCGCTCTGCTATGCGTATAAACACGTAATACAGCTCCGAGTAAAAGTAAATTTAATTTACTAAGTCTTTTGCAATATTATTTCTGGTAAGGGCTCAGGTAGGCAAATAAAATTCATTATATTTAAATATTGCAATTGTGTTGAATCTTTTACTTTTGTTAACAATAAAACTGCTTAATTTCCAAAGTTGCGATTTATTAATGCCCACCTCTTTAAATATTACAAATTTTTTATTATATTTATAAATTTTAAAATCTACGTCACAGTATGTATGTCGACGAAAGTGACAGCCGTTATGAAAAATGCAGCATTTTTAATATGGTTAAATAACCGACAGGCATTAACCATGATTCCACTTTTCCGCATTGAATTGTGACGGGACGAGAAGTTAGAAATTATGAATAAAACTGAAGCTTGAGGTGTCATTTAAGTGAAAATATTTTAATTAATTCCTTATTAGGGTAATTACAAATATGTACACAAATTGTAGTTTTTTTTTGGTGTCAGTAGAAGAACAATTACTTGTAACAGAAAAATTTACCACAGTAAAAAATACAGCTTATGAACATCATTTGAATTGAACAATGTTCGAGTTCATTTACGTTTCTTGTGCATTGTATAATGTAAGAAAGATGTCAATTGTTATCCGTGCCTGTAAAAGAGACAACAACAAGGATGTTGTGGGAGTAATGTTGACGGGTGACGCAACTCGAGAACGGCGCCAGACTGTCGCTCGTAACCATCGATCCTAGAACAAAGACCGCTGCACTTTAAACTGCTTTCCCACACGACATAATTCTGCATTGCCAATTCAAACATCTATAATTTCCCAAATATATTAGATTCGTTGAACATTAGCACGCTTTATTAACTTTTGATGAGCTGATATGATTATGATATGATATGATACGAACATTTAAACAATAACCATTCAATTAAACTGATGGATTTTAATTTATACAAACACCATATTAATTCATATATAATTTATTTTATAGGAACATGAGATAGTATATTCTGAAACTACGAATATCTTAGAAAAATTCAACATAATCAGAGAAATGATACAAAAAATTATTCAAAGCAGGTGGTTTGCGGCTGATAAGTTTTCTCTCGCAGGTATTTCTCCCCAGATTGACTGCGGGGCTCACCTTATTGTTTTCGGAATGCCTCGTACTCTCTGGTTTTTTCAAAGTTCTCACATGCCGAGGCATCTTCACCTATTTAAGGAGGTGTATGTACTGGGTTGAAGATGGTAACAGCTGCCCGCGGAGTAGTATAGCAAAGCCGTTTCTAATCCATTTTGACCTTTGACCTTTTACGTCACTCGGCCTTGAAGACTGGCTGGGGCCCCGGCTTCCCCTCCCACTTATGACGTCACTCGACCTTGTTTACACACTTGTCTAATGTTTTGGTGGCCTTGAGGGATGCCGGATGCTTTCCCCTACATATTATTGACGTTGGGCTTTCCCTTCCACTTATGGCATCACTTAACCTTGTTTTGCACACTATTTGTGGTGTGTTTACAAGCTTGATTAATGTTTAGTAACCTCGAAGACTGTCGAAAGCTTTCCCCCCCCCTCCTATTTCTCAATGTCATTAGACGTTGGCACACTATTGTCTTGAAGACAGCCAGAGGGTTTTCACTTTCACTAGTTGCTCCTCCCACCCTCCCATTAGTACATGCATATAGCTTTCCCCTCCATATTATTGACGTTGGGCTTTCCCTTCCACTTATGGCATCACTTAACCTTGTTTTGCATGGTTGGCATACTATTGCCTTGAAGACAGCCAGAGGCCTTTCACTTTCACAAGTTGCACCCCCCACCCCACCCCCCCATCAGTACATGCATATAAAAACAATTCTCTGAAAAATCTTACCATAAATTGTTTGAGCGTGCATAATTTTGTGTACACCACATCATCATCATCATCGGCATTTTGATTTGAGGTAAGACTATTTTTACCCATGTTTTAAAGATAAATATGATTTACATTATTTATCTTTATATATATAATTTGTTCTGCTTGTTTCAAACAGATGGAATTGCAAAAGAAGCTTACTAACTTGGGGGAGATTAGAGTCTTTAAACCATTAGATCAGTTGGTGATAAATGAAATATATACACCAACATCATTCAGATCAATGAATACTCGTTATGGTAGGAAAATTGTAGTGGATATTAACGTAAACGACAAGTTAACAACAGTATTTTTACCTGCACAGTATAAGGAGCTAACGGATGCTGATGTTAACGAAATGAATAATAACAACCTCAAATTTGTGTTTCGAGGCAAAGAACATGGACGTAATGTAGTAGAATTTTTAAATTAATATGAATTTTAAACATGTAAGTTTGGGGTTGGAGGGTGATATTATTATTTCACATCTACAATCTGAAGAACGAGGTGGATTGAGGGCAGCAGAAATAGAAGAAGAGGAGGAAGAAGAAGCAGATGAAGATTGCTGGCTAGTTTGCATCGCACCATCTTCATTTCGTGTGTATACATCTAATGATACATTACATGATATGAACGTTGATGAATGTGTGCTCACAGTGTTATTACAAAATCCTGTATTAGATACTAAAGCTCACTTTCTAATCATTTCTAGTTATAATCACGAAACGGAAAGGCGTGAATCAAACGTTGTGGTATTTAGCGATTTGGATACTAAAATATATCAAAAGAATTTATTGTATAGTCTTCAGAACACGTGTGAATCAGAACTCATCCACTGTTCTAGCGATAGAATACATTCTCCATATTGGTGGGTTTACTGTCAGTTATTCAACCCCTCAATTGATGTTAAAACTGTATATAGTAATTGCCATTGTTGTTTATCAAAATTGGTTAGACAATGGCGAAACGTATGAAGCTATCAGACGAGGCTTCATTTTCCCATACAGAAGCCATCGACGAAAACTTTTTACGCGACACACGATTATGTATAGAGTCAATGCTAAATGAATGTGATGGTGGTGCTGGGTTGAATGTTTCTACATCCTTCCAACAATTATCGGAACCAACATTAATTGTAAACCTTGATGAATTAGATGCGTATTGGAGGGAACTCACGAGTAATATTCATGATTGTAACTCTGTTATAAATATAAGTGTGGAAAAATGTGTTTGGACATTACTAGAGTCGTGTTTTAAGTCTCGAATGTACACAACATCTATTCAAAACAATACCGATGTGAAAGATCCTAAATTGTTTTTGGAAAAGTGTTATACGTGTTTCCGAAAGTATGTGCAATTAGCTCTAAAACATAGTGCGCTTAAGGTGAACACTTCATTGATATGTGAATATTTGTTGCCGAGTACAGGTGAAACAACGAAAATGCATATCTCTTCAAAAAATAAGATCATTACTACAGCAACAGATTTGCGGTTGTGGTATGATGAATACGTTATACAAGACATCCTAAGAAAATTGAGTAGATTCCCAGAGCGAGATTCGGGGTGGTCGCTTAAGTCAATGTTGGAACTACGTATAAATATAAATTCATATGTTGGGATACATGCGGGTCATTGGTTGAAATTACCAAAAGTCATTAGAAATAAGAGAGCTGTTATAAATGTAATGTGTGAAGATGACGACTGTTTTGCTTGGTCGATCATAGCAGCTATAAAGCCTGCGAAAAGTCACAGCGAACGCCAATCGTCCTATCCTCACTATAGACATGTTTTAAATTTAGAGGGAATTCCTATGCCTATGGAAATACATAATTTTTCTAAATTCGAAAAACAAAACGATATATCGGTAAACGTATACGGGTTGATGAATCAAAAAAATGGTCGGTGGATGTGTGTAGGAAACGAGAGCCAACAAGAAACGTTTACACTAGTACCCATTTATATCACAAAGAAAAAAACAGCTCAGAACAAACATGCCAACTTATTGTTGCTTCAAACGGAGGAAGATAATGCTGTATACCATTTTTCTACAATTAAATCCCTGTCTCGTTTAGTGTCTTCTTCTTTAAATAAACACCAACATGTCATATACGTATGTGAAAGTTGCCTATCTTATTTCAACACGCAACTTAAACTAAATGAACACAGCGTAAATTGTCGTCAATTTGAATCATTGAAAATAGAAATGCCAAACGATCATGAAAAAATTATCCAATTTAGTGAGTATAAACATAAAGAAATTGTTCCTTTTGTCATTTATGCGGACATCGAGTGTACTTTGAACCCAATCAATGCGGTTATGTCGAGGAATGAAAATAATAATTCCTTTACATCACGACTGCAACATCATAAGCCACACAGTATCGCATACTATTTGCATTGTTCTTACGATGAAACTTATAACAAATTTAATTTGTATCGTGGAGACGATTGCTGTGATTGGTTTGTTCTAGAACTGTGTAGAATTATTGAAGATATTGCTACTCTATATTACGATCACAAAGTTCCTATGGAAGAACTTAGCATCGATGAAGAATTAGAATTTTCAGAGGCACGCGTTTGTCATATTTGCGAGAAAGATTTTGAAACAGTTAAATCAGATAAAGTCAGAGACCATAATCACCTTACGGGGAAATATAGAGGCCCTAGTCACAAGGATTGTAATTTGCGTTACATTTTACCTAATTATGTACCAGTATTTTTCCACAATTTAAGCGGATACGATAGTCACTTTATAATTAAAAAGCTGTGTGAGAAGGTGGGGGAGGATGGCGAGGTGCTAAATCCGGGGAGAATATCACTAATACCCTCAAATATGGAACGATACAAATCGTTTAGTAAATATATCCCCATCGGAGGTGGTAAGCGATCATTACAGTTACGTTTTCTTGATTCATTCAACTTTTTAGGCGGTTCGTTAGAAAAATGTGCTTCGTATATGGACAACAATGCGAAGCACATAACACGAAAATATTTCTCCAACTCCGCTCACTTTGACTTGATGTGTCAGAAGGGTGTATTTCCCTATGAATACGTAAAGCAAACGAGTGTATTGGATGAGAATGCTTTACCCCCACAAGAAATGTTTTACAGCACAATTAGCGATAGTAACATTTCGCAAGGAGATTACGAACGCGCCCAATGTGTGTGGAGAACATTCAATTGCAGTACGTTGGGGGAATATTCGGATCTCTATTTGAAAAGCGATGTTTTACTTTTGGCAGACATATTCGAAAACTTTCGAAGTGTGTGCAGAACAACCTACGGATTGGACCCTGCTCATTATTTCACAGCTCCCGGTTTGGCGTGGAGTTCTCTTCTGAAAATTACAAACGTCAAATTAGAACTCTTCACAGACGTTGACATGTTGCAGTTTGTGGAAAAGGGAATTCGTGGGGGAGTAGTGTTTTGTGGCTGTAGATACGTTAAAGCCAACAATAAATACATGTCCGATTACGATTCGGAAGCTCCCAACTCTTATTTGATGTATTTTGATGTCAATAACTTGTATGGTTGGGCCATGATGCAGTATCTACCAATAGCTAATTTTTCTTGGATTCAAAATGTTAACAATTTCAATGTGCAAAACGTTTGTGATGAATCTGAAATAGGTTATATATTGGAGGTAGATTTATCGTATCCGAAAGAAATACACGATTGGCATAACGATTTTCCGCTCTGCCCCGAAATGATGGCAGTTGGTGCAACTAACACCAAAAAACTTATGACAAATCTGCATGACAAAGAACGCTACGTAATACACTACCGAAATTTGAAACAGTGTTTGCAGTATGGTTTGCAATGCACAAAAATACACAGAATATTACAATTCGATCAAAGCCCTTGGATGAAACCATACATCCAATTAAATACGGAGAAACGTAAAGAGGCCACAAACGATCTCGATAAGAATTTTTTTAAGTTAATGAATAATTCTGTCTTTGGTCGCACACTGATGAATGGTTACGCGGTGGGAGGGGCGTTATGGTGCTGGGAGATTGTTGGCGCAACCTAACTTTAAGAAAAGGGTAATTTTTGATGAGGCGTGCGCAGCCATTGAAATGGGGAAAGTGTGTGTCAAGAACAATAAACCTATTTTCGTAGGGATGGCGATATTAGAATTATCGAAAACTAAAATGGTTGACTTTCACTATGGGTATATGAAAGCAAAATATCCAAAAGAGCTAACGTTGGTGTACACCGATACTGATAGTTTAATTTATCGCATAATGACTGACGATGTTTATGCGGACCTAAAGGATGATATTGCTCAGCGGTTTGATACTGGTGACTATTTGGAAAACAATCGGTTTCGAATGCCTAGAATGAATAGACGCGAAATCGGTTACATGAAAGATGAATTGTCTGGCGTTTTGTTTCATAAATTTGTCGGGCTTAGAGCCAAAATGTATGCTATAGAAACTGAAAAGAAGATTGAAACTAAAGCCAAGGGTGTTAAATCTAACGCAAACTTAACCATAGCGGATTATGAAAAATGTTTTCGCGAGAACAAGCATGTAATGAGAAAGCAATATTCCATACAATCGCATCATCATGATGTTTTCACTGTATGCCAAAACAAAATAGTTTTATCGGCTGATGATGATAAACGTTTCATTCAGTCAGATGGTATTTCAACTTTAGCGTTGGGTCATTATCGTATTGTAAAGTAGATGATTAAAAAAATGTTATTTTTGCTTTAATTCTTTATATAATCACTGTGTAAATATATGCTTATATACTTATTGTAATAAACATTAATTCTGATGTAAACTCTTGTTGTCATTACAAACCTTTATTCCCTAAAAAAAAAAAAAAAAATCCATCCCAATTCTATGTATATATAATTAAGGAAAGGTTGTGAAATAAATACATTACAAACTATTTAGAAAAACAATATACATATATTTGTTAAAAAACAACAACATAATAGTAACAATGAGAAATTACATTTTTCCATCCAACAATTGTTTTATAACAACTTCCCCACTGAGCGGTTTGTAGGTGACGACGCGATCATGGAGCAGTAGCGCAGAGAGAGACGTACTTTCAGGAATGATGACATCTGTTTCGAGTTCCACACGAATATCGACTGAAGATGAGCGAATAGAATCATTTTGATGTGAACAATCGATGACGATCAAAGGTGCTTGCGACATAAATTGCTTTCTGTTGAGCATTGGTTCAACTATTTCACTTCCCTCAAGTGAGTGATAATATGAAGACTGAAATTGAGTATACATATCATACAGGTCGGAACAATCATGTTCGCTCCATTTAACACGTATGTCTTCATTGGGGTAGTGCTCTTCGTTGAGGAAGACTTTGAGTTTAGAAAGATTGCAGTGATCGAACCGCCAGCTGTTAGCAGATTTTATTTTTTTATTGATTTGAAATCCAAAAATTATGAACCGAGGTTTCTCCAGTTGGGAAGATGCTTTTACGGTCCAGTTAAATTTATTAGTTATAGGCATTGAAGGTAGTTCATACAGTTCCCACGATCGAAACGCCATATAAATGTTATCATTTTTTTCTTCGATGCCGAGCATTCGCGCCTGTTCTTCGTGGGAGAGAGAAATAGATGGGACCTTCCAATAAATATCCTCAATGATTATTTTAGATTTATCATCCTTGGTATTGCTCAGGAGAGTGCAATTGTCATTGCTACTTCGGATTAAAACAAGTTCATGCGTGCAACCTATAATACACTTTTGATAATCTTCAGCAAAGCCCAAAAGTAGAGATAGAGGAACGATTACGTGGAAGCGACCTGTTTTAGAATCAGCAAGTGTATCCCCATCAGCGACAGGAAACCAACCAGCATTTTCAAGATTGTTTGTAGGCTTCAGTGATGTATAAGCCTTCATCGTGCTTGTTATCCCCAAATTTCTCGTGCGATCTATTTCCTGTGCGTTAAGCTCATAACGACACTCGTTGAAGAGAAATGCTGCAAAATTTGTATCGAGAACTGCAGTAGTGCTCGTCTTCCCATCATCGTTTGCGACTTTACCTACGATGTGAATATTACTCTGCGATGGCAGCAGACTGTATTCCTGCTTGCGAATTGGAATTCGTATTTCATCGTTATATCCGAAAGTGGTGCCTGCGTAGGGGCGGTAAATTCGCTTCTTAACAGCTGTAATGGATTGACTGAAAGTAGGTTTATTTTCCACATCCAACACATGAAACATGGTGTTTACCACACAAAGACTTGTCTGACAGTGATGAGAACGCGTCATGTTTGATTGGCTTTATACTTTTTTTTTTCACTGTGTATCCTAGAGATTCGAGATACCGTCTGTTGCTTATTGTCAACGTATTTTGGTGAATATGAGTTTGTTGCTGTTGTTGGCCTACACTTTTTCGTACGTAGATGATGCCCATTATTATTATTCAACCGCTCGTATGTGAAGAGTAACTGAAAGATTTTCTTTCTGAAGGCTAATCTTACCCCCACTCTGATCTCGAAGACTCACACTAATGTTGTTAACACTTTGCAAGGTGATGGGATAATAAATCATAGGCAGAGGTTGCTCTATTATTTTATATCCAGGGGGAACTTTGGGGAAAAAATCGTATATAGAATGTGTACGTTTTCCGTTTAGAAATGCACCTTGAGCAATATTGCACTCCACCCGTATGACGTTAATGTTCGTGATGCAGAATGGTGTGGGGGAGAAATGTACTGCGCCTGGCTTTAATATGACTCGTTCAAAACCTAGGATAGATGCTAGAGATCCGTCGATGGTAAAGTCGATTGTGTACGCACTAAATAGTTTCGTTCGCGATGTAACTTTATCAATCCCCATATAAAAATTATCTTTTGTATGTTTCTTCACGTTTTTTTTCTGCAGTTCTTCCGTTTCTTTGGGAGTGTCCCCTATCTGCGCAAACTTACTATTCAATGCTGACACGATGTCTTCAAATTCGTATGCACCTTCTGGTATGGTGATGTTGACATTAATGTTTTCATGTGGTTCTCTGTATCTAATTAACAGCAGATTATTTTCGTTTGTTATGTTGGAAATCGAGTTGGATGTGTATAAACTTTTCAAAGCCACTTCGTACGAAACATCGTCTAATACAAGCTCCTCAGATAGATCCGTGCTCAATTCAGATCCGCGTCCTGTCAATGTGTGCACCCACTCCTTCATGATGGTGATGGTGATTTGTGTCGAACTAATCACACATCGGAGGTATTTATAGTCAACAGAAATTGTAAACACAAATGCCCACAAATAATGCTATCGAAAGATTGGTATCGTTCGTAGTTATACCAAATACTATGGCAAGCACGCAAATAGTGTGAAATTTCGCGAGGCGGTTTAAGGTTACCATAACTGTCGAAATAGTGTGCACGCCTCCCTCGTTTACAAAAGGCCACCCAATGTGAACCAGAACGGGAAGATGGTTCCAAGTTTACAATACAACTCTCGTTGTTACGTGCATGCTTAGGCAATGTGTTTCGCATGTAAACACCACGAAAATGGGGGATGTGCAACCGCAACGCATAGTGGTGCAATTCTATGTTGGTGAGTGGTTTGTATGGTAGTTTTACCATGGTCTGAGGTACAGACCTAAACCTTTTTTGTAAGGGGCTAGATATATCCCGTTTCCACCACGTAGAGCTACCGCCTCCATAACATTGTTGTGACGTTGCATCTCGGACAATTGTTGTGTTGCACTTTTGGCTTTGTTTACTGCGTTGATTATACCTGACACACCGCCGGCCAAACCTCCTAAAGCCGAGAGACCCGCGAACACTGGAATGAGCGGAAGAATTCCCCCCACCTTTTGTGGTACTGGGATTATTCTTTTTTTGTTTCCCACACTGTTGGTTTTCCCTGCAACAAGACGTGCTGCTTTGAGCGCAACAGCAGCCGCTTGCTTGGCGTTGGTATCTGCTGCTAGACATGAAATTGCTTTCCGCGCACTCTGAATGATTGAAGATAAATTTATCTTTTTTTTTTTAAAGCTCCTTCTTTTTGTTTTCTCTCTTTGGACTCCAGCTCCAAGCTTCGACTTAGCTTTCATGATCCCTGCTACGGCTAGCGCAGCAATTCTTTCACGTACACCCGCGTCCTGCGACTTGACTCTAGACCAAGCCTTGGTAGCTAATACACGATCGGCTTCCTGTCGTTCACTTGCGCCTTTTTGTTGGTATGCTATATCATGCTCCTTGCACGCACGATCCAGAGGATTGATGCCTGGATCACCTCGCTTCAATCGTTTTTTGAGGTGAGTACCCGGACCACAATACTGATATCCTGGAATATGTGCTTCGAAAGGTATGTGGTCGATTGTTTTGTTTATAACTTTGTTCAGAAAGCCACTTCCGCTACTGATCTTCTTCTTCTTCTTATCGCTGCTGTTGGTGGTGGTGGTGTTGGTGCTGTTGCTCTCTCGAGCGATGAACATTTTGTGGATGCTTACATTTTTCGGTATGCGTATATATTGATGTGTATTGCTGTGTATGTAAACAGTGCTACGATGAAAACGGTGAAGCAGAGCACCTCCCTACCTGTTCACGTTGTACAAGAAGAAGATGGTGGTGGTGGTGGGGGGCGAAATGCAATGCGTCGTCACAGCGCTCTCCTACCAAATTCTCTACGATGTCTCGTATGCGGGCCTTCGAATTGTGGAAAGACGAACCTTATGATTAGTCTGCTGGAACACCCAAATGGGTTGCGTTTTACCAATATCTATATCTATTCGAAATCGCTGCAGCAAAGTAAATATGTTCGCTTGGAAAATATATTGAATTCAATTTCAGACATCTCCTATCACTGCTATTCCGAAAACGATGATGTTGTGCATCCGGAAAAAGCTAAGCCAAATTCCATAATCATTTTCGATGATGTGGCGTGTGATAAACAGAATCTTATGAAAATATACTTTAGCACTGCTAGACATTTCGGTGTAGATGTATTTTATTTATGTCAGACCTACACTCATCTACCTAAACATTTACTGCGTGATAATGCGAATTTCATTATCTTATTTCGACAAGACGTCGGAAATCTTAAACATGTTTACGATGATCATGTTAATACGGATATGAGTTTCGATGCATTCAAAAATCTTTGCGCTCATTGTTGGAAAACTCGGTACGGTTTCGTTGTTATCGATAAAGATAGCGAATTAAATAATGGGCGATATCGCAATGGATTTGATGAATACTTTGTGCAGTCTGCACGCGAATAGAATATAAAACTCCTTTGAACGATACACTACACTATCAGTTTGAATGTAAGCCTGCTTATGGAAACACAAAAAGTGCTTCGTTCGAACACCCGTTCGAAAGCTCGTTCTACGGACACCCGATCGCGCATAACAAAAGACATTCGTGATAATAGACACCTTGCGCAAGCCATCAAGAATATAAAACATAAATATAATACACTTAAATCAGATGAGTTGCAACAAGAAACTCATCTTCAAAAAACATTTAAACCAATTTCGGAACCACTACAATCCTTACTGAATAGTGTTAGGAACAACCACACATTCCAATCAGCAGCACCAACAGCACTGCCTCCTATGAAAAGAGAAGAGGATGAAGAAGAAGAAGAGCGAGGAGCATCTTTTGTAAAATTCTTCGAAAAAACATATCAAAACAAAAATTTGGATAAAGTATACGGTGTACGGAAGGAAGGAAATCGATGGTTGATTGGAGATTCCGAAATATTCTTCGATGTAAACAACTTAATAACCATAAATAATAAAACCTATGAAGGAACAGATGGACTTTATAATTTACTCTTTACAAACAAACCCAAATATTACGAAGCAACAGATCTTAGAGAGTACAAGCAAATATTGGAATCTACAAACGCACACAGATTACAACATCTACCGACACATCAGTTGAAGTCCAACAGAGGCTATAAATATACCGAGATTATTAAAAAACTCTTTCCCCCAAAACATACAGGTCATGGTATTACGTGGAAGTCTCATCATCAACAACAAAAACGATCTATTGACTATGTACACTGGGATGATCCTAATGAACTTGTACATCGATTGCAGTTGTTGATGGCATCAAAATCGGCTGGTCATACTGCTCACGAAAACGAAATTACATCCATCATCGAAGAACTGCGAGAAGCTCGAATCATTGCATAAAAACTAAGAACTTCTTTGCTTCACATCATACCAGAATGATGGACGTTAGAGGCAGTATTGCTAGTGAATTACATCGTCCGGCTCGGAAACGCTATGCACGTCGTAAGGTTATAACCAAGGGACTAGATGATCTACATCAAATGGATTTGGTGGAAATGATTCCCTATTCGAAAGAAAATAATGGTTTTAAGTACATGCTAACTATTATTGACGTTTACTCCAAATATGCATGGGTACAACCGTTAAAGACTAAGCGGGGTAAGGAAGTTGCTACAGTAGTATGTCAATTATACGATAAGAGCAAACGTCATCCTAAAAACATCCAGACAGATAGAGGTACTGAATTCTATAATGCAGATTTCAAAAAATGGGCAACATCACACAACATTAATCATTACTCTACGTACAGCAATATGAAAGCAAGCGTTGTAGAACGTTTTAACCGAACTTTATGTGAGCGTATGTGGCCAATATTTACAAAACAAGGTTCGCATGTGTGGATACATATGTTACAAAATATTGTTCGAGACTACAATCGCTCCTATCACCGTACCATTAAAATGAAACCGTGTGATGTACACGATAATCGTTTGCTCTCATCGGTGTACAACAATATCAAAATGGTTGGAGGAAAGAATAAATTTAAAGTTGGAGACGTTGTCCGCATCAGTAAGCAAAAACATCAATTCGAAAAGGGTTATACACCGAATTGGACTACAGAACTCTTCACTATTCACAAAGTTCAACCAACAAACCCCATAACTTACATACTGAAGGATTACCAACAACAATTGCTGGCTGGTGCTTTCTACATGGAGGAATTACAAAAAACTAAGCATTCAGATGTCTATCTCGTGGAACGGATACTCCGAAGGAAAGGGGATAAAGTATTTGTAAAATGGTTGGGATATAATAATTCTCACAACAGTTGGATTGATAAAAACAATATTCTGTAATATTTTGAATAAATAAATTTAATATATATAACTTTTTTTTTTTGTGAAATCGTGTTACATTGTTATTCCTTCCCTAACCAGATTGTCAAGGAGGGTGAGAGAAAATTAAACAAAACAAGAAAACTTTATAGCAAATATGTTTATTTAATATTTTCTGAACATCACACACACACACACACACACAAATTAATTATTCAAATGTCTATTATACTAAATTCTTGAGGTGTTGGACTAACACACACACACACACATACTTCAGTTTGATTGATGTTTACACATTAAAGACAAATTCTGAAAAGAAACAAAAACATATGAAATATAACATTCGCTATATAAATATAACAATCACATACAAAATAATCACCTTTGTTGCAGACTACTACTTCCATCTCATCATTTATTCTACTTGTTATAAATGATGTTAACAGTCGCACTGTATCTACTGCATTTTGTGGATTCACACCTCGCAATTCTCTCAATCTCGGACAACCGAGATCTGTCAGATCTATGATATCGTGATCTTTTGTAATGTAGTCAGAAACCCATTTTTGTTTCTCCTTACCCTTCACATATATAGGGCAATTGAAGCTGATATTCAACTTCTGAAATAAAGCTTTCAAATCGTCTGCTGATATTGTACCCTTATCCCACTCCAAACCATGTATATTCTTATGCACATAATTGTTCGCTTTATTGTACGAATTAGCGTTCTCAAATGGATTGCTATCAAGTTTTATTTGAATGCTGTATATTTTAGTTACTAAATCATTATTCCTATATAAAATAGCTAAATCGCATGGATTAAGTTGGCCATGTTGGTTGTAATAGCTCTGAAAATCCAAAACACACAACATTTTTTTTTTTTACCAATTACACACACTCAAACGAATGATGATATGTTAGTTGTGCAAGGTGATTTTATACTTATGTATTGGTGGGGAGGGGAGGGGAGTGAAAGCGATGCAAATTATACCCTCATGATTTCTCAACACTATGTGAGAATAGACCACTAAACATTAGACAAGTGTGTATACGCAATTCTGATAATGTGGTAAACAGGGTTGAATGACGTCAATAATATGGAGGGGGAAAGCATCCGGCATCCCTCAAGGCCACCAAAACATTAGACAAGTGTGTAAACAAGGTCGAGTGACGTCATAAGTGGGAGGGGAAGCCGGGGCCCCAGCCAGTCTTCAAGGCCGAGTGACGTAAAAGGTCAAAGGTCAAAATGGATTAGAAACGGCTTTGCTATACTACTCCGCGGTTCCCATTAGATCAGTCGGTTAACTGACTCCTAAAACTGATAGAGACACGGAGATGGTAATGTTGCGACTCCACAGAAAACTCTTCTCCCGTCTTTCGGAAGGGCGTGAGAATAGTATCCAATAGCCCGACCTACCTGATGCAGGTTTTCTGGGGTTTTCCCTGCATCTCTTCCACCTGGTAGGATCCTTCAACTATAGCCCGGGGACCCTAGTCCACCCTTGGCTACCTTGCTCTATCTTCCACAAACCCCCTTTTCAGTTCCCTTCCTATGATATTAAAGGGGAGTTGCCGGTTTCAGGATCACCCTCATATAGCCTGTTACCCAAAACAAAGAATAACGATAACGTGGTAATTGATTGGGTGCATTCATGATTTTGATGGAGTTCAGAGTCTAAGGGAGCTGTAAAGAAACAAGTCAAATCCTTCCTACGATAGACTCCTTACTTAATATTTTGGCTTTATTGTGACAAGTTGAAATTTCAATATGCTTAATTATAGAAAGAGTCATACGATATACTACATTATTATTGCTTTTCTTTTATTTATTTTATTACGAGGAAATGTGTCTTTTATAAGATAATATAAATAATTATTTTAATGAAGAATATTTGTTATTTAGCAATGAACAAATTTGTTCCTAGAAGGAAATTTAGGAGAAATTTTGATCCAGAGTATTATACGGAAACATAGTAAGGTTGAAAAGTCGCATACGGAAGGCATATAATACTTGGAAAGCAAATACTAATTCTCGGGAATATTTTCTAAATATGGCCAAAATCTTAGAGACTGAAAAAAAAGAGAGCGCAAGAGATTTTCCTACAAAGCATTTTTACTGAAGTCAAAAATAATTGGGATAAATTTTACAACTATGTTCGAAGACGAAAGCGGAATACTGGAGATGTGCCTCCTTTAAATGTTAATGGGCAGGCTTCGTCAAAGGATAAGGACAAAGTAGATTTTTTAAGCACGTACTTTCTATCTGTTCTTAACAAGTGTAACGGACAAACACATCTGCTGTAATAAGTGATTTTTCCCTCAGGCGCGTGACAATTTTCATGAACCTGAGATTAGCGCTCTGTCGGTCGTTGCAACAAGCTGCGGGTAAGGACCATTGTTTGGCAAGTCAAATGTTTTGTTGGTGGACGGTCGTTGACCTGGGAGCGGTCAGAAGATATCTGGCAGGGAGCTGGACTAGGAAAACCTCAGGAAGTGGGGACAGGCCTGGGGAGATATAAAATAGAGTGGACGGCGGTGTGTCGGGTTTATTATTATCATTATTGATGTGACTGTGGACGGCGGAGCCACGGTGATTGATTTTGGCGGTGAACAGCGGTGTGTTGGTGGAGATTGTTGCTGAGAACGGTGAGATGGACAGGAGTGGAATGAGGGTATTGCAGATTGGGGCATCAAAGGAGGTGGAAATTGCCCTGAGTGACAAGTGAGCAAAGTGTGTCCAGGAGGGAGAGCAGACACCATCCTGGACGAGCCCCCAGGAACGTGGACATCTTGGCTCCGCATCGAGACCTTCAAACTTTAAGCCCTCCCCTTCCCCTTTCTTACTGCGTGGTTGCAACGACCGACAACACAGTATTTCGCCAGTGATGGTGAAACGTCTCATATTTAGATGAACTGTACAAAATTATTGTAGTTATAGTTTAGGTTAGATTTAGAGTTTAAGTGAGCGGATGACTGTGAGCAACATTACATGATTGTGGAGCCAGAGTGGGCTTTGGCCGGGTTCTAATATTAAATTAAATTGTTTTAATCCCGTTTTTCAATTATTGAATAAATCATCCCCCCCTTTAATTTTTTCATGAAAGCCAAGACCCCTGAGAGTCTCACGCTCGGCTGGAAACTCACGTGTCTTGGCTCGACGCTGGCCATCTCCCTCGGGATCTCGCGGTTCGCGATAACTGTGTTATTATTTTGATAAATATATATATTATTATGCATATGCAGTGGCGCCCGGGCCGGCATTGCGAAGACGAGAGACCCGAGGGGGATAGGGAGCGTCACACTGCTTGGCGGCAAGGAGTCAAAAGAAAGGCGACAGCAGTTTGAGCCAGGGGCAATAAAACCTAGACTTAACGTCGCGGTTACGGAATTTCCCAACCTTTGTGGGTGACGTCGGGTGGTGTTTCCACAATTATGACAATAAATGCTATTGGTGAATATCCATCCCTTCCACGTTAGTGAAATAATCTAAGGAAGTGGGGAGGAAGTTTTAAAAAGGCAGGCGGAGACAATTTTGAGACAGATTAGTGGTGGAGATTTTCTGTGATTGTTCGAGAGGAGTGAGAAGGGAGAGCTGGAGCTAAACTTCTCATTCTTGATGTGGTTGGAATTGCGGCAAGGGAATATTTTGAAATTCTTCCTGAAACTGGAAAAATAGGTGGTCGGCAGCTTTGATCTGAAGGGAGGACGAACCAGGGAGAAGTTAGAACCTGCATTATGCCGACACTGTAATTGCATCTGTAACCTTTTTTGCTAATTTCCTGTACTGCCAGATCCAAGAAGATTAGTATAAAACACTTGTTCTATAAGAAGGCCCATAAATGCGACCCTGAGATTTCAGTTAAAATTGTTAGTTCTAAGAACTTAATGTAAATAATTTTTGTAAATATATTCGTAGTTGTAATTGACGAAAGAAGCGCGGGATAAATATCTAAACATTAAAGAATTGTAATTCTTAACGTAAATTTGTATTTTTGTTTTTATTATAAAATCTTATAATTTATTTAAATAAATAATTAATATCCCTCTCTATATTCAATATACAAATACGGTACTGTTTATCTATAAGGTGAACAATCAAAATCCTAGCGACAGAATTTTTCAAATCGAAACTTGTGAGTGAAAAAAACGAATAATCAAACTGAAATTTTGCGTTCCAGAAATAATAAAATTTGATGGTGAACCTGTCATTCCTTACTTAATTTGATTATTTAACATTTCTTTAAATAACGCATCCATTCCAGATGATTGGAAAACTTGAATAGTCGTGCCATTTTTGAAGGGGGAAATAAAACGGAAGCATGAAACTGCAGACCAATTAGTTTCATCTTGGTAATATGGAAGTTATTTGAGCTTACATTCGAAATGAACTTGAAACTAAACATTAGTTCTACAATTGTCAACATGGGTTTAGTTCAGCAATTGTTGGAGAAGTTGATTCCGAAGGGCGGGTGGATGCAGTACGAATTGATTTTGGGAAAGCGTGCGATTGTGCCGCATGATTTATTAATTAATCGACAAACGAGTTGTACGGTTGGTTCAAGAGTTTCTTGAGATAGGACGCTGAGAGTAAGAATAGGTCGACAATTGTCGAAATTGGGTCATGTTACTTCAGGTGTACCCCAGGGCTCCGTAATTGGTCCTTTACTATACCTAATCTTTATTAATGACTTGCCGCTGAATACATCAAATCTAACTTAAGACGATTGTACTGTTTACAGGAGAATATATAGTATAGAGGACGAAGCAAATTTGCAAAACGATTTGAATACACTACATAGTTGGTCAAAAAGTAACTAAATGAAAATAGAAGGGAATAAAAGCATATCGATATCGTTTACTATATCGCGATCTCCAACGAGATTAAATTACAATATAGGTGGGGACGAGGTACCGGAGGAAAAGAATGCAAGTATTTAAAAATTTAATTGAGTTCAAATATGGGGTGGGAGGCTCACGTAAATCACATAGCACGAAAAGCGTGGAGATCTCATCGCTTTGTAAACAAAATATTAAAGAAAGCGAGCGGACAATCAAAGGAACTGGCGTACAAAATGCTATGGAGTATGGCTGGAATCCATATAGGAAAACCCACTTTGATGCGTTGGAGAAACTCCAGAGAAAAGCAACACGGGGACCAGGCCAGGTCGAGGGCGCGAGAAACTGAATGCTTTGGGTTGGGAATCGTTTGAGAGAAGGAGGAAAAATGACAGACTTTGTGCCCTTTTCAAATCTTACGTGGGTGGTAAAGCGTGGGGAGGGGGGAGGACTATGCGAGAAATTAAAGAAGGCAACAATAATAGGTAGGGGGATCACCAATTTAAAATTAGAACCAGACCGCAGAAAACGGACAGCTAAACATTCGTTTTTAAATAGAACCATAGAAGATTGTGATGAGTTACCTTCAGCGTCGTTCGAGGTAAAACCTAATAGTATTAGATCATTTCGGGAGAAGATTAAAAGACTGATATAAATTATAATTTATTGATTTCACTTTATAATGTTGAAGTCAGTAGTTTTTAGTATTAAATGTATTTTTTGTTTGTTGTAATTGCCACGGGACGTTTAATAAGTGCATACATATATATGATAATAAATGAGTTTATTTATTTATAAATTTTACGTTACAATTTAAAATTACGATATCATTAACCACTGTTATAAAATATTGAATTATGATTTGAACTATAATTTATAATATGTCTAATAAAAGAATAAGTCGAGCCTTTGCATTATTGCGCAATGATCTTCGGTGTCTGGTGTCTTGAGGTAATTAGCAAGTGGCATTCAGTAGCAAAGTCCGTCTTCCTTCATGCTGCTACGGAACATCAACAACTACTTGTAACTCTGTCGCTCTATGAAGATGAGTAGGAAGTTCAAGAAATTAACCATCTTGAGAGATATTTCTCCACGTGGTCTAAGAAGTAAACTTATGTACAGCTTACCTGGAAACCCCGAAACAGATTGCTAGTGGATCGGAACGCACTTTTGATTCTAAAGCAAACCCATTTTAAAATGACTGGAGCATCTAGTAACGTTAAATTTCGCATCTGCATTTATTTCTATTGTGTACTCTCTTCGGCGAAACTATATAAGGAGTTAGTCGACAATACCTGAAGTAGAATTAAAATTTTATGTATTTATTTTTTATGACACAGGCACGGTTTACTTTTTTTTCAATTTATTTATAAAGGTCGTATCGACTGTCTGGTCATTAGAGACCACAGTGACAACTATTTACAAATTATTATACAATTATATACATATTATTTACAATTATGAATTTACATAATAAAATACTGCTAATGACCATTTTTCTTCTCGTTAGAACTAACGTATTATTTATCTTCTTTACATTTTATTTTTAAATTTTAACAAAAAAGAACACAGAATACAATACATTTAAATTAAGTAAAAAATATTACTGTCTTTGCAAAACTTAATAATGTCTTTTTGGTATTCATGGGAGTTCAAAATATATTTGATGGTAGTTTTTGTTTGCGTTGGTGGTATTTGGGGCATTGATTGATGACATGATCTATATTTACACAGATCACATGACTGAAGGTGGGAAGGATTTATCCAGTAGACAAGTGTCCAGTTCTTATTCTCGTAATGGCAATCGATTCCTTTCTTCCAAAATCTGTGTTGTTACTTACATATAAGAAGTCTCTGACGATATTGTGAAGATCACTGGATTTTTAAGTTTTCCATATATTGTGCCGTTTCATTGTCATCTTGTTACAGGAATATTTCAACATATTGTTCAGAGTGTGAAGAGTTACAGTCGTCTAACATATTCCTTTGTGTGCTATATTCGTTTATGGGGTTTTGAGTGGTGCTTATGCTTCGCCAATGCCACAGTCGTGAAGTCATGCATTTCATGTATGATATTCATCAGTTCCATGTTATATATGTTATGTATTGCAGTAAGAGCATCAGAGAATATGATAAACCTGTTGAAATTTACTTGCTTGATTACTTTCATGGCTGTCACTATTCCGCATATTTCCGATGTTACAGTACTGGCATATCGGTGAAGTTGACACTTTATTGAAACTTTGTTATGCCTATTTGATGATGGCTTTCCGTTGTTCTTAAATTTTTAAAACACTGAGGTAATCGAGTTATGTCATAATAATGTTTTAGAACCAAGTAACCTTAATTTCCTGTGAAGCTATTATCAAGTTGTCACATGGTGACCAATATTTTTCGCATTCTTAACTTCACATATCCAAGTTACAATGAATTTCCACTAGACAGATAGCAGGATATGGCTGTCTGGGAATTGCGCCTTAATAAATAACAAAGGCGTCTTGTTTCAAGATGACCTGTGCACAAATACGGTAGCTTTCGGTTACAAAGATGCACTTGCATAAAGTCGGATTTAACTAGTAGAGTATAGGCCCGTCAAGTTCCCACGTGACTAAATACTAAATGATGATTTTTCTTCTCCCACTTTATTTCATTGAGCGATCGGAGGGGGGTGGGGGCTTATCAGAGCTCTAGTCTTTAGTCTATGTTCGGGGTTCCTTCTGAAACATGGCTACGCTCCTGGGCTCACTTCAGCGCAGTAAACGTCTACTTATTTACTAAACTACATATTCAAAATCCATTGTAACGTCTTTGTTTCTGTTCAGGTTTGGTAAAAGAACTTAAGTACTTATCATCTATCCCCGGGTTTCCCAAACTGTGTTCCGCAGGGCATGAATAGGTGCTCCGCAAAAAAATTGGAGTGATTACATCTATACCACCGATCAACAAGACTTGTCAGGAAAAACAGGCGGATTCCGACCACACACCCAGTTCAACGGGACAACCCACACAGAAAACAAATGTTTCAAAATTATGTTCATGAACAACGTCAACTCTTCCGGCTACTCCGTAGGACGCTCTCCTCAGCGTCGATAGGTGATGTCATTCAACGTCCGAGTCCAAACGACGTATCCCTTCCGTCCCCTTCAACTTCAAAGATAACAATGTAAATTCACAAATCCTTACCGCCGTGTGAAGAAGCACCGGAAATCGACCTTTGAGATCAATTTTCTTTAGACCACGAAATCTCATTTGTTGAGGTAACTAAAGGTATTTTTCTGGCTCTCGATTCCCACACGAACGTGGTTACGGAAAATCCCAATATACGCTGTCAGGGGGGGTAATCGTCCAAGGCTTAAACCCAAGTATTAAGAGATCAGATTTCTTAGCCATACCTCCGCAATTTGTAAATATTTTTCTTAGTTAAATTTCACATTTATTTAATTAATTAATTACTTTTTAATCTTATTCCCAAACCACCCGTCCATACAATTTCTGGGTTCAGAAACCAATTTTCCGTGACAGCTTAACAAACAGGTTTAAGTGCAAGTGACTGTGAAAATCTAATTAATTTAATAAGTGACTCTAATTTGAAACAAAAATACAAAGATCAGCCTCGGCGAGTTTGTCATAGGAGTAGCCCAATATTTCAATTCAACTTATTACTGTTTTACTTCCGTTTTCTATACATATTTCTGTAAAGTGTGATTTTCTTATTGTGCTGCAATGAAGTCAAATTGCAGAAATAGGCCTGATATAAATGAGTTATTCAATTCAAGGATCCAAAAACTATCAAATTGATTAAGTGCTTCATTTATTCATATTTTCATATAATACTACAGTTCTATATTTAAATTTAATTACTAAACATAAATTGAAACTTAATTAAATTTTACTAGTAGGAAATACCGACCTAAGAATAATGATAGTGTTCCGTTAAAATGTCCGATTTCTCGACGTGTCCCAATGCAGAACAAATTTGGGAAACCCTGATCAATCCTGAATTTTCCTTTCTTCGGTCACTGAAGAAGAAATATCCTGATTCCACCACATTTTCAGTGTGATCAGCTCCTGTTATTGGCCAGGAACTTAAATTCGAGCATCCTTCATTTTTAATTTTCTCAAATTTTAGCCATTTCAATGTGCATAAACGGGATGGGACCATTCGGCGCGGCCACAGGGGCGCAGTCGTTTCGGCGCGAAACTTACTTAACATTACAAGACATAATATAATATTTATCAAAATTATTAAATATATTACTAAACACTTAATCAGTTGCAATACCCGAGAATTTGTCAAACATTAATAGTAAAACAAGCTATAAGTAAGAAATATTTAAGATAATGTTTAATAACAGCAGTTCGTACAAGACGTTTCGTTCCTAAATTTGGAACCTTATCTAAAGTGAATAAAACTAAAGTTAAAAAATAATTTTTTACAATATATTATGTATTATACAATTTTCTTATAAAATGAAATTTTGCTCACGGAATCAAGGAATTAAAACGGATGAAAATGCATGTCGCACAAGCGGAGAGGCAGAAATAACAGAAGCATAGATACAAGTCCAGCATAAAGTGATTATATATTAAATACATTCGGACCATCAGGCTGTAAACGACGCTGGTGTAACGCGTATAAAATATCAGATTATGTTCTGTTTATTCAGATAAATTAAGTTAACATTTTGTGTAAATTCTGTAGAGAACAGTCCTGAGGTATTCGCAAGGCAGGCACCATTCCGTGGAAAAACCAGACAAGACAAACAAAACAATAACTTGTAGCCTGACGGGTGCAGTCTTTGTCTCAAAGGTATTTGCGTCTCATCGAAAAAAACCAGTTCCCCCAGGATTGCTAGGGTGGCCCCTCCCAAAATTTGAATTTTTGGAGAGGAAGGGTAGGAACGCCAACCCCATTGGAGGACCTGCGAAAATAGAAAGAGGAGGGAGACGAACCACGTTTGAGGAGAAGTGAGTTTTGAGGTAGAAAGGACCTCGTAAAGGTATTCAAAAAGTGGAGTCGGAGGTGAGAGGACGGAACGACTGACTTGCTTCGATTCAGAGCTAAGAGGAGAAGCGGCCTGGCTGCAAGGACAAGGAAACTACACCAAAATTCGGCTTGCTGACTGTCTCTATACTGACCCGGAAGCTGCCTTTGTGTAAACCCAGGACGGCCGATCAACAAAGAAACTTGGAAAGACGCATGTACAGTAAGGAACCAAGGCAATAATCTAGCTCTGCTATGTGTATAAACACGTGATACAGCCCTGAGGGAAAGTAGATTGTATTTACTAAGTCTCTTGCAATATAATTTCTAATTAAGGCTTAGCTAGGAAAATTAAATTGATTAAATTTAAATATTGTAATTTTGTTTTTTTAGTTTTATTAAGAATAAAAACCGTTTTTATTAAGTAGATATTTATTATTTATTGGCGCCCACCCACCTAAACATAACTAATATTTAATATATTTATAAATAATAAAAATCACGTCACACTGGACGGAGAACACCACACAAAAACATTTGCGTTCAAATATGTCTTCCAATTATCATTTACAAGATGAATTCCACAAATATGGACGATGCGTCGTAGGCTTATTTAAATAAATATTAGGCTACGTTTTTATGACAAATTATCTGGACTTTTCATAAATATTTGAAAATGCCAAATTCTTTATTCATTGAATTATTAGTAACAATAACTCATACGAGTTTTGTGTTCAGAATAAAAGTCGAAATATTTATCCACGAGTGAAACATAAATTTTATAAAAAGAGCGACTTAAATTTATTTAAATTACTTATCTTTTTTTTAATAATAATAATTGCCGAATTGTTCTGATGTGACGCACCTCACTCATCAGTCTAAAATAAATATTATATTTTACATCTGAAATTATAATATTTTTCTAATAAATCATAAGGTTGTTTCAAAATATATGCTTCCACAAAACTGAATAATGTTTTACATTGAATTTTATTTTTTTAAGTCCCATTAATGCTGATATTAAATGAACGTATAGTTTGACCAATATAACTGTAATTACAATCTAAACAGATAATTTGGTATATAGCCTATTTTTACCTGAAATTATTAATTTTATTTTTAATATTTTAACATAGCTTAAATAATTGCAAGATTTTAAGATAATTCGGATATCATAATTCATAAAATCATAAGTCATTAAGTTTGTATTATTTCTTACTGCGTAATTATACGGGTAAATTATTAATTTCATATTAATCTTAGTTAACCCAATTTTAATGTACTTGTAAACGAAATGCAAAGGATAAATATTAAGAACAATATATTTTTCCCAAATTAAATTTATGATAGTGCTGACGATATAGTTTGACGTCTCTACTTACTAAATTGTAAACCATAGTATCTTATAGAATAATGGCTGATTTGACATATAATGAAGAATTACCCTGAGGAAGTAGATCCTTTGATATCAATTGATAGTTATCTTATTGATAGAAACAATAACCAAAACATTAAGAAGCAATCTTTTTCGGTTTCTTTCAGGGTTGTAACTTTTAAAAGTCTTGAGCAAATGGTTTATATGGAATCTGAGGATGATACAAAAAAGTCATCATACTTGAAATATGAGAAAACATGACCATTAGTGACGTTTAAATGGTTAAAAAACTTAAAAGACGTTTTTACTGTAAAATTATTTTTGTCATTAAGAGAATTATATAAAAACATAGAAATGTTGTGAAGAGGGCTGCTAGTACAAGAAACGATAATTCTGAAAGATAAATTATATGATAGAGCCTATGCTCTAGCAATATTAACAGAAGTTAATAACTAGTGGTTAAAAGAGTTACTCTCCACAAGTTTTTTCAAGTTAATTTATAATTGATCAATAATTAACTTTTATTGCAAATTGTATGTACTTATTTGTCTAATAATTACGTTTCATCTTTATAAAACAATTCAGTCATGTTCCTTTGGCAGATTCAGTATAGATAACATCAGGATTATTAGAAATGTACATTTGGTAATAATAAGAATGGACAACTTATGATAATATAAAGTATTTACTTACTCTAAACAGAATTAACTCATTGTTGAATTTTTCTATTGTAATTCTGAAACTAACAATACACTTAAGAGTTATTCTTTGTAACTGTTATCTCTGTATCGTTGCTTGTGCCATTTCAACAATTTTTTATTAATTTTAATATCTTGTTTTCGTGAAAAAAAATCATTTTATAACGTAACTGTATTATACATATTATTTTGTAAGTATTTATTTTAATTTTTATTATTATAAAGTGAAACTGCTGGAAGAAGAAAATAAAAAGCTGAAGACCGACCGTGAAACAAAAGTAATGAAGAAAAAATGCGTAATTATTGGAGACTCAATAATTAGGCACGTGGGGTCTGAAAATGAAGAAGTAAATGTAAAATGCTTCCCAGGAATTAGAACTCAGTAACTCCAAAGAGAAGAAAGAAGATGATGCTGAGAATGTTATTGTTCATGTGGGAACTAATGATGTGAAGAGAAAAAACTTGGACTATGTTACGGGAGAAATGGAGAACCTAGTTAAGACAGTGAAGAAGCAGTATCCGACGGCAAATGTCGTTATTAGTGGAGTGCTTCGGAGGAGAGATGTGCACTGGCGCAGATTAGGTGCTCTAAATGACTCTATCCAGTTAGTGGCACAAAAACTAGGAGTTTGCTATGTTGACGCAAATTCGTGGTTGAGAGGCAGAAACTTTGCTCGTGATGGTCTCCACCTAAACAGAAGAGGTGCATCAGAACTGGACGCTCTTTTCTCGAGAGTGGTAGCGGCGGGTTCGAGAGGTCCTACAGCACAGGTAAACAACACGACACCGCAGACGTCGGAAATCAACACGGCATCGCGGATGGCGGCGGCGGCGGAGGACATCACGACATCGACGACAGCTGCGACGAAGAACGGCCTGGGAGAAGAATGACGACGGTCGATCAGCGATGCAGAGTCAGAGCGAGGATACGAGGAAGAGGGTTTCTACGCTTTCTACAGGTAAATTGTCGCAAACTCGAAGAATTTTGGAATTTGGTTGAAATTTATAATCCAGATGTTGTAATCGGAACTGAGTCGTGGTTGCAAAAAGAAATAAATGATAACGAAATATGTAGATGTAAATACAAAATTTTTGGGTGGGATAGAGGGTCTACGGGAGGGGGTATATTCGTATTAACAAAATTAAAATTAACTAGTTTACTATTTTGGTCAGATGTAGAAGACGAATTAATGTCCCTAGAAAAAGAATCAGGAAAAGATGAAAAAATCGAGCTAATAGCATGCTACAGACCACCAGGGGATAATTATACCATTCTAAGGAAACTCCAGGAAAAAACACTGCAGGCTGGATCTTCCGGGAAAGTCATTGTGGCAGGAGATTTAAATTTACCGAAGGTTAGTTGGGACGGTGAAGTAGGGAACTCAGAAAAACAAAAGCTTGTGAATAGCTTAGTTTGGGACAATGGCTTAACGCAGGTAGTCACTAATCCCACATGAAACGAAAATATACTGGATGTTTTCCTGTTAAGGCCGGAGGACTGTGTTATTAATTGTGAAATTCTTCCAGGTATGAGTGACCACAAAACCGTACTTTTAGAAATAAAATGCTCAAGGGTAAAACTCTCGGGTAGGGAAATACGAAAAATTTGGCAATATCACAAAACCGACGCATCAGAACTACAAGCATTTCTATGGGAACAATTATCTAAATTCATGTGTAGTGGGGAAAATATAGATATCATTTGGAATATTTTCAAATACATAATAAAGGAAGCTAGAAATAGGTTCGTTCCACAGAAAATATTAAAAATAAATAACGATCCAGAATACTACACCAGATATATAAAACAGTTAAAAAGGCGCGTAAGGCACACGTATGTCCGTAGAAAAGTAAAAACTGCAAATTCCCAAAACTTCAAAGGTTTATTAAAATTATTAGATATAGAAAAGAAAAGGGTGCAAAATAATAAGCGGTAGCCATCAGAACAATTGGGGGAAACTTTACAAATTCGTTCGCAAGCGGAAGCAAAACAATGATTCAGTGGTGGTCTTGGAGAATAACGGCTACAAGGTAACATCGGATAGGGAAAAGGCAAATCTACTAAATTCATACTTTATTTCAGTATTTAACGTTAGTGCTAACAAATTTCAATTAGAGGAAAATGATGGAAGTGCGGTACTTTTTGAGATCAAGGCGAAAGCAATTGGACAAAAATTACGTAAATTAAAAAACAACAAGTCACGGGGTCCAGATGATATATCCACAGAATTATTAAAACTTGGAGAGGAGGCAATAATTCCTTACTTACAAAGAATTTTCAACGTATCAATTAATAATTCGGCAATTCCAGCGGATTGGAAAACAGCTATTATTATACCAATTTATAAATCTGGTAAAAGAACAGACGTCATAAACTATAGACCTATCAGTCTTACTTCAGTAGTGTGTAAGATTATGGAGCACTTATTAGCAACCTACGTTAGATCTGAACTCGATAGAAAAGGGTGGTTTTTTAATGGTCAGCATGGGTTTCGGGAAGGGTACTCGTGCGAAAGTCAAATGATAAATCTATTTCAGGAGTTAGCAGATGAAGTAGATAATGGGGGTAGACTTCGCTAAGGCATTTGATGTAGTACCTCATGATATCCTATAGGATAAATTAAATAAAACAGGTATAGATAAAAGAGTGCTACTATGGGTAGAAAAATTCTTAAGCGACAGATCGCAAAAAGTCAAAATCGGGGAACAATTTCCGGATTCAGGCGCTGTAACATCGGGAGTTCCCCAAGGCCCCTTACTGTTTTTAATATTCATTAATGACTTACCGAATTACTTGAAGTCAGGGGTAAGGCTTTTCGCTGACGACTGTATCATATACTGAAAGATAACAAACGAGGAAGACACTTTATTATTACAAGAAGATCTAGATAAAGTTAATAGCTGGGCTCTGGAAAATAAAATGAAAATTAATGGAAAGAAAAGCAGCTCAATCTCGTTTACTAAACGCACGTTGTTAAATGAGACAGAATATAGAATAGGTGGGGAACTAATTCCAAGGGTAACGAGCTGCAAATATCTGGGGATATATTTCAACAACAGACTTGGATGGGAGGAACATGTGAATTTCACGGCCCGAAAAGCGTGGAATTCCTTACATTTCATTATGAGGAACTTAAAAAAGGGAAGTTCAAAACAAAGGAGGTGGCATACTTATCTCTAGTTAGACCAATTTTGGAATATGGGGCGGCTTGTTGGGATCCTTATAGAATTAATCAAATAGAATCATTAGAGAAAGTTCAGAAAAGGGCTGCTAATTTTGTGCAAGTAGGGCCAGGTCATAGGAAGGAAGAAGGAAAACAGCTAGGTTGGGAGGTATTGTCAGAAAGGAGGGAGAAAGCAAGACTGCAATTGCTATTCAAAGTTTATACGGGGCAAAAACCATGGATTGGAATTAGCTATAAAATGCAAAAGCCCAGTTTTATAGGTAGATGGGATCACCAATTCAAAGTGAAACATAGAAAACAAAAAACAGATGTTGGAAAATTCTCATTCCTAAATAGGACTATCAACGACTGGAATAATTTACCTATGGGGGTGTTTGGAGGAAATCCTCTTCAAGAATATAAATTTAGGTCAAATCTGAAAAAACGTGTGAAGTGAAGTGGATATTTTTTAATATAAATGTGTTTCCGAATATAAAAAACTAAAGTGAAATGAAGTGTTTCTCTTTTCTCTTTCATGGCATCCACAGAACATGTTTATCTTTCTTTAGTCTATAATCATGTATATTTAATTATGTATCTGCCACCGGGCTTGCGCCCAATTGTAGATTATTATGAAATACAATACAATATTCATACACGATGAGATGAAGTTCTAAAATTTCGGAACGAAACGTAGTGTACGAACTACTGTTAATAAAGTTTATATCACTTTTTTCTGTAATATAGGCTGTTTTACAATTTAATAATGTTAATATCAGATATTTTGTAACACCCACTATTTAATTAAATAGTTATTTGTGGGAAATTATTCTATAAAATTGTGACAATTTATTAAAATTTTTCTATACACGATCGTCTTTCTACTCAGGGGAAAGAAAGGGCAATCCAGTGGCGTAGTATTTATGGAAACCCGGTGTTTGAAATGGGTATATGGCCGAAACAAAAAAGGAAAAATAAGAATGTTTCTTTCCTTACGCGTTTTGCGTCTCGATTGAGGGTGGCTCCCAGGATCCGGCGTTGACCTTGACGAGCGGTGACGCTAATTCCCAATCGTAACCAGGCGGTTGCGATCTTACTCTTGGGCGGGTTACACAGCCAAGGGTAAACAGAATAGTCCCTTGGTACCTGGACTGGATAGCGATTTGATTGCCTTCTACTTAAAAGACCATTCGCATAAGACTAATGCAGCGTCTTGTTGTAGCTGTCACCTCTGCAGCGGTCCTTCCACATCTGCCTTTCTGCACCAGGCCGGGGGACTCTCACCCCCACACATTATTGCGTGTCCTGCAGTGTTGCGAGATCACTGTGGCCACCCAGAAGCCGTCGCGTTAAACAAATCTACAAAAATTCCTAATATACTTGAAACTGCGCGTTACAGTGTATTTGTATAAAATGGTTTGCCGTTTATCGTCACATACTGTCCCCGCGCCCAACCTCGCGCCGAACTGGCCTGCGTCGAAACGGCTGTGCCCAATTGTCGTTGCGCCGAATCGTCCTAGACCCGTACATAAATATCAAACTATCACAAAGATTAGTCAACTTGTGCCGTGTTGCAACACGTGTGCTCCCCAGCTTCTCCACCAACACGCGACGCGCGGACAGTTGGCAGCAGGAAGAAGAGTCGAACGGGAAACACAGGGTTTGGAATCAAAGACTATATTAAATAGATAGAGTGGGAATAGCAGCGCTCGGGGCGTGACTGTCATCTCCACTCCAATAGGACCAACTTGCTTGTAATCCCATAAGAGCACCGCTTTTTCTTCTTCTTCTTTCTATGGCATTTGCCTACCAGGACGACTGCGGACTGTCATACGTGACACATTCCGAATATAGAGTGATACGTGGGCAGCGTATCGACTCTTCATCAATCTTAATCCCAGTCTCCGGCAGCGCCTTTTTAGTCCGCTAAAACATATCTCAAAGCAACATAAGTCAAATTTATTTACACCATATATTACTATTTTCAAATATGTAATGTACAAATATAATTTTATACGGAAGATTAAGAAAAGTAATGATGTTCCGAAATAAATATTGCTAGTAGTTATATCAACATTTTTCTCAATTAAATGTTAATAATATATAATTTTTTTAGTATATTAACATTTTTATGAAATAAATGTTAAAGTATATCATTTTCTATTCACAAATGTTGGAAGAGAATAAAAATTATTTAAATTCGCTAAATAAAATATTCTTATATGCTTGGATCCAATGGAATTTTAAAAATGAAACACTATCTTATATTACTGTTTTAATTCGCAATAAGACATTTTAATACATTATTTAAATATTTTGATAGAAAACTCAAATTATCAAAATATGATTTTTTAACCTTTCGGCACCAAGATTTTGATTGACAATACCTAATTAATGTGTTTTAAATTAATTATTTGTGTGTTTTGAGAATATTATGGGTTTATTTAATTTTATATAAAATCCTGGCTAACTATTTCAACAAATTTTGAGAATGGCTGAAACGTCGAACCGAAAGGTTAAATGAACATGTAAATAATTTTTAATATTTTTTCATCTAAAGCTGGTGTTTTATTAATGACATCAACTTTTATAATGATGTGAAATATCTTAAGGTTATCTCTTATTATTATATTTTATAAAGTCCAGTGTCAAGCTAAGTATTACGTACGAAAGGATGACAGTGTGCTGAATAGTTGACGAGTGAGAGCTATCTTTTTTTTAAATTTATTTAGTGGCGCACCAACAAATTAGTCATTAGTGACTTATACGAAATTACAAAAACCAGTACATTTTGAATTTTAAATTAACAATTTTATTCATTTTAACTTTATATTTACGTTTGCAATGTAAAATTTAAATATACTTAATGATATATAGTATAAAATATACAATTTATGGTACAATTCAGGTTTTTTTTATGAATTTCATTAAATTTTCTTGTGCATTTTTCCATTTTACAAACTCGTTGAAATCATTTTCTTTTAAAGCTTCTTTCCAGTTATCATGAAATTTCGGACAGTTCTTAAACAGGTGTTCAACTGAAATCTGGATATTGCACTGACTACAAATCGGTGGGGTTCTTTTGTTATAATGTAATGATGAGTAATTTTTGTGTGTCCAGTTTTTACTCTCGATAACTTTATTTGGTCTCTTCTCTTGACTTTTTTGTTATGTTTTAATGCGTAGAAGTCGTTTGTTTCATAATGGATCTTGCTGACATATTGTATTCCATGACTGTGTTAGCTTTTCGTTGGCTTTTATCCATAATTCTTTAAATACATTTGTGATTTCTGCGTGGTGTTTTGGGGAAAATTTTCCACGGAGGGTCATTGCAGTTTTGTAGTGGTTTAATATCTGGCAGAGCATACTCTATTTGCTGAATCTTGTACAGAAAGGGACGTTTAACTGGATGTAAACTTGGTGCAGGATTCATGGCTGCGGAGGATTACATTTCTAATTATTGTATTGAGGGAGAGTAATGCTTTCAATGCGTATTTAACACATAAGATTTTCCTTCTGTGACGAAGGGAGGGTTCTTGATGACCTATAAGACTCGCATGGAAACAACCTGTTGCTATTCTATGTGCTGTACTATATACCGCGTCTAACGCATAAATGTTCTTTATTTGCTGTAGCGTGTATACATGTATAATCCAGTTTTGACCTAATCAGATTTCTATAGGTGAGAAGTAAAATAAATCTGTCTGCTCCCTAATCGAGGTGACATGCTTACCGTGAGTGAGTTTTTTTATAATTTATTTGACTGCTTTTGAAGTTTCCTTCTATTTTTCTTATTGTGTTCCAATATTTCTTAATATCCACCTGGTGGTTCAGTCCCTCAATTTTGTGTATCCATGCAGTTTTACTGCATTTTTAATGGTTCTTCTATATTTTTCTCTCATTTTTTGTATTGACTTTGTTATCGATCGTCTTGTGTTTCTTGTATACGTTGAAGGCATGCTTGAATTCAGCATGCGCAACTTTACATTCATCATTCCACCACGGGACTGTTTTATTTCTTTTGGTTGGTATATAGGTTTGAATAGAGCCATTTGCCGCTTTGGTGATGATTGAGATTATTTCTTCCATAACTATGTTGATTTTGTCTTCTAAGTTTTGGTTTAATTACTTCGATGAGCGTATCCACTAGGCATCCCCGTTAGCAGAGTTGAAATTCCATCTTTTGGGCAAGCAGAGGTTATGTGACATGGTGGTGGCTAAATCTATTTCAGTAAAGATTGGAAAACAGTAACTGTCATAAGTTTTGCCCAGTACCGTCCAATGACATTTGTCGGCTTATGCAAAGCGTAAGGTCGATGGCGCTGAGATTACCGTTGGAGACGTTAAAATGAGTGAGGAGACCACTGTTTACGATTAAAATGTTTTTAAAGTTAGTTAAATCATCAATTTTGGTGCCTCTTGGATCACATTTCTCAGATCCCCATGCTGGATTGTGACTGTTGAAATCTCTTAGTATTATAAATGGCTTGGGAAGTTGATTTATGACATTTATTAGTTCCAGAGTCAAAATTGTAACTATTTGGTAAATAAATATTACAGGTGGCTATCTTTAAATGGTCACTGACCTTAATTTCTACTGCTTCAAGATTAGTATTGAGTAGGAGTTCTTGTGTTGCGGTGTAGTCTTTGGTGTATATTGCCGCCCCTCCGCTTGTATAATTGGTCGACTTATATAATAACATTTATACACTTTCATTTTACTGGTTATTATTATTAAAATTAGTTTCCTTTAAACATATGAAGGATGGTTGGTAAGCATACATTAGGACATGAAGGGTTTGAAGCCTGGTAAAACAAAAACATTACTGTTCCATTGTAGTATGTTCAAGTTTGAATTATGTTTCATGATACGATTTTAGTCAGTTGTTCCCGATTTGGAGATTTCTTCGTGAAGTTGTCGTTTTAATTTGTTCTGAATTCTTGTGATTCTTGCTCCTATAGCTCTTTCAGAGATAAATTGGTACGTTTTCGTTAGCATGTCAATTAGTCCTTTTATCTTATTTGTATAGTGTTTTGCAACATATAATGGGTTGTTACCCATGTGTTTAATAGAAAACGTTTCAATTGTAAAAAGTTCATGATGAATTCGTTTTTATTATTGTCAATGAAAACTTTGGTTGGTTCTAGTACTTCATTTATGTTTTTTTCTATTGATTGTTCTTGGGCTGTTTTCGTTTTCTTTTTAGCGGGTTACTGTATTTATTTTATTCATTACTGTCGTTCTGTAGTTTTGGAGTTAACAGCGGATCTGATGATTATTCTGGTGAAAGGCGCTTTTTAAATACATAGGTTTGGGTCAGGTTGGTCATTTCAGTGTCTATGACTTGTTCCTGTGCATTATCTCCTGCCTGTGGTGGGATAATTTGAGAGGTTTTCAGAAGGAGGAGTGTTTGTCACTCCATTATTAGCAACAAGTCCTTCTTCCTCGCATATAGTTTAAGGATCCTATCTGGTGTTTCACCAAAAGAGATGCAGGGATTGGGTACTATTCTCATGCCCTTCCGAATACCGGGAGACGAGTCTGCTGTGGGGTCTCAGCATTCCCTTCTTCGTATCTTCACCGGATTTAGGAGGCAGTTGGCCTACTGATCGAATGGGATCACGAACAACTCTTACCGTATGTCCAAAGTCTTCGACCCAAGTACATACACCTCCAAAAATAGGTGAAGGTGCCTGGGCATGTAAGAACTTTGAAAAAAAGCACAGAGAGTACGAGGCATACCCGACGGAATCAGGTGAGGCCCGCAGTCAATCTGGAGAAGAAATGCCTGCGAGAGAAAACTCCTCTAAGAATGTCTTTATCCATAAGAATTGTGCATTGTAGTTGATGTGTTGTTGCTTTCGAGCGAGGCGCAGTTTACTGTTTGAACTCATAGCGTGTGTAACAAGTGTAATAAAACCGTTTTATAAAACCTGCGACTTCTATTGGTAACTGAAACCCGAGACTGTTAGGTGGAGACGCCGGGTAAATCAAACCGGTTCCCATTAAGAGAAGTCGTCGACTTCAACATTTCCCACCTGAGTACAGAGTTTATTTGAATGATGGCGACCACGACCGCTGTTTCGCCTTTAATTTCCTGCAATCATGTTAGGAATCCGACAATATTCAAAGGCGATACCAGCCAAGATCCAGACTAATGGCTAAAAAAATACAAACGGGTTGCGAAACGCAATCGTTGGAACGACATAGTGTGTTTAGCCAATGTGTACTTCTTAGCAGATACGGCGAAACACTACTTCTAAAACAATGAAGACCAACTTAGTTCCTGGTACTTATTCGAAGAAGGAGTAAAAGCAGCTTTCGGTGAGGAGCAACTAAAGACGCGCGCACGAGGATCAACGGAAAGCGCAATTCCTTACATACAGGATGTTATTGCCCTGTGCCAGGAGGAAACTCGTCAATGGGTGAAGAAGAGAAAGTTGGTCACTTGATGAAGTGCGTCGCATAGAACATTTACCAGGCCATTCGTATCCTGAACAACACAACGACATGCGAGTTCATACAATGGTGCCAATACATAGAGTTATCACGACAGAGTAGAATAGCTCCAAGACGTTATGAACGTTTACTTAACGTCGCTTGAATGACGAAAGTGGATGAGACAAGATATAGCGATTCTAATAAGACAGATCGTCAGAGGGGAAACACAAGGTGGTATTTTATAAACCAATACGAAAAGTCGGCCTATGTGAAAACATTTGAGGCGGTACTTTGGGCCATATCAAATAACACGTCAGCTGTCCGATGTCACTTACGGAATCGAAGACTACGATCCATCGTCCAGAAAGCGTAAACGGCCCAGCAACACAGCTCGGTGAGAACGACAGGGCTACCAAACTACAGAAACTAACAGGAATCCACGCCGTCTACCTAGAAGTTAGAGCATGACTTGGCCCCGGGGCTATAGTTTAAGGGTCCTACTCGGTATTTCCCTAACGGTATGTAGGGAAAACCATAGAAAACCGGAATCAGATAGGACGGCCTATTGGATACTATTCTCACGACTTTCCGAATGATTGTTTTTGGGTAACAGGCTACATGAAGGTGATCGTGAAACAGGCAACTCCATTTTAATTGCATAGGAAAATAAGTTGAAAATGGTTTATGTGGAAGGTAGCGAAGGGTTTACTAGGACCTCCGGTAACATCCTACATTAGGCTGCATCAGGTAGGTAACAGGTTGCATGAGGGTGATCCTGAAACAGGCAACTCCCCTTTAATAGCTTAGGAAGGGAATTGAAAAGGGGGATGTGGAAGGCAGAGCAAGGTAGCCAAGAGCTGACAAGGGGCCCGGGCTCTAGTTTAAGGATCCTACCCAGAGTTTCACCTAAAGAGATGCATCAGGTAAGTCGGGCTATTGGAAACAATTCTCACGCCCTTTCGAATGACGGCAGATGAGTTTGCTGTGGGATCGCAGCATTTTCTTCTCCCTGACTGCACAAGTTTTAGACTGATCCACAACTCATCATATGTCCAAGGTCTTCGACCCCCGTAATACACCTCCTAAAATAGATTAAACGGTGCGTCGGCATGTGAGAACATTGAGTTAGTCAATCTGGGGAGAAATACCTGCGAGATAGAATTGCCACAGGCTCATAGCCCTAGCCCTGGTAATGCCACTCAATCTATTTAAGATAAGGAGAGGAGAAGCACGTAGTTACTGCGGCCTGTCTGGAGGACAGCCACCACAAGCCTTTGTATGTTACTACTCACTCGTCTTTGATAATTTCTGTTGTATTGTCAAAGTGAAAATAATTTACTCTTAGAACCCAAGTGTGCTACTTTCGAAATTACCACCTTCCAAACCAAACGCTACAATATTCCATGAAACAAATAATTAATTGCGTGACGGTTCAAAATTCCTCGTCATACCGGATGTTAAATAATTTTAAATGACTACAGGAAAATCAGTTGAAAACAGGTTATTTTTCCGGAATTTCATTTCCATTTATAGTATTTTAGTGTGCAAGACACCTTTCTTTTCTTAGAAAACTTGAGTTAACGCTATGAAACAGTTTGGATAACGTACCGTAATAAAACCCCAAATTAAATTTACTTATGTAGCTACAAATATTTAAAAATAATTGAATATAATATAATTTTGGTTGAAACTATGAGTACCAACTCAAAAATAGTTTTAAAGCAATATTTAATTTAATTAAATGATTTTTAGCCCGTTCATGAGTATCAATGGCCCCAGTCTTTCCTAACTTAGTATTTAACTGTTTATATTACTCAAAAAATGAAATCTAAAAGCATATAGGGGCAATCATAATTATAACCCTACGAAGATGAGCTAATGGAGCGTTCTTCAAAAATCAAGAAAAGGAAAAAACATTTTTTTCGTTGTTTCTTTCTGCGTTAAATCTATTAAAGTTAATAGTCTTATACCTTTAAATTGTGCATTATTAGCTATTAGTTATGAATAACAATAATGTCACAGTGAACGTACTTTGTCTTACTTAGTTTTTAACAACTGAGTGCGAATTTATTAAAAGTAGCTGTTTAGGAAGTTCAAATCATTTATAAAACATTTTCTCTTTACTCCGTAATAAAATATTTAGAAATATTAGTAAGTACCAGCATAAAGAGACAATAATATTTAAAATGGTTGTAGACAGGTGAAAGCTATGTTCCGAATTTTGATCAGTTCATACTAATTTGATGAATATAATTATTTAAAATATATGTTAAAAATTATATTTCTTTGTGTTCAAGGATATAGAAAAAAAATTAGTTTCAGAATTAGGTTCAATGACAAACAATGTACGCCTACATTTTCTCCAATATTTTTGCATAAAATAATATTTACTTTTAACTTATCTTTGAGAAATTTGTTGATATAAACTTCGTATCTAAGTGCAATATTGCCAACTCTATTTATTGGTTTTAAAACGTAGCCACTTTTCTGAATCTTCTGTATATATTAATATTTTTACAGTGCACATTTAAAAATATTTAGTTATTGAATGAAATTTAATTTCTCTTTTTTTCTTTCAGTTAGATATTACGGGATTTAAATGACACTGATTATAAATTTATCAAACCTTTATCAAAGGAAGAAAGATAAATATAACAAAGGAGTTCAAATATTTGGGAATAACTTTGCAAACGAGTGCCAAATGCTTCACAAAGCATGTAACGGAGAGAGCAGCGCAAGCAATTAGGGCTATACATGATATCAACTTCATCAGAACCCTAAGCTTAGAAACCGCAATGACACTATTCAGGACAAAAATCATGCCGACTCTAACATATGGGATAGAAGTCATATGGTCGCATCTCACCGTGAAAAACTTAGCCATACTAGAAAGGGTAAAAGCAATATTTATAAAAAGAGCAATAGGAGTATCAAAAACTACCAGATCCAGACTTGTGTACCTACTAGCAAGGGAAACATTCCTCGTAGAAGATCTCAGAACCCTTATACCCCTACCGAATACAGGAGCCTCCGAGAAGTTACTAGCATCGCTGAAAAGAAAAAGTGAAGAAATACCCCCGGAATTTTATGGGACAGGGGCCATGATAGACCGGAAATGGACAACAACTTGCTTCGAGATCAGACACGTGGTAACAAGAATGGCAGTACATGGCTTCCACCATAAAGTATGTAATAACACTGCATTCCATGAGCCATCAAAATCGTGCAAGTGCGAACTATGCGGGAAACAGTGCGAACGCTACCACATAGAACTCTGTAGCAATAGAAAAAAATCAATTACAGACTATGCAAACCAGATGTAAATCTCACCTTTTTAATTGTACCTTTTTTTTGTATATGGCCATTTAGCTGCAATAAAAGTATTATTATTATTATAAATTTCTGCGTATATATAAGTATGAGCTAATTGGTACACGCGGATTGGAGGAAACAGTCACACTTCGAGCTCTGCTATTGCCATTCTATCTATATTATGCTCCTCTTTGATGCTCTAAGCACATTGACATATCATATATTGAAAATTTTGATTGTTGCGGCGCAGTACGTCCCTCCCTCGAATTTATGGAATTTAGAATGATATAAGATTTCAGCGAAAACAGACTAACTGGCAACATCCAGGTAAGAGGGGTTTTCCCCGGTGCCAGGCTGCTGGCTGGGAGACATACCTGTCTGCATATTTATAACTTTATGCTTGTTTTTGGCTGAAACAGAGTTCACCTCCAAATTTTTTAAGGAAACTGTTCCTTGTGTCATGGAAAATATACCGCGCCGGACGGAAGACTAACAAGTATTGGCAGAAAAAGGTCACGTAGGGTAGATTTTTTCCTTGGAAGAGGGAAAATGTGCGAAAGTGTGGAGCCGAAAAGTTTTCAGTATGGTGAAAGACGTTGAGAAGGCGAGGAGGCAGAGCATGTGTGGTACACGACGTTGAGAAGGTGAAAACAAAACAGGTTCGTGGAGTAAATGAAATCTCTGTTGCATGTGGTCACCCCAATGAATAATTAATCCAGAGATTTAAAAATTAACTCCTTGACTTTATTTATTGGTAATGGAGGGTAGGACCCCTTTCAAATGATAGTTCCTTTCATATAAATAAAATTATAATATTATATCTTAAAGCAAGTAATTGCATTAAAAAATTAAAATAATACTCCTAATCATTTATGAAACACTCGTCTCGTGGCTCTGACGAGTATCACAGGAAATAGGAAACGATTTCTCTTGATAGGAACGACGATAGGAAAGGAAGATCTTTGGTGTATTGGGAAAGGGTCAACCCTGGAGTTGACCAGTGGATAGCTTGATTATGGGTGTCGCTCAATAAAGAACGCCAAGTCAAAATAGGAAAGAATTTATTCCCAAATGCAGCAGTTTTGAGAATAGAGTTAACAGTACGAAGGAAGAAGGCAGACTGTGGTGAATGCAGCGTCTACGTGCCTCCAGAGAGGGGAATGCTGAGACAGCGCTTCTCATGGGCTACAGCCAAGGAGCTGCTGGCCACGGTTCTCATGTTCCACTACTCAGCGTCTACTGTCTGGCTCTTACCACCTTAACTAACTTTGAAATTCATTTTTCCTATTACATTTACATTTTCAATTAAAAAATAGCTAAATCAAAATCTACATTTGTGATCCCAATAGTATTTAACGTTTCAGAATTCAGCAGGGTATTTTAATTCATATTGTATATAAACTTATTACTGTTATCGTAATATGAAAAAGCAAGGAAGATATAAAATACTACACGTAGTAAATGAGAAACATAAAAGCCGCGAACTGGAATTTAAGTATCCTTTTAATAGCATTGGCCACCATGTTATTATATTAGAATAATATTTCCAGTTTAAGTTGAAAAGTTTCACACCAAGACGTCACGTGTATACACACTGGAGGATCAATACAGGAGATGACTGTTATCGCTTGGATAATTTGTGTAAAATCTACCATTTTAAAAATGTACGCCTTTGAATATAATGTGGATGTTTACTTATAAATGTATGTGAAATATGCTACATTCAGAAAGTGGTAATGTTTGTATAATGCTAGCAGTTTCATCTAATTTAAATCCGTGATAGAAAGTTAACTTTATTTATTCCTACGAATTGTAACAAATGTATTTCTTTATGGCACGTAGTTTTATATGTAAGCAATTTTTATTTATTTAACTGCATATATATATATATATATATATATATATATATATATATCTGTGTGTGTATTGGACTGGCTAATAGTAGAGCTCCTTTGGCTGCAACCGCCATTTGCAGACGTTGCACCCCGCGGGAGAACACGGAAAAGCGTTTATCTGCAGATTTGGAGTTCGATATTAGCTGTCTCCAGCCTGCTGTATCCTGTGCCCACTCATACAACCATGCTTCTAATAAACGTCACTACTAATATTTTTCATTTTTCTTTCGAATAAAATTATGAATTTATGTATTAGAGATAACGTATTGCTATTTTAACACCGTATATTACTAATTCTCAAGTACCATATCAAAGAAGCTGTGTACATTACGCGCTCAAAACGTCAATTTCTGTTAGTTAAAACACCGTAAGATGCGACTACCGTAGATACTTATTTTTCATATACAATAAATTCTATTCTTCGCAGTCAGAGAAGTAGTCTATGCATCGGTCTTCTTTAATATAAATTTAATTTTGTAAACTAAATTAACGAATACAAAGTGTGCCAAAGCAAAAAATTAGTTCATTTTCTGAATTTCATTTTATCCATTCACTGGTTATCTGAAGGAATAGAACATAAAATAAACGATAACTCTTTAAAACAACAGATATACGCTCCTTGACCATGAATATTTCCATCAATGTGCTCAATTATTGAGTCAACATATTGACAATAATATTGATCGTCCAGAGTTTGATGTTATATAATAAAACTTTTATCAATGATTGTCAGTTTTTACAATAAATGATCCAGTATATACAAAATTAAAATAGAGAATATAATTAGCGTGTATACATGTACGTAGGTAAATCCAATTTATTAACCTACTTTATCAGATGGGTTCGTTTCTTTGTGCGCGTGTGTACCTGAGAAGCATGCGGCGTGGGTGGAAGGTGCTTGACAGACTGTGAACTGATTATTGGAGAATATATGAGGATGTGGCATGATTGTAATATGGGTTAGAATGTGCCGCCTGAATGTTCAGGGGGAAGGATGAAGTCAATTGGGAGTATTCATCTGAGCCGACGGAAGCGTGGAGTATGAGGAGGATTGTCGTGGAATTGCTGGATTGTGGGTTTGGGTGGTTGAGGGCGCTTTTAATTAGGGAGGTTATTGGGAAGTTTGATGTTATGGTGGATAACGGATTTTCTAAGATATCAGGGAGAGTTTGTAATGGTGCAACAAATCAAAGCGGTAATCATAAATACTATGGGCTCGAAGAGCCCATTGAACATCCTGAGGGACCACGATATTCAGTTAACAATATGTTAGAAGTTATCGACAGCATTATCTCAGAATTCAAGTACAGGAGACTAAAAGTGAAATTAGCTAGTATTAATAAGGCAATTAAGAAGCAGATGGGCAGTCTGACAGCTGACCAAGACTCTTCTACAAAGCAATCCTCTCATCAATGCAATGATCTTAAGAGCAAAAACATTATATTTAAACTGATAGACGGATATAACCTGGATGTCTTAGCGGTACAAGAAACAAACTTCAAGGAGGAGAGAACCACCCCTTTGAAAGGCTATTAGAGCTCACACCTTACCAGAATGACAACCGCCCACGCCAGTGGAGGAGTCTCTACGTCAGCAATAGATGACCAGCCCAACCCATCCTAGTAAACACCCAACTAGCAGTCACAGTTGTGAAAATCCGCCTGAGAAACCAAATAAGCAACTATGCATGATAGAACTAGAAAACTTAGTTAACGACCTAGGCCCAGATTCATCTTCCTATGAGACATTGACGTGCATAATAGAAACTGGGGATGAGATATAATGGATGCTTGAGGGAAACTGTTCAAGGAATTTACACAGGAAACAGGCATAATCATCGTTAACAGCTGAAAGTACAACTCAGCGCTTCAAGACCCTGTGCGGAGATCCAAAAATGGCAACTAGTCTACATATAAAACCAAGATAAGAAACCATCCATTAGGATTTATAACGACGCCAGATGTCAATATAGATAATAATATATATACAATTTTGCTAATTATAGATGACTGACAAATGAATGATTAGGAAGAATCGGAACAAAAAACAGGTACAGACAAACACATTTCTCAGGGTGGAAAGCAGAATATAACGAGTCCCACGTCCAGTACAAAATCTCAACAGATTCAGGAGTTATCCCAACCAAGAAAATAAATGCAATTTGAACAAGGCAAAGTTTAAACCATGAAAGATTCTGGTAGAATTGCCTGGGGTTAAAGGATGTCTAAATCAACGTGTTCTGTAGTGTCAGTGAACTATGGTCCCTGGCCAGAAGCATGATGGCAGAAAGGAGAAGAAACAAGCTGAACCTCCTCATAGATACGCTCGGTAATCATGTAACAAAACCATCGGATATTCCTAATTGCTTGGCAGGAAACTTTGCCACCGCATCAGCCACCAGCTCGTACTGGGCAGACTTTCAAACTAAAAATGCCAGACTGGAGACGGATCCTCACACAATTCCGAGTCGACCAAAGGCGACCGACCTGGTCGAAATAAATGAAACATTACAGATGGATGAATTGAGAGGAGATATCCCAATCAAGAAATGCCTCCGCTACTATCGATCAGCGATCCAACGAGGTGATTAAGCTTCTACGAGATATTTTCAATGAGATATTACAGAAGCATACTGTTCTACTAACATGGAAAAGATCATTAGTAATCACCATCCTAAAGTCTCGGACAATAAACCAATGACACTCAATTTTAACCTAAGTAAAATTCTAGAAAAAATCATCCCGGGCAGATTATCACGATTTCTCAATATCAACAGCTTTCTTCTACAAACAGTTTGCTTTTAGGAAGGACCATTCCCATACCTTGATAGCTACATAAAACAGGTACTAAACCTAAACCAACATATTGTAGCTGTTAACATGGATGTATCTAAAGCTGATGAGAAAACTTGGATAGCCGGAAGTTAGTCTTACGGGGGAGGGGGTACGGGACAGCCTGAGATGCCCTCAAAATCAAATTCAGAAGAGGTATGATAAAGTTCGAGTCCGGAACGAAGTATCCAAGGAATACCAAACGGAAGAGAGCTGATCTACGCATAGCTGAGGGGTCAAGTGTTCCAGTGACCGCTGTGTGGATATCTTCGAGAGGTGTGTGTGAGTAAAAAAGCAGAGTACAGTGTGTATGGAGAAGTGGAAGTAAGAAGAAGAAGAAAGATTACAGGAAAAACTGCAACAAGTTACAAATATATTTGATGGGATAAAATCTTCTGAAAGGTGTGTACAGGAAAATGTGGAGGAGAAAGTGAAGGTGGTAAATAAGAGAGTTTAGAAGGCAGAAGAGAAGGTAGAAAATTTATCTGACCGGATATGTAAATTAGAAATAGATAGGGTAGAAGTAGAGCGGTGTGTAGATACGAAGTGCGATAACATAGAAAGGAACAGGATAGTAATTTTAGAGAAATCGTTAGAAAACTTATATGACCAGTGGAAGGCAAATTCAGTAAGTAACATGAATGTGACCCCAAAGGGAGGAATCGAATTGCAAAAGCCCCGTTTCGATAATGGAGAAAGACTAAATCCTAAGAAGTTTATAAATGAATTACAGGAGTACTTTGTAATTGTTAATATCCCAGAACATAACAAAGCGAGAGTGATGAGACAGTGCTTAGGAGAGAAAATTGTTAATTGGTTAGATGTAGTGGTAGGGGAGGAGCAGAGATTTGAGGTGCTTAAGAGAAAATTTTTGGAAAGATTTTGGGATCAGAACAAACAGAGGGTGATTGTCGAAACCTTGCATAATGGGAAATACAGAGGCAGTAAGGATGGAACGAGAGAGGAATATTTCCTGGCTATGATAAATAAGAACAAATACTTGGGTAGCCCGTTGGGTGATGAAGAACTTGTAAACAGAATCAAGTTCCATTTTGAGGTGGAAATAATTAAAGACATTGGTGAGGGGCAGAAATCTGTAATAGATATGCTGAAATTACTAAAATTCCTGGATGATATAGAACAGGAAGAGAGGAGGAGGTCACATGTGGGAAAGACTTGTGGTAGGGAGACGGACGAAATGAATAGATATAGAAATCCCAGAGAAAATGTGAGTTATGAGGATAGGGATAATAATCGGATTACATGGAGACGTAATAACCAGCACGGAGAAGAAAGGGGAAATTATAGATCTCAGCAGGCTAGAAAAGACAATCCTAGACCGAGGGAAAACTAAAACCTTCTTCAATGGCGGGTCCCCTGGTTTAGGAAGAAAAGAAAAGGGACTACAAAAAAATCAAATAATACCAATTTTGGTATTAGAAGAAATTGAGGATGAAGGGGAAGAGAAATCATCTGACCTTGAATTGTTATCTGTTGATATTGACATTGAGGGAGATGGGAAAAGAAGAGCCATTATTGACACTGGAGCTACATCTACGTTTATCAGTGAATAATTATATCTTGAGCTGATGGAAAGGAAAGCAATTCTAGAAAGCTTGCCAATAACTGGGATGAGAGTGTATGGAGCCATTGGGAAGAAATTTGAGAAAAGCAGTAAACAGATTCTTTTAAAGGTTAGAATCCAAGGTCAGGAGATGCTTATTAGATGTATAGTAGTTAAGTCTCTGTTTGTACCTTTTGTATTGGGCTTGGATGGGATTGTCAAGCATAAAGTAGTTTTGGATTTTAGTAAAAAAGAGTGTCCTATGGGTTTACCAAATGAGATGGCCAAGGAAATAGAAATAAAACTACCGTTGGGGGCTAAGGATGGGCCAAAACAGCAAAGAGATCATTTGTTAAAGAAGGAGAGTGTGGTTGCTGTAACAATAAAGGAAGATCTGATGCAGAAGGATCGATTTCATGATGTAGTTCAGAAAGTGCCAGGACTGAATGAGAGGGAGAGAGAGAAATTAATTGAAATTTTGCTAGATCATCAGGAAGTGTTCAGTAACCAACCAGGATTGATGAAAGGCTATGAGTATCATATAGAAACAGTAGAACATAAACCCTTTGTAACGAGAAAATTTAACATTCCAGAATGTCATAAAGTGGAAGTGAACCAGGTAATTAAGAAAATGATGGAAATGGATATCATTGAACAGTGCGATAGTCCGTACAAAAACAATATCGTGATTGTACCTAAAAAAGATGGTCAACTGCGTTTATGTTTAGATGCTAGGAAATTGAATGAAGTGATTGTGACCACACATGGGTATCCGGAAAAAATTGAAAGACTGGTTAAGCAATTTCTTAGGAAGAAGTGGTTAACGTCTATGGATTTGACTAAAGGATATTACCAGATAGCGTTGGACCGGGAATCAAGGAAGCTCACCGCCTTTACTGTGGGAACACAGCAATATGCTTTTAAGAGGTTACCGTTTGGACTAAAAACCAGTTCACAAATATTTAACAAGCGGCTGCGGCAAATTTTGGGGGATGAGCAGGACAGCCTGCAGGTGTATATTGATGATTTAGTACTGGCCGATGCGAATTTGGAAGAACATATCGGCAACCTTAGAGAAAAATTAAGAAAGATGAAGAAGGCAGGGCTGACGATTATTTTGGAAAAAGACTGATTGGTGCAAATCGGAAATTGATTTTGTGGGTCATTCGGTGTCCAGTGAAGGAGTAAGGCCCATGGCAAAAAAGATTGAGGCTATACAGAGATTGAGTGCACCAACCAATAAGAAAATGTTACAAAGTTTCATTGGATGTTGTGCATTCTACCAAGGATTTCTACACGATTATGCAGGCAAATTCGCCCCATTGTACAAGTTGTTGAAGAAGAACGAGAAGTGGAAATGGGAAAGGGAACAGGAAGAAGCGTTTGAAAAAATCAAAGCTGCTTTCATTAATAGTGTTGTGCTGGGTCAACCTATAGGGAACAAACCTTTCATAGTGAGAACCGACGCCAGTAAAGCGTCTATTGCTGCCGTGTTAAGTCAGGAAAATGAAGAATGGCGATGAAAAGCAGATGCCTGAAGAAATATGAGAAATCATATACGGCGACTGAATTAGAATTGTTAGCAGTCGAGTATGCTACATCTAAGTTCAGGAATGATATTCTGGGACGGGAGGTGACAGCAAGAATACAAATGCTTGATTAACTAGATGGGCTATCTTGTTGGCTGAATATGACATTAAAATCCGCTATGTCAATGGAAAGGAGAATGTGGTAGCCGATTACTTAAGCAGGCAAAATTGGGATGCAAAGGAAGATGAAGAGGTTAAATGCGGAACGGTGGAACGGATTGCTGTGGCAAGGGGTCATATGCAAAAAAACCAATGATAGACGAACATGGAAATCGTTCAATATTACTCATCTTGTCCCCTAATATGAAAGAGAATAGGCCGCGTACTAGAAAGTAAGGTCCATAAATAGGGGATTTAAAACAGGTAGAGCTTAAGTTAGAATTACAAAGGGTGTTTGAGTTTAGGGTTAATTGATTTAATTAATGTATCTACGAACCAGTTTATGAATAATTGTAAACATATAGGGCATGGAATGTAAAATGTAATTAGTGATAAGCAACAGGTGTGGATATTGACAGCGAACAGCTGATTATAAAGATTGTAAATAAATTGGTTATGTTTGAAGTTTGTTATTGTAAGTAGAGTTAAGGGTTTGTTTATGATTTAATTTTAATGAGCGGGAATTGTATTATTACTTGAAGAAGTGAATATGTCAAAGAAAATTGTAATTAGTTCTAAGTGAATTTTTGTAAAAATTATGTAATTTTGACTAAGGGCGTTGGTCAGTCAAATTGTTTACGACTGTGGTTCAGTGAATGTTATTAAAAAATTGTACAATTTTTCAAATTCATTGGGGACGGGGAAAATGTAACATGAAAAGTTGCACACAACAATGCAGGCCAGCTTGCGAGTTGCAATTGTCGAGGAACTGACGCAATTTGGGCCAACAATGGAGTCTGGCGAGACTTGGGCAGTCGTCATGAAGTGATTGGAGAAGCAGGTTGTGTCGTCGTGACGACGAGGAATGACCACGCCCTGCAGTTATAATTTTTTCTCATGCTCTGAAAGGGATTAAAGCTGCTAAATCCATTTTTGGTGCTTTTTATGAAAAATACCTGGCGCCCAAAAAGAATTTTAAATCCTCGATTACGGAGGTACGCGGAATCCGCTACTATATATATATATATATATATATATATATATATATATATATATCCATGAAGAGTTGGAATTTGTAAAGTGTGTGAGAGGAGATAGGTTATAACTGAGGTTACTCGTCGGTCTGCGTCAGAAGGTTGTGTGAGTCAAATGTCTTCTGACATGTTAGTGATTTTATTCAGTCGCAGGTTTGTGCAGCAGGTTGGAGACGATGAGCCTTCGGGGATCTTCAGACTAGCCTCGTGAAGAAGATTCGAGCCTAGTTGCTTGATATCGAGGGTCGGTTCCTGAGCGGTGCTTCCTTTATGTGTACGTGACGTGGCTCACGTATGCTGCAATGACTGCTATGGTGTGCAGTGTTCCTGGTCGAGTGAATCATACTATTACATAGAACATGCAGCAAAGAGAGACATCGTGATCTCAGAACGATTCAAAACGAGGCTAAGATTGCCACCACACGTTGTAGAACAACGTAATATTTAACAAATGTCTTTCCACTGGAATTTTCCCCAATGCGTTAAAAATAGCCAAAGTAATTCCCCTGTTTAAGAAAGGATCGTCATCTGATATATCCAATTACAGGCCCATTTCTCTCCTTCCTATTTTCTCTAAAATATTTGAAAAAATAATTCATATTAGATTACTTAATTTCCTGAATAAATATAAGATTTTATCAACAGCGCAGCATGGCTTCCTTAAAGGAAAGTCCACAGATAGCGCAATGTACGACTTCATTCAAAATATCCAGAATTCATTGGATGAAGGACTGAAGGTAGCTGGCATTTTTGCTGACCTCTCTAAAGCTTTCGACACCGTAGATCGCCAAATATTAATAAAAAAGATGGAATATTATGGAATTCGGGGAAACACGTCACTTTTACTAAGATCGTATCTTACAAATCGCAAACAACAAGTAGTAATTGAAACCAAAGACGGCCAACTTCACTTATCCGATTGGGAATTTATTACATGTGGAGTTCCTCAAGGATCAATTCTTGGGCCTTTACTTTTTATTCTGTACATAAACCATCTCCCAGGATACGTAAATCCTATAAAATCGATTCTCTACGCGGATGATACAAATATAATTATTGCAGATAAAAACTTAAATAATCTGATTAAGAAAGTAGACAACGCTCTGAATGCTCTAAATATTTGGTTTAACGTGAATAAATTATCCCTCAACCTAGATAAGACTAAGTTAGTTCAGTTTAGTGCTGATGCTAGTAATAGACCAGTAGACAACTTCTCAGCTAATGCACCTTTCCTCGGCCTTCGGATTGACGATAAATTAAAGTGGAATGACCATATAGATCTGCTTGCCGGAAAACTAAGTTCAGCTTGTTATTCTCTGAGAACACTAATACAACACGTTGACAAAAAGTACGTCAAAATGGTTTATTTCGCGTATTTTCATTCAATTATGAGCTATGGCATCTCTGGGGAAACTGCTCCAGGAGTAATGAAATATTAAAGTTGCAAAAGCGTGCAATTAGAATACTTTCTAGCACGAATTCTAGATCGAGTTGCAAACCTTTCTTCAAAAGTTTTCAAATACTTACTTTACCAAGCGTATATATTTATGAAATATTAAAGTTTGTAAAACGAAACACTAATTTGTTTCAAACAAATGGCGAGTTTCATGAATACGCGACTAGAAATCGTTTAGCTCTAAGGTCGGACAAGCATCGCCTTGCCCTACACCAGAAAAGTATTCACAATACCGGGATAATTTTATACAACAGCCTTCCGCCAGAGGTTAAAAATAGTACCTACAAAAGCTTCGTGAAGCAGAGTAAAACTATTCTTTTAAATGGCGCGTTTTACTCGGTACAGGATTTTCTTAATCGTCCTTCTAGTATTTAAATCAAGGTTCCTGCTGCAAGTGTTGAATGAGCTGCCTTATAAAATAGCACATCACATATCTTAAAATTTCTATTCAGTTTTTTCTGCTCTTTTGTTTGTTTGCTTCATGTATTGCCTGGAGCTACGACGGAAGGACAGTTTCCTGGTCGCAGAGCTCCAAGTAGTTAAAACTCCATTCCGTGTTCCTCAGTGTGTGCTTGTTTGTGTTTCCCAGTGTGTGTCCGTGTTGTGTTTATATTGACTTTTGTCTATATACATTTTCTTTTATTAATTTATTTTAAGTTTATTTGTCTTTAATTATGTACTTTATTTTGTTCATTTTTAATTTTTAATGTATGACGTATCCTATTTCCTCAATCGAGGATTAATGGAAACAACAATAAATCTAAATCTAAATCATTTCATATTTCCGTGTGAGGTATATTCATTTGTGACCCACGTCCTATCTAAATGAACTTAATTTGGTTGAAATGATAATCAGTATCAACTGATTCCAATTTTCTAATTTGTTTAGTGTTTCACTGTGAATATAAGCCAATGTTTTGTATTACTCATTGCAATAATAATATAATGGCGCATAACAAGTTCTATGTTAGTTATATTTGATGTGTAAATATGTATAGTAAAAAATGCTATTATGTAATAGTTCTATTGAACAGTGTTAACCCTATATTCAATCTCAATCAACAAATAATAGCTTAATCAGATTATATGTAGTCACTTGACTGGTTAAAAGTTATCTCATTACACTATGCCTTATGAAATTGCCTTTGGTTTCTTCACTTTCATTTTAATTGCATCCTTTTTCAACTCTCCTTCTTTGCGAGTAGCAAAATTACATAGATAAATTAAATTCGTCGTAAATTTAAGTTTTCAGTTTTCTTGTCCCGTAATTATTCTTAATTTGCATTATCTTATCTTCCAAGAAACATTATGGAAACGTGACGACTTAAGTTTGCGTTGTGAGAAGAGGATAGGGAGAGAGAGAGAGAGAGAGAGAGAGAGAGAGAGAGAGAGAGAGAGAGAGAGTTAAAGGGTGTTCGTACAGTTTCATCAGGCCGCAATATGAAAATAAATTACAACTCTGGGAGGTAATTAGTCGACAGTTTAGCGGCCAACCTCTCATTGCATTTGTAATAACGTAATATGATTACTGTGTTTCTTTTCATTCTACCAGTGCAAAATTATACAATCATATGTTATCCCGTCACATTTATTTACAAAGAAAAATAATTCCTAACATCATAATACTCTAGAAGTAGCGATATTTATGGTATGATACGTTGTGGTAATCGTGGGTTTTACATTTACTTTATAGTAAATTATTTAAGCTGCGGTTTAATCGAAGATATTCTTATGCCAAGTAGCATTATATTTAAATGAATATATAATAAATTAAACTTTTGACGTCTCCACAAAAGGTCTCTAATATATATTTATTTTAAAAACAAAACAGTAAACTTAGTAGGATGAAACAAATTTTAAGCTAAATTACACTTTCTTCATTAAGGTGAAACAAATTCTAACACTACCTTGGTCGTGTTGTGGACTGAATTTGTGGAACTAATTTATTGTAATTCTTCAAGTGAGAAAGATATCATTAAATATGCGTTATAGTACAACAATCTGTATAATATAAAAGTTAACGTGAAAAGTATAATAATCATGATGTCGAATAAAAACTTATATATACGGAATTAATATGTACCATTTACTTTTATGAAATGTCGATTAGAATATTGTAAATGATTATAGGGGTTTATTTAAATTATTTAATTAAATTACCTGCTTATAATAGTTTTATTTATGAAAATAACAATAAGCTTAAGGGGTCCTGCTCGCTATTACAAATACATATATTAATTCAAGGGAACGATTTTTAAATGTCATGGTTAATTACTTATTGGGCAAACACATGTAGCAGAGATTACTTTCACTTGACGAACTTGTTTTATCTTCATTCCAGTCTTGATGCTGTCTTCTAGGCGACCGGAACTTCCAGCGGGTTGAATTGTAGATTCTTCCTCTGCCGGAGAAAAGTGGGATGAACCTTGTATTGCCGATGATTGAGGAAACCTCTGTTTTCCTACTCTTTCCTTCAATACCTTTTCACTAAAGAGCAACAATTCACATCTCACTTTCAACTATTGTTGCACTCTCCAGCTTTCCCCTTCCTTTCACGTCCTGATCAACTCTCCTCCCTTCCACCACGCCCGCTCAACGTCTAGAAACATTATGAACATTTTCTGCTTCTCACCTCACAGCTAAGCTTGTATATCCTTTCTCCAAGGGAAAACGCTATCCCACGCGATGTTTTCCGCCAATCCTCATGAGTCCTTCGTCCAGAGTGGGAAATTTTCCATGACACAGAGAACAGTGTCAGCTACAATATTGCTGTATATTAAATGCCAGATCAGCAGAGGTGTAAAAAGGGTGAGTAATTTAAAAACAACTGAATTGCACATGTAAATTTTCTTTATATATAAGTTAAGTAAATTTAATACCATATCAACTTACATAGTTATACTTCAATATGTTGCAACTAATTTCCAAGTGTAACCGTTTCTCGTGAAAAGAATAATTTAAACGACTAATTTCCAATAAAAATTTTAACTGGTAATAAGTTATATATTTGACATACGAAAAGCGAGTATGAAATTTACCTGTCACTAAATGATCATATTTAGTACAAGTGCAAGTATCGCAAAAATACAGCAAAAAATACACCGCCATTAATCAAATTAGCACGTGAAACATCTTCGAATTTCCTTACTTTCAGGTAGGCGGTTATGAAATAAAGATGCTGATATTTCAAAATTTTAATTTTATTTAGGTCGAATACGAATACGCCGTTGCAAAAATTTAGGTTTTTTAGGTAGCCCACGACAACGATTTTGTAACGTAGTTTGCTGAATTTAAAATTTACAATAAATAAAAAGACGGCCAAAAGGTCACTATCACTATTTATTCAAATATAATATATGAAATATGTAATAATAATGTTATTAATTTAGTCATCCTCGGAAGGTTGAAAGTTAATAATCATATTGATAATAAAACCTTCCCTTCTTTATTCATTACTTCTGCTAACATAGCAAGAACATATGCTTTACTCAAAATTCATAAATCCATTTTATCTTTTAGAGTTATAGTAGCTTCAACAAATAGTCCCCTCCATAAAATTTCAACTTTTTTGCATATTTTGCTAAGAAAACGCTTAAATTGAGAAGTACATTTTTTGTTAAAAATTCATTACGATTAGTATAGAAATTACAAAATTTAAATGTGCCTAATGACAATATTATAGTTTCTTTTTATATGTTGTTTCACTGTTCAACTCATTATTTAAAGAATTAATTATAGAAAATTTCAAAAACGTTCAGAAAAGAAGTTTTCAGGTCTTATTAGCATTCCTTTGGCTGATTGCTAGTTTTACTCAATTTAATTTTGAACTCAACTTATTTTTCACTTAATAATTCTTATTATCACCGAATAAGTGGAAATCCTTTGTCCCCTTTCTTTGCAGCGATTGTGATGAGAGATTTGGAAGCCTTATTAGATTTCAAACCATTAACATACTACAGATACGTTGTTGATATTATTTTTGCATCAGCCCAAAAACTTAACTAAACAATTTAATCCAAATTTTCAATAGTTACCATCAACGTTTAAATTGTACATATGAAATAGAACAAAATAACTCTATTAATTTTATTGATGTTCAGATAAGTGTTTTTAATAAAAAAAATAAAACCAATTCGTATCAAAAAACTACATATTCAGGAAAAGTTCTTAATTATGTCCAATTACTCAGAAAGCCATGGTTTAAATAAGGATGTCAAGTTGTCACATCGTAAATAACACATGAAAAATCAAAATAAAGCTACCAATATTCTGTTACTAAATTTATACCCAATGAACTTCATCAAAAACACGTCATAATTATATTGAATAAAATCAGGTATTCTGACAATAATTTATCTGTTAGAAATATTAATAAAAAGAAAAATGAATTTCATAATTTTACCTTACATACAATATAAAATAAATTAACGTGTTTCATAATTACGGTGTAGATGCTGATTTTAATCAATACATAATTTAAATTTCGTTCAAAATATTAAAGATAAAATTAACTTTCTGGAAAGACATAATGTTATCTACAAAATTAATTGTTTAGATTGCTACGCATTGTATATCGGACAAACTAAAAGAGCTTTAAAATCTCGCCTTAAAGAACATAAAAACAACATCAAATTAGACATTTACAAGTACACAGTTGCGTCCAAACACGTATTAATAATCACAATTTCGATTGGCAAAATGTGGAAATTTTAGACGAAGAAAATTGCTTCTGGAGAATTATGAGTGCAATGTTGTATATCAGGTGCAACCATCATGCAATCAATATTAAAAATGACATGAATAATATGAACAATATTTACGATACTCTTGTTGTAGTATTCTTCCCCATTGTTACTACATTTCGGCCGTAACCGTCAGGGGCTGGAGATTCTCCATGCGCGAAAGTAAATTCCTCACATGTAATTTTTCACATGTACATTGAATAATCTTTTCGGCTGAGGAAGTCTAGGAGTAAATATAACGAGTTGCTAAATTTGTACGTTTTGAACAAATTTTTATGTATAAATTAAAAAATCGTAACATAGAACCCATATTAAATTTATTGTAATATTGTTTCTAGTACGCCTGAGGAAGTCTCAAAATGTAGACGAAACGTAGCTTTTGAGTATATACTGATAAATTTATGTACTGACTTTTTGGTCGTCTCTTTATTTATTATAGATTTTGTAACTAATTTTGGTTTATATGTAATAATTTTAAGAGACGTGGGAGAGACTTTATAAATTTGTATGGAATACGTACATCTTGCCTGGCAAGCATGAATACATCATCGTTTTATTAAAATATATTATTGTTTCTTTTATGAAATTTGAAATTCTACAGAATAGTGGACAGACAAAACAAAACTTTTACACCATCGTAATTTAATTAACTTACATCGCCATTTAAAGCTATAATGTGATATATGAAAATTGAACTGTCATAATGGAACGCATCCAATGTTTACTGATTACTTGGTGCGTGATGCGTTGTAATTTGAAAATGTTGATTGTTAATCAAGTTTATTTGTCATCTTCTTGTGAAGATCTCATAGCTCCATGTTTACAGTGTAGCGGGAGAGCGTGATATTACGTGGGCCACGTAATAGAGTCGGCCTGATAAATGACAGTGTGCTCTCACCTGCAGTGGCTTACTGCTATCTCCCCGTCGCTTTGTGTCGTGATTGATGTCTGGCCTGGGAAGTGCTCAAGTTCAGTTCGCGGCGCAGTCTTGCTATCACTCCTCTCAACACATACACACAATGGCAGCCTCCAACACAAACTTAGTTCATGAGCCTCCGAACTCAAAACTCCAAAGTTCTGCTATTTCAAAATAATTACTTATGTCACGATATATCTACTTTGCTATAAAACCGTCCTGATATTCCGTTATTTGTTATTTGGAAGTTGTTATGGTATTCAGTCATAAGACTGGTCTCAAGCAATCTTCCATGCTAACCTATCTTGCACAAGTCTTTCCATTTCCGCATAACTAACACGTTACACGCACTCCCTAATCTACTTAGCGCATTCCATCCTTAGCCTCCCTCTTCTGCTCTTATTCCAAAACACTTCCCTCTAATGCTGATTATACAAGACCCTCATGTTTTAAAACGTGGACTATTAATCTATCCCTTCTCTTGGTCAACGTCATCCATATTTTCCGCACTTACCCTATTCTGTTTAGAACTTTCCCGTTAGTGATTCTATCCACCCATCTGATTTTTTTGCATTCACCTGTAGTACCACACTTCAAAGGCTTCTATTCTTTCCTTTTCCGCAACTTCTATCGTCAACGTTTCGAATCCATATAACCCCTCACTCCATACGAGCATTTTTAGCAACGATTTCCTCATATTGCCACTTATATTACCCGTAAGTAAATTTCACTTTTTAGCGAAAGCCTTCCTTGTCTGTGCTATCCTACTCTTTATGTCTACTATACTTTTACGTCCCTAGTTATTATGCTTCTTAAGTAGTAAAATCCCTAACGTCCTTCAAAATATCCCTTCCCAATATAATACACTTGGTTATTCCACTGTTTTCCATACTACACCCCATCTTGATTTTCCCCTCTATTAATCCGTATATTGTACTCTTGCTCCATGGACCACGTTCTTCCCAGTTATTATTGTTTCCAAGTCTTCTTCTGACTCCCCTAATGCTACACTATCATCCGCAACCCGTAGGGTATTTATTTCTTCTTAAAAAACTGATCTTGTCCTAACTTATATTTTACGTTCCATCCTACTATATACTATTTTGCATGCATGGGACTAATTCTCCTGTGAAGATCGCATCTATCAGCCCCAGTCGTCTTCGGTACGTGTATAATTATGTTTTTACTGAAATCTTCTGGTATTTGGATGTTAATAATCTCCTTTTTAAAATATGTTTATAGTTGCACTTACATCTAGGTCTGTAGTTATTTTCCTTTTCTTTGTGAGGTTTACTCAGAGAAGTTGAATTCACACAAGCACCCAGGTTCTTGCCAGAATCGAACCTGGGACCTCTGTGGTGCAAGGCATTTAGTCCACAGAGGTGGCCTTCATAATCTTATTAATCTATTATATATATATATAAAAATCAATTTCCCTTGGTCACTTGCAAACTACTTTACTGATTTAATTCATTTTTTAATAATTTTCAAATACTTGGTACAAATTTCTTACGGAAAGAAAATTGAGCACAAAATTGTAAAGTTTCAGCAAATGTAACTACAAGAAGGCTTCTTTACACTCGCGCGTTTGAATCCCCAATGGAATGCTGGTTCCCTATACTTTTGATATTTATGCTCCGAAGCGGCTCAACGTATTTCGTATACCGTCGGGTTCAGGCGAGAGGCGACAAAACTGACGGTCAAACGTAACAATTACCAATGAACGTTTGGCGTATAAGTTCCCAACAACTCCCCTACGGGGAGTGGAGGAATTGGTGGAGTTTTTATTTAAGTAAAAATTAATCCTTTAAGTGGGGAAGAAAATTTATTCTGTCAGAGTACTGAATATATTTTTAGTCCTGTTATCGTACCGCGAGTATCTTTGACTGTCGAGATACTGGGAGTAAAATTGGGTTTCATATTGTTACGTTTTCGATGCCGTAGTTATGTGTCGACCAATAATTAAATAATGTGGCGGGATAATATTAATAAATACCCGAGCAACGCCTGGTCTCCAGCAAGTATATTATAATTTTGAAAAACAAATAGTTTTAAACGAGCATAAGAAATGTGAATGGAAGGAATAGACGTTGGTTTATTTTTTAAGAGAAAGAGTTTGTTAGTGGGGAGCTGAGGTGGAAGATAAGCCCATGCAAGCTGCCAGCCCGTCCACTGTAAGACACACATCTCCAGCACAGGCTCGTTTCCGCTCTCGGACTCCGCAGATCTAATATTGCTGCCAGTTCCAGGACAGAATCACTGACCCGCTATGTTGTATGTTACGAGGCAGATAGGATTTACTTGGACCGTCCAAATAAAAGAAGCGACCAGTCGTAAGAGCATTTCTTTCTCTCCGCAGTCTTCCCACAGCAAGACATATCTTCTGTGTGTTCGCTATAGAAATAACTATACGACGATTAGATAACCATGAAATATATCCTAATACGCTACAAGCGTATCATCTACATTCATTGTTGCCGATTGAACATTCTTCAGTTTCCAACTGATTAGGTATTTATGGTAGATTACTTTCCTATCGTGCTCTTCTTGTTCGTAATATAATTAGGGGTTACATATGTTAGGCTAGTGTCACACTGAATAGGGTAGCGGGTGCAGGTAGCCCGCTGCAGGTCAGACAACACATGTATTTAAAAGCGACATGTAACACTTGGACAGTTGCGGGGCGGGTGTGTTTTCCCGTCCCGCAGTATCTATGCCATGCTGCGGGGAAACGCAACACATCCGGCGATAATTGGATGGGAGCAGAGCTTACTAATGGAACATTATCAATTTTATAATCGTAATCAAGTAATAAACTACCATAATTGGTAAACTAAACATGTTAATTTTAAAATTACAATTTGAAAATGATGTTTTATTAATTTCATGATGGGTTATTTAAAAAAAATTGGAGTCTTTATTCAATAATATGTAAAAAATTTTCAAGACTTACGACCTGATTAAGGCAAAATTTTATACGAAAATGTATAATTTAAAAAAATTAGAAAATAAAGTTGAAAGTCAAATTAGAGACTCTGTCAATCCATGCCAGTGGTCCAGAAAAGAATAAATTGATTGGACATCTACTCAGAAAGAAATAATATTTTGTTGGTACATTCCCTCCTGTTTTTATAGTTCAAAACTAATTTTGTTTTATTTTATTGTGTCCGATACTTATGTTGTAAGGCGCTCGTTGTTTTGCGCATTTGCAGGTATCTACGATTTTCTAAATTATTCAGAACTGTGTTGCTGTATCGTATTCAGTACATTTTGGTCTACAAATTAAGTCTTTATATACGTGCCCAGTAATATTTTTTCATGTGCTCTGCGTAACACGAATTTGTCGATTCCAATGAAGAACATTCAATTTTTGTAGGATTATTTCTTCAAGCAGAAACAGATTGCGAACCTGAATAATATTCGTGATTTTATATATATATATATATATATAGGCAGTGGTGAGTGACGTACCATTTGCAAATAACATCCTTTTACAATGTTATTTTTCAATTTTTTTCAAAGTTTGATTTACAATATCTCGGTTTGGTATGCAGATAAAAATCTGAAGTTCTAAATTTAAAGGGTTTGAATAGTATCAAACTACAGTATAAATTTCAACTTCGAGATTTAAGTTAGAGTTGTATAAGAATTTCTTAAATATAGCAAGAAATGCTTGATTCCCTCCTGTAGGAAGTATCAATATAATACTTGAATAATTTAGGTAAAGATTACTAAAGACGACGGTTCGTCGTCGACATATAGTTGAAAATATATCTACGGTTCTAGTAATCGACGAAACTATAATAATTTAAGTAATCCTCTTCTATAATCAAACTAAGGTACTTATGTAACTTATCCAAACCATAAAATTGAACCTTATGCCATGCACCCTTCTTAAGGGTAACTTAGTCTTCACTTTGACATTACTTCCAATAGTCCCGTAGTCCATAGAATCATTCAGTAGAGCTTTATTACTTCATTCCTTCAATTATGGAGCTGCAGAAATAATTGACCTTCACCTGGGAAACCAATTGCTCGCAGGTTCCCTTCCCGCATGGCCACTAAATTCTCATTAAAGTGCAGTACCCCATGCTGCCCAGTGTTTCCAACGTTATTCTCAATTATTCGCTGCGAACCTGACCACTCAGCTTTTCTTACATTATTCTCAATTATCCCCGGCAAACCTGACCGCTCAGCGTCAATTACTTCTTCTGTGGGTATTCCAACCACTATTTTTCCTTTGGTACTCCTCTACACGAATCGTCTTTCAGATATCACCAGCTTTCTAGCTCTTTTTTACCGCTTCAATTACAATACGTAGAGTTCGTAAAATTCGTTGAAGACTTATTTTCTTCTCCTTTTGCAGTTGAAAAACACAAAAAGAAATTATATTTTGTTTTTAAATATTTGACTTTAACTAACTTAAAATATTAGGGAAAAAAACAGTTTCTTATAATGATAAACAAATCGTCTATGAATTTCGTCAATAATCTAGTGAATGTATTGTACGCTTAATAATTTTCTCTGATATATTATTATACTGTTCCGTTAATATTTATTTAAAGATAAGACCCAATGGTTAATTAGTATCCTAGTTAATAAAATTTATTTTTCAAACGAATTTAGCTGTTCAATGAATGTTCTTATAAATATCATTTGCCATTTATTGAAGCTTTTCATATTTTCTCTTCTCAACTCAAATGAAGTTTTATAGGAATGTTACAAAAGGAATATGACATAAAAACTGGTCATTTTAAAAGTATTTTCAATAGACAAAGACTTAAAGATATTTTATATTAATGAATGATCATTTATTATATTCAACGTGAAAGAATCTAATAGTTCATGATCTTTGACAGGCTTATAGATAGTACCATTTATACTATCTACTGTGAGCTTTAGAGACCTGATAATAACTGCTTTAATTTAGCCATGTATCTTCGAAGTATTGTACAAGATTTGCGCCTAATGCTCTTATTTATATGTTTATATTTCATTAAACTCATTATGATTCTCATTAATTGCTTAATTCAATTGTTGGCGGCAAATATTCTTCATTTAATAAATTAATTATGTGACATTAAGTAATAAGACCTAAACATTACAGCCAATTTGTCAACAAATAATTTATATTTAATACATCTACGACGTTTTGTCCATATTTGTGAACATGTATCACCGTCGCAGGTCACAGGTCACTCAGAGATTCATATTGTCATTTAAAATTTACCTTATTAAGTCCACAAATATAGACGAATCGTCATAGATGTATTAAATAAATAAAAAATTTGTTTGCTAACAAATTGGCCGTAATATTTACCTATTTATCAATTCTTTATTTGCCTTCTTTCATTTCGTAATAATCTTTATTCCTTGCAAGTATTTCTTTTATAACTTAACAGCGTATTTTTAAGGTATATATAAATTAAATATTTTCGATATGATTCATAAGTATCTCTTCTTATGCATATTATTATTTACTATTATAAAACAGTGTTAATATTTCCTTTTTCTACAGTCCATGATAATATATTTAAACTGAAGTAGATTATTAATAAGTATTGAAATTTAGGATTTATAAAATTGATCATAAAGAGCGATTTTCCAGCTATGCTTAGCCTTTAATTCCCTGAAACACGAAAATGTGGCGCACACATAAGTCTACAGGAGCATACTCAATTCGAAATACGGAATAATTTGGGAGAAAATTCTCAACGAGTGACGATGAAATACAACCGTCTACTACTTTAAAGAAAAATACTTGGCACATTGTTACAACCACATAACGCCGAAATATAGGAATGAACACAGAAGAAATATACGTCCCCTGTACAACACCACTAAACAACAAATTAAAAGCAATGTTAGTATAGTAAACAACTCACAAGAAAATTACAATTCAGGGACAGAAGAATTAAAGCTTAGTGAAACTGAATTTAGAACACCAGATTGCAAAACTCTCTACCGGACTGGGAGTAGAACCCGGAAAATCTCGCTTGTCCGTTTGGCAATAATCTGGAATTAGCTCACATTATAATGAACCCGCCCGGCCTCTCAAACTTGGGATCACCCAAGCGGGAAGTCCAGATCTTTAAGAGATTTTTCCATTCTTATCTTTTAAAAATAAGAATATCAATAGAAACCCAACCGAAGTAGACAAAATTCCAAAACTATAGCAGTATTTATTTACCGAGTTGTAGAGTACTGAGTTTAATTCAATATTCATAGAGTGCTTATAGGCAAGTCATTAATTGTGGGATCAATCATTCGCGGAGTATATGACCCGTAGTTAAAATTAATTCTTCGACTCAAGTGACTGATAATTACCATATTCATTGGTCTATCTAAACCAAATGAAGTGAAAAATTCTGACCCTTCTACTGATAAGCCACCTTGTACAATTGAAAACTCAAGGCAGGACGAGAAGGTCCAACCACGACTGCGGGACCTGATGACGTGACCATAGAGACCTAATTAGCTTAAAATCCTTACCTAAGCTGGTGACGTAGAAAGATAACAGCTCAATTTTTAGGACGTTTGTGGCTGATGTTTTCAGAAAAAGAAAAAGCTCTTCTTTAGAAATTAATATAGCCAAACAAAAAATCGCACAAATTCTGTTTGACTAGAATAGTGGAGTATTTTCTGATCGTGGTTAAGACACGTCTAGGGTCACCTCATCTGCCCCATCAACTCTCGATACGTCCCCCAATTAAAATTGTGGTACGCTAATGCCTGTATCACATAATTTTAATTAAATTGTATTTCTTTTAATTAATCGTACATAAGTATTTAGGTCTAAACAGGACGAAGTCGGGAGCATGAATGAACGCGATAGGTTAATTAAATGACGAATTACAGTCATCTTCTTGGCCAGAAAACGGAAACATCAAGGTTCGGTAAATATTATTGGACGAGATAGCATCAAGTCTCGCCTGCGGAAGACATGGACAACAGATGTTATTTACCAGAAATACATCTGGTCAGCCGCGGGAAAAATTGACCTGACGCCTGGACCTGCTTCCTACCTGCTCTGTACCCCGATTCCCCGAAAGCCGGAACAATAGAGGCAAGTGACTTCATAACAACAATTTGTTATGCCCAAGATTATGAAGGACACTTGCCGAAAATAAGAATCTCCAGAATCCTACCCTCCATATGGAGGAAGTAGGAAGTGCACCCCCACCAGGAGAGAATTGGGGCGGGGCGAGAAGAAGAAAACTAGGGTGCATTAGTAGTGAGAGAGGAGTTTTTAACACAGCAGTTTACAGAAATATTTTGTGGATGCAATTTAGAAGACAACATCAAAAATTTAAATAGTTACGTCAGTTTCACTGGACGTAAAATCTGATCTAACCATCCGTCCATCTTTGAAGCCAGCATACCCCCGACGCTTGGAAGACGACGCACAGCAGCCATCAGCTAAGTAACCTGCCAGCAAGGACGTCTGGGATCGTCACAACACCGTGGTGATGTACCCACCTTATTGTTCCCTGCCTCTGGTCGTTTGTATGTAGTGTTCGCTTCCCCCCCATATCGATTTATTCCCACTGAGCGTTTAGCTTTCCCTTAGTTAAAGATTCACTCATGCTCCCGACGTAGTGAGCGAGGATCCCCCTTAAATATCTAATTTAATATATCTGCAATTGTTAAAATTCAAATATTATAATTTTTTTATCCCGTATAAATTAAAAACAACCTAAAATCATTCTCCCCACCTACAAATTAATATAACCCTCACCACAAAATCATGAATATCATAACGACGAGCCCTGTTATAATCTCTGCAAATCATTTGCAAATAATAGTTATCTTATTTCATTGGAACAGTTTAACTAATACCGAAAATTAATAAAATATTTTCTCTACGATGTTTCAAGAATTTCGGTTTTATATTTCTTCGATTTTTTCTATTCTTATGGCAGTTTTTGTTCCTGTTAATTAATGTTTTCTTTGGAACGTAAATGTAATACGTACACTTGAAAATAAAAATTATTTTGACAGTGTATTTTATGTTTTACTCGCAATTATTATTCCCACACAATAAATACCTGTGCTACAAACTGGGATATAAATTGCTTCTAATCTTGAAGACGTACATTAGACTTGAGTACGAGTTCCCACTGGACAGAAATTTAAGAATTGCAGATAACCTGAGAGATACACTCTCTAAAATTCGCTTTTCGTTTTAAACTCAATGTCCATCTTTGTACAAAATCAATTAAAATTTAGTAGGTGACATTGTAAGAAAATTTCTGGAACACATCTTCTTTGGTTCTACAGCCTCAACGATGTTCTGGCAAATTTTCCGATTTTCTGCTTTTTTCGCCATCCCGTTGCTCTTACTTCCTGTACATCTTTTCCTACTTCATTTAGCCATCTCCGTGGAGGTGTTCCTATTTTTTTTATTCCTATATACGTGTCCTAGCCAGTACACTCTTCTTGCTTTCATTTTGCTGACAACATCACTCTCATTAAACAGTTTATATAGCTCAGGATTGAACCTTATTCCACAGTATCCATTTTCGTATACTGCTCCGTGGATATTCCGTAAAAATATCCTCTCAAATATTTTTAATCTCTTTAAATAGCTGATGCCAAAGGTCCACGTTTCAGACCCATGCATTAGCACTGGTCTTTTTAGTGTCTTGTATATTTTAGACTTGGAACCACGACTATTGAAGCGTGATGTTAGTTTTTCTTTTAGTTCATAATAGCATCTGTTCGCTGTTAGTATTCTGTGTTGGATTTCTGTGCTAACTTTGTTATCAGATGTCGTAAGTGTACCTAGGTACTTGAATGCTTTAAATTTTTCAAATTTATAGTTATGGATATTAAGACAGCTCAATTTTGGTTGGCTTTCTGAAACCATCATATATTTTGTCTTTTCCTCATTTATCGTAAGTCCCATCCTTTCTAGAACATATCGAATCTTATATTTTAAATGTGTCCCGCACTAATTCTCCGCTGAACCCACAATCTCTTTTTGACAATTTGATCTTATTATTAATTGTGGGAATAAAAGCTCCAGACGTAACCGAGATAGCTAGTTCATCCGCCATTGATGGATTAAATAATAATTACCAACTATTATAGAAAAATATTACATTTCAACTATTTCTTACTTGAATTTTGTCAACTTATGTTTTGAATATTTACTGATATTTTCTTAATAATCTCCTAGTGACTACTTCCTTAATCCCTAATACTTGTACAAGTTTTAATTAGGGTTCATCCATTTTTGATAAAAAAATGTAGAAGGTTAGTAAACTGCACTAAGAATATTGCTTCCGACATTTCACCTATGGAGGCTATCACAGTACGTCAAACCGGAGGAAAGGCAACACTCTTTCTAAAGGATATCGCCGAGCAAACTAGCGAGGATGTTTGTACTGTTACAATTTACTTAAATCCAAACATATCTCTTGCGAGCTACAAACCTCCAATTCCTCATTCACAAGAGGACAAGAGCATCTCACAAGCTTTCTTTGGGAATAAATTTGTAAAACAGATCAAGAAACTCAAAAGAAATTGATAAGTATAATGTTAAAAACAGCATCTCAAATAGATACGCCCTCCATATTTCTCTTGAAGACTATAAACATGTAAAACAACTTGACGACAAAAAGCGGGGAGTTACATTTCAATGGCGAAGACTTCATTATCTCTCTCAGAAAACTAAAATCAACACTCACAATAACCTATTAAAAATCAAACTTAGAAACGAAAGATATTTACACACAGAAGTTATGTGTCAAATCTAAGTATATAACGATAATTCTGTCCGTTAAATACTCTCTAAAACACCAATCAACAATATTCAACCAATGCGTAAACTACGTCCGGCGCTTGGGTGGCTCAAAAGGAAAATGCAGAGCTCATTGCCGGACTAATGCATTCCAACCATACTAAAACAGTGTAGACAACTCTCTGCTCATTGCAACACCTCCACTCTTTACATCCACAATTAACCATAAACTCAGTACACGTGAAACATGCAGACTAATTAACAAGGAATTCCCGATCAAATTACACTGAGAATGCTGAGATAACTCCCAAAAACCGGAATATTACCATTTAACCAATAATTTTAATGTGGTATTAAGCGTACAGCTCTGGCCAACAGTACTCAAGACCCAGTAAGAATACCGCTTATTCAACCTGGATTGGAAAGCCTGGCCACGTACCTCATTACAGTTTCTGTCTTTTTCAGTATCTGCAAAGTCATCAGTTCCGAACGTCTTCTCTTAATGTCTAGAACCGAATGAATCTGCACAGCCTCACTGCTGTGTCCCACACCTCGATAAATCGATTTTTTCACTCGATTTATCTATCCAGGAAACCCCATTGGCCTAGGCCACCACGTGGTAGTTTTAAAATATTGTTTGTTTCGTTTATGTTTGGTATTTCAGAGAATAGCGCAGGTCATTTCTATAAGTGACCTGACAGCATACTATAGGATTTTCCCTGCCGACTTCAATGCGCCACTCAACCTTCCAATCCTTTGCTAATTTTTGCATTGCATTTTATGAAATAAATATCGCACTACAACAGTGATGTGTAGGAGGAGGTACACATTGTAAACAGGGTGTTGAAGAAAAGCACGAGAAAAAACAAGATTTCTGCTTACAAAACGCTGGTCACGCCACTTTTAGAATATAAGGAAACATGTTGGGATCCAAATAAAAACACTCTAGCGTTACAAAAATAGGCTAGAAAATGTTTGAGGATCGATTCCCGAAAATATTGGAAGCTCTTAATAATAGGAGGAAACACGCGAGGTTGTGAATAATATATAAAACCTATACGGGTGAACCGGCCTGGAAAGAAATAACCTATCATCTTACGGCGCCGACTTATAACTCTACACATGATCACATAAAGCAAAGGGCAACGCACATAAGTTGGAAAATTTTAATTTCTAAATAGATTAATACGCGATTGAAATTCCTTGCCAGCAAATGTACTGGCGACTTTTCCGGGTAACTCTGATTAGTTTGAGGGTAGGGTAAGAAAACTAAATTAGGTGTATATAGTTATGCAGATTAGGGAGGATGTGGGACGTGGTAGCTATGTAGAAAATAAATGGCTTGGGCTGGATAGTTTACCTTGGCAGGTTGCATCAGACTAGTCTGAGGACCGAATACCACAACAACAAACAAACATACATGTATCCCTTTCTTATAATCAGTGAACTGCTAAATTATTCCCTAAACAAAGCATTAAAATAGTGAAGTGCGATGAAGTGAATTCTAAGTGGCTCCTGACTTCTCTTTTATTTCAGGTCAAAATTTCATAAGACAGTGCAAAATTGTTTATTAGTGGAAAATGTATTAGTAATTTATTGTATTCGTATTTTATTGTGATTACTATGTATGAAAACGCCCAATAGCAGCTAAGTAATAATAATAATTAATGTTTTAATAATTAGTTTTTCTAATATTTTAATAAATATTAAATGAATGTTTAAATTAGGCCAAAAAGACAAAAATTAGTAAAACTCAACAAACTATAGTTTTAAACACTAAATGCTTCGGTCCAGATCAGGAGCGAAGCATGTATTTAAATTATAGTTGGTTGTGTTTTACTAATTTTTTGTCTTTTTGAGCACATTTAAAAATTAATTTAAACTTACAGACGTTAAAAATATTAACTGAGTTGCCTCTTAGTTTTTATTTCATTTGAATAATTAACTATACTACGATTCGTCTCTCGTTTGAGACTTCTTAAGGTATACTAATTACAATGGATTACATTAGGCAACATGTTACAAATTTTTTTAAATACAATACTTGGTATTAAATTTACAAAATTTAGATGTCGATAGACCTCACTTCTGCAGAAATGCAGTAGAATACAGCAAACCAAGCTTAGGAGGGTCGGAGTGAAGTTCCGTTACAAATTAAATACAACAAAGACTACAATAATAAAGAATTATATATACTATTTCAGTTATTGATATCACAATTTATTATTTGAAAAGAGAAAAGAACTTTAGGTTTAAAATTATGAGTTTAATATAAAATTATGTTAACAAGATGGTATTTACAAAATTATAAAAAAATTATTCTTCTCTCTCCGTTCTTAGACAATATTTCTCTCCTGCCACCCGACAATATGTCTGTTTTCGCCTCCCAAAATTCAACTTTTCCTTCCGGTCTCCCAACAACTTCTGTCTTCCCTCGTAACATCGGTTGGAAGCTACATGATCTTAAACTACCAATCAGATATTTTCCTCAAATGTTTCTATTGACTTTCTGTTGGACAATTGCAGCCAATAGGAAAATTTTCACTGCTGGGACTTAAATGTTTCACATGTTCTGCATCTTTCCGTGACATTCGGAATTTTTCACGGAATTTTTTTATTATTCGCGGCGACTTCCGGTAAACGGCCGACCCTAATTTTTTACGGGTGATCCCTTTTCTGAATGGGCACCTCTCTCATTCAAAAAGAAGAGTAAGTCTTTTTTGCCTTGGAATGCGAGTAGCCTCCCACACGCAGAAAAGCCAGGAAACAGATGTACTTTATTTAATTTTCAACACGCGTATTTAATATCTATTACAATCTAGAACTTCAACATGGTTCTTATCCATTTGATGATTACTGATTAATAAATGTTTTGAGACAACGGAATGATTTTGAGAACAGCTTTTTATATTTTCCATGTGTTCCAAAATGCAGATTTTTAATTATGTTTTCGTCTGCCCTACATATATTGCTTGGCAATCCAGATGCTAAATTTTGTAACTTTAAAATCATGTATTGTACTTTAACAAATTTGTAACGTCTTACATAAACCAATCTATTATCACGTAAGTATATTTTGAGATAAGACTGGGAGGTAGGTTTGTAAATCCCAGATTCCAGATCAACATTCAGTCTGCTTATAACTACTTGTCAAAGGATTTAAGTGTTACGTGTTGCCTCTGATCTCGATCACTATTGTTGGACTACATATGTTTTGATACTGTTGTGGTAATTGTGATTTATTTTCCGTATATTTTATTAAAATTTTTGTTTTAACTTCCCCTTCCTTGTTTTCAATTTTCTGCAAATATTCCCTCTGTAGGAATAAAACATGAAGAAGGCATAAAAGTATGCTGAAACGTAGTTACTAATTAAATTTAAAGAATAAAGTCTGTAAAAGGTCTTTAATTATTTAATTAAATATTAAATGGAAATTCATCGTAACTAATTGCATAAGGAGTAATTATAATATTTTTAGCGATCGTTTCTCTTTACATTTTAAAATATATATTGTCATATTAATAAATTATAATACTCATTATATATATATATATATATATATATTACATCCTACAGTTGATCCTTTTTATCTTCTTCGATTATTCTACGTTCTCATTGGCAAATTATTTGGCATTTTCATTAATTTGTTATTAATATTTCATATAACTATGTATATTATAAAACTTTTTGGTTACTAAAAAGTGTAAGCCTATTTATTCAATTCATTCTGCCTTACATTTCTTTTTCCATGCGTTTTTTATGTAGCTTGTGACGTTGTTACTGGCTCTTTCGTATATCGATTAAACGGAAAAGGAAGAATTTAGAAAAAAGGAAGATACGGTAGATTTTGGGTTCATTATTGCCTTGATAATGAGATAATTGTTAATGATAACACAACTCAGAACTTACAGAACATAGTTTGAAACCTCTATCTCTAAAGTATGATTTAGTATATTCTTCAGAACTTTCCAATTAGGGGGTATTCAATTATTGGGAAATTTACTCTCGTCACATGGGTTTTATACCTCTCAGTCATAAGTTTTTATTATTTATTTGGACTATTGTGTGATATAATGTGAGCTACAAAATAACTGCGGAATACAGTCTCAGAAGTTACAGATATTTCACTGAAAGGTCATGAATTTAATTGTGACATAAGCATTTGGTTGCAAATTTAATATGGTATTTACATTCATAAGCAATTAAAGATGTCGTTGCAAAATGAAACCACGAAATGATACAGCTTCAACCATGTTTTCAAGTGAAGACACCCCTCTGTTATCCGTTCCAAATGGATCAGCTGCAGAGAACATTTTAAAATGTCATTTCGCCCCGTTGTATTGTCGGTCGGATAATTACAGCTGCGGGGTCTCTATAAGTTCGATTAGCGTTTGGAAAGGAAAGCATTGGAAGGCAGGCAGGCAGGCATCGGGGAGTATCTGGCAATTTAACCCCTCCCCCTGTGTTTCCATCACATAAGATAATTAAATCCAGCGGAGTGAAGACTGAGACGCGCGCCGCTGGTCTGACGTGGCCTGCTGCTTCCTTGCTGAGTAAATACGTTCTGCAAATTAATCCTCGCAGGTATGATGGGCTAATTACGACCTAATAAATATCCCTCGGCTAACAAAAACAGGTGCCGTTTATTTTACTTAATTTCAACTGTAAATTAATTTAGATTTACTTTCACGAGGTCTATTTTGAGAAATAGGTACTTGTTAGATTTAACGAGTATATAATAATAATTAACTATCGATAATTTATTGAAGGTTTAAGTGTGGGTAGGCAATGAAAAAATTGAAATTCATTAATGCTGATCGGGTAGACAATATTTTTCTACAGACAATTGTGGTTTATTTTTGAATTTTTAATGCAGACCAAAAACATTATCATCTTAAATTCATTAAAGGCTTTATATTATTTTGAAATGTGAGTCAGTATTAAATTAAATTAAGATTTTTTATATCCTGATATATTTTATTATGGGTTAATTCGAAGTTTATTTTAGTTTTGTATGAATTGACTCCAATATTTCATTTTATTGTTTTCTGATAAGCGTGATATTGAATGATTTAGTGGGTACTGTAATAATAAAATAATTATAGTTCTGCCTGGTGGCAAGTCGAGCTGAGAATTGATTTGTACAGAACACCTTTTCCTCTTTCAAGAGAATCTCTTACAATTCGAGTAAAATGAGGTGGAACTCAGTCCTGCTGAAACCACATTCTTTGTCTTGTCAGAAAGTTCACTTTCTCAATCATAAGTGGTAGTTCATTTCGCAATAATTGCAAGTAATTTTATCCGTTGACAGTTCCATTGAATAATTATAGGCCCAGCAACAAACGATGTTGATAGATTTGTTGAGTCCAGTGAGCATTTACCCTTGATTAATAATGACAATTGTGTCGATTTAGCGACCCAGTACTCTGAAACTTTCCTTCATCACTGAAGAGAACATACTGAAAACAATTTAAATCTTCATTCAGGCCTTTTATGACCCAGTTACAAAAGATCAACACGATCTTTCCTGTTGTGCGTAGTCAACGTTATGTGATACGAGTTGTAGATACCAGATCGCAGAATTCTCGGTACTGTGCTTGGAGGTACTCCTAAATCCCATTCGATTTCTCTTCAACTGTTTTGTGGATTTATGTGGATTATAACCAATATGACCACAGCTCGTGGATCATCAGGATTAATACCTTGTTGTTACCGACATTGTCGTCGACAAATTCTCTCTCTTCTACAACTCCTTTCAATGTTGCGAATAGCTGAAGCTGAAGGATGTCGTATGTCAGTACGTGATAATCAACTACAGTAAGGATAATATTTTTTTCGCTATTACTAAGAGCTTTATTTGGAGACATCTGGGAGCACTAACGTAAACAAAAGCAGTAAGATTAATGTCATCTAGAGGAAAACAACCACGAGAAGTGGCGGAGAAAGGTCGAAACCAGGTCAGGGGGCAGGGTTGCGACCCTACTTTACCGTCCCGCTACAATACACCTTTCCTTCTCCAAGCACTTTTTAAAAAATCGTACAAAGTTTAGCAACGTTGTGTTATTAATGATGCTTATATTTTATATTTATTACCTTCAATTATTACAAGAAAAACGGTGTCTCACTATTTTGCGATGCACTGTCCAAGATTTAGTAGAGGTTACTTAATTTAAAAGAACGTAAGATCATTCAAACTCTGCTAATTAGTTTGTAAGGGTTTGCGCTGTCGTTTGCTAAATTTTTAGACCATTTAAAGCAACAGTTTGAAATTGATGAGTTATCAAAGTTGAGCTATATGACAGAAAGACAAGAGAACCCTGATTTTTTCAGTATTTTCATCAAACCCCATGTATAAAATGTCTTCCAAATTTTTTTATTAACATTGTAGCGCAGTAGAACCCGCGTCCAATTTTTTTATTATTTACGGGAACTTAAATAACAAATATTCCGGCATGAGCAAGTCACTTGCCAGAAAGAAGGGGTTTTTCCGTGCGCCGTCTTGGCGGCTCGGAATAATAACAAAGGGACTGCGGCTGACACTTGGACCATAAAGCTGGGACACCTCGTCGCCGGTTTCGGAATGTCCTAATCAGCCTGGGAATTTGGTGACCGGGTGGCGTGTGTTCCCCAAATGAAACAAGGGATATGATTGGGGAATATCCATCCCTGCCACCTTAGTGATAGGTGTCGGATAAGTGGGGACAAGGTTTTAAAGAGGCTGGCGGAGACAATTTAAGGGACAGATTTTTGCAGGGGATGGCGGGAGGAAATTGAAGGAGAGTGGTGGAGAAAGAGATTTCTGGCGAAAGGAGATTGGCAGCAGAGAAGTTCCAGCGAGAGCAGATTGATGAGGTGGCAGCGGAGAGGTGGACCATGCTTTGATCAGTCCAGGAAGCAGGGAAGAAAGGTCTTAACAACAAGGGAAGAAAGAGGAAAAAGCGGAGTTTCCTCAATTTGTCATCAGGACTTCGTGTTATTGTCGACCGGCCCCATTCAAGTTCCACAACACGGAAATTACAGCAAGACGCCTATGAAAACAACTCAGGTTCGTCAACGAACACATCTGCTACACGTGGTCACCCAAACCATTAATACCTTGAGATCTTTAATATAATCCCATTTTAATAATTATTTTTGTACATAATATATACACAAGCACTACCCATATTAAAAATTGTTTTTACAACTAATAAATGTATATATTTAAACTCAATTATTAAATTCATTAATTAATATTCCCCCATCGTTTACAACATATTATTAAATTGCAATACGTTCTGCGTAAAATGATACCTTTCACTAACGTAGGTCATTCCGAATGGGTTCAGTGAAGCTTCAAACTCAGGGCTGTACTATTTTGACGACGACTGTAGGCTACTACTGTCGATATGTTCGAGCAGTGGCTTAATACCATCTCCTAAAACGAGTAAAATATCGACGGTCCTGGCTGAGTCTTGTTTGTGTGCCGGGGATGCCGTGTACCGGGCTGGCGCGCGTGCTCAAGTGCCAGCTGTAATGAGTGGAAATGGCAATAGCCATTTTATTTCGCCACTGGGTGAATAATTCCCCATATTGGAGACAGCAGTCCAGGTGAACACCAAGGGGCCGGAGGGGCGAGACGTAGGGCTTCAGAACGTGCCAAAAACACCGATTAGAGACTTAAAAATCTGATACCTGAATTCACTTCTTTGATCCCGGGAATTTTTGTAAGACCAGAAATTAGGGAGAGAAACCGTGGGCCAAGCTGAATTTTGATTGGATGCTGGTGATCAGGTCACCCGTTATGCAACTCATGGTCGGGTCATTGAAGGAAATTACCTGCAAGGATGGAGATGAGTAACCCAGGAAGTCGGGCATGGAATTTTGAAGAAGGAGGAAGTCTAGAGGGTGCGTGATGTTTGATCCACGGCACGGCAGTCAGGCAATGAGATTAGAAGAAGGAACAAGTTTTGAGGCTGCGTGGTGGTTGTTCCATGGCACGGACAGTGGTGGAATATAAGTTGATAGGACGGGAATGGAAGATTCGAATGTAGCTTGAAACAGAGAAGTTTGTTTGCTACCTAATCTGTGGGCTAATTGCAAAGATGAAGACTGCATAGGGTGTCCCATTCATTTAATTCGGGCCCCATATTTACCTAGATAGAACTCCTGGTATCGACGCAAGAAGAACCGCCCGTCGAACGCATTAGTTACGATAAAGGGAGGAGGAAACTGCCATTTCACGAAGGAAAATACTTAAGTGTCTGTGCCATTTTCTGAGATGTGTTGCGACTGTCTTACTATTGAAAAAATCCCCAAAAAATGACCCGTGTGAGATGAATTAAAAACTGAATTAGCTGTTGTAAATTTTTAAAGTGGACCCTTAAATTTAGTCATTATTGTAGTTTCATTTGTTTTTCTGTAAATAAAATTAATTTGTTTTATTTCTGATTTGATCATATCCAGTAATTTATTTTGACTCAAATTAAAATCCAACCCAAGTTTATTATACGGCGTCCTGCTGGGTTTTCAGCTTGTCCTGTGGTGGTGTAGTTCGGTGGTTGATATTTCTTAAATTCTTAATATAAAATTTGTGAGGATTGGGAAATGGACATGGCGTCAGTAAATCCAGACCCTACGCCGCCACCGCCACAACTCCCAAGGGTTGGCATTTCGTAATTTTCGTAACCAGGCTGGAGTCTGAATCGATAAGCAGGAAAACACGGAAATATTTAAATAGCAACTGATTGCCTCAACCAATAAAATCTCGTGGTCTAAATAAAATATTTATAAAAGACCAATTTTTCGTTGCTTCTGCAAACGTGAAAGAAACGGAAGGGAACCAATGTATGGCTCCTGACGTTTGAACGAGTTCAATCATCGGCGTTGAGGAAAGTGTCCTAGGCAGAAACTGGCACGTACAGCAGGTACGCTGTCAAACTTCCGAATCCTTCACGTCTTAAGGAGAGTATCGTCCACGGTTTAACCTGATATTTTAGAGATCAGATTGATTCACAGTAATTCCGAATTTTTAAAATATTTTCTGCTTTAATAATTGTTTAAATAAATTTCCCAAACTACTCATCAATTTCAATTTTCAACACACGTCCCACCATACTGTATAGTCGGCTTCTGCTTTGTCACTATGGGAGAGGGACGCTACGCTGTGTCCGGCGATTTTAACTACGACTCTCCTATTGAAAGTCTGGTTACTTCTACTGTTTAGTAGCTAATGGTAACACCTACTGGACAAATGTGCTGAGTTTGGTGACGGGAAGATGCAAGTGATTCAGATCTGCTCCTTCAAGGCCAGAGGATGTCTACTAGTGGCGGCCGTGTTAAGTCACCTTCGGGTGATGAACAGAATTCTCCAGGTAAACGGAAGGGAAGTCGTGTGGCTTTCTAAGGTGATGTGATCGTCTGCGAAGTGGCTTCCCGTTTCTGCTGACGATAGTTTGGACTCACTCAAGGCGGTCGTCGAGGCGTCTTGAGCGGCTAGGATGTCGAAAGTGCAGGGGCTTGTGCGTGGTGACGGCTTTTGGCGTGATAAGGCACTGATCCAATGATCAAACTGCCTGGCCATAATCATCCGCTAGTATTGTCCATGATGTTGGAAGAAAGTAGGTCTATCTTGGGAATTCATTTTGGTTCGCTATTATTCATATACAATAGAACCCCGGTAATCCGAACTAATTGGGGCGATGGTCTGTAAGGATTCGGAAATATTCGTATAATCCGAAAATAAATCATAAACAGTATTTATTACATTACAACATACCATACATACAACGTTATAGTTACAGCCACAAGATTAGCTGATGCAAGGCAACGTAGAATACATTGATGATTCATTATGTAATCGAAGAAAAAGTTGTTTTCATCTAATTTTGGCAGATACTTACTGTACAAATACGTAACTGTATATATACTGTACTTTTTGCCTGTGCAATATTTTGATTCTATGTATTTTGCAAAAAAATTGCTTAAAATATTAATTCAATGTACCATACCTTAATTTGGTTACATTTTATTTATAATTTTAATATCTCTTTCATGAATTCTGTTCGGATTATCCGAAATTTCTCATTAAGGGGTTAGGATTACCTGGGGTTCTACTGTAGTCTTTTCCTCGCTGGAGATTTGCGGTTTTGTTCAAAGTCTTCTGTGTCAGACCACTGACGCCTTTGACTTGTAGTTATGTTTCTGGAGCATATGATTTATTACACAGTTGGGGAGAAGCATATGTTAGTTTTACAGTAATGTTTTGGAATCCGGAACGAATTGTAAATTATACTCCCATATTTTCAATATAGAGAGTGGGACTTTGTATTTGTGCTATAATTTGAGTTTTCGGTGTAGGACGGTGTGTGTGGAGAAAATTAAAATAGTAATTAAAAGATATTGGGAGTTTTATTTACAGAAGAAATTAACTAGGAAAACATTAATGAAGGATTTATTGACAAAATTTGAGGTTCGGCGTAGCAATCAGATCTAACACGATTTCAAGATAAAAAAAACCGGCGCGAGACCGTCCCTGGACGTCAAGGATTGAAAACCTGACAGCCTACCTCCTTTGCAATGTGGCGTTGCCTCTCAGCCAGCTTCTCTGTAGGGCGTTTCTTCAACGTCACAAGTTGTCTTCCATATCCTAGCGTCGGTTTTTTTCCGTCTGCAGCCTCACTGCCGTGTAAAAAAGCCTCTAAATTAATATTAAATAATCGATTTTTCTTTAAACCATTGGTTGAGGTTACCACTTGCTATTTAAAATTTCGTTGTTTCGTGTGTCCCAGATTTCCACGCTAGCTGTTTGCGAAAAATTCCGCAGTTCATATTCGTGCGTGCCCAAAGGCATTATAGGGGATTAAAGCCCATTTTTTGCGTCAATTGCAACTTTACAATCCTTTCTAACTTTACATTAAGAAATAAGAAGGTATCAAGTATCGCGCTGCATTGGTTTCCTATTGTTTTAAGAAAGCTGCTAGCTCTGCTCTGGAGTTTATTCTTATTGTTGTTTTCTGTACTTCTTCTATAGTTGTAATGGCTGTGTTTTTTCATTGTAGGCTGACTTTATTATATATAGGAACATGCAGAATTACTCACGACACTTAATTATAAATCTTTGAGGTTTTTATAATTTTTTTATTAGTTGTGGCCGAGATCTGACATCAGTATAGTAGTCATTGCTTTATTGTGGAGTTATATATTATATTTCTTAATAGTATTGAGACGTTAGCCATTATTTATATTTTTTAATAGAGACATGAAAATTTTTTGAGTCTTTTTGATAGCTATATCAATGTTTTCATGGTATCTTAGTTTATCGTTCATTGCAATTAAATTCTATATTTTTTTCTTCAATCATTAGTTATGTTTTTTGTCTACTTGGCTTAGGTCTCACTGAGTACAACGGCTTGACACTTGTTTCGATTTAGTTTAATTTTGTTGACTTTACACCAAATGTTCATTTTGTTTAGTTGTGTTTTTAGTTTATTTATTGCACTATCTTCCGTTTTCCGAGTATCGTAAATCCTTATCTGGTTGTATAATTTGAAACGTAGATGTGCATGTCAAACGTGGTCATGTGCCATGTCGAAGTCTAAGAAAAACTGGAGGCACGATGGTTAAATGCATCTATTGCATTTTCAGCTAATCTCAAAATTTGGAAAATTGTTTAATGTTTTTCTTTGAAGTGTAACTGCATTGTCCTTATCCAAAAGATATTATTTAATTCTGGCTAGAATTATCCTTTCTAGTATATTTCTAATTGTGGGCAGTAAACTTATTTGTCTATAGGATTTTGTATTATTGACGTCAGCGTGATCACTGTATGTTTCCAAATGTCTGGGAAGTAATTCAGTTTAAGTGCTGCGTTGAATATCTTGCGGAATTCTTTTATGGTTGACTGAATGCCACAACAACAACACAATAGAAGACCTTTTCAAATGTCCTAACTTTTACCTATTATTTTCAATACACTACACTTTTAAATTTTCTTTTTGGTCACTATAACTTGCGTTTGCTGTTAAAATGAAATAAATTCTTTTTTCAAAGGAATCAATAATTTCCGCTGTATTCCTTGAGAAGGTCTATGTTTCACTTCCACACATAACAATGCTGAGTATGAAGGCTTCTATATAGCATTATTGTTAATCTTAGGCTTAGAAGCCAGTTCATGAAGAGAGAGATTATTGAGTAATATGTGGTTTTGACAATCTGTTCTTCTGTCATTTCATAATTTTTGTTGGTTAGGTGTACCCCAAGGTATTTAAACTCATGAACAGTTTCCACTTTAGATCCTTCCGGTACTAATTATCTATGTACTTCGTTCTTTTTCCTTTATTGATAGTAAGACAGATCTCCTTACCTTCTCTACTCAGGTCGTTAAACACTTGTTTGACTGTTATGGTTGTTCTCTCCATCAGAGTAATATCATCAGCGTATCCAACTAATTAAGTTGTTTGTGTCTACTCTTAATTTCCTGATAACTGATTCTGGCGCCTGTTGTCACTTATTTAGTAACGTGGACACGACACTGTTCTGTAATATTTAATTTATTTAAAAAACAATGCTGTACAGAGGTAATATAATGAAAAGACAATACAGAACTGTGGTTTTTATCATGTGTCATAAGACACATTTTTTTAACGATTCATTAGTCCAAATTAGTTAGTACAATTACAATAATGTTTTTTACCAAAACTGGATTTTCCTTTAGAGAATGTAGGCTTTCCCGGTGGATGGACTGAATAAGAAGTTCTCGGGATTAGACCCGGGTTGTCATTTGTAAGATACAACGTTTCGAAGGCTAACTCCGCCATCGTCTTCAGGTAACTGAAGCGCACTACAGTGAACTTTGACCAAAAATTATAAACATCCTTCGAGACACCAAAATGAAATTTTTGTTTTCTATTAGATAAAATCCTCATCTTTCTAATGGTGTCAACTATAAAACGATATCTGGTGTCCTCCTGGACGACTGAAACCTCTGAAAACGCTCACTTTTGTCTTTTCACTCAGGTGCCAAGTTTGCTGCTCCAAATTTAACAAAGTATTTTGTCTACAAAGCTGTAAATCGTGACTTGTAGACACTCATGTAGACATGCGAACTACAAAATATGAATACCTTACGTATTTTATTTATACTAAAAAAATGGCACTATTTTTTTCGCCAAATTTGTGGGCTGATAGCTGCCAGCTGAACATTTGTTATTATTTTCGTAATCTACGCAGGCAATTTATCTTGGAAACGAATTTTCAGAACCGCAGGCTTCAGGAATGCATATTTCGAACTGAAATTTTACATATGTTCATCTAATGCTTCATATTGCAAACTGTCTAAATGTTATCAAAATCAGAAATGGTCACGCGGGAATCGTTCCTCAAATCAGGACGCATAGATAAGTAGGTCGTCTAGGTAAATTCAAACACACAAATGATCTCCAAAATATTCGGTCATGGTTCAATGGAAGGTTTCTGGTGCTACACCTCACTCAGTTCCTGACGGGACACGGATGCTTCAATGATACCAGAAGAAATTCGCCATAATAGAAGATGAATTGTGTCCAACATGCACGGAAGAAGTGGAAGACGCGGAACACGTTTTCTTCGACTGCACTCGCTTCAACGAAGAAAGAGCAGCAGTACAGGAGCTTCTCAGACGTCGAGTGAGGCCTGAAGATATAACGCCGTTTATGCTTCCGGACCAAGAAAGCTGGGACGTAGTGTCACACTTCGCTACGAAGGTTCTGGAGAACCTACGGAGCGTAGAAAGGCAGCGTCTAGAAGCCAACGAGTGCATGTGCTTATTTGCTTTTTGAGTGCGAGCGTTTATGAAGCGTAAGTGAGAGTGCAAGTGTGTATGAAAGTGTATGTGTGAGTGTCTGTACGCGATGCGTCATCAGATGAACGTTCGACGAAAGCATATACATCCGAGTGAATGCGTGTGTAATAGTTATATTTTGTAAATTGAGCGTGTGAGTGAATCTTGTGTAAGTGAGATAATGTATAGTTTGCATCTTCGATGAGACGTGTGAACGGACGCTAGTAATAGTTAGGAATAGCTATACTATAGTTTTATTGTTATTTAATAATTATTATACCTATGTGCGCCCATTGGCAATCCAACCCCTCGTGAAGTAATGCCTAACGGCGGTTCCGCGAGGAGGTACTTTGTAAAGGGAGGTGGTTTTTAGTGGGTAAAAATCCCACACACCGTGTAACTTGGGTTTCACGGCGTCTTTTGAAGATTTTCCCCTACCCTCGATATAAAAAAAACTTATACCAAAAGGCATTCAATTGAATTTATTCCTCCCAAATGAGACGTTGACAGTCAATAGCTTAGTGCTTTCTTCCTCAACTGGGATTACGCAAAACTCAGAATTAGCATCTAATGTAGAGAAAATGACAGCGTTACTAATAGTAATATTGGAATGCCCTGTAATGGCATTACTAATGTAATTGAATGTTATTGCTGTTGCGTTCACTCCTCTTAATAGTCTCAGTCCCAAACATCTGCTGTCCTATTTCTGATATTAGCTTATGGCCCGCCCTTTTCTGCCTGGCGGGGTGTGTTTTCGGTTTCTCAGAGGCTTTGACCTGGTTCGTCCCTTATTCTTCCGGGGATGCCCTGGTCTTTATTGTTCCAATGGTATGTATATATAAAATTAATAAAAGTTATTATGGGATAAATTATTTCTGATATGTGTGTGTGGGTAGTCTAAACGCTCACCACTCTATATTTCTAATTGCCGATACACAAAATAAAATCAGTTTGTTTGGACTTGGCAAAGTAATACCATTGCTCAAACCTAAATTTTTAACAGCGTTGACACTTATGCAGTCGAGTTGATATTTCACTATTTGCTTATTTTTCACCATATCAACACTCCAGACTACTTCATGTGCTTTCTCACACACGTTCTTAGATTTTACAATTATGGCACCATTGAAAGGGTCACTATCACTTCTATTAACTATTGGCTCACTTGTTTGTAAGTTGACTATATTTTTTACCTTTGATTTACACAATTTTTCAAAATGATTTAGTTTGCATCGCTTGTTACAAGCATTACCTTGTGTGGGCACTTGCATCGGAGTATTTGACAACACCTTTGGACACAGCTTACTAACTTTTCCCATGGACAGGACGGATGGTGTTCTTGTGTGTAGAATATGTTCTTGGGACCACTGGTGTGATGTTGACGTTCTTTCAGGTATTCCTTCTCGTACTGAACGAGATAGCCAAGGTAGCGGACATCATCTGCGTAGCGCCGCTGTACCCGCCGCCATCGGAGAAACCAACGACCACGTCGTCCGGCATGCCAGTAACCGCGTCGACGACCTCGAGCTAAGCCTTGAGGCCCTAGCCGCGGAAATCGCCGCACTCCGGAGGAGATCGCCACCTCGCGGCCTGCCCGACAACGCCTGCAGCAGCAAGGACGAGCCAGCTGTCCGACGCACGACTCCACCGACGCCGGGAGGTGTTGGTATCACCACCAGTTTGACAGTCGTGCCCAGCGCTGCGAACCCCTGTGCAGCTACGCCCAGGGAAACTAATGGGTCGGCCGGCGATTTCAGCTTCTGGCCGCCTACCCGGACGCCACGTCATCATCAGGGACCGAGTCGCAAGTTCCTAATCGACATCTGCTGTTTCCCCCAGCCCTCCTCAAGAGCAAAGGAGCGCCCACGAGCTACAAGCTGCAAGCAGCGAAAGCTACCAGCATCGGCACCTATGGGTACATACACCTGCATCTGAACCTAGGCCTTCATCGGAGGTTCCCGTGGTCTTACGTTGTGGCAGACGTATCTTCACCCATAATCGGCGCAGTCCTTCTGGCGCACTGCAAACTGCTACCAGACTGCCGCAACGGGCGCCTAATAGACGGAATCTCCGGCTACGTCACCATTGCGACAACTAGCAACTCCCCTCAATCCAGCGTCAAGGTGTTGACGACGGTTTCGCCCTACCAGGAGATTACTCTATGGGCTCCCGGAGGTCACGCGCCCTGTCGGCACACCCCACGCCGTCCGCCACACCACCGTCCAACACATCCTGACAACGCCATTCCCCCCGGTTTTTGTAGACCACGACGCCTCGCGCCGGAACGGTTACACGTCGCTAGGGCAGAGTTTGATACCATGCCGGCAGAAGGGATCGCAGGACGCTCGAAAATCCCATGGGCATCGCCGCTTCACCTCGTCCCAAAGAAAGACGGGGAATAGCACCCAAGTGGTGATTATCGCACATGGAACACGCGAACATACCGGACAGATACCCCGTGCGCCACGTTCAAGACTTTGCCATGAGCTTTATTTTCAGTCCTCGATCTCGTCAAGACGTACACGAAGATTTCGGTACATCCATCGGACATTTCGAAAACGGCTATAAAAACACCGTTCGGGATATTTGAATTCCCGTTCATGACCTTCGGGCTGCAAAATGCGTGACAAACGTTCCATAGGTTCATGGACGTGGTATTGCTGGACCTGGAATTCTGCTACCCTTATATTTATGACATCCTTGTTTACAGATTGTCGCCTGCAGAACACCGGAAACATCTGAGCGTGATATTCCAGCGCCTGGCTCAAAACGACATCGTCCTCAACACCGAGAAGTCAGTCTTCTGTCTGTTGGCTGTGACCTTCCTCGGCTAACGCGTCTCCAAAGAAGGCGTTAGTGAAGTTCCGGAACGCATCACCGTCCTGCAGCAGTTCTAGTGGCCAACCGAGGTCTGCGCCGGTTCTTCGGGATGGTGAACTACTATAGATGGTTCCTTCCCAACGCAGCGACTCAGCAGGCCGCTTTTCAGGAAGCATTATCTGGCCTCCGCAGAGCCCAACCCGCACCGTGGACACCCGAAACCTCTGCAGCCCTCGAGAGTTGCAAGGCCTCATTCGCCGACGCCTCCCTGTTGACTCACCCGACCTACGGTTCAACTCGGGTACTTTACCGAGGTCTTCGCTAGGAGGAACCGGCGCCAACCTGCAGCAAAGGGTCGATGGAGCATGGCAGCCGCTGGGTTTCCTTTTTTTTAAAAAAAAACTGACTCCACGCCAATCGCAGTGGCCGGCGCACTACAGAGAGCTTCTAGCGATCTGCCTGGCGGTCCGATACTTTCGCCACGCGATCCAGGAACAGCACACGGTTGTCTTCACAGACCACAAGCCGATTTGATTCGCGTTCCTCCAACAGAACGAGAAGCTTCCACCGGTGCAGAGGAACCACCTTACCTACATCGGCCAATTCAACACGGTTATCCGACACATCGGTGGGGCAGAGATCATCGTCGCGGACGCCTTCTCCCGTGTTGACGTCCTTACCACGGCCTCGAATCCGGTGGACTTCAATATCTTCGCCCACCAGCAGACGAACGACGACGAGTTGCGCACACTCATTCGTAGCGGCACGACGCTCCAGCTTCGCCTTGTCTCTATCCCAGGCCACACCTCGCAGCTCTATTGTGACGTTTCAGCCGGCCGCCATCGACCGTTCGTCCCAGCACCCAGCCGACGCCAGGTGTTCGACGCGCCGCACAGCCATCCGGGAATCCGTGCAACTACGCGCCTGGTGGCGTCGCGCTTCGTGTGGGCCGGAGTGAATCGAGACTGCTGGGCGTGGGCCCCAGCGTGCGTGCTATGCCAACGCGTCAAGACCTCGCGCGACATTGTAAAACCCACCGGATCCTTCCAAACGCAAACCACCAGATTCCACCACGTCCATGTCGACATCGTCAGTCCGCTACCGACAGTACCGGTACCTGTTAACTTCGTCGACCGCGCCTCGCGCTGGTCAGAGCTGGTCCCGCTGGAGCAGATCATCGCTGAAAGCGTAGCCAACGCCGTCCTCCATGCTTGGATCGCCCGATTTGGCTGCCCAGAGATAATTACGACCGACCAAGGTCGGCAATTCGAATCGCGACTGTTCGCGGCTCTGGGAGTATTCGCAGCATGGCAGAGATCCCGGACAACGCAGTACCACCCATAGGCGAACGGCCTGTTTGAAAGATTCCACCGGCAGCTGAAGTCATCGTTAATGTGCCACACCGAAACATCGTGGCTGGAGGCGCCTCGTATAGTCATACTGAGAATACGCTCCACCTTCAAGGAGGACCGCCACATCTGTTGTAGAGCTCTTGTTTGGGGAGGCACTTAGGCTGCCCGGCAACTTAATAGCCGCAAATCCAGCGCCGCCTGGCGGAGTAACCCAACGAAGCAACGCAGCACATCAGGCTACAACCCGTGGCCCGGCACTCCCGCCCCGGTACATTGGCTTTCATCCTGCACCCACGTCTTCCCACGCGACCTCCTCTCCACCCACCTCATACCCGGCCCCACCGGATCGTCAGCAGGGAAGACAAGACTTGCGTCCTGCGGGTGCGAGGGAACGTTGTCGGAGTTTCGCTAAAACAGTGCGAAACTGGCCTTTACATCGGCCTAAGAAGCGACTTGCGCACCGTATAGACCCATCCCCGTCGTGACGAAGCAGCCGCCGCCATCCCAAGAGGTTCCAGCGTCGTCAGCTAGGACCGGCCGACAATCCAGCAGTACCGCGGTGCCTACGGTAACTCGAGCGGGCCACCAGCCTGGTACTCGCCGTCCCCGCACCTCCCCAGCACACCAGCCGCAGCCCGGACTCCATAGTGAACCGTGGCCATCACAGACCCGCGTAGACATGTAGTGTTAGTGTTGGGTGTGTGCGTGTACGATCCACATATTCGCAAACAGGATTAGAGTATATATGTAACTATGCTGCAGTGACAGTAGACATTCGATAATTTATTTATTGTGTTTTTCCCCTATTGTATATATGGTGTATATTTATTTCATGTAATCCCAGACTACGTCTCTCGGAAGGAGGCTCCTGTGGGGGCAGAGATGCTGCCCACCACAAGCAGTAGAGTCGCTGGAGAGACGTGGCAACGAAGCGTCCCCTCTCTCCAGCAGCAAGGCTGGGTAAGGGGGCTGCGCACGATCACTCGTTCATTTTTATGTAAACTGCAGACGGACACACTTGGTGTGGCTCTGGAATAAAGCCTGCTTTAACACCACGGGGTCTCAACAGATGTTCCTGCACCTTCTCCCCAAAAGAGTATTCTGAGAACTTTTTTCTGTTTCCGTAAAGCTCAAGAATGGTTAAAGTATTCATTCCATCTATCCTAATGGCCGTTATTTCTTCTTCTTACACATATTTGTTCTTGTTTTACATCCATTCTTCACTTACTTAATTTATTTACAGACTATGTAGGCGTTGTTTCCTTGAATTACTCCACTATTTAAGGTTTTCTCTTTTAGGAGCTTTCTATTCTTTATTCGGCAATATTGTTGGTCTCTCTAAATATTCTTGTGTCTTATCTCTTTCTTGTACAAGTATTACAAATTCCTCGTCAAACCATTATTTTGTATTCCTTTAAGTACTAGTCTTAGTGTGTCGTTTGCCACTACCTTAATGCGTTATTTCAATACGTTCTTTTTTGCTTCGTTTGTTTTTGTCGATGCCTAATTTATAATTTTTTCCAATACTTCTCCCTTCCTCTTTTCGTATCTTTCTGCAATTTATTTATTACGTTGTACACTTAGCCATCTTACAAGTTTTGTACAGGTTTTTATAATTCGGAATCTTATGGTAGCCTTTAGTAAAGCGTGATTAGTTATTTCCTGTGTACAATCTGTTGTCCATGACGTAGGGTGACCATCTTCTCTTCATCGCTACATGGTCGGTTTGGTTACATGCCATCCCAACAGGAGATTTCCATGAGTGCTTGTGTGGTAGGCTTGTTGTCATCACTTTCAAGCTTCTACTGTTGGGCAGGTTATAATGAGGCAAAAATTCAAAAGACCCAAGATAATTTTATAGGATTTAAAATCTGGGTAGAGTGGCGTATTTGCCTCGTTTTGCGTACTGTAAAATGGTTGTCCGAATGTTGAAGGGGGAGGTAATTTATGACTGTGGACCTTTTTGAGAAAAGGAGAGTGAAAATAGAGTACAGTAGCAGATGTGGACAGGACGTGCGAGAAGGAAGAGTGAACAGAGCGAGCGAGGCGACATTATATAAGTGAAATAAAACAAAAGGTTAATTCTACATAGTCCCTGCTGAGATTTTAAACCAGTAGACCTTGTAAGCAGCCGTAATAGATCTCGACGCTGGAAGTGCGACCAGATAGAAAAGTGAAGTAAAATATTAGTGATTCTATAAAGCAGAGTATAGTGAATATTTTCAAGAAGGTGAAGTGATAGTGAAGAGATAAATTTGGCGAGAAGCATAGAGACATCACTGTGGCTACATTCTGGACAAAGATAAGCATTTAATTTCTTTAGAAAATTCTATCACAGAAACTGTGGCAAATAAGCCACCAAAATCCTTGCCTATATTTCCCCACGAGAGAAAGATCTCATTCCCTTATATTAAAAATTGCCCTTAAATTTGTAATCCAATTTAGTCTTTAAAAATAAACTTAAAGAAATTTATTAACCAAATTTAGTATAATAATTCATATTAAAAAAGTCCCAATCATAAAATATCATTACAAAACCAATCTCTGTCCATTGTCATTGGTATTATTATGGAGTTTCATTCGATGGGATCTAATCTATAACACATTCCCACTCGGCATAAAACCTTCTCCTTATCTTTCGTTGGTGCCTAAACATATACTAATATTAAGTTGTAGAATCTACTTATTATCTGTAATGTTCCAGTCTTTCATGATATTTATTTGCTGAGGCTGGCACTATTTATGCCACTCCTCTTTCTTATGTCGTTTATAACTTCACTCTGCTGAAAATTGTGTGGGTTTTGGCATTTTATTTTTCATCCCTACTGACCGTCTTGTTTTTTGCATGGCTATTATGGCCACTTTATTGGCTTCTAAATAAATAATCTTTTTCCTTTAGCCTAACTCGTTATCTTTTTAGCCTTGCCTCAACAAGCAGAAGCGCTGGTTGGCCAAAGTTTTCTGTTATGGCTGTCTGTCCTAGCTTTTTGGTCCCCATTTCAGTGAGGGGAACATTATTAATCCCACTGATAACAAAAGAATTATTCAGTCCAAATATCAGCTGATTTCAAGTTTATAGTTATAATTCCATCAACCAACACCTCTCAAAGTAGCAGTCGAATTTCACATTACAATATTTGTTTTCGAGCTATAAGGAACCTGCTTATAACCTGTCTTTCGTTTGATCAGGATGTCATGCTTTAAAAGTACAACGTAAAATAGCTTTTCCAATATTTTTTAATTTACAAATTTTAATACCTGAGATCATGCTTTATGTATGTAATATTGGAAAATTTATCTTAGTAACATTTACTAGTAAATTAAAATAATCAATTGTTCAATCAGATAATTCTTATGAAGCTGTAGCTGTTTGATAAAAATGTCTTTATTGATAAATGAGATCAGATAAAAGTTGCAAAGTAAAACATAATTGTAAGACTTTTAGAGTCAAGCTTATCGCGATTACTTTTCTGATTATGTTACAGTTTAATTAGATTTTTATATCACAACTGTAGTTATTACTGTTATGGCCCAAAATAGAAGATTAAATTTATTTACTGATAGTATCTCGCAAGATCAGATCAAGCAACAGTTATTTGACGTAACCGGGCTACAGATAACAGGAATATACTCTATTTTAAGAACGTATTCACTGAATAAATTTCTATAAACTACTTCACATGTTTATGCGTGAACATTCAAAGTAAATGACGATTACAATAACGAATTTTATTATATTGTTTATTAGCTGGGGACCTGGAGTTCCCCGGGTGTTTATTTATGTTACATTATTTAATTCCTGGTCAACACATAACTAAACCGGCATCGAAAACGTCACAATATGAACCTCAAATATACTCCCAGTACAAAAACAGGGATAAAATATATTCAGTACTCTATAAGATATAAATCATCCCCAATTTAAGGGATGAATTTTTACTTAAACTACATATTAAAAGTCGTCACGTAATACTGCGACTCGCGTTACAACGGTTTCGATATCAAACTTGATAATTTCCTTGTTATTTTCATGTGTGATTTCCACCCTCACCCCTCACGTGCTGCAAGAGGTTGAAATTATACACTATAAATGTTGACCTAAAGACTTTTTTCGTCTCACACTTGAGCCTTCATTACATATAAAAGTTCCACCCCCTCCCCTAGCTCCAAAATATTTCGGTTTTGGTCACGAGGAATATTGAAACAAAATGATGTCAAAATTGTTCTATCCTTTAAATATATTAAGCAGAAGTGTGTTATAACCCATCCAATCCCCCTGTTAGGAGGTGAACTGCACTTTAATTCACATTAAAAATTTCAGAATGAAGACGCCACAGGACCTACTTTTTCATTTGATGATCCCTACAGCCCCACGATATATTGGGTTAAAAACATCGGCAAACAAATGAACCGAAAAGTCTATCAAATTAATTAAGGAAATAACGTTAGTTTACCGTCCTTTGGCCTACACACTAAATGGTTGTAGCTGTTTATTACCCTAATGTGTTGTGTTCAGTCATCAAGAACGCTTGTTCAAAATTTGCTTGAAATTCTTTAATCCGTTTAAAGCAGTATGCGTGTCTTTTTTACACCCTTCCAATATCTCTCAGGAAATTTAAATAGCATTTTATATGTCATAATTAAACTCAATGGCTCACATTACAGCTGTTTAAAGCCGAATCTGGATTGTTTTCTGGTTATTTTTATCTGATGACCCTCCACTTCCATAACTAAGAAAACTCCCCTTTGATGTATGGGGTTAAATTATACCCTAGCAGTATTGGTGGAGACATTATGAAAGTAATTGACCCAAGAACGTTTTATATGTCAAAAATATTGGCTCTTTTTGCTTATCTAATATTTCCACCCCCTCCACCCCCGACAAGCGTTGGTCTGTTAAACATACCAAAAATCGATATGGCGCGGGCAATATAAAGTGGAAAATGCAAGATCATCCAGGCGGGGGAGATAGGCAACACACATTCACATTTGAATTCAAACGCACGGAAAGAAATTAGACTTTTAGTAGTAAAGTTTACTGAATTTTTCCAATTTTCTTAATTTTTTTATCCGTAAGAACCTTGTACAAAGTATAATGAAACTTATAAAAAATTATGAATGAAATCGGTAAAACCGTCCTCGAGTTATGGCGTCACAATGGGAATTAGGGATTCATTTATATATATATATATATATATATATATATATATATATATATATACATTTTGGATGTTGAAGTGAACAGTTTTCAGTTGTAATTTGAGTGAATGTTTAAACGTTTGATTGTGTGCTTTCTATAATTATTATAGATATGTAAAATGTTTGTAGCACCCAACGTTGCTGGGCAAACAGCCAGAAAGGAACGATGGAAGGGCTGAGCGTACCAATTGAATCAAGCAAAGAGCTTCCCGGAGCCAATGGACTCCCCGCAAGTACTGGTCGGCAGTCTTCCGGCCAGTATTATAGGGGGAGGGACATGCCTCTACTCACTCTCCACAATCATCAACTTAAGGGCGGATCCCACTCCTTCGAGCCACTTTCTCCCACACCAACATAATTACTGACTCAAAATTCTCATTAGTAGATTGATGACAGGTTTTAACTTACAAGTACGTCCTATCTGACATCAAAGCAGCAATTAACATATGACTCAATCAATAATAAAAATTGTTCTAGAAAAATTTTGATGACAATTGAAACTTATTCTATACCAGGGCTGCTCAAACGGTCTATCGCGAGTGCTTTTTGAGTCGATGTCGAGAAAAATTTGCCAATATAGATCTATTCATAGATTTTGTTTTAGTTGATCCTCAATTAGGTCATAATAATCCCCACATCTCTTTATTTTATCGTAATAACTCCTTGCTAGCGGCGAAAGGCGGCTTTATCAAAGGAACGCGCGGTACTAGTCAATGAAACGTGCCTTTTTTGATTCCCACCATTGTTTAGTTAGGTACTTGAGAACATTCAAGACTTCGTCAGCGCAACCGATGGAGCGCCAGCAATGACTGGAAACAAAAATGGTTTTGTGACATTGTGTTGAGCTAATAACTATTTCCCTTCGTTTTTCTCATTCCATTGCATTATCCATCAACACGGTTTGTGTTCAAAAGTTCTAAACTTGGAGGAGATTATGGGCATTGCAATAAAATTGTGAATTCCATCTGTGCCTGTAGCTTGCAACGAAGACTCTTCAAATTGGAGATGGAAGATAGTGAATCTTCTGAACACACTGATTTACTTCTTCACACGGACGTCAGGTGCTTGAGTCACGGCAAATTACTAGAAAGGTTTCAAGAACCATTGCCCGAAATAATAGTTATTTTGAACAAAAGAGGTGATGACAGAAGTAAAACGGAAAATGGCTGCCTGATTTAGCATTTTTGACACACATCACAACGCAACAACGCATTTAAACACCATTAATTTGGAGCTTCAAGGTAAAGGAAATTCATTATTGAGATGATGAGCGCAATAAACGCATTCAAAGGTAAATTGCAACTTATGATAGATCAACTGAAAAGAAACGATCCTAAACATTTTCCGTATTTGAAAGCAAGGATTCCTCAGTTAAATTTTGATATTTACGAGGGATAATTATTAAATATTTTGGGCGAATTCAAAAGAAGTTTTTATGATGCAGAAATAGTTGTCGGGTTTCCACTCGGTTGCAGGTGCGATGAAAACGCGACGTTTTAACGACCAAGTGCTCTGTCGTCATCTTCAGGCTGAGTGTTGAGACTATGTCGATTCACGGTATAAACATACTGATCTAGGTTGATGGTGTCTATTTGGTTGTCGCGCTGGGGCAGCCTGAAGATGACGACAGAGTCTTGCGCAAGCCTCTACATTTCTTCATAACTACAACAATCTATATCCTCCCTAATCTACTTAGCGTACTCCATCCTTTGCTTTCCTCTTATGTTGTTATCCCACACACTTCCCTCTAATGCTAATTTTACAAGACCCTCGTTTCTTATAACGTGGCCTATTAATCTATCCCTTCTCTTAGTCAACGTCCTCCATATTGTCCAATTTTCCCCTATTCTGTTTAGAACTTCCTTGTTCGTGTTTCCATCCACTCATCTGATTTTCAGCATACGCCTGTAGCATCACATTTCAAAGGCTTCAATTCTTTTTCTTTCCCCGACTCCTATCGTCCACGTTTCGCAACCATTTAACGCCACGCTCCATACCAACATTTTTAGCAACGATTTCCTAATATTCATACTTTTATTACCCCTATTAAATTCTTCTTTTTCGCGAAAGCCTTCCTTGCATATGCCATCCTACTCTTTATGTCTACTATACTCTACCCTCCCTAGTTATTACGCTTTCCAAGTAGCAAAATTTATTAACTTCCGTCAAAATATCCCTTCCCAATCTAACAGCCTTTGTTATTCCACTGTTTTCCGTACTACACTTATCTTGGTTTTCCCTCAATTAATCCTCATATTGAATTATTTCTCCAAGGACCACGGTCATGCCGTTTATTATGGTTTCCACGTCTTCTTCTGCCGCCCCTAATACTACAATATTATCGGCAAAGCGTAGGCTTTTTATTTCCATATTTCGTTTTAGCTTTCTCCAGCGCCATTTCTATGTATACATGGGCAATAGACTGTGTCCTTGGCTTACTCATTTCTTGATTAGGGTTATCTTTTCTAGATCTTCTATTCTAACTATTTCTGCCTATCTTCTGTATATCAACGTCCTTTCTCGATATTTTATTCCAGTGCTCTTTAAAATCCTTAATAGTGTATATGGGATACTAAACTAATTATCCTCTGCTATTTGCATTTATGAGCCCGAATCGTGTTCCGTATGGGTATAATTAAGTTTTTACTCAAATCTTCTGCTATTCTTCCAGTTACATAGATTTCGCAACCTACCCTGAACAGATAATAGATAATAAAACTGAATAAAAAAGGAATCAATTTACTTTATCCAAAACAAATTTACATCAGTATTACAATTTTGATATTTTCAACGTTTAAGCCGGCAGTTCGTTCTTAATTAACTCTACATATATATTTACATAAAAATAATAAATTTCTAAAAAACAACAATTTTCGATGTCTTAATTCAGGATGTATGTTATGGGCCTTCTCATAGATCAGAGTATTGAACTCAAAATCTACTTGGACCTGACAGTGTAGAAAATCAACAAAAAGCTACAGGGGCCATTACCGTGTCGTCATAATGGACCTTCCAGCGTCTTACATGTTGCAATTTCCACCTAATTTGAGTCGTGCTCTTTCCAAATCAGAACCACCGCCGCTATTCTTCTTGGTTCAGGACAGTTTCCAGTTTATCCTCGTCCTGGTTACCTGTTCGATAATGTCGATTATCTGCTCGTCTACTCGATCTGCTTCTCTGAACAATCTCTCAGCAAGCCTTTTTAATACGTCTTCCTCACTTCGATCGTTCATATCCCGAAGGTGGCAGGGATGGATCAAATTTATGGGTAGTCTTCTCTGGGAGTAACAGTTTGCCCCTCTCCCACACTGCTTTTGGGGGAAAGCACCACCCGATGCCACCAAATCTCACCATAAGTGGGACCACACATCAAGCGCTGCGTGTTTTCTGGATTATATTAGCCCTGGCTCAAATACTGTCTCCTTTCTTTTGACTCCGCACAGCCAAAGTCCGAGCAAATGTGTTTGGCCGTTACAAGTGAGACGTTTTACATCATGTCTAACAATTCTGATACTGTACAAAACGTTGATTTCTTTCATTCCCTCTTCTTAAAATACTTATTCCTCTTTCTCTTAATTTTTCATTCAATATATATTCTCCTAAAATCAGACAATGGAACAACCAACAAACGTGAAGCGATGTTAAAACTACCAGTTGTAATACGAAGCGCTGTAAAGAGAATAGAGTTTCTTTTCGTCTAAACCAATCATGGTCCAATTTTGATCTGATAGCTGCCTGATTTGTAAATAGATGTACTTCCCTTTTTGTTCCATAGATTTTGCTTATTAAGTTTTTCAAAATAATTAATCTAGCTTGCATTCGTGTGTTAGGCCTTGGATATGGTCGTTATATATTATATGTTATTTCTAGAGTTTTCAGCTTTCTCTCGAAATGAGTATTATTCTCTTTAGTTTTGTAGTGGCCTTTCCTTGTATTTTGTTATTAAAAATTATTTCTTTAGTTTTTTTCCTGAGATATATTTTATATTTTGGATGTCCATTCTATATTCTATAATTTCATTGATCATTTATGTTGGATCCGTTGCACCAGTGCACCAGTGCACCAGTGCAGGATGTCTAGATACTTTCTTATTTGGGTTGGTGGACGGATGAGACTTTCGACTTCATTTGCAGCTATCAGAAAAGACTGACTCTTAGGCAGGAGCCTCGAGTATTCTTATGATGAATGTCCGTTGACCCTAGTTCTTATATATCTCTTGGAATATGTTTAGTTGATTTAAGATGTCATATGCTATCTCTATATCGAAGATATTTATTGTCAAATGCCGTTTATTATCGGATTTAGTCAGGTATGCTGATGAGGAATGATCTTTTCTGAGTCCAATCTACTGACGTGTGATTCTTTTGTTTGATTCTAAGTACTATATAATCCTTTTTTTGGGGGATTTTTTTGTGGTTTTGCATAAGATGCACTTTAGTGAAATCGGTCTATAATTTTTGGTGTCGGTACTGATTTTGCCAGGTTTTTTAATTGACATTACTGTTGCCTGATTCCGTAATGTTAAAATCGTCCGTGACGTTAGGATATTATATGCCAAGCAGTGGCAATTATTTTATAAGAACGTTTGGATTTCCTGCCAGGACCTGGAGTTGATCTTTTAGAGTTGTCGATAACTTGCGACAGTCCCTGTAAAGTTAGTTAGCAGTTTAGCGATGTTGCCTGTTAAATAAAACCTTTCAGTTGTTTGGAAATGACATTTTTCTTGGGCAAATTTGTATTTTAAGAAGTAATTTTGGTGAATATTTTTCTACAGGTGGACGAACTCAATCGCTATCGATATAAGGTTGATGATTGCTTCACTGTTCTGATTAATGTTATACGGCATTGGATTGAATATTGTAATATTATATATGGGGTATTATTTAAATTATTTAATGAAATCACTTAAAGGGTATGACAATAATTTTATTTATATAAAAAAGGTTATTTAATGGGGTCCTGCGGGCTATCACAAAAATATATAAATTAAAGAACACGATTTTTAAATCTCAAGGTTAATTACTCATTGGGATAGCCACGTGCAGCTGAGATTTTGTTCACTTCACGAACCTGTTTTATCTTCATTCCAGTCTTGATGCAGGTTACTAGGTGACCGGAACTTTCTTCTTCCTTCGCTTTGAATTGTAGATATTCCTTCTGCCGGCCGAAAGTGTATTGAACCTGCTGGTGCTGCCAGTGATTGAGGAACATTTAGAATTTCATACTTCTTCCCTCTATCCTTGTTCTCAATACCCTCTTACTAAACAGCAACAATTCACACCTCACTTTCAACTCTTGTGGCACTCTCCAGTTTCCCATCTATTTCCAAATCCGTTCAACTCTCTACCTTTCTCCTGCCTTCCACGTCATGATCAACTCTATATCTCTACATCCTCGCCCTCTGAACGTCTAGAACCATTTTCCTACACTACCTCCTCGCCTTCTCAATTCCTGCCCCACACTCTTACTCTGTCTCCTCGCCTTCTCAACGTTTTCAACCATACTGAATACTTGTCGGATCCTCACCTCCCAGCTCAATTCGTATATGCTTTCTTCAAGGGGAAACGCTATCGGACGTGATGCTTTTCCCGCTAAGCCTCATGAGTTCTTCGTCCGGCGGGTGATACTTTTCATGACACAGGGAACAGTGAAGAGTGAATGCTTCTTCAGCAAAAACAAGATTAACATTATAAATACGCACACAAGCCTGGCGCCGCGAAAATCCCCCCTCTTACCTGCCTGTCGCCAGTTAGAATGTTCTTACTTAATTTTTATATCATTCAAAATTCCAAAAATTTGGAGAAAAATAGGGAGGGTTCCTACTGCGCTACAATATTTTGCACCTTTGATAGTTATGATCGTGTTCGATATTTATTTGCTATTTCCATGTGGATTGAGGTTGGTTTTTTTAATCCAAGAGTTTCTAATTGCATCATTTATTTTATACGGAACTCAGCACGTAGTTTTTTTAATTATCTTGCTTGTTATGTAAGGGTGTTTTGAGTTTTATAAGGGCATGTTTGTATTCAGCATTTGATGATAAACATAAGCGTTCCAACATGGTAGTTTTCAGTTTCTGATAGTATTTGATTGCTTTTTGATAGTTTGGTCTGCTGCTGAGATGATAATACTATTAAGTAGTGTTAAATCTGCATCCAGGTTCTTGGCGAATTGAACTTCGTTTGTTATGAGATTGGTAATTACACTCTTGTAAATGATCCAATGAACTAACTTTAAAGTTTCAGTTTGTTGTTTTTATAAATGCCGATGGCCGTTTTGTTGTACATTCCAAATCTATGTTTAGTAGGAAGTTGTTACTATCGTAAGGGGAATTCTCTGCAGACCAGTTACATTTACAGGATGGTGCTGACCGCGCCTGACCTTGCTTGGTGGAGTATAACAGTGTTGTTATTGTTGAACGATTTCTTAAAGATGTCTCCTCGCTGATCACTAAGAGTCGAACTCCAGGCTGGGTGGTGACTTTTAAAATCCCTTACTAACATATTTGATGAACTTCCGAGCTGGTTAATTAAGTTGTCAATGTTTCTGTGATAAAGAATTGCTGTGCGGGAAGTCAATGTTGTATATAGTTATTCTTCTACAAATTAGTTTTTCAACCTATACAGATTCAAAGTTCGTATTAAGCTTGATGCTGATTGCAGTTTTGTGGTCTCTGGTGTACATTTCAACACCCCCACTTCGTGTTGTGGAAAACTCTTGTTTATTAAACTTTAGAAACCTTTTATGCTAGCCACATTCCTGTCCTTGAAGTTGGTTTCATGATCAAATTATTTCCGGGTCTGAAGCATCTTTTTGTATTTGTAAGTTAAGTTTTCTGGGATAAAAAAGGAATTATGTTCCTAGATCGGATCAATTTTAATGAGTTTATAAGTAATTTCAATTCCACAGAAGCTTTAAAACTCAATATACCACTTCACGAATTAATTATGCACCAATTAATTTTGAATATCTGTAATATACGGACAAGAAAGAATTCGGAATGCAAAATTAATTACATAAAACAAAATACTCGTATATAAATGAATTCTGAAATCCATATGGACACATGTGGGCTGCACCAAGTCTTCGAATTCAAAAGTTATTCAGCGTCTTCAGTCGAAAATCCTTCGTACCATTTTAAACGCACTCTGGTTTTTGAATCAATACATGAATATCTATTTTTACGTACAATAGAAGATTAAATACACAGACTCGACTCTAAACGACCTGGAAATTTTGGGAAAACTGGAGGGTCAGCATAAGCCCTTCTAAATCTGCAATAGTTCCATTCACCCTCAAAGTCAAACATCCCCTTACGCATTCATTGTATCTTTTTGGTTCCCAAGTCCCAATAAAAAAAGGTCCATCACTTACCTTGGACTTATTCTAAACTCCAAACTCTCCTGTATATTCCACCTTACCCACCATTCATCCAAAATTAACATTAAAATAAAACTGCTCTATCCATTCCTCAACAGAAACGCATCTCCACCAAAAGTCTCCTTTACCTCTCCCTAATGCTCCATTTGGGGATCAACCGCCAACTCCAATTCAAATAAAATTCAAACCAAACAAAACAGAACCATTAGAATAATTTACAACTCCCCATGATACCTTTTGAAGCTCGGTAATTCACGATGACATCCAAATTCCACTGATATCCACCACAATAAAATCATGCATATCCTCCTTAATCAAAAGCTCCATCAATCACTCCAATGACACTGGCCATAGTAATCCTTCTCCTCCAAAGATCCACAGACTCAAGCTACATCCTTCCACTCTCTCATTCAGCTATAACCTAACATTCATTTCTCCCCTAGCTAGCTGGCATCTCATTCTCCGACTCTCCAACAGATATCTCTTCCTCTAATTCTCTGTTATCTGGTACCCCAACTACCCTAAATTCTGTTAATATTCACCACCAATAATAAGCTAAACAAATATTAATAACCGCAATAACAAAATTTTATTCACAGCTCAGTTATTTCTGTCGCTATAAAACTGCTTGCCACTGGACATTCAATTTCATCCTGTAGTCATTTTATTTATTTATTCGCAGAATAAATACTATATAACACGTAGAAACAACTGTAATATCCGCGGATGTAAGTTATCGTAATAAAAAGAAAAAATGAAATTTCATTTATCTAATTTGCTTAATGTTAAAAATGAACAAAATGTAATTTTTTAATAAAACTAAACAATTGTTTGAAAGCATTGTAAGTCATAAATGTATTATAATTAATATTATAAATAAATACAATGAATGTCCAAAAGTCACAAATAGGAATAGAAGTTTTCTGGCAAACAGAGAAAACAAACAATTCCAATTTCCAAGCTGATCTGGCTCTCAGTGCCATCTACTGTAGTCCGGTTTTATCTTCAACAAACGAACATCACCACTCGTACAGGAACATCATTCTTGGTGATTCATTAAAGTAGCGTGAATTAATTAATTTAATTGCGTCAAAGTAATTCATTTTCGTCCTCTAACCGAAACATTCTATTCTCATATGTATTTACCAGCCCTTAACTATGAACGTCTTACGTTATAAAGTATGCTCGAATCATATGACGCATCTGAACTCGTCTGTCAAAAAATTGGTACTTGATTTGCAAAAGGTTGGCCACCCCCGTAGTACAGCATTGATGACAGTTTCTCAGTATCATTATCTACTATATCAGCCAAATTGTTTGAATTAAAATATATAGACTTTTAGATAAGTTACGGCAAATTGAAGAGACCTGAAGAAACTGGTACATACTATTTGTAATAATAATTTGGTGTACAGGGGATGTGATTTATATTTTCCATTCGCACCTACTAATGCTCAAAATTTTCAATAATTGGTGTTTTCCATATTTTGACCCTATTTTTTTCTGTCAGGCATACGTTTATATTGCATTAAATAATTAAATGAATTAAAACAACCTTAAGTGTTTATATTTTTTTCAATTAACCATTAATTTTCGACGTTTCATCTTCCTTTTGAAGACTTGCTCAGGCAAATGGTAACAGGATTCAGAAATTCATGGTCTTCACTCCATATACTCATATTTATTGAACTGAACGCTGTTCGCTGAAAGGATTCAAATAATAAAAAATGTAAACTATAAAGACGACCTTATATAACAGAAAAAACTAATACAATAAAGTAAAATAATTGGCAAGTTTAGTTAGGCCAAGCATAGTATTTTTCTCAAATCACTCTATTAAAAAGTTAGTTTGAAAAGGATATATGATAAAATATTTATTTTATGTGCAAAATTTAAATTCAGTAGCTAGTAAAACACTTGGTGGCACAAATTTAATTCGTATATATTATAAATATACACATATTTTGACCAAAAATAATAATTTAGAATATCTCCTTGAATGATATTTAACAATACTAATCACATTACAAAAATGACAAGGTATTTGTAACACAGTTGATTTATTAAACAAAAAGTTTAATATTACACATCTGTTATCTGAAATTTCTGTCTAGTATTAGTTTATGATCGTTTCACCACAAATTTGGAATGTGAAATGCAAGATGCAGTCCGCAGTCGACCCGGTAGCCCCAGTCCCTCAATGGGGTGTAGAGCCAAAGAAGAAGGTTATGAGAGTTCCCGGGGGAGGCAGCGCGGGGTCAGTAAAAATTCCTTGAATGTACGGTGCTAAAAGCATTTCCCATACAATGAGTCACGCATTACCGAGTGATGTAGCTTTCATGAGATGATCATGGAAAGAAGAATAGTGTTCACTATATGAAGTAACCACATTACTATTTATACAGACTTTATTTTTCTAAAAATTTACAGATTGTAGTTCTAATTTATTTCGGTTTCAATTTATTCAATCAGTTGGAACAGTCTTTATCGTGCACCATTCCTTAACCTCTTAACTGCTGAATTCTTTGGGCATAAGAGAACTGCCCTGTGCTGAATTATTTTAAAAATTAAATTTTGATATATGTACTAAGAAACATGAAGAACATACAAATAAGTTAATAACTAGCTTACCTGATGGCATCATGTAGATTACATCCGTACCAAATTCACTAGATTTTCTGTCAAAATTCACTGTATTCAGGATTGTCCACTGCCACCATCAGTTGAATTCACATATTTAGTAGGTAAGAGATATGTAATTATATTTTCATTTTTTTTGGTAATGATCTATCTTGAAAAAATTTATTTTGTAAATTGTATTTATTCCCAATTCTAGGCTGTCCAATTGTTTTTCAAATTTAGTCTAGATATTTTTATGTTTTATGATATGTTGCCTACAACTTACTAATTTCAGAACAACATAATTTTCTTCAAAGGTTAGCTGGTTTGTGGTGACTTCCAAAACAGGGTGTACACACAAGGCAACACCTCATTTTTGACAAACTCGCCTCGACTCTTTTACTCCACTATCACTAGAATAATTAATATTTTCTAAATCACAACTCTCGCAATATTCATCACCCGAATCGAATGCATTTAGTGCGTTTACTATATGAGCGCGTCTTTGGGTGAAGAAGTCTTTAAAGCTCTTGCAGTGCACTCTTTGACGTTACATGTGCCACAATGTAGTACTGAAGTTAATTTCAGTTTTTTTTCTTGCATCAATAGATCGCTGAATAAGACACTAAAGTTTGGTTGTGTTGAGACAATTGTATGTATCGTTTATGCGTAGTTAAATTTTAAAACGAGGTAACTTGATCGCAGCACAGCGGCCGTGTTTTTCCGCCATCGAGTATACTGGATTACAACAGTTAAAAGCTTAAATAAGGGAAATAGAACGTTTGAGAGGGGACATTAATTAAAAATTGAATTCTGTGTAGCATGCAGTTAGAAATTTTCTGTCATGAAAAGAAGGTTGCATAAACAAAGGACTACTAAGTACACATCATTGGATATCTCGTTCGTCTCGTACTTTGTTTCATACATCTATCGCTAGAGACCAAATTTATCATTGTTCAAAAAATTGTATTATATTTTCATTCCTTCACCTTTCCAAATTTTCTTTCTGTCGTAGGTAGAAGACATAATGATAAAATCTCTACCGCTATTAAAATTTCTTTTGGGCGCTGCGGGAGTTTCTCGTAGGCGCTTCAGCCCAGAGTGACTGCAGGGGCTTACCTGATCATGTCGGGGATGCCTCGCACTCTCTCTGGGTATTTTTTATCAAAGTTCTCATATGCCGCGACACCTTCACCTATTTTAGGAGGTATATGTACTGGGGTCAAAGACCTTGGGCATATGGCAAGAGTTGTCCGCTGATCCCATTGGATCAGTCGGCCAATTGCCTCCTGAAATTTGTGAAGACACGGAGAAGGGAATGCTGCGTCCCCACAGCAAACTCGTCTCCCGTCATTCGGAAGGGCGTGAGAATAGTACCCAATGCCGGACCTACCTGATGCAGGTTTTCTAGGGTTTTCCCTGCATCTCTTTAGGTGAAACACCGGGTAGGATCCTTAAACCATAGCCCGGGGGCCCTAGTTAACCCTTGGCTACCTTGCTCTACCTTCCGCATCCCCCCTTTTCAATTCCCTTCCTATGCTATTAAAGGGGAGTTGCCTGTTTCAGGATCATCCTCATGTAGCCTATTACCCCCAAAAAAAATTCTTTTAATAAATAATATATATATATATATATATATATATATATATATATGCTTCATTCATCTTTTTTGGTAAGTATATGCTTCGTACAAGGTTGTTACGGAAAGAAAAACTAAGAAAATTGCGCATTAGATTGAAATTTCAGCAAACTTTACGAGAAGTCTGCGCATTAAACTCTGTAATTGAATGTTGGGTTGCCTATCTCTCCCGCCTGGACGACCTTCTATTTCCCCCTCCACATTGGCCGTACCGTATCTATTTTTGGTAATTTTTGATAGACTAACACGTAGTATACATCAGTCGGGGTGAGACTCGACTACTACCCCTTGGGGCGGGGATGGAAATATTTAAGTAAGCAAAAACGGCCAATATATAAATACAGTTTGGATCAATTACTTTGATAGTATCTCCTACGATACTGCTAGCGTATAATATCTACCCCATACTTAATCAAAGGGGAATTTTCTTAGGGGTGGAAGTGGAGGGGCATCACATGAAAACAACCATAAAACAATCTAGAGTCGGCTTTGAACAGCTATAATGTGAGCCACTGATTATAATTCTGACGAAAAGGCAATTTAAGTTACGGATACAACCACTTGGGTGGGGGCGGAGGGGTGGTAATTTTTGAAAATCCATAAGCTGCCGTTATTTCCTTAATTAATTTGATAGATATTTCGGTTAATTTGTTTACGTTCAATTTCAACCCCATTCATCGTGGGGGTGTAGAGGGCATCATATGAAAATAAAAATGTGAAGTTTGGTATCGAAATAGGTCGTATTTAAGTACTTAATTCTGACATTTTAATGAGAATTAAATAGCAGTTCATCCCCTAACAGGAGAAATGGACTGAGTAAAACACACTTCTGCTTAATACATTTGAAGGATGGAACAATTTGGACATAATTTTGTTTCCATATTCCTCGCTACCCAAAACCAAATACTTTGGAGATAAAGCAGGGCTACTACCCTTAGGGGGAGGGGTGGAACCTTTATATGTAATGAAGGCTCATATGTGAGTCGAAAATTTCTTGATTTAAGTAGCATTTATAGTGTTTCTCCGACAATATTTGTGTATAATTTCGACCTCTTTCAGTATGTGAGGGGTGAGGGTGGAAATGAGTCATATGAAAGTTAGGAAACTATCAAGTTTGGTGTTGAAAGCGGTGTAATGTGAGTCTCTGTGTTACATTATGACTTTTAATATGAGGTTTAAGTAAAAGTTCATCTCTTAAATTAGGGAGCATTCATGTTCTATTAGAGTACGGAAAATATTTTTAGCCCTGCTATTATACCGGGATTATTTTTGACTTTAGAGATACTAGGAGGTTCATATTGTGACGTTTTCGATGCCGGTTGAATCATGTTTTGGCCAAGAATTAAATAATGTACCGGGATAATATAAACAAATACCCGGGCAACGCCGGGTCCCCAGCTATTTATATGTATGTATATAAGTATATATTTGTAAAACCGCCGATGGGATAAATGAATTGGAATAAAGAAATCCAAGCGATCCTATTTCATGTAGCGTGTATGTTTAGATAATGGTTGTAAGGTAGGATAAGGGGGATGGGAGATGGGAGTTCCTCTGCGTGCTCCAGGATCCGCAAGGGTACTTAAATGGAGCGAACTATCGTGACACTCGGGCTTTCTACAGGCTTTCGAGGCCCTTCAACTGAAATTACATCTGCTTACAAGTACTTAAGTAATTTACGAGCTGCTATGAGGATAACCTTCAACGATATCGCATATTACACTCTTCTGGATTGCATTAAAAACAGCAGGCCCTAGTTTCTTTACCCACAGCAAAATAATTATAGGAAGTGATGTGTTAGACAAGCTTCATTTTCAGGGAAGAAGAAATAATATGGACATTATTAACTAACTAACCAACCGCTTTTTCGGTTATGATCCACGTTTCCGGATCTCCATGAAACGAAGGTCGAGTAGTTCTATGCTCATAAATTCTCCTCAGCTTAAAGACTGTATTCTCCTTATTAATATGTGCGTATTATTTTTATTATTAACTTTAATGCTAATGCTAAAAAATGTTAAAATAAAAAATTAATTTCTATTTCCCTTGGTCACACCACAAATTGATAACACGGTTGTTACGGAAAGAATAATTAGAAAAATTGCGCAGATAATTGCTAAATTTCATAAAACTTAACTACGAGATATTATTTTATATCCGCGCGTTTGAATCTCCAATGGAATACGGGTTGACTATCTTCTCAATGTGTTATGCTCCGAAACGGCTCAACGGATTTCAATAAAAATTTCAGGAATTAAAACAGGTTTCGTGTATGTTTCATTTCGATATTTTGCAGAGTTCAGAAGATAATCATTTAAATGTTTATAAATCCATTGAAAAGCGGCGAGAAAGGTGGCGTAAAATACAACTGCTAATTGAAACTCCTGTTAGCCGTCCTTATCCCATTCATCCCACTTACTATGTCATTATAAGCATGAGAGACAGAGAAAGAGGAAGGGCGAGCAATATCACTCCTATTATTGTAAACATGAGAAAGCGCGACCTGTTCAAAATCAACTGCTACTAATGAGGTTTGCAATGAAGCAAGCATAAGTTTTCTTTCTCTCTCTTCTTTGTCAACCACTGAACAGGACTGACATGTTCATACAGTATTGATAGATTGACGTTCATACGTATTCAATTACCGTTCCTTTCGCAACAGCAAAACTTAGTGTGTTTTCCTGCGTTTATTGTCGTGTTATTTATTTTTAGTGATAAGAAAATGCTAACTGTGAGGCCTCCAAATTTCCGTTGGCGTACGTGTTACACAAGTCGAGTTCATTCGCAGTGTTTGGAGGCAAACAGAATGGGAGTTTCCCAAACGAGACCAACTCGGGTCCAGAAGAACCCATACCATCGGTTTCAGGCGATCAAACGTAACAATTACCTATGAATGTTTGGCGTCTAACTTCCGAACGACTCCCCTGTTGATATTTTTATGTAAGTAAAACTTCATTCCTTAAGTTAGGAAGTATTTTTTTTTATTTGGATACTGAAAATATTATTATCCTGTTATTGTACCGGGATTATTTTTGACTGTCCAGGTAATGGGAGTATATTTGTGTTTCATATTATGAGGTTTACATGCCTGTTTGGTCCCTGTTGACCAAGAAATAAATAATGAACAGGGATAATATAAATAAATGCCCGGTCTCCAACTGTATTATTTTAGGTGTTGCAGTAATTGTATTATAGGATATTATGTACTTTATTTTTGATAAATTATTCATTGTGCTTATTTGATTAACCTTACTATGTTTTAGATTAAGTTCCATATTATACTTTAATGTTTGCCATGTTGTGTAATATTTCTTCCGAAGTGAGTAAATGGATTTTAATTTTCTAATAATTTCAGGTGGATGTTTATCATTATCATGAATATTAATTGCATTAAGGCACTGTAAAGGTTGAGACGTCGAAATTTTATAAAATCGTCCTGGATTCCATTTCATTCTTTCCTAGTTCAAATTTTCTAGTCTCGGTATCTCATTACATCTCATAGCCTCTCCTTTACCTTCTGTTCTTACCACACACTTCCCTCTAATGCTAATTTTACAAGACCTCCGTGTCTTGGAACGTGGCCTATTAATCTGTCACTTCTCTTAGTCAACGTCCTTCATATTCTTCGCTTTTCCCCTATTCTGTTTCAAAGGCATCTATTATTTTCCTTTCCCCAACTCCTATCACCCACGTTTCGAAACCCATATAACGCCACATTCTAGCAAGATTTCGCGAAAGCCTTCCTTGCCTCTTTATGTCTACTATACTTCTACCATCCCTAGTTATTACGCTTCCCAAGTAGCAGAATTCCTTAACTTCTATCAAAATATCCCTTCCAATCTAACACCCATTGTTATTCCACTGTTTCTCATACTGCTCTCCATTGCCTTGGTTTTCCTTTATTAATCCTCATATTGAACTGTTTCTCCAGAACTCGTTCATGGCATTTATTATGGTTTCCAAGTCTTCTTCCGACTCCCATAATATTACAATATCGTTGGCAAATGTCGAAGCTGTAATTTATTTCTAGTGTTAGGTAGAATTTTGTACACCCTTCTACGTTTACTTGATAAATTGCATCTGTAAAATGTCAAGTATTTTTTATTTTATTTATATTCTGGTTGATGCTTTTATGCCAAAAATTTATATGATTGTTTTCAGGTTCCTCTTTTAGTCACTACTTCCCGCCTTTTTTTCTCATCTCTGGGTCTAATGGGAGTACAGTTAGGAGTACTGTTTCGGCTACAGATGGGGCTTAACAGAATTTCCCTCTGAATTTCTTGAATAATTTACATTGGTTTAATATGTCTAAAAAAACGTGGATTGGTGAATGCTGTGTCCCGAAACTCATCTCGTCATTCGCTTGGGCGTGAAAGTAGTACTCATAACCTGATGCATTTTTTCTACAGTTAGAAGGATCTTTAAACTATAGCCAGTAGACCCTAACCAACGTTTCGCTACCTTGCTCCACATTCCCTCTTTTCAGTTTCCTCCCTATGCTATTGCATGTTTCAGGATCATGCTCATGTAGCCTATCATCCCCAAAAAGTATAAATTATTTAAAGGATTTGTAAATTCATTGTTGCTACGTTTGTAATTTAAATGATAATTTTTTAATTTTTGGTTTAAATTGTTTTAATATATTCCTAAAACCTTATTTTGTCATCCAGCCAAATTCCAATATGCTGTAAATCATTCTTCTCATAGTATTATTATTTATTTTGACCACTTGGTGGCGGACCAAATTTCCTTTCAACATCCGGTAACTAGTTTTGTTATTTACTTTGCTCATCTTATTTTATCTCCTATTTATTTACAACAATGAAAGGAACCTTGGGTTTAAATCAGTGTTAATAGTTACAAAAATAATTATATATTATCAATTTGATATCAATATCTTAAACTTATATAAATTAAGTGAAACATTACAAAACGTTTTTTAGAATTTTATAGGTTTTTCAGTTAGGGTGGGTTGTTGTTGAAATGGAATAAACGAGCTGTGTGTTAGGCTTTAACAAATTTTTATCTGTTGGAAAGGCGCAGGCATGTCCTTGCAAATAATAATTTCATTATTACCTCACTCGCGGCTTGTCAATTTAACTTACAGTTGAAGTGTTGTGAAACTTTATACTCTGTAGAATGTTACAGTTTTGTTGCAGGTGAGACTTAGTGGTTCCTTTCTATCTATCGAGATTTAAGAAGTATTTATGGTTTTACGCTATCAAATATCCATTTATTTGAAAAACATAATAATTGATATACGGATACTTGAAAATGAATTATTTTTTAGCTAGTTAAATATCCAAAAATTCTCTACACTCAAGGTTTATCGTGGGTTAAATAGGCTATATCAAATTCTGCTCAAATTGATCGTCACAGAACAGTCTTAACGCTACCACGCGGCTGATACAGAATCACACGTCCTCTTTCTTCATCATCAACAGCAGAATTTCTGATCACCTAACCTCTCCCTATATCAATGATCGTCAAAAGGTTATAATGAATATAGAGGGGTGAATAGATTATTTAATTAATTGATATGATTTTATGATAATATCAATAAAACAATTTACTTTAACAAAACAGAACATATTTACAATATTAATTACAAATTTTTAATTTTTAACATATACGCCGGCACTTATTTGCAATAAAAACTACATATATATTTACAAAAATGATTGATATTAATTACTTAAACCTAACAATTTATACTCTAATCTGAGGGTCGTATTTATGGGCCTTCTCATACAACAGAACTAATCCACTCGGACCTGGCAGTAAACAGAAAATTACAAAAAGTCACAGGAAGTAATTACCGTTTCGGCGTAAGTCAGGTTTCAACTTCTTCCGGGTTCGTCCTCCCTCCAGATCACAGCTGCCGGTCTCCAATTCTTTCAAATATCTCCAGTGAGCTCTCTCATGTCATCACTCTCGAACAATCTCTTCCAAAATAATCTCAAAATTCCCTCTTACCGCTCTCGCGCCATCGGACCAATCTCATCACACCGCTCTCGACTACCAATCTCTCACCAATCTGTGTCTTCACCAAATTTCAATATCTCTCAAATTCACTCTCTACCACCAATCTGTGTCACCATCAATCTATCGCGACCAATCTCCTCCCTACCACGTCCTCCTCACTTCTGCGGCACCTATCACCAAGGTTGCATGAATGGATATCCTCCAATAATATCGACTGTTACATTTAGGGAAAACATTCCACCCGGTCGCCAAATTCTCAGACAGATTGAGAAATTCCGAAACCGGCGACGAGGTGTCAGCTTTATTGCTCAAGTATCAACCGCTGTCTCCTTTGTTTTGATCCAGCGCTTTTATGGGAGTTCCAATCAGTAAATCCTTAACGTTACGTCAGCGTAAGGTGAACGGGGGCTCTTTTCCAAGAACCTTTACACCGTTAAGCGAAGGAGAATAGGAGCAGCGTAGTCCCGAGAAATGATATGAGCCAGACGCAAGTGTCTAGCTGCTGCGCATTACTTTCTCCCAAATTTATTTATCTTCCCATTATTCCATTCAATCATACGTCGCGCTAAAGTGGTTTATCCATACGAACTATGATAAAATACTTCTAATTTCATTCATCTTTGAATATACGGCAATAAGAATCTAAAAAGATGGCCAGGTACCGACGCAGAATTCACCACTGGAACGAGTCGCATGACGAACGCGGAAACAGCCTGAATACGAAACGGGAGGAGAAAGCCGCCGTTTCACAAAGGAAAAACAGGTGCGCGTCTGCACCCCTGTCAGAGATGTATCATGACCGTCGTTCTGCTGCAACATCCCCTTATGAGATTAAATATAATCTGAGCTAGTCGTGATAAATTTTTTAATTGGACCCCAAGTTTTCTAATTATTGTCGTTTTCTTTTGTTTCCTATTCATAAATCTAATTTGTTTTTGTTAAATCTAACTTAATAGTTTATTTTTATTTAAATTAAAATCAAATACCCAATTCATCATAGTATATTGAATCATTCTATCCCAAATACTATTATATGCTCGAAGAACATTCACAAGAAACTCCCTCGGAGTAATTAACAAAATGCGAAATAAAATTAAGTTCTTTAGCCACTGATTTGTTTCCCTCTAATTGTAAATATGAGCTTCTTCAAACAAGTAAACACGATGCTTATGCGGCAACACAAGATAAAGCTGGAACAATCTGGACGGAATTCAAGGATGAAGACGTGACGTTATAATCATAGCGCTGTTATGGTATATTTTTATAAATATAAATATAAATATATATATATATATATATATATATTTGACAAGCCCTCGGTTAGGTTTGGTTTTATCATTAAAAATGATGAAAATAAGTAAAATGCAAAAGTTTTCGACTAATTGTCATAGTCATCTGAAAATCACAACAAATTTACAATGTAAGATTCTAAAATGATTTTTGAACACTTAAATAACTTGAAATCAACTCTTTTTCAAGATTTTCCGTAAACTAATAAGGTCGATTCTGTAGCACGATAGTTGATATTTCATTATTTCTTAATATTAAGTTAGCAAGGATTGGGAACTGGAATGGGCGTCAGTAAGTCCTGACCCTAGGCCACCACTAATCGCCAGGAGTGTCATTTCGGCAAGTTGGGATATGACCCGGGAATATCCGTAACCACACCTACGTGGGAATCGAGAGTCAATGAAATAACGATATATTTAAATACCACATGGTTACCTCGAACAATGGGATTTCGTGGTCTAAAGAAAATCGATCTCAAAGATTGATTTTTGGTACTTCTTCACATGACGATGAGGCTGTGTGAATTCACAATCTTCTCTTGAAGTTGAAGTGGACGGATGCGACCCGTCGTTTGGTCTCTAACGTTGAAAGAGATTAAGCTGTGGACGCTGAGGAGAAGCTGCCAGTAATATCAGATACGCGCATTCGAAACTTATAAATATCTTTCTTAGTTAAGTTTTTTATAAATTCCACATTTATTTATTTAATTATCCCTTAATTTTATACCCAAGCCACCCCTGCATATAATTTCTGGGTTCAGAATTCATTTCCCGTGACTGCTAAGTGCAAGTAACTATGAAAATTAAATTGATTTAATGAGGGACTAATTTAAAACAAAAATATAAAATTAAGCCTTTAAGTGATTTCTGGGCGAGTTTGTCAATAGATTAGCCCAATATTTCATTACTATATTATTAATATTATTGTTTTACTTCCGTTTTCTACATCCTATTTATGCAAAGTGGAATTTTTTTATTACGCTGCAATGAAGTCAAAGTGCGGAAACAGACTCGACGCCACATCATATGTTAGAATTCAGCTTACAAATATTGCTTCTTATATAAGTAAGGCATATAATTCAAGGATCCAATATCATCAAAGTAATTGAGTGCTTCATTTATTCATCTGTTTATATTTATCTTATATTAGAGTCCTGTATTTAAATAAAATTACTAAATATAAAATAAAACATTTTTTAATTTTTACAAGCAGGAATTACCGAACCTACAAAAATAAACCAAGTGTTCCGTTAAAATGACCGATTTTGCTGTCTTCCATTGCAGAAAAAGTTTGGGAAACCCTGGTATACATATTATTATATTCACAGAATTGCATGGAGTTTGATCACTGCAAATAATATTAAAGTTTTACAAACATCTGTTTCTTAACGTTACTACCATATAAATTATACGATAGTGATAATTTTCAATTTTAATAGATAAATGGTGATTTTATCTGTAGTAAAATCTGGAAAGACTCCACTCAGGGGCTATACCTTAAATTTATTTTCTTTGTTATAAGATTAACACACTAATCTTTCTTGTGTTACTCATTTAAATTCTCGAAGTTAAAACGAGAACGAGGCTATAAGTTTGTCTTGTTAATTTTGGTAGCTCGTTAATAACGCTGTACAAGGAAAGTGCCGAGGAATAAGAAGAAAGCATCTGTTAGGAGAAGAAGCCGAGCGCGTGGTTCTCCATTCACGAATCGCTAATCATCTTATGTGTTAAATCCTGCTTTAAATTATTCTATTCTCTTCGAGCTGTAAACATTGCCTTTACATCTACTTGGAATATAAAACTTTTATAATCTAAAAAATAATCACGTTTTCAGATAATCTTCTTTGAGGGATTCTGGTAAACAGGCATTTTTTACAATGATTACAGAACTAACGTTTATTGTGTAATTTACAAGAAAGTCATTAAAAGATGACAAAATATATAATGCATCAGTGAAATAATCTGCTGATTTTATGCGAACTATAAACGAATTTTACTGCAGCACCGTTCAATTTAATCATATAATTTACAGGAAGGGAACCCTTAATAAGTCCTCCAGATTTTTGGCCGTTGAAATAAAAATTGTACTTTATTGTCCACCTCAATTTACAGAAGCTTTTGGCATTATATTACTATATTAATCTGTAATAAATTAAAAACTGTAATCAGGTAATACAATGTTCCAAGTATTGGCAGCTAAATTAACATTATAAAAAACATTCATTTGTTGCAAATTGAACAACACACTTGTACGCTTACAATCAATTACTTTAATCTTAACCATCTCACTTTGCTTAAGTCTCATGGCCAAACATACTTCACTTTTCAGTTTAGTCGTACAGCGCTGCCAAGCGACAACTGAACAACAAAATTGTTACGTTCGTAGTTTATAAATTTTAAATAAAATAATTTTTCACCATTATATACAATTAAATACATATAAACTAAATTAAAATTTTTATCATTATATACAATTTATAATAATTGCCATATAATAACGAGACTATAAAAATTCAATAACAAAATTTAATTCAAAATAATAACATTATCTACATTCATATTTAACACTCTGCATAATTTACCAACTAATTATTAATAGAGTAACAATCATTTAATGCATGCACAACTATAATTGTATTCATATATTACGATCTGTAACTGTTAACCACATCTGCTCGGAATTTGGTGGTGCGGAGTCCAATGAATTGAGACAGAATTTGAGCCAGGGGCAATAAAACCGAGACATCACGGCGCGTAAAGGGTGTTTCCCAATTTTTGTGAAATTTGTAAGCTCTGGAGAACAGCAGATAAATGATATTTTACATTAGACGACATTTAGATGCTAGTTTATAGAGTTCAAAATGTAATAGTTTTCGTACGTTTACGTCCAGAGATGTATAGAAAGCCAAACTTTTATTTTGTTTCACACTTCAATTTTTTGATCGACTTTGCTCTAATTTATCTAATCAAAATTACTCACCAACATACTTATGCTATTTACGTTTGAAAGTGCACATGACGTGTTTCAAGATAGTCACGTTTCGTTTTTTATTATAATATACTGCCAGAGATCTTACATCTCAAAATTTCTGAATTTTCGAGTCATAACGTAAAAGGTTCCTACATAGAGTTAAACAAACTACAATTTTTCTACATATATTAAATTTTAGAATATGAAAGTTTACCAATGTTCATTGGCGACATGCACAAATTCTCACACAAAATTTCATCAAAATCCATGATGGTCACGCGGTGCACTTTCCTGAAATCAGACCACTTGGCATGGAATGGCCCATAAATAAATGGCGTCCTTTCTAATTTCAGGAAAAGTTTAATTCAGTGAAGTTGTAATCTATACGTCAATAATTGAATGCAGCTACTGCGTATAAAAACGCAAGAATGTATACGAAGGCAATTGTTCACATCCGGTGGTCAAAATAATCCTATTGGCTGCAATATTGTAAATTCCAACCAATTGATTTGAAATTGCAGCTTATTGGCTACTAGAAAAGGGAGGAGCAGAATTCGGAGCCATACGAGGTGAAATGCACTGAAGTTTTGTGAGATGAGCTGTTGACTCCTGAGGGGAAATAAAACTTTCGTAGATGTTTCGATTAATTTTTGGCACAATACATGATTAATGCAAATAGATCATTCCGAAGATGTAAACGAGAAGTGCCTCCAAGAATATTCAACCCGAAGCAGGGTGTCACCACCAGCACTAGAGAAAATTTTAAAGTTTTCATTGAAAGTCCTTTAAGACAAAGAAACATTGCTTTATTTTGGTAACCTGATATAAAGAGTTTCGACGTAAATTATTAATTCGCTTCCGGATTTAATTGGAAATAACTTTATTCAATTCTCTTTTTCATACATATAAAAACTTAATTTCATTATTATTAAATTCAAAATCATTAACTATATCCTCATCTTTTTCCGTGTATTTATCACTTTTGACGAATAAGTTAAACGGTATTTATCACAACTATGGGGGTTTATGTAAGACAATAATCGTAAATATAATAAACGTTAATTACAAATTGCTGCCTGCTGTCTCCACCGTTCTTACTGGTTGTCTTCCTTTAAATGACATTAGTCATACTGCTCGCACATGTCTCCAAATAAATTTCTTAGTAATCGCAAAAAAACAAGATCCTTAATGTTCAGGTAGGGAGTCGGCCAGCGGGCAAGGGTGCCACCCTACTTTTACCCTCCCGCTCCAATGAACCTTTCCTTTCTCTCAAAAGTTTTTAAAAAAAGTTAAAAAAAATATTTTTAGCTTTGCTACATCAATAAAGCTTGTATTTTATATTTGTGACTTTCAATCGTTACAAGTAAAGTCGAGCTACATAAAAGAAAGACAAAAACATATGGTTTTTTTAATTTTTCCGTCAAACCGTGTGTATGAAATGTCTTTTTAAAATTTTATTTAAATATCTTAAAGGGGCAGTAAATTCTGCGTAAAATAAAACCTTTCACAATGGCGTTGGGCATTCCGAATGGGCACAATGATGCTTAAAATTCAGGGCTCTACTATTTTGACGACGACAGTAAATATAAAGCTTAATTTGTATCTCATAATGTTTAAATTAAATGTACTTTTTTGTTGCAAGCATGTACCTTAAAATATAATATGACCATGGAGAGTGATCAGTCAAGATTAATTGCTGTTATACAAAAATTCTTTCCGTCTTAATTATTCAAATTAATAAAGCACAATTTTACTCAATCTTTTTGCAGCATACCTTGCAATGACACTTAAAACTATACCTCATAAATTATTAATAATAGTTGTCTGTTAACTTAAAAGTTAACAATCTTCAATTGACCTCACTAACAGTACGATAAAAAATTTTGCTGTACAGGTGAAAAATTTGTTTAATATGTATAGAATTAGTATTTTCGAAATATTACTAAGCAGTAACATGTTATTAGTTGAAAAACTCATTCGGTACATTTTTGTTTATATACTTGAAAGGACATGGACAGAATATTTATTTTTAGACGCAACAAATAATTGCATACTTCTGACAATAAATCAGTTTTACGTGAATTTATTTCTGGTATTTATTCATATTGGAAACACGTGACGCAATGGACTAACAAAAATTATGAATTATATCGATATTTGAACTTTTTCTTATTCTCCTCGCATTTAAATAACGGAGTGTAACAATAGTCACATGCGTACGTGTTGAACATCTGAAATAAATAAAGTCCCGCAGTGTTTGTTAAATTTGTGAGTTCTTTTCATTTGAAGTCGTACGAAAGCAAACTGTGACCAGATTCTTTAATTCGCCGGGGTCATTGCGAATACACGTCACGGCATAGGGCTGATTGCAAATTTGCGCTTGATTATCCGCGGCGCGGCCAGAGCCGGCGAGTTAGGCAGCGAGCAGGGAAGGCAGGCAACGTCCCCAGGGTAACTCGTAAACCAGGACGAAGACACAGCCCTGAATAACCCAGGGACGCCAGTAATAACGCGCAGGAGCGGTCCTTGGCAGTAAAGCCCCTGGTCACCTGGATCGCCGCGCCGCGGCCTGTTTTATTACACCTTCGTGCAACTTGTACGAACGAATCGCTTCCCCGTCTTCGGTCAAACAACAGTTCTCACGTAACTGTAATCCCAACACGAGTGGCACTAATCCAATGGATCACACGCTTTTCCCTTGTATGTATGTATTTTCTTAATCTACAAATGGTCAGATACCCGGTAGCAGATACATAGAACTTAAACAATAATAACCATATTGAACCTATAATTAGCAATATTAATCATATATACACCTAATAAATAAATATATATGGAATCACATTATTAGAAGATAAATTTTAAAAAAGGAATAATATTGATTTTGACTGAAAAATAAAAAAATGGAAACATATTTCACTTCAGTATACTGTTAGAAATTTCGGAGCACTGCTCACTTCACTTCACTATATTACGCTGCATTACACTAAACTTAGATTAAGTCTTAATTTTGTTTCCGTTTCTAGTAAACCACATATTAGTTATTAAGCAGCTGTTAAGATAGAAATGTACTAGTCGTTAAGATGTTAGTAATTACGTAATTATTAAAATAGATAGATTCTTCATTTTAGTATCCGGCTGACCGCATGGAATACACGTTGTTTGTTCCATGTGCGGGGGAGGGGATGAGAAAATAATGTGGGAACCTCTACTGAACAATTTTTTTGGGTACGCCAGTACAAAGAGGTGTGAACGTTTGCGTGTACTTGTCCACGCGTGCCTGCGCATCAATTATTTCACCCCGCCAAGGGACCAAATGGCGAGGATTGCCCAAATTCGCCGCAATTGTGGGCGTGCTCTTCCCAAAATTATAAGTTTTGATTGGTGGTCCAGATGGAACAAGAAAAATGATGTGTTGACGTAAAAGGTGGGGGAAGGACAGTTGGTGTGGAGATGAAGAGAGGAACAGTTGAGTAGATTCTGAGCTGAGGAGTTGGTGTGGAGATGGAGAGGAGAACAGTCGAGTGGAGTCTGCGCTGAACATTTAGTGTGAAGATCGATTGGAAAACAGTCGATTCGATTATGAGCTGAGCTGGTGTTGAGAATGGGACAGAAGAACACAGTATGAGATAAGAAATTTGAGGAGAACAGTCGAGTTGGTAAAGAACGAATGGAGTTGAGTCAGAGCTGCCGGAACAGCCATCAGCCATAGTAAGAGTCTGTGGAGACGAGGTGATTATTTAATTATAAAAATGAACAATTTTATTAAATTGCTTACTAAAACTCACCGGAGAGCAAGAATATAATGGTCATAGGTGGGTTTAAGCAAAAACTTGGCATCGAAAAATTTTAATTACTCAATCAAGCCAGGGGCGGGAAACATAATCATGGATATCACCGACTTGTAGACCAGCGTCTGGTGATGATGCTGCATCTCTTCCTCGGTCAGGTTGTCTCGGTGCTTCTCTGCGTCGATGCTCGTGCCATCTGCTATGAGGCCAAATTTATTTTTCTAGTTGACGTCCACTCCTCTTAATAATGTTGGAAGAAAAATGTTTCTGCGTCCACTGCTCTTTATCATAACGTAATGTCTTCCAGTCCACTCCCATCTAATAAAATCTGGTCTTCATTCTCTTATATAAATTCATGCTCCGCCTTTTACTGCCTGGCGGGGTGTGTGAACTTTCTCCCAAGGATGGCCTGAGAAGCAGGTCGAGATCCGTCCCTTATACATCAGTGGATGGCCTGGTCTTTATTGTCGCAACGGGATGTTTGTGAGTCACTAACCCCGGCTTTAGTCCCAAGGACTGACCTGCCATAAGAGGTACAGAAACATCTTTCTCTTTCCTGGATATGGATATCGTCAATTGGATATTAATTAATTATTAAAGAAACGCGATCGTTACTTGCTTGCCGTTGGCCTGGCAAGCAGCCTAACCCCCTTCCTAATATACATCTATAACATAAACATACAAATTTAATAAAATACCGGAAACTGCTTTCCTCCATTTATAAATATATGTGTGGGGTGAAAACTCCCACGATAAGTCCAAACAGATCAAACACAAAATGTTCTCACGTTGACGTGGAAATTTCGTCTTATTACTTTCTAAATTCTGGGTACGGAAATTATTTATTTTCTTTGTATAATTTCAAAGGGGTTAATTTTAACGGCGCGGTATGCTTTCTCTATTTAAGATTCGAAACACAATTTTTTGTAATTATTCTTAACACCACCTGTAAGTCATGCGACTGGTCGGAGCAAGTTAAAATGATAGGAAATTTTCAAATAGATCAAAATTGTATGTAGTAACAAATTATTTTAATATTGTAAATAGTTTTTATACATACTTCAAAAATACATATATGTTAAAATGGTCCAGACTTAAATATCATCAAAAGTGAAACTTCAAACCTTAATGTAAATGTGGTGTAAACGTTAAAGATTTAAATGAAAAAAACTAAAAGTCAAGTTTCCCCCACCACACGTTACAGGAAGTTCCCCAAACACCCCTGCAGGTAAATTGTTCCAGTCATTACTAGTATTTACGAATGAGTATTTCACAACGTCTGTTTTTTTGTGCCTCACTATTAATTTAAACAAGAGATTACTCCTCCCGTTCCGAGTCGATTCTTTCCTTCTATCTCGGATTCCCTGCGAAGGTTTTTGACCTGCAAAGAAAATGTGTAGCCTAGCTGTTTCTCTTGTCTGTAGCGTATCCCACCCTAGTCGCTTCGCCTTTCTTTCCTGTGCCCAGGTCCTATTTGTACTAATTTTGCGGCCCTTCTTTTGCACCCTTTCTAAAGATTCGGGATATATTCCATAAGTGAGCGTACTTATGACAAATATGCCAATTCCTTAGATTTCGCATTCTCCTTCTCTATTGTTATCATTACAAAGTGCAAGGTGTTCCCTGCTTTCCTTGTAGCATAGTATACCTGTCCAGCTTACTGTTGAAATAAATGCCTAGGTAAATACACCTTGTCTCCCCATCTATTCTATATTTCATGGCATATTTAATTCGCATTTTAGTAAAAATGATCGCCTTCCTTTTACTATTGTTGATTTTGAGTTTATTTTACTCAGTCCATGTGCTTAGTGTATCTAAGTCAGCTGTGTCTTGTTCCCCAGTTATTTCCCTGTAAATTACACAGTCAACTGCAAAAAGTCTGACTTTATAATTTATATTATTTGGCAAATAAATATGAGCATCAATAATGGGACACTAACTGATCCCTGGGGGACTCCCGATGTTGCAGATCCGAGTTCTGAAGTTTCTTTCCCTTCTTCAACCTATTTTTTTTTAAATCTTGCACCAAAAGAACTACTCTTTTGTCAATATCCATCCCATCTAACTTCTGGATCAAGATGTCGTGAGGAACTACATCGAAAGCCTTTGTAAAATTTATAACAAGGGCGTCTAATCTACCACCATGAACGACTTCTTCTGCTTGATCTTGAAACAAATTGATTATCTGACTTTCATACGAAAATCCCGATCTAAATCCATGTTGGCTTTCAAAGAACTACCCTATAGATTCAAGTGCATCCCGAATGTACGTAACTATTAAGTGCTCCATGATTTTTCATACTACTGAGGCTAGACTAGTTGTTTTATAATTTCGTATGTCCGTTTCATTTCCAGATTTAAATACAGGTACAATTATTCCCGTTTCCAGTCTGTTAGCAGAGTTGAGTTATTTCTGAATATATAAGATAGCTTTACTAAGTACGGAAAAATTACCTCTCCAACAAGTTTAATTATTTCTGATTTGTCATCAGGACCACGCGATTTTTAGTTTTCTATATTACTAATTATCCTCCATAGTGCGTTTGCCGTGATTTGGTGTTTTCCGATTAGTAGTCACGGTTTGTTTCCGTGTAGGTACCGTTACATTTGGTAAACACAGAAATTAAGTACTTGTTCAATACATTTGCTTTCCCTATATCTGAAGTTTCGTCGATGCCGTCATTTTTTCACAATTCCCTCTACGTTTACGAATATAGCTATAAAATATTCCCCATTGCGTGGTAATGACGAATAAATTGTTCATCCTATCATTTTTTCACGCTTAATTTTGGCGCCACTTTTTAAATAGCGCAAATATTATTTTTGATAAAGAACCATTTAGATAATTTAGTACAAATTTGCAAGGTGGAAATGCAAACAATTTTATCAAACATTATTTACAAACTTATGAGCCAACCCCCCCACCACCACCACCACCATATGGGCAGAATTATTGTGTGATTCTGGAGTGTTTTTAAAAATTGGTTGGTTTAAACTTTCAGTTAATATTTTGTAGCATCCATAGATGCACTAATCCATTAATTGGGGATATTTCATTTTATTCTAATTTCAATAATATTTTGGAACTAAAATTCTCATGCTGGGGAATGTGGGGTCATTGCTCGACAGATACAGAAAGACCACGGCCAACAAATATCATCAATCGGCATATATTGAACTGGGGGTATTTAGATTTATTTTATCACAATAATATATTGAATCTATTAAAAACAAATAAATTTATTGCCAGCAAACGAAAGAAAACAACATTACTGATTAAATTTAGGGTTCAATTAAGTAATTTACCAAGGTTATCTCAAAACCATTCAGTAAGATTCTAAATACTTAAATACTTAAGCGTCATTTTTTCTAGGCTTATCGTGCAGCAATAAAATTGTCATCATGCACTTTTAGATTTTGGCACTAACACACCTGATAATTATTGTGGGTCGTAGACAGCTTTGTCCTTTGCCTACGCCTGTATCTTGGGGTCCGTCTTCCACGAATTCTGGTCGCCTCTGGAGCTCTTTCCTGGGCTCTGGGAAATAACTTGGACAGGACTCTGCCTGCCTCGTTGTAGGGACATCCCTAGCAAGATTCCTCGTTTCCTCGTCGCCTGATTACTTCAAAGCTCGTTCCTGACTGACTAATTTCTCTAGTGTCGTGACTCAACTACCACGCACTCTCCAGACATCCTACTTATTCAATTCTCCATGCCAACTGACTAAATTTCTCCCATCCATCCTCGCATATCATCTCGTTCATTGAACCCACCATGAGATGCATAGAGGATCACCTGACCCTCAGCCTCCAATCAAACTTCAGCGGTTTCTCTCCGTAATTTTGGAAGGGGACGCGGCTTCCGTATTTCTCAGGATTAAGAAACTGTATTCAGGTACCAGATTTTAAGTCGCCAAACGGTGTTTTTGGCATCTTCGGTATTCCGTTGTCTCGCTTCTCTGGCGCCTTGGTGTTTTACTTGTACGGAGTGTCACCTTCACCCAGTTACGAAATAAAATGGCGATTGCCACAGTACCTCATTGCAGGCATCATGTATGGGATCCACGATGTTGACGACAAAGCCCAAAAGGAGTATGCTCCACAGAAAGTAGGAATATTCTAAAACACGAGGTTTCACGTCTCTGGATAAAGACGTGTTGCCTCTATTAAAAGTTGTGGGTATAGGAAATGCCCTGTTATTAGCCAAAGTCATGGGAGCTTTATTCTGGTAGGGAGAACTATGCTTACCGAGATGAAAAGTCATGCATAAATTGTGCATTATTCCTAATGATATTTCAATGGTTGTTGCAGTTGAGGTCAGTGGACAACCCCACCCATATTGTAGTGGGGCTAGACATCAGCTCACTTTTACTCCGGTTATTGTTGAGACAATATGGCAGCGTAAAAGCAATTCTGTTGACAGGGGAGCAGGAAATATTTTGCTGTCAGTTCAGGATATGTTGTACGTCAAACAACTTATCCTTAAAACGTAATAGATAATAAGTATAGCGTGTTTTAAAAATATGTTGTTGCAGTCTCCATATCCCGTTCGTATTAAGTCAATTAATGATCTTAACAATGACAGTAGCGTTTCGCGAGATCTGTAGGAGGGATAGTACCTCCACAAACGAAAATACTCACCTTCTCCTTTCACTACTGCGCATGTAAACATGACATGTAGAATCTCACCAACAGTATATGAACTCATTTTAGACTATCTAGAGTTCATATACTTAAAAGTAAATAATGGACGACTGCTGGTCCTAAGAATAACGCGAGGGTTAGGGTATTATACTGACAGCCCAGAGTAGACGGGAGAATTTGATCTACGAAACAATTTGCTTATGTATTGAGTATTCGACGAACGTTTAAGATGAACGGACGAGAAAGATTGGGCGAACATCTAAGGGTATGAGCTATCGATTTGAAATAAGACTGGATAAGCAGTTTTCAGATCTATTCAGATCTCGTGATTCCTACACGTCGTTGGAAGCTTCTGAACGAGAGATTAGCATGAAATCTCTGACCAGAGTTAGGCACGAGAAAGTCTCCCTGAACCAGCCACCGTACGACGACCTCTGGACATGCCAACCATATAAAACGACCGACGTCGGCGAGAATATATATGTATTTTACAGAGAAAGTTATAATCCTCTCCACTAAAATGTGTTATTAATATAAAATAAAAATAATTGAAACAGATAAACATTAGTTCACAGCAGAGAAAATGAACGTGTAAAGTTATTACGTCTTTTACAATAAAAAAAAGAAACTAAGTTGTTAGAAATAAAGTGAATTGAGAATAGATGAAAGATGAATTATGAAAACTGAATACAGAATGGTGAATAAATGACATTTTTCTTACTTTAAGAAAAATTATTAATGTGATTGTTTAGTGTAATAGTAAAAAGATTGTTCCGTGAAGCAATAAAATATTACGCATAAAAACAGACACAATCATTAAACTATTGATGACCTTTTACAGACTTTAATTGTTAAATTTAGTTGTAACGACGTTTTGGCATGTTTTTATACCTTCTTCAGTTTTTTTCCTCCCTATAGAGGAAAATGTACAGAAAATTAACGCTAAGGCGGTGTAATTGAAACAGATTTTTTTCTAAATATATATGGACACATTTGACTACTTTTGGAGATTGACGCCATTAAAAATGAAAATTGTCTTTCTTGAACATTGTTGACAGTAGTTCAATCCCCTAGGACAGTAATGGGCAAAGTAGGGCCCACGGGCCAGATGCGGCCCGCGAGACATTATTCCTAATATGGCGAATAAAAAAACATGCTATAAGAAAATTAAATACTTTCCTCTACACTGTTGCTAAATACTCAAAAATGTTTCTTATTTCAGACATTTCTTAAGGTTGTAGGTTTTCTCGTTTCACTCTGCATATTGTGAAAAATTTTAGCCCTTGGATGTTATCTAAGAAACGTAAAGTTCATTCTGACGGCCGTGTTTTCAAAGATTAATGAACCTGGAAGTACTTTCTCGCAGTTTTTAGGCATAAACCACTATCTCTCATCTGCAACGAAAATGTAGGAGATTACAAAGAATATAACATTTCACTAAAGTTTAACTCCGAAGAAGAAAGAAAAAACAAACAGAAGATCTACGCTAAAATCTATCAGGACTGTAAAGTATTTTAAAGAAAGGAAATAGTACTCAGCAAGCAACTACGCATGTAAAAGTAACAAAGCTATCTCTATTGGAGATTTGTTAAACACTGCATACTCTACGTTTTTAATACTTTATGTCCTGACAAAAGAAAAGACTTTGAAATAATGAACTTGTCTCGGAAAACACCTACTTCTACAATTGTAGCAATAGATAAAATCAAAGATTGACCAATTAAATTCCTACTCAAAATTACTATAGTTGAAAACTCTGATATGTATGATAATGCAATGTTGCTAGTATTTATAATAGGTGTTGACATAAATTTCTGTATTACAAAGGATCAAGGGAAGGAACTACAACAGGGTCAGATACTTTTTATGATTTATAGAAGGAATTTCAACTTTGTGAGTAGTAATAATTGAATATGTAGTATAGCAACAGATAGAACGAGAAATATGACAGGAAAAATTCTGCATTCTTTGTGATCTTTAATGAAAAATATCCAGAAAACAATGTAATATTTATACATTGTATTATACATCAAGACGCTCTGGATATGAAACCTGTGTTTGGCGTTGTGAAACCGATTAATGTTATTCGATCTCCACGTTTTCCTCAGAGGCCTTTTTGGCAGTTTCTAGAGTCTATGTAACTTGTGTACCCTCATTTACGTAGCCTGTTATCCCACCCCACCCCAAAGAAAATCCTGATCTATGGTAGCCTGTGGGAGTTTTCCTCTCAGATTGACTGCGGGGCTAACCTGATTCCGTCGGGAATGTCTCGTACTCTCTCTTTTTCTTTTTTCAAAGTTCTCACATGCCGAGCCACCTTCAACTATTTTAGGAGGTGTATGTACTGGACGCGAACGCCTATGGCATATGGTAAGAGTTGTTCGCTGATCCCATTGGATCAGTCGGAAAACTGCCTCCTAAAAATGGCAGAGACAAGGAGAAGTGAGTGCTGCGACTCATCTCCCGCCATTCGGAAGGACGTGAGAATAGTATCCCGACCTACGTGATGCAGATTTTCTAAGGTTTCCCTGCAGCTCTTTTAAGTGAAAGAACGGGTAGGATCCTTAAACTATAGCCTGGGGGCCCTAGTCAACCCTTGAGTACCTTGATCTACCTTCCACATCCCTATTTTTCCATTCCCTTCCTATGCTATTAAAGGGGAGTTGCCTGTTTCATGATCACCCTCATGTATCTTGTTAACCTATACCCCCCCCCCACACACACACACATACACACAAATAAATAAAGAAATATGATATACTGTTCTTAGAGCAGGACGCGTCTTGGAGCTAGTTTGGCAGCTGAAAGACGAAAACTGTCAATCTTCCTTGAGAAACAGGGGTCTTCATAGTATAAAACTCTGGAAAATACTGCATGGCTAGCGTACTCTGCATTTTTACGGATCTTCACTGTCATATAAACAAGTTAAATGTCCAGATGCAAGGCAAAAATCATTTATCGATGACAGGTGGTGTCTTGTGAAAGGTTTTAAACTACAACATATCTATTACGCGAATCATGATGAAGGGAAAGGTTAACAGTTACGAATATTGTCGGAGATGACTGCATGGTGAATTTGAATTATGATTTCAAGAGTTCGGTGACATTGAAACCACTTTGAAATATTCAATGTGCCTTTTAATGTGAGTTGTAAAATAGTGAAACCTGACTTGCAACTTGAAGTGGTTGAATTACAGTGTAACACCAACGCAAAAACTTGTTTCCTAATGTTCCAAAATTAGATATCTACAAGTCCTTGATGATGTCCACTTCCCCAAATCTTATATCTCATACCCAGAAAGAGTACAATGTTTGTTTCATCACATATATGTTAACAGGTGTTTTCTAGAAGGAAACTTCGAAAGAGTTGCGTTAGACTGACGGATTAGCACTTAACTTGTCTTCTAAGAACCAAACTGTGAGGATCTTTTAGAAATGCAATCGCAATTTCATTCATCACATTCTCCTTAATCTTTTAGTCATTAATAAGGTTCAATATCACAAAAAATACAACAATTGTGTTGAATGTATAATTTTTATTTATAAAATTATATTGGCCCGCCTACAGTTTCTTACCTTTCATTTGGCCCCTTCTTTAAAACGTTTGTCCATCACTGCCCTAGGAAGTTGTCAGTAGTTTTTTATGTACTGAACACACATATGCTTGTTAAGTTTTCAAAATTTTAAAATAATTGGTAATACGACAGTAGGCTCTGTAGAGAGTAAACGAGCCTTCTTTTGTTAAAAGGTGCTAAAGCGTAATCACTGAGCGAGTTTCCCTCCGCTCCTACTTCCCCCACCTGACAGGGAAGACGCTAATGTGTCCCCGTGGCGCGTTATAAACTTCCCCGGCCGCGATGATGTAGTAGCTTCTTACCGCCAGATAGGGCATCATTAAAGCCAGCGACCACCTCATTAAAACAGACCCTCAACTTGATACTGTAGCTATGTCGTCCGCTAGTCTTCGTAGGCGACGACGCGCCTGCCTAACCAGCTATTAAACAACCAAGCAACCAGCTAACAATATCGCTCACAGTCTTACGGAGCGAAAAATTATTTATTTCATTTTCCACTACAACTTTGTACTGAGTAATAAACACTATTTATGTCTAGGTAGCAGAGATCATCGCCTTCTATAAGAGAGTTCCATTCTTGGTGTGACGAGTCATTAAGAAACATTACTAAATTCCCATTAAAAGGTTTATTCTTAAAATTACAAGAAATATGCTAGCTCACAGTGAAAGTAAATATGATTTTCTAACTATATCCGCAAAAGCAAAGGAAAATATGAAGAAGTAGATATCTTAAAAACTGACGGCATCGAAGTAACTTTACACAAAGAAAAGGAAAATCTACTGTAAAAAAAACAGTGAATACGAATCCAAAAACTTCCAAATCACGACTTGGTACAGAATGTGTATCTCTTGTTCAAATTAAATACGAAACAGCAAAAATTGATGTTGGAAAATACTCGTTCCTAAATAGGACACTAAATGACTGTAATAATTTGCCTGCAATAGTGTTCGGAGAAAGTCCTCTAATGGAAATAAAATGTAGACTTAATGTAAACTCTGCCTTGAATATCTGTAGTTTACTGTAACACAGTGAAGTGAAATGATCAGTGCTCCCCAATCTCTAACAATATTTTTAAGTGAAATAGTAAATTATTTTTCCTGTTTTCGGGTATATATTTCCATTGTCTTCTTTTTCAAGCAAAAACAATATTATCATTATTGATGAAAGGCGTAAATATAAAAACGCGAGTGATGCAAATGGTAAAGAGCAGTAAAGATGCTCGAAGAATGAGAGTGCAAATCAGCCAAAGAGGGTTGGCTGCAAGAGAAATGCAAAGCGGCAAAAGATTTCATAGTGAAATCAGCATTTAGCTATACCGACGACGATTGGCTGATGGATTAGATCAGCACAGGACAATTAGTTTAGCACGCAAAATATTAACGAAAATAGTATATAGGAGGACGGAACGTCAAATAGAATGCGAGTTACGAGAAGATCAATTAGGTTGTAGGAAGAATGTAGGGACAAGAGAAGCAATATTGAATTTTCGACTAATTTGAGAAGGCAGGATAAGAAAAAACCGGCCTACGTTCATGGCATTTGTAGATTTAGAAAAAGCGTTTCATAATGTGAACTGGAACACATTATTAAGGATTTTGAAAAAACAGCAGAATAAAATATCGAGAATGCAGACATATATAGCCTGTACAGAAGACAGGCAGTACAGTAGAAGAACAAGGAAAGAAATAAGAAATAAAAAAGGAGTAAGATAACGATGCAGTTTGTCGCCCATGCTGTTTAACTTACATATAGAACAGGCGATGAAGAAAGTTAAAACTGAATATGGAAAAGGAATCATTCTGCAAGGAGAAGAAATATAAAACCCTGCGCTTTGCCGACGATATTGTAGTTTAGGGGAGTCGGAAGAAGATTTGGGAACTATAACAAATGGCATTAACGGGGTCCTGGAGAAAGAGTTCAATATGAGGATTAACAGAGGTAAAACCAAGGTAATGGAGTGTAGGTTTGGAAACAGTGGAATAACAAAGGGTGTTAGATTAGGAAGTTATATTTTTACGGAAGTTAAGGAATTGTGCTACTTGGGAAACGTAATAACTAGGGATGGTAGAAGTATAGTAGTCATAAAGAGTAGGATAGCACAGGCAAGGAAGACTTTCCACCTGAAAATTTCCTTATAATTTCTCGTAAGCACCACATGAAACCATTACGAGACGCAACTCCATTAATTTGACCGATGACGTCATCCTGGCAAGCGATCTGTTGCAGCGAACCATTGTGTTCATTTCAGGTGACTCATTGAAACTGTGATTCTGTTTACAGTGGGGATAATATATATCATAGTAGCGGTTAAATAACTCAATAATTCATGACATTAATTGTATTATAACCTAACTCAACGTTAACCTCAACCAAGAAATTACCGATTATGTGAGATATTTAAACGTACCAGTAATTTATTTATGCAAGTAAATAGAGGGCAATATAATGAATTCATCTAAACATTCAACTATTTTGGACATATTTTATACTTTGACCTGCTAACTTTTCTGTTATAACTCATATAACCTTAAAGTAACATAGCGTGTGTTTGAATGAATACCTGCTAAGAAGCGATTTTCCTCTGCTTTCGCATCATATGATAGCCTCCTGGATGCTGATTTACTAGCTTCAGAAATAGAGTTAAATCTGCTTTTAAACCTCTGGGGATCTTGAAGTTAGCGTCACTTTCAAACTTCGGATTTTTGTTATCAGAAAAAATGAATCTGGCGTCAGCATCAATTGAGGTATCGGAAGAGAGCGCTTGTTGTCAGAAATTCTACTTTTATTATTTAAAATGTTTTTTTCTGGAAATGAACTTGCTGGAGTAATATTAAAATCAAATAAAGATTTGTAATTAACAGATTCACGGCCTTTTCTATAACAGATTCATTATCAGCCACAGACACATTATTTTCTTCTACAATCTGTATGGTTGAGTTAGATAATTTTGAAACTTGTGTTGAACAATCACGAGGCCAGGAAACAAATTGATGAGTTGTTCAGTCCATTATCACATTTTAATAAAGAGTTTTGATTGGGAGTGGAAGCAGGATAAATTTTAGTAACCACCATTTTGAGCCTTCAGGGTACTGTATTTTTCTGCACCATCAGCTACAAGTCTCCAACCTCACCACTATTCTGAAACAACACTTCAGTCAAGTGTTCCTCTTCAGGAAACTCATAGAAACAGAAATGACTATCATAGAAAGATTTCAGTTTGAAATTCTGATTTTTTTTAAACTTATTAGTGAAAAACTGCTAGAAAATAACAATAGTTAAGAACAGGATACGGACATACGTTTAAAATCAATACAACTGACCTCTTATAGTAATATTACAGCTTAACATATAACACAGTCTACTTGTACTCGATTAAAAGTCTTGTAAATGCTAATAATATTCAGATCAGCTTCAATATTCTATATCTAAATGCTATTTCTTGTAATAATAAATACCCAAGAAAATAAAATTAGCTTTAGAAAATTGTTTTGTGTGGGCTAATCTCTGCTCGTACAACTATTTCCAGAGTTTAGTGACAGGAAGTTGCGCTGTACCATCAATGAGGAACTGGCTTCCGTGAAATATACATTTGAGATGAATACAAGTTCTTGGAAACAAAGGGGTCATCAAGAGGTCACATGAAAACATCCGCTCCATCTTATTGGTTGTATGAAATCTTTTAAGCAAGCGTTGAGGGGAGACAAAACATGAGCAGCATGAGGCAAATGTCAGCTATAAAAATTTATGACCTAATATTGTACAGGGCTTAGGCAAATCTGAGATGGCTTGCACTCGTTCGGGAAGAGGCTCAATGCCCTGAGCACTGACTTTGTAACCTAGGAATTTGACGATCAGAGCACCTAGTACATACTTTGCACGGTTGACTGCAACGCCAAAATCTTGTAGGCCTTAGAAAAAACTTTTGTTTTAATGTAATTCATTGGTGAGATACTTGAACAATAGATTCATTTACGTTTCAATTCCAGAGTTTGAGAGTAAACTTAAAACCTTCATGCCTATTTCTTTTTAGTTCTATTTATTTGAATGCTATTATGTTGTTTGTGTGCATTAATGATTTGTGTTAAGATCCGATATTCCATCAAGGTTATTAACCGTAATATAATTTATTTATTAACCATCTCTACAGTTATGAACTGTAATTAGAAACCCTTGTAACTTGGATGCAATTCAACTGTTCAACTAACATCTCAAATTATAAATGCAAAATAGGTTTCTATGTATATAAATTAAGTAAATAATGTTCTTCATCGAAATTATTTGATTTCTCGCTAGATTTGTATTTTTAAAGTTATTTAAATTTCGAGTATACCGGCCGATTAAGTTCAGAAAAAATTAAACCCCTAAATAAATTTATCTGATTTTTGTCTCCCTACTTTTCATTCCTCTAGGTTATGGTTTAAAGAATAGAAATTGACTTAAAAACGTTTTGAATATATATTACGGCATGAGCGTGGTTTGAATATATATCATTGCATGAACGAGGATTTGGAGAAAGAGTTCAATAAGTAGATTCATTGAGGAAAAACAAAGGTGATGGGGTGTAATAAGGGAAACAGTGGAATAACAAACGGTGTTAGATTGGAAAGGAATAGTTTGACGAAGTGAAGGAATTCTTCCACTTTGGAAGTTAAAAACCTTCGGATGGTAGAAATATAGTAGGATAGTACAGGCAAGGAAGGCGTTCGAGAAAAAGAGGAATTTACTTACGGGTAATAAAAATATGAATATTAGGAAAACGTTGCTAAAATTGTTTCTATGGAGTGTGTCGTTATATGGGTGCGAAATGTGGACGATAGAAGTTGAGGAAAAGAAAAGAATAGAAGCCTTGTGGTGCTACAGGCGAATGTTGAAAATCAGATAGGTTGATAGAGTAACTAACGAGGACGTTCTGAACAGGATAAGGGAAGAGCGAACGATATGGAGGACGTTGACAAAGAGAATGGATAGATTAATTGGTCACGTTTTAAGACATGAGGGTCTTGTGATATTAATATTAGAAGGAAGTGTGGGGTGTAAGAATAGAACAGCTAGAATAGGATGGAATGCGCTAAGGAGATTAGAGAAGATGTGGGATGTGCTAGTAATGTGGTCATGAAAATACTTGCGCAAAATAGGTTATCACGGAGGGTTGCATCAAACCAGTCTTAGGACTAAATACCGAAACAACAATATCATATATATATATATATATATATATATATATATATATAATTACCATTCGCTACTAACTGACGTTTTTTACTATCTTGCTTATCAAGACCCTAATAAATTATTTTGTATTCCTCATGAAAATTATCACAATTTGGTGATTTAAATTCATTTATTCAGTGCAAAAACTATTTATTATAGTTAGTGTTTCCTTCATCCACTGAAATTTAAGTGTTTATATCCACGAAAAAGCGGAATATCTGCGAGTTTTGTTGAAGCCCGCGTTGAACGAGTGTTCGTTACAGCTCAAATCCTATCAACGGTATGGACTTTTACAATACCCAGAGGCGTTGGGAGGAAGAAAACTCTGGCAATAATGTTCCATAGAACGTTGCAAAGCCACGAACTGGCATTCGTCCAGATGGAACTGCACTCAATGTCGTCTTTCATATGTATTCCGGAAAGTGTCTTTATAGAAACGAAATTTTGTACATACGGCGTATAGCAGTCTCAGGTTATTTCACATTCACCATAAACTATATTCACATTCTTGCTTTCAATTTAGCATATACAACTACAATTTTGGTTTATTTTATAAGATATTATTTCATAAACAAAAATTCACATGTAATTTTATCTTTCTGAAAAAATATTCCATTGTTCCACTGCCAACGGATTACCCAAAGCAATTGTAAAGTAACAATTGTTGTAAAAAAAATCTGCTGCATGTTGATACATTGCGCAAGTAATAACTAACTCATTCTTTCCAGTTTTTCCTTCATGTGTAACGTTTTGTAGAGGAGTTAACTTCCTCCTGGTGTGGCATATAAACATTTTAGATTAGATGAATATAACAGAAGCTCTCTCAACTGCGTGTCTAGGGGCGTCTGCCGTCTCTCAAATTCTTCTTGCCAACTTCTTATTTTCGTCAGCAATAAAAAGGACTTAACACATATGCAAGATAGGAGATTTTATATGACACAGCGATTTTAATATTTTATTTAATTACATTACTCGCTTTAAGATATAATATGATATGTATATTGTAACATGAAAAGTTACGATGAACAATGCAGGCCAGCTTGCGAGTTGCAATTGTTGAGGAACTGACGCAACCCGGGCCAACAATGTAGTCTAGAGAGTCGTCATGGGGTAATGGAAGGAGCACGTTTTGTCGGCGGTGTTAATATTTTCATTTAATGTATGTTAAATTAATAATGCTTTATTCAATTTAACATAAGATCAACATTTTTATTTCAACAGAACACGTCGATACATCTTTGAACAGAAGACTAGACAAAACCAAAGAACACATACATTCAATGCGAGTAATGCCACCTGAGCAAAAAACAGAACTAAACTTAATTCTCTACAATCCCCCCTTCGGAAGAATCATGAATTTGTGAATGATCATTCCGAAATTTTTATTGGATTCACAAGTTGGCGGCGATGAAATTCGTGCGTTTTCTGGCATAATGACTTCGTCAAAATATCTGCAATATTCTGTTCACTTCTGATATACTTTAGATCTACGATCAACTGTACAATTGGCCCAGTCTGCATCAGCGTATGCGACGTGTCCTTTTTGCGTCGCACGATAAGTGATGCCATAGTTTTTAGGCTCCTTCAACTATCGAAGAATCCTTTTTGCAGCCTTCCAGTGACCCTCGTTGTACTTGGAGCAAAATTGAGCTAACTTCCCAACCGAAAAGGATATGTCCGGTGTTGTTTTACACGATAGATAAAGAAGTCCACCAATGAGCCCTCGATAGGGAAGGTTTTCAACTTTCGCCTCCTCTTCGTCTTCTGTAAAATTTGGTTTTACTTCCATCGGGGTCTTCATTTCCTTCGCGTCATGTAATCCAAATCTCTTCAACAGTTTCTCAATATATTCCTCTTGTGATAGAGTAATACTACCGTCTTCTGTTTCCGTGAATTTTACTCCCAACATTTGCGGAATTTTTCCCCAATACTTTATGTCGAAGCTTTCTTCTTAAAGAGTCTTGACTTTATGTCTCATCTTCTCGTTTTCTGTCATTGCCACTATATCGTCAACATAGACAGCTAATACGGCTCTCCCTTCTTTTGTTTTCATTTCATTAACACATGGATCAATCAGGTTGCGAAAAAAAAACATTTTCTCCAGTTTCATATTAAAATGGTCGTTTCAACATCTTCCACTTTGTTTCAATCCATATATGGACCTTTGTAGTTTGCACACTAGATTTTCTGCACCTTTACGCACAAAGCCTTCTGGTTGCTCCATATACAAGATTTCCTTTAGGTCACTATGAAGATAAGCAGATTTGACATCAAATTGATCTACAAGCCATTTTTCTTCCACGGCGACAGCAATAAGTAACCTCAAAGTCTCAAAACTTGTTACCGGTGCGTAGATTTCGTCATAATCTATTCCCTTTTTCTGAGTAAACCCTTTAGCAACTAACATTGCTTTGAAACGCTGAGTTTCACCTGTTGTTTTCCGTTTGAAAACCCATTTACATTTGATTATCATGACGCCTGGCGGTGCTTCAACTAATGTCCAAGCTTTGTATCTCTCCAACGACAAGTCTCTTCATTCATGGCTTCCATCCAGTTCGCAGCGTCAATGGATTTTAGTGCTCCAATGAATGAAGTAGGCTCCTCAACTTCAATAGCTCTTGTCATATTTGTTTGGGCGTTGTCAATTGGATTCGTGATATTCTTCCTTCTTAGTGTCATGCCGTGCTTCTCTGGCTCTATATTTACCGCCTTTGTAGTACTTCCTTTTGGTCTGCCTCTTTTCTTCGGTTGAGTCACGTGTTGTTGTTCACTTTTCTCTAAATCATTCGAGTCAGAAAGACTTTCCTATTCAAATGCTTTAAAATATTCTTCGCTCTTACTTTTCGATTGAAAGCTGTCTTCAGGATCATTTGCAACACTTTCTTTATCTTGGTAAACGTCGATGAAGTCTTTCTTCTTTGATTCCTCCGCATAAATTCTCTGAGTTTTCATTTCTATTTGTTTCTCCTTGAAAACGCAGTCCCGGGATTCCACGATTTGACGAGTTCCTGGAATCCAAACTCTGTATCCACGACCGTAATGTGCGTATCCCACAAGCAAGCCTCGATTTGCTCTAGGAAAGAGTTTTGACGATCGTTTTTCCTTTGGGATATAGATAAAGACTTCGCATCTGATAGCTCGGAGATGTCTGACATTAGGCTTTCTACCTACCCACAACTCGTACGGTGTCTTGACGGTATGTGAATATTGGTTACTTGATTCCTTATGTATGCAGCTGTACATATTAACTCACCCCACCTTACCTTAGGTAACTGGCCATTACTAATTTCACATCTCACGAGATCCATCAGAGTCCTGTTGGACCTCTCTGCAACGCCATTTTGTTGTGGTGTGTATACCATAGTCGTTTCATGTACAATCCCGTTACTTTTGCAGAATATGTCCTAATTTTTCGAACAAAATTCAAGTCCATTATCCATACGAATTGTTTTCAACTTCACACCAATTTGCTTTTGCACTTGTATTTTCCATTCCTTGAAGGCTGATAAAACTTCATGTTTTGATTTGAGTAATTTGACAAAAACCTATCGACTGACGTCATCAATAATGCCGAGAATGTGTTTGTTGCCACCAAAACTTTCGACATCAATTGGTCCCATTAAGTCTGCGTGTACGAGATTTAAAATCTCACCTTTATTTCTTGCATCGATAAGTGGATGTGTCGGAAACGATTGTCTAGTAGACTTTCCTGTAAGGCAGACATCACACGTCGTTGGGGCAGTCACCTCACAATTCAAACCAATCGTAGATTCCGTGCTTACCATTTTCAATATTTGATGCTGATTCACGTGCATGAATCTTCGATGCCACAGATTTAAGGATTCCAATTTCCCGTTGTCGGTCTTGATTGTATTAACTTCTGCACTTAATTCCGGCTCAGTATTCACTACATATAAACGTCCTTCGTTCTTCGCTTGAATAACCACATTCCCATCACTATCAAAAATACGACAACCACTTTTGTTAAAAATAAGTTTTCATGTCATTTTCAACTAATTGACGAATCGATAGGATTCCGTGACATATGCTTGGTACCAGTAATACATTTTTGATCTTCAGTTTTTCAAATTCAGAACCACTTTCAACTAAGTTTGCTCTGACCACACCTTTTCCAGCTGCGTAAATCGTCGTGCCATCTATAGTCGTAACCTTTTCAGATGACGTATCTACACTAGAAAAATACTTCTTGTTTGGAGTTATGTGGTGAGTTGCACCTGAGTCAACGATCCAGACGTTACTATTTGATGTAGTCGAGCCACAAAATACACTTGCGTTTACAGTCTTCGAAAAAATTTGTTTATCTTTATATTTAGATTTATTAACACAATCACGAGAAAAATGTCCTGCTTTTCCACAATTATAGCATTTAAAATGTCCCTTACCTTTAGTTTTCTTCGACATGTTTTCGTTTCCATCTGAAACTAGTCCGTTTTCTTGTTTACCTTTTCTGTATGATGAATTCTTACTTTTCTTCACAAACATGGCCGTTTGTCTGTGGTCAATATTTTCATGTCGTCGTGCATCTTCAGCGAGAAGTCTTCTTTTTACTGTAGCACATTTAAATTCATCTTCTGGTAAATTACACAATGCTGTTACGACAGTATCCCAGTCGTCCGATAAGCCACTCAATATAGTCATTGCCAAATCACCTTCGTGGATAGCGTAGCCAATGTTTGCAAGATCAGCAACGGTTTCGTTCACTTGCGCTAAATATAATCCCATTGAATTATATTCTTCCAATTTTTGGGAATAAAGTCTTCGACGTAGTTGTACAATGCAAATCTACTGTCACGTGATGCGTACAAACGTTCGAGTTCTTCCCATATTTCTTTTGCTGTTGTTAGATGTCGTATGTGCATCTGCTGTTCATCACACAGAGAAAGAGCAATCTTTGCACATGCTTTTCCTTGTCTCAATATTTATTTCCGTCTCTCATCAGCGTCAACATTGTCACCGGGCTTGTCCTCACCTGGATTTAAGACGGTCCATAAGTCGCACTCCATCAATACCATTTTCATTTGGTAATTCCACGATGCATAGTTTGTTCCATTTAGTTTTTCGATTATTCTTTGTTCCGACATTTTGAGTGATTCGACGACTTGCACGTATTTTTACGTTGACGTCATCAAAATTTTTGAGACAACACCTAACCTCACTTTTGTATAATTCACGTGTAATCTTATCACAGTTTAACGCCTGGGCCCATATCCATTGTTAATATTTTCATTTAAGGTATGTTAAATTAATAATGCTTTATTCAATTTAACATAAGATCAACATTTTTATTTCAACAGAACACGTCGATACATCTTTGAACGGAAGACTAGACAAAACCAAAGAACACACACATTCATAGCGAGTGATGCCGCGTGAGCAAAAAACAGAACTAAACTTAATTCTCTACAGGCGGGACGACGAAAGAATGACCACACGCTGCAGATATAATTTTTTCTCATGCTCTGATTGGAAATTAAAAACTATTAAAACCAATTTTTGGTGTTTTATATGAAAAATAATTCAAGGGGAAGATTTTAGATGTTACGGTTAATATCTCATTGGGGTATATTTACAGGAGGCGTTGTATTTAGGGATACGGTGACAGAAGAAAAGTATCGATACTTAGCAGACATTCCATTTATTTGACGAGCCTGTTTTATCTTCATTCGTGTCTTGATGCAGGTTACTAGGCGACCGAAACTTCCTTCTTCCTTCGGGTTGAATTGTAGATTTTGCCTCTACCGGCGGAAAGTGGGATGTACCTGGTGCTGCTTAAGATTGAGGAAAACCCAGTTTTCCTCCTTGTTCTGGATACTTTCTTACTACAGAGAAACACTGCACAACTCATTTTCAACTCTTGTTGCACGCTTCAGCTTCATCCCCCTTTTAACATCCGTTTCACTCTTTAGCTTTCTATCCCTTCCACGTCCTGATCAAATCTACATCTCTACCTCCTCGCCTTCTCTACGTCTAGAACCATTTTCCTACACTGCCTCCTCGCCTTTTCAACGTCCTGCACCACACTCTTACTCTGTCTCCTCGCCTTCTCAACGTCTTCAACCATAATTAATACTTGTCGGCACTTCACCTCCCAGCTCAATTCGTATATCCCTTCTTAAAGGGGAAACGCTATCCCACGTGGTTTGTTCCGCCAGAACTCGTGATTCCTTCGACTGGCGCGGGAAATTTTCTATGACGCGGGAAATTTTCTATGACGCGGGAAAGTGTTCTTCGAAAATTTTGAAGGGGAATGCTCCTTCAGCAAAACAAGTTTAGTATCATCTATCTGCATACAGGTATGTCCCACGCACGTCCCCCAGCCTAGACTTAAAGGCTCTCATCGGAGAACTTTGTTGGGATGAGTGCACCAAAATGAACTGAAGCCCCTACGGACACCTGAATAAGTATTACGTCAGTATAATTCACTGGTATTTTTGTGCCTGTCGTCGAGGATTTTCTTGGCGTTCCCTCCAGGGCAGGTTGCGTCATTTAGTTTTCCAGGCTCAATCGGCTAGATGAATGGCAGATACGTCTAAACGGCGCAGGGAAGTGGATCGACGAGGGAAACAAAAAGTTTCTCTAAGACTTTGGTCGGAGCATTATCGAAGTCTCTCTGGGCCAAGATTACCTGAATCGGTCCCTGGTTTTTCACCAGCTAGGTTGCCAAGACGACGAAGGTTGATCCGGCGATCCGAGCACTCGAATTTTCCCTCGGGCATCGGTCGAGGAGTCTCCAGCCGAACGGGTGCAGCCGGCAAAGTCACCGCCAGCGGAGGGAGGAACGCCTTCGCTGACCAACACCAGCCACCGGCCCCGGAAAGACGCTGCTTGCCACCGGAGACGTTATACCCACGCCATCACCTTTGAAGGCGCGGTCCACGACCTCCAAGCAGTCCACGAGTTCGCAGCAACCATCGCGCCTCAGCAGCATCCCACCGAGAACATCGACAAATTCCAGAAGACACGGAAAGGCTCCAAGACGAAACCGGTAGCAGTGGAAGGAGTTACCACGAGCAACAACTGGACCGACAACGGCTATCGAGGAAAACACCACAACACTAAAGACAATTATTACTGCTTACAATATACCCTAGATTGTAGCCAAGGGGCAGGGGCAATATCATACGTTCATACATTCACCAAAGAATTGGAAAGTTCGTCAAAATATTCCAGATATGAGGATTTATTTCAAGTGGAGTGTGGATAACGGCGAAACCATCGGAGGACTACATAACCGTCTTCAATGAGCTCGTGCGAGGAAAATCGAATACCATACATTCTCCGCCATAGAGAAACTGATGATGGCCATTCGTGGGTTACGCTGGACACACCGACAGATGACATAAAGTTGAAGCTCGTGCGACATTAAGTTCGTGCACGGGTTTACGCACCCCAGGAAAAAAGACCCGATGCCATTGTTCCTAGTCGTGGTCCAGAGTATGCCACAGAACGTGGCATTATATTAGTTAAACTATTTATCAAGGAAGGCTAGGAAAAATAGTGGACCGCCGCAATTCATCAATTGCCAGATGTTCGTTCACATGCCGAAAAACTACACGTGACTCCCACTCAGCGTCAGCTATGCAGGTGCACACGACAGAAGAAAGTGCAAATTACCTAAGGATGGAAATCTGGCAGACCTGAAATGCGGTAATTGTGACGTGTCAGGCCAACCTGCCAACTGGCTCCTCGTCATCAGTGCCATCACCCGCCGGGTCACTTGATAGCCATCAACCTACAGAGAAAGGTTTTCCTCATGAGTGACCACAACGACACACACACATAATGAAACTTACGCGTATGCAACAAAGATTGTATTACGTTTCGATGAATTGTCAGGCACGGAGTACAGGTCAGGGTCCCGGTGGAACCAACTCACTTCCCGCCACAAACGTCCTTGGCATTGCCGTAACTAAAAATGTATCATGTATCTGAGAATGTTATACACTATACGATATCTGACTACTCTCCAGGATGCAAACCGACGTCGACCACTTGGAAGTTCTAAGAAACTACGAAAAAGGACTCGCTGACACCATCCCAGTAGCTCTGAACTCTAAGAACATCGAGTCTACGGTGGAGTTTATCACTGAGATGACCGTCTATGAGATCTCCAGGCCGCAACAACGTTACGAGACCAGGAGACCTGACTTACCACGAAAAATCCTGGAGCTCATCAAACAGAAGAATCATGTCTGAAAGTTCTGACAGGACACGCGGAACAAGCCAGGTAAAGCCCAGAAGAATAATCCGTGAAATCAAATCTGCAACCCAAAAGCATACAGATGGTCAATGGGAAATACGGCTGTCAAATATTAGCGTGGCTGACGAAACCTTCTGACAGTTCACGAGACGGATTGTGAAGTAGAGGACTCGGATATATCCACTGACAGACAACAATGAAACAGTGTACAATCATTCCGAAATGGCTGAAGCACTGGCAGACACCTTCGAAGATAGCATTCGCCCTCTCAATAATCCTATTAATACAGCCAAAGTTGGATGTATGAACAGGTTCTATATTAATTACGTTTTATGAATCGGGACGAGAACCACGATATTCCTGAAATGACGACCGAAGTGCTTGAAGGAGTACTTCGGTAGCGCCGGGATACGATGGGCTGCCAAACATCCTCATTCGAAATCAACCACAGAAGCAGTTATTTACAACCGGAATGGATTCAACGAAGTTTTGGGATTACAGAGTTGCCCTTGATCGTGTAGGAATTCTGTCCACGTCGGCATCCCAAAGCCGGGGAAAGACTTTAAGGATCCCAACCGATCTTGGAGTTTCACGATCTCCCTGCTGCCCATACTCTCAAACATCTTTGAGGTAAGACTGCAGTTATACATAGAATAGATAAAATTAATTCCCGTCTTTCATTTTCGTTTCAGGAAGCAATATTCTATGACTAAACAATTAGTGAGGTCCATAAAGAAAGCATCGCTCGCTCTAAACATTAGGAAGCACTGCGGTGTGGTATTCCTTGCTGTGGCAAAGGCCTTCGACTCCATCTGGGGTCTGGGATTATGTTCAAATTGGCGCGTTCACTTGTGCCCAGTTGTTACGTGCGCATCACTGGACATGATCTACAGATGCCAAATTCCTCAGTAAGGGTGAGCGCTGCTGAATCATCAAGAAGTACGATCCGTGTCGGCGTACTGTCCTCGGGCCTTTCTTGTACAGCATCTTCATTTCGTACATCCCGAAGACTGGGACAGGAGCGGGCATCGCCTAGCCCGCCAACGGAACAGTGTTCTTCACCGCGGTGCTGACCAACAAACATATCGTCGTAGCCCGCCTGTACGCGTGACTAGAGAAGATCCAACGCTGGGCCACCATCTGGAGGGAGACGATCAACGCTACGAAGAGACAGGAGAAGGATCGGGGACAGGAAACCCGTCCTCAACTTCTTTAGCGACATAAGTACCTAGGGATCATTCTGAATACAATGATTAGTTTGAGGTACCACTTAAAGGTAATTGAAAGGAAGGCTAAATTTATTGTATCCAATTTTTAATCGTAGGTCGAATTGTCGCCGAACGTGGGACTCTCCGTCTACATCTCTCATTCGGCCATCATTAAAAACGCCATACCTACCTCGGAAACCATTACAGAGAGCTACATGGCACTCGTGGTATTGGAGAGATGGTACCTTCGAAGATCACTGCATCTGCCAACAACGATCCCTAACGAGATTATCAGGGAAATGCAAGGACTCCAACACCTGTGGGAACGGGTACTCCAAATCTCGGGGAAATAATACAGCAGCGCACGACCCTAGTAACGAGATGGACTCGTCACTAGGACGCTACGATCCCGATAAAAGGGTAAACAGGAACCAGCACTTGTTCATCTTCCTGTTATCATATCAACCGGTGATGTATACATTTCATGTATATTGTATTTTACTACTACCTCTTAACATACACTTCTTTTATCAATTTATACAATTCAGTACTTAAATTGATTCATTTATTTTTAATTACACATATACCTCTTAATTATATTATTTTTCATATATTTCATCCAATATATACTACTTTTCCGTATTAGATTGAATCAATGCTCCTGCAAAAGTATTTAATGTATATTTTTGTAAAATTACCTATTAATTAAAATTAAGACATTCTGCGGAGTTTTGTCTGCTCTTTTGTTTGTTTCATGTATTGTCTGGAGCTACTGCGATAGGTCAGATTCCTCATCGTGCAGCTCCAAGAATTAAAACCTCCTGTGACTTTTCCTAACTCGTGTGGTGTTCTCCCACACAAAATATCTGTATCACAACTTTACTCAAAATGGAGTCTGATTCTCATCCACTCGGATATAATCACCAAATCTCCTTCCATCTTACCTCGTGGGCTTACAACTGCCACCCAATTTTCCTTTCAAGTAACAAAATACAGACCTTCAGACTGACCTAGGTAACTCTCAAAAATAAAACCCAACGCTTCCATTGTGTAGCACAGTCAATACAGTACCCCTTAGCACTTCTTGACGAATAAAACATGATAAGAATTTGGCTGACATATGACCTACTCAAAATAAATTCACCCATTACACATCTTTCCAAAATACAACAAAGTTATGTAGCTAAACAGCCCCCAAACACTAACACCATCCCTCAAACAAAACAATCCTTACTTTGGCTCCATGCTTCCTTCCTGTGACATTTTTTCAGAACCCCAAATGCTATATTATCATAAGCTAAATTTAAATTCCTAAATAAGACTGCTACTTATCCAACAATAAAAACTAAAAAAACAGCTTGATAGCCCCAATACCATATTTAATTAACCAACAATACAATTATTCTAAGTAAACTGCTGTGATGCCCTTTCTATTTGGGCTAATCACCAAGTAAACTTATCCCCTTGAACTTATTTATGTCACCCTCAATATGACGAATTCACATACTATTCCATACTTATAATTCGACGAATCTTTCACTTCACATTAATATACGACGATTTCAACTTATTATTCTTCATTATATTACGACGACTGACTCATTGAATCCTTTATATTCCCGAATAATACTATGAGGTCCCACTGCTATTTTATACCAAATTTCAGTACCATAAATCAAAACGTCTTCCAAATCACAGCTGACATTTCCCAAATTTACTTCAAACCACATTCCTTTCACACTAATTCAACTCTAATTTCTTCCAAACAGACAGAATTCTCATTATTTCTCCCCACAGTAAAAATCCACCTTAATCATCTACTTTACGCACCCCAACAACCACATAAACCCATAAAAGTCCAAAAATACTCCTTCTGGAGAAAAATAATGACAGAACAAGACAATGTCCAGTAAAACAGCTGATTCCCAAAACTAACCTAAAATTCTATCCCACTATCTCAAATCATCACCAAAAATCTATTACAATACAAAAAACATCACACGTGACAAAATACAACTGAACTATCTATAATTACTCATCATCCTAACTTGAAACAATTACCAAATTTAAAAAAATTACCTAACTAGAACATAGCATAGAAGATGGATTTAAGAAATAAAGCACTGAAATGGAAGAAAATGCTTTTTACCTGGAGTCTCCATAATCGCCAATTATGAAATCATTAAAGGGATAATGATTCTCCTAAAGTTTCCTTTTTTCTATCAACCTAATATATCACCTGATATAGCAATAGACCCCTGCCATCATCACAATTTTCATGTACCCCATTCCAGTGTTATTATTTTCCTCTATCTCCAACAATGTATGCCCAAATTCTTTATGCATCCTAATATTCCATTGACATTTCTGTCATACTCTTATCAAATTTTTCTCCTATATTATCCATCTTATTACCCAAATATTTCATCAGCGTGTCAATATCCAAACTATTACTGTATCTTCTTTACTTATCACTCTTTTCCCCTATCGCATACATATTATCATTATTTCTGACTTCTACGTTTCTATCACTGATTCTTACCCTTTATCACTTTCATCAAACATTTCGTTTAACCCAATCACTTCCTCGGATTCCAAATTCTCAACCTTTGCACACTGAAATTCTAGTTCCTGCAAATTTTACATATTAATCACACGTTTTTTACTTCTAAGCAACATATATCAAACAAAATCACAAACTAAAAGCACAAAATATTAATTTAAAAGAACATATATAAATTTTTGTAAGCAAGAAGATTGTGTACTTGTGGAAACTGCACCGCATAAAATGGCACAACACAGAATTTAAATTATAACCGAAAGAAACACGAAAAAACAAGCAAAACCAAAAAAAAACTATAACTCTAAGTTTTGGAAAGATTACCTTCTACAAAAAACTTTTGCAGTACTTCACCCTCAAGAACGATCGTAAGCCCCACATTGGACGCCAAAATAAAATATCCTCTTCATGGGATAGGTGTAAAATTATTTTTAAAAAATTTAAACCGTTTGACAATTTTATATTTATCAATTTTTTACAATGTTTACATAAAACAAAATCTCAGGGGATTTTGGGTCTGTCGAAAAATGAAGTACGCAGTTACTGAAAAATAGAAAAAAATTATCATTTAAATTTATATTATCATCAATATGAAGAAGTTTCACATCTTTATTTAACTTACCCAATATTACTGGGCCTACAAACTTTCAACCTAACGAATGCATCCGTGTCTTTCTGTCCAGGAATGTAGTGCGATCCAGGTCCAACTTCTCTCACATCATCATCCCGTCTGCTCCTTCAGGTCCAACTCCTCTCACATCACCTTCCCGTCTGATCTCTCAGGCCCGTTTCCTCTATCACATCACCGTGCGTCTGATTTCTCAGGTCCGTCTCCTCCATCTGTCTGACTTCTCGTCTGCAATGACTAGGTCCAACTCCTCTCACATCTCCGTCCCGTCTGATCCCTCGGGTCCATCTCGTCTCCTTTTTAAATTCTCGCCCCGGAGGTTCTCCGCGGGATTTGACACACGCCCCTGGAGTTCCCCGCGGGAGTTCACCCACTATTAAAGCCAATTTAAGTTTTCATTGTTGTTGGCCTCTACCCTCGTCGCACAAAACCTTCTTCATTGCAGACCCAACTGCACCTCACAATGACAACAATTACCGAATCCCCATCACATTACAACATTAAATTAATCATTTATATACTATTTCCACCTGAAAATTGAACTATGGTACCAATATCAGCAGGTACCTACATTATATTTAATTGCATATGTTATGAAATTACATAATTGTTTATTATCCTTCTACTACTTAAATAAGTTAATGATGTTTTTATTGTTATTTTATTACGGTGTTGATTCAGCTATTTTGTTATTTTCCCCTTTCCCATGACATCTTTTTGTTTTTGAATTTTTTTTGCTTGGCTTGTTAGTTTTACTTTACTTGCTTCACATTTTGGTGAGGCGCTCTCACTTACTATGTTTGTGTTGTCTTAGTAAATACAATTCTAACTTGTGTGAAGAGTTACTGCTCCTTCCTGTTCAGTTTGTTGTGGATTTGAAAGAGTGGAAATGGTACATATCTTTATGTATTTTCCGTAACTTTCATTCCGTTCGTCTTATATTCCACTTCTTTTACATTTCCCTTCTTATTGGGTCCATACTTCACTATGTGAATTGCTGCCAATAGGAACCGTATTAATCAGGCACGTCAACTCTGTTCACCCTCAATTTATAGCATTGTATGTCTGTTTTATTGATTAAGCTCTTGATTATAGATTAAATTACTAACTTTTGGCTGCATTCATTGTTCATGATTCTGATTCGTTGTAATATGTTACTTTAAGTAATAGAGTTTTATAGAATCAGAAACTTCTCATTGTTGTCTCATCTTCAAATTCTCTTCTTCTTAAAGGTGTTGTAGTTGCTGACTCTCTGAGAAGTTCATGGGATAAATTTCTGTAATATGACTGTTGGACTTCTACTAAAAGTTACCACTACTGTTTACTTCAATTCATCTAATATCCAATGCTACAATGTCGTCCCTTTCTAGCCGTCAGCGCCGCGTCACAACCTAATTTCTGTACCGACCAGTGCAGCAGTACAATGGTGAATAGCCCCGAGTGGTTTGTGATAAATTTGTTCGTATCCGTTCTTTTTTTTGGGGGTAATGTTGCCCTTGAATTAAACATATTCATGCTCTTGTCAAAGCCGCAATGAGGACTAAATTTGCTGATTAGTAAATTAAATTCATAACACAAAATTGAAAACATATTTTATTTAACAATGAACCTCATATTCAAACTTGACCTATTCAAGAATAAAGTGAGTGATTAATTTATTCATATAATAAATATACAACTTGGAAACCTGGCGTTTCCCGGGGTTTTATTTATATTATCCCGGTACACTAATTAATTCTTAGTCAGCTCATGATACAACCAGCATCGAAAACGTAACAATATGAACCTCAAATATACTCCCAGTATCTCTAGTGTCAAAAATACTCCCAGCACAATAACAGGATTAAACAAATTTTCAGTACTCACTTAAGGGATGAATTATTACTTAAATCACATATTAAAGGTCATAATGAAATGCCGCGACACCCTTTTCACCGGTTTTGATCTCGATATTTTCCAGATTATTTTCAAATGACTCATTTCCACCCCCATCCCTCGCATGCTGCATGGGGTTGAAATTGTACACAAATATTGTCGGGGAAAACACTATATAAATAAAGAACTCAATAATTCTTTTTCGACTCAAATATGAGCCTTATTAAACATAAAAATTCCAGTCGTTCGGATGTTATACGCCAAATATTCTTTGTAATTGTTACGTTTCACCGTTTATTTTGTCATCCCTCGCCTGGACGGTATGTGGTAGATCTCACTTGCGAAATTCGTACCCTGTTTGCCTTCAAACGCAGCCTATGCTCTTCTTCAGTATCATTGTCTCGAATATTATGAACTTGACCTTCACGTACGCACACCGAAATTTTGAAGCCTCACTGGTTGCATTTTCTAACAACAATAAATAACACGATAATTAACCTCTAAACACACATTTAAACAGACTAAGCTTTAACGTTGTGGAAGAAACGGTAATAGAATACAACAATCTATCAATACTGAATGAACAAGTCCGTCCAGTCCAATGGTTGGCAAAGGAAAGAGAAAAAGAGAGGTTAGATCGCTTGACTGAAAACCATATAAGTCGCAGTTGGCTTTGAACACGTTTACAACTATTTATCGAGTGATATTGCTCGCCCCCACCTCTCTCTCTCACTCCTGCTGCTAAAATTACGCTTATAATACCACAGTAAGTGGATGAATGACATAGGAACGGCTAATAGAACTTTTAATTCACAGATGATTTTTACGTCTCCATTCACATTATAATTCTATTGATTGATAAATTTCTACATTAATATCCTCTCAACTCTGCATAGACGAAACTTTAAGTTAAAATTCCTGTTTCAATTCTTGAAATTTTCATTGAAATTCGTTGAGCGCTTTTGGATCATAACAGATAAAGATTATAGGCAACCAGCATTCATATTAGATTCAAACGCGCAGATAAAAGGTAGCTTTCTCGTACTTAAGTTTTCTGAAATTTTCCAATTTTCTGTGCAATTTTCTTAATTAATCCTGGAAAATTTTCAGAAAACTTAACTACGAGCATGCTACTTTTATTGGCCTCCGTTTGAATCTCCAAAATATTAGGGTTGCCTATCTCCCCCATCTGGGCAACCGTCCATTTTATCCGCGCCATATCGATTTTTGTTAAGTTTAGATAAACTGTACATCGGCTAATATCCATAGGGGTGGGGGTGGTGGGGATGAAAATTTTTAAATAAGCAAAAAAGGCCATTATTTATATCATACAAAAACATTCTTGGATCAATTAGTTTAATAGTGTCTCCTCCGATACTGCTAGCGTATAATTGCAACCCCATCCGTAATAAAGGGGAGTTTTCTTTGGCGTTGAAGGGGAGGAGCATCACATAAAAATAAGCAGAAAATAATCGTCATTCGGCTTTAAACAGCTGTAATGTGAGCCACTGAGAGGGTTTGGAAGAGGGGTAAAACAGACTTCCACATATTATCTTTAATGGATGGAGCAATTTCGACCGCATATTGAACAGGTGTTCTAGGCGAACCAAACTCAACACAATTAGAGTAATACAAAGCTAAAACCACTTGGGGCGGGGCCGGAGGGGTGGTATTTTACAAACTGCCTTTATTCAGTTAATTAATTTGATAGCGTTTTTGGTTCATTTGTTTGCGTATAATTTCACGCTATTCATGGTGGGGCTTTAGTGGGCGTCATACGAAAATAAAAAAGTGAAGTTTGGTATCGGAATAGGTTCCTATCAGAGTCTTTATTATTTTGAATGCTTAATACACACATGATAGAACAATTTTGGTAAAATTTTTTTTCAATATTCCTCGCGACCCAAAACCAAATACTTTGGAGATTAGAAACGGCTACCACCCGTAGGGGTAGGGGTGGAACCTTTATATGTAATGAAGGCTCATATGTGACTCGAAACAAATTCTTGAGGTCAATAACATTTATATTGTTTTTCCGACAATACTTGTTTATAAGTTCACCCTTACAGCATGTGAGGGTGAGGGTAGAAATTAGTCATATGAAAATACAAAGGAAAATATTAAGTTCGGTGTCTAAAATGGTGTAATGTGAGTCGCGGTGTTACATTGTGACTTTTAATATGCGATTTAAGTAAAAATTCATCCCTTAAATGGAGGAGTTTTTATATTTTTTGCCCTTTTCTTGTACGGGGAGTATGTATGCATCTCTCGAGATACTGGGAGTATATGTTAGTTTCGCATTGTGGTTTCGATGTCGGTTGAATCATGTGTTGACTAAGAATTAAATAATGTACCGGAATATAAGTAAATACCCGAGCAACTCCGGATCCCTGGCTAGTATATAATAATTCAATCGTTTTGCGCAAAAACGTCCGTTGATGAGTAATTATGAAATAGTAATATTGCTTACGGAAGAAAGGCCGTGACGGGAGCCGTTGCCCGGGAATTGACTTCCGATGTAGGGTTATAAGCAGGGCGGAGCGGCTCGAGGAAATGCATGTATACATACAATATAGAGAGTGGCTGAATGTATTCATGGGCGCTGCAGCTGCAGCAATATCTGGCGCCGCCTGCTTGCCATGCAAACGAACGGCTGGACGGAGTCGTCCCACAGTCCTTTCATTCCGCCACTTGAAAATGGCAATTGTTTTGTATGCTAATTGTCAGCTCTGCTCAACGCTACAGTTATTTGTGGACGTAAAACGAACGACATTATGCATCTAATATTTTCAACTATACAGGAAACCTCAAAATGAAAGCCCTAATTTCATTCGTAACCATTTAAAGTCATTTATATAAATGAGAATCGTAGCAATGTCAGTATATCACTCAGCATTCACAAATATATTGCTGACTAAATTTGTTCAATGTAATAGGTGACCTCAGACTGAAATATTTTATAATTTAAACAAATATAAACTTTTAACCCTACGTTAGTCGTGTGTGGTTAGTCGCGCTACGTACAGGGGATCTGAAGTTAACTATTCCGTTCCTGATCGTTTTTGTGAGTCAATCATTTTGAATCTTTTTACATGCATATAACACACACATATATACATAATTTATACATGCAGTTACTGTCTGGTTTAGTTAAAAATTGCCATTTTATTCAAGATATTTCTTTAAAAAAATATATAAAAAATTTTAATGAACTATAATTATTTTTAATTATAAAATATTGGGACTCTAGCTTTATAACCCAAACATCATTTAAATGGCAGATCGATAAACAGTTTCATTTTGATTAAAATATAATTATTCAAAAGTGCAGTCAGTTATTTGCATAATAAATTGTTATTAAAGCATTACTTATGTTAAAATTCAGATGAAATTCTCATTAATATTTGTGTACACATAATAATCCATAAATTTTCATTTTTGTGAAAAATAGTTGCTTTAATCAGAGTTTTTTTTCCAAGTTTTTTGAATTTTTGACTAATTATTCTTGGAAAATTATTTTCTTTCTCACTTTTCACAATGACATTGTGTTAGACTGCGTTTTTACTTTCCTTGTAACATTGCACGCGGTATATTATCTTACTTTTGGGTATTTGACAAGTTGCCTCTTCTTTGTGGGACCAGTCTATACTTCCCCAAAAGAAGTTTTAAGTCACTTGATAAAATATTGCTTACGACATTCTTTAAAGTTGAGGAATCACCATTTTCATAACTAACGTTTTCAACAAATTTCATCTTGTAGCATCTCCGAGCCATTGAAAATATGTATAATTCTCGATTTTATTCCAGCCACGTTCAATATATGGTAAAAAATTACCATTGGACACCTTCTTGTGGATCACCGGGTATATAAGTAACACATAATTTACCATGACATACACGTCTAATTCCATCTACATCTTGAGCATTATTACAGTTGAATATATCGTTTCTCATTTTCCACAATTTTTCACAAACAGAGAAACGGATAGTTGTTGTAAAAAGCCACAAATATAATATCCACTTATGTAACGCTTATAAATTTTCCTTGTATGTTTTATTTTATTTATCTCAACTAATTTAAACATTCTGTACGTAGTTTTCACAGAATACAGATCCTGTGACGTTCGCAAGGCACTTTTCTGGGGTAAACCCGGCAAAATAAACAGTTGTAAACTTGAGCCTGATAGGCGCTTCAGGAATCTGAGTCCTTTGTCTGGAAGTATTTTGCGACTCGATGAAAAACCCAGGTCAACCTAGGTCAGAAAGGTGGTTGACTCAAAAGATGGCTAGGGGTGACTCCTCCCAAATTATGAATTTTTGGAGAGGAAGGATAGAGATGCTGACGCCATTGGATAACCTGGGTATTTTAGGAGAGGAGAGTTTGAGATGGGAATGACCTCGAAATGCTTTCGGAAAAGAGAGTCGGAGGTAAAACGTCAGAGAGGAATGGAAAGTCGGACTGGCTGGTATCAAGGAGTCAGAGAGGAGAGGCAATCTGGCAGCACCAAGTGTCACGAGGAAACGAAAGTAGAGACACGTTTCCTCAATCACATCAGAGGCGTGCCGTTTAACTGCTACCCGGAAGCTGCCCTTACGTTGAATACGGAATTGCCAGTCAACCAGTAAACTAAGCGAGGATGAATACAAAGTAAGAAGCAAAATGCTGTCTATGCTATTCGTATAAGGGCTAAACTAGAATAAATTTACTAAAGTCTCTTGCTATATTATTTCTTTAGTTAGGGATCAGCTAGGCAAATGACATTCAATAAAACTAATTAGTTATTAAAAATTGCAAATTTTTGAATCATTAACATTTGTCAATAATAAAACTGCGCCAAGAACGAGAAAAATACAGACGAGAGTAATCGCAATAGGTATCCTGGACTGAAGATACTTTGCTTCCTTATTGAAACGTCGTTTTCCGAGAAAGTACGGTTGCTTTTGAAATGTGACTTTGACAGTGCATTGTAAACACAGTTCTCTGAGATGTCATCAAAGTTCATCCCTGTATATGACCTGGTTGCAGAGATAAATAAATTATTTAGTGTTGCTCTTCTGGAACTACAGTGACTAACGAAAGGTTAAACAGTACTACGTACCATTTATATTAAAAATAGCAAACACAAATTACCCCTAATTTAACATTTACTTCAAACCCATCGCACAAGATGTTTATTGTCAGAATTAGTGTTTCCGGGGTTAAACTGTCGGAGACAGCTTATTTCATCGATCATTGTATTGTTAAATATTTTATTTATACAATAACAAAAATATGGATTTGTTTAACAAAACGTTTCATTATAATCGATTCTTAATTTATCGTTACTAGATTTCAGCGGGAACTAGAAATCTGTATCTCAAGGACACATAGATTTGCATATTGAGTAAATGGGGGGGGGGGAGGGCGGACAGGAAGACTTTGCAATGACCAGAGGTGAGAAACGTGGAAAAGTGTGCATCACCATGTGCCGTTGGTCTCCCTTCCTGTTATCATAGCTGGATGATCCGTTGATTTATTGGGATCTAATGACTGTTTGTTGTCCGGGGTTGCTAATATACTTGACTTAAATGCTGCGTCTATTGTGAGCTCATCCGCGGATCTTGTGTTGACTTCACGGCGAATAATCACCCAGAGCGCACGTATTTCATGAGCCTCTGAATGATTGATGGAGTCTTTGGCCGAAATGACTCTGAACATTCGAAACTGAATACTAATCAAAAACTGAATGAATCCTTGCATATTCGAAAACGAAATCTCTCTCCGAAAAATAACTGTCTGAATTAATCTCTCTCCAAGATGTACTTCGGTTTACTTCTGCAAGTTCCGTCTCCATACTTAAAAATCCACCCCCGTGCAAATTTTGGCGTGATATTTTTTCCATCCTTATAGAAAGGGGAAAATGAATATGTAATTTTTTTTATGTCTCTCGGCAAAAATTTCGAGTCACCACTCAGCGAGATGTCTCCTCGCATAAGGCGAATAACAAGAACTTTTCTTTTTGTAAGAGACACATGCCTGTTCTGGTCAGACTTCCAGACATGCAAGGTAAAGTTACCACTTTGTTCATTTGGTTACAACAAGCTGATGTCTTCTAGTTTAAGACGGAGGACAAACAGTTGGGCAAAGTAATGGCCCATTAAATTTGATTTTATTCAAAGTTATTAACTTGGTGGGTGAAATTCGGATCGTGTACCTGTTTTATTTCATTGGCGTTCAGTTCCGTGAAGTGATTTGTCCGTCGTTTATGTTTGTTCTTCTCTCCAGAGAGCGTGTGCCAGGATTAGTCTCCTGTGTTGTGAAATTTCATAATTACTGATTTGAGATATTTAATTGCCTAAATAATTATTATCCCTAGTGCATATTTAATTTGTATGCATGCCGTAAATATTATACCTTTACTAACGTTAAAGGATTTTATTAGTAATATTGTATTACTAGTAGGCAGAATGATGGAGAGAATTATTTTGTAATTTTTATGTAATGATACATTCTATTTCTTCAGTCGAGGAATGATTGCATTGTAACGAAATGTCGTTATCACGCAGGTCATTTGTCTGTGTGATATGACGCATTCTTTAATACATCTGCAAATCCGGCCGTTCACCCCGGTCGCAATATAGAAACGTCGACTGAATTAGTATATGTCAGCTGCATCAGCATTCTCTGAGAATTGACTATTCTCACAAACCATTTAAAAAGGTTCGCACTCCAGCTTATTGTGGAGTCATTACGAACAACTTGCCTGAAGGGTAAGTGGGTTTCCCGGTTAGAGTTCTCATCTATCGTCTTCCGTTCCTACTTCCTTTAATGTGCATATTAATGACTGTGGTAATATACATATCTAAACTAAATATCTGTGTTTGACTGATAAATACTGCGACCTTCTGATTTTTACCTGATAAGATCAGGAGACTCCATAAACACTACCAAAACTATGTTAAACGTTTCTTGAGATAAGCCTTCTCTCTCACTTTCTTTTCATGTTCCATATCAACTTCGATAGCAAAGTCAAGGCCAAACTCAGTTCACCAAATCTTAGTAAAGGATTCCTACCTTTTCTTGTTCGCGGCTGTCTGAGCACCTTAACCACAAAAGTGCCCATATTATCAGATAACAAGAAGTACAACCAACACACTGCTACTTTGGCGATGATAGCTATAGAGAAATAGAGAAGTGAAAAAGAAATATTCAAAGAGTCTAGAGGTGATTTAGATGGTGTATAATCAAAGACCAAACACTGTGTTGCTGGAGCAGTGCAGAGAAATCTCTCTCTACTCTCATGAATCACTGATATCTAGATATTTTGATGTCATAGCTTCAATCTTAGGGATATTTAGGCCCGCCCAAAGCCCACCTCCAAATGCGGTGGGGCTAAGACAAAGAATTTATACCTGCTACCCCAGTTTGCCGTTGATCAGAGGTAAATGACCCTGTAGCGGCCTAGAAGAAGGAAAAGCTTCCTCAATAATTGCAAAATTTTATACGATTCTTTTTCATTCTTTCAAAGCGGATCCCACAAATAAAGAGATTCTGACAAATTGTTCAGAAAGTGAACAATATCCGACACATGCTTCGTCACGTGCTACTCATTCAATGTCATCAATTTACTATTCAATCACGAAAAGGGCACATGTGATTCAGTCGTAATTATTTTAATTAACATTGATGCAATTCTTGGAGTTTAAAAGAAATATAGGATGAGCGGTACAATAATATCCGATGGCCAAAACGAATGTCAGTTACTATAAAACAAGATAATTCTCTGACCGGATTATTTTTGAAAAGGCGTTTAATTAAAATTATTAGTTGCAGTAATTTTATTTATAAGTTCTTCTAAGGACTTTTTCATATTGAATAGTTGAAATACTCGTAACAAATTCTAATAATTGCCTGCTTATTGTTTATTCCTGCGCTTAAGATTAAGTATTTGGCTGGGATTTAAACTGCTCTTGTTGAGAAAAAGAAACATGAATTATTACTCGATAGGGTAACAGGAAAATAGTGATGGTATTTAAACTGCAACCTATTTGCGCAGAAATATTTATTAATAATGTCCAGTGAGGGTTAAATTTGCCAGTACTCGACATTACACTTCGAGAGCTATGCAAGGGATATGGAAGGTTGTCGCTTCATAGTAGCAATAATACTAATAATCTGACTACTTTATTTATATATATATAATATAGAAGAGTATATGTATTAGTTTGAAGGGTGAAGTCTGCGATGAGTTGGGTGCGGAGCGGAGTGGAGCGGCGCGGAGCGGCGCGGCAGTGCGAGTTTAATTACAGGCTGCTGCAGTAATGACGAGAGCTCAGGGTCCTTGAGCTGCTCCCTCGCAGACGTCACGTACATAATTTACTCAACTATTCTCATCCAACTTGGTTATTAAATGTTCCATCAAGTGGCGCGCGGGTCTCGGCCCCTTCATTTGTCTTCCTCGTTTCACGTAGGGTACCTTTTGCGTCATTAATAACTCAATTGTTCCCGTTTATTTCACTAATAAGGATAATTGCGATTGTCAGACAATTAATGTTTGAAGGAATCGCCATTTATAAAACACTTTGTACGTCTGGAACTTCTTATCTGGCTCTTCAACTTACTCAGATAAGTTTAAATTAAATTCAACAACTTACCCACTATATTAAATGCAAACTCATCAGATATTTGATTATAGAACTGTGCCAAGTCTATTAAATGTAATTCCGAAACTGAAATATAAATCAAGATATTTATGTAACTGTAGGAGCGTTTAAAATTTTAAGGCATTGTATTCGGTTAATATATATATGCTATTTTAAAATATTTCAGTGATTTAGTTTCTAAGACTTGTATTTTTAATTTCATTATGTAAGATAAATAATTTTTGCAAAATGTGTTTCTATTGTTCTATTTCTATGTCCTAGATTATTATTACCTCGTGAAAAATTGTAAATACAAATAAGGTAAGAAATAACTGATTACAATATCTCATGAAAGAAGAATGATATATCACTATTTTTAAAAACTTGTGCTTCCAGTCTGAGAAATATTCATACCTAAATTTGTTTCATCTTCATCAAACAACGTTTCAGGAATTTTAATTCTGTAACACAATCTTACTTCACTTTTACTAGTACAATTATAAAAATCTGTAGCGTATTAATATAGGTTCAATTGGTGACTTATAAGTTAACGACGTTGCGTCTTGTATCGAAGAAAATGAAAGGGGGGCGATTTTATTTAATGTATAATGCAATGAAACTTAGCTAGCAACGTAAATTATATTATTATTAATGAGCACACATTACATAACGTTTTAATTATATCAGCCTATCTATCTTTATAATAAACACAGCATCTATATTTACAAAAAATTATACAATTAATTATTTTTCTTACAACTTACAATTTTTGATATCTACACTCAGGGTCGTATGATATGGGCCTTCTCATAGATCAAAATATTTCACGCAAAATCTATTCGGATCTGGCAGTATATGAAATCACCAAAAAGGTTAAAGAGGTAATTACCGTGTCAGTATAATGGACCTTCCAGAACCTTCACGTTGCAATTTCCTCCTATTTGGGTGGTAGTTCAACACGCCTCAGGGCCACAGCTGCTATTCTTCCTGGTTCAGGACAATTTTCAGTTTATCCTCGTCTCCTCGGACTACATCTGCGTTGAAATCTCACAATTTGCCAGTAATATCCTCTGACTCGTCTCCTCAATCTCTTTTCCATAATTTTAAATCACCTGCCGAAGATATCTCTGCAATCATTTTTAATACCTCTTCCTAACCTCTTTAATTCATATCCCTAAGGTGGCAGGGATGAATATTAACCCATCATTTTCAACGTTACTCTGTTCTGGGAAGAAAATATTGCCCCTCTCCCCTACGGTTTTTGGGGAAAATCCACGCTTATTTCCCAGCCTCCGTTTCCTCATTTCAGGGGTCGCGGGTCAATCCCGCTGACTTCTGAATGTCTGGGTTTTATAACTCCTGTCTCTTTTCTTTTAACTCCGCAACGCCGAAATCCGAGCAGATGTGTTTTATCGTTACAATATATATATATATATATATATATATATATATATATATGAGGAAACAGAAATTTAAAAAGCTCTATCATGACTTACACTTGTAACCTAAATATTTAGTAATAAAACAAATTTTGGTTAAGTTTATTTAATTACAACGTAATATCGATAATAAACTTATGTACTTGTTGCTGTTATACATATATCTGATATAAATTTGCGGAAGTAGCGTATTTGGTGTTTATTCAAGGATAATAGGCGTAAACAGTATTTAATTTTGGCGCTTGTGCTCAGCTTTCCCTCCACGCCTAAATCTCCGCTCATCGGATGGTCACCAAAAACATGTGTTCACCAAGCGATTTAAATAGAGAACACTCACCATGTGGATTTGAACTTGTACTTTAAACGTTCTGCACGGTTTATCTTTTTATTCAACCAAAAAACATGGACGTTAACTGAGTGTTATTTATTGTGAGAGTTCAATTTTACATTGGCAAGGGCTTTCGATGCGTCACAACAACATGACTTTCAATAACATAACATTATTACTTACCTTTATTTCTGTCATCCTTTTTAGAAAGTCACATGTGTGACACATGTCCGTAAGAACGTACGCTTCCCAAATTTATAATTTGTAATGTTGTTTGCATAATTTGGGATGAGAGAAATAAAGGTGTATAAATAATAATCAAAATAATATTGTTCTTTTTAACTTTCATAAAATAACAGTTTCCTGCTCTTCAGAAACAACCTGGCCGGTGATAACATCTTCGATTAATATGAAAATTATAAAATTTTAATTTTAAAATAGCATTTCCTGAACAAATAAATTTCTAAAAAACAAAAACCTATGTAACAGAAACACCAGTCTTAAATATTGGAAGCGTCAACGTTGATTACCATACTTGAAAGGTTGCAGGTTCATATCTCTTGATAGATAAATAAATACAGTTCATATAAACTATATTGCTGTAGTTTATTACAGATGAATATCATCTGTAATGGCTGAACGTTTCTGTTGTGACGAATTAATGTACCTGATCATATGATTATTTAAAATTATATTACTCCCGATACTCTGTCCTTCATAACATCTTAGTTTACGTAAAGGTACCGATTAGCTGTAATACATAGTCTTACGCACGTTTTGACTTAAGAAACAGATAGTAAAGCGGTTTTTCCACACTGACGCCAATAATCCCCTTTCTCGTTGCTAGAAGGTCGCTGTAGCTATCATGACATTGGTGGCACTCTGAGAAATCATATTTTTTTCTAATTGCTCAATGAATATTAACGTAAAAAATAATTAAATGCAGCAGGCTAATTTGGTCATTATAAAACAATATACCAATTTAGAAAGCGTAAAATGATGTCTCAAAATTAATATGGAGTTTGCATTAGAACACCAACACTACATGTAGAGATGACTTTAGAGTAGTGTGACTGGGTAGTGATGATCATAGAAAATATGTTAGTTAAATGGGTTTTTACTGATCGGGGGGTAGGAGGGAGTTTCTGATGGAGCCGTTATGAATGTTTTTGAGTCAGTTGCGTTTGGGTAGGCTGGAGTGGGTATTAGGTGTGCGTGGTTGGGATGTGTCCTGGCCGGGTCATGCGCCTTACATTAGATCTTTGGTTAGGGGGTTGTGTGTTATGAGTGGCGTGGAAGCGGGCTGAGATGTGGGCGATTGTTTTGGGGTTTTGTGTCGTGTGTGAGTGTGTAGTGTCGTAGATTGTGTTTTTTGGGGGCGCGTGTGGACTTAGGTGGGCTGGTTATTTAGTTGTTTGAGCGTTTTGGAGGTTTTTACTCTGCTGGTGGTTTTTGGGTTGGTGAGTGTGTACGGGGAGGTTGCGGTAGGGTTGTTGGTTTAAATAAGTGAAGGTGCGCTTTGGTGGGGTATTGGGATAATCAGGGGGGTTGGATGATCGTGGTATGGGTTATTGTAGGCAGTGGGATCAATTGTTGGCCGAAGACAAAATATTTATATTTATTAAAATTCAAGCTGCGAAAATGATTTTTAAACTTTTGACGCGAAGATTTTGTTTGAAATTATATTTTTAATATCTTTTAAATTATTTCTTTATGTGTTTTGAAAAAATTAAGGTTTTATTCACTTTTATAAAAAATCCTGATTCACTACTAAACAAATTTTAAGAATGGCAGAAAGTTCGTACCGATTATAATGTTAAAACACCGTTTTACTACTTCAGTGCGTAAGACTATAATATAGCATATAATATAGAACATTTTACAGATTCTGTTTCATTAATAAGACTAATACTGTATTGTACTATTGAAAATGGTCTTATATTATAAACAGATATGTATGTATTATACACTTGTTTGTGTTTCTAAATAATATAGGTATATAAAATATCAGTTCCGTGTATTTATGAATGAGTGACTTATTCAGTGCGATTAAATAATAATGAAAGGACCTGACAGAGGTAATAGGTCTGGTTGATATATTTGTAATTCACTCAAATAATAAACCATGAAAATTAAAATTAATTTCAAAGTAAGGATTATAAATTTAATTTAAACGTGTCTCGTTTGGAGTTAGGTGTATTTTCGGAAATAATCGACGATTCTGTGAAACCAGATAGTGCTCTAAAAAAGGAATCAAATTCTGAACAAGTTCCTTTCTATTAGTGTTGGACAATGAGCTAGATGGCTCTCACTCGTCAACAATTCATTGTTCATTGAATTCTTAGGCAATACTTCGCTTTTGACACTAGCCTTAGTCAATAACACAAGATATACGACTTTATATAACAGAGGAAGCTTAAGAAACCGAGTTAAATAATTAAAAACTTTAAATTCCATTTAAGATCTGTTTGCTAAAGATGCTAATGTTGCATCGAAACGTCGGCCTATCTAAATTATATTATAAAGGGTTTTATTTTCTGAGTTCAGATCCTAAGAAAAGCAATTTACATTCTACTCCAACATTTTCGAATAGAAAATTATATATTTTTAACATTTAATTGTGAAATATGCTGATAAAACTTCTCATCCAACCCGCAATACTGATTTCGAAACATGCTCAATATTTTTAATATTCCTATTTGAATTAATATTTGTACGTTATATATTTTTGATAATACCCGATATGGTGTAAATAAATAATTCACTTTAATTTGTCTTTCGCTGAAAAAGCACTGTTTTTGCATGGGCTCTTATGGAGGGAGTTACACCTACAGGAGTGGGGATAACATTGTCTCTGTAGCTATTTAAAATTCTATTAGAGCGACCCAGCACGTATTTATAGGGCGCCGAGTTTGGTAAGCGTCGAATTATGAGTTTAATGAAAGTTTTGTTTAGTTAATAATAGATTGTAAGTTCTTAATAAATATACATAAATGAGCTATAAGTTATTTTGAGTTAAATGGACCAAATAGCTGGATGAACTATAAATGAACATAATTGTTTATATGTAAGAGAAAACTCAATTCTTGCATACAGATCTGATTGTTCATGTGTTCTTTGCGAACCGGAAACCATCATTGTTGGAATAAGACCCCTAGGTGCTGTGTGAAAGGAGTTGAAATTGTTAAAGGTGTAAAGACGACCGATATTTGCGTCGGATGTGTAAAGACTGAACCTTCTTCAGTTTGGAAGGGGAATATTCATAGGAGTCATTTAAAAATCACAAAAAAAAGCAGTCTTGATTGGTGACAAAACAGGTTTAATCTGATTCGCTGAGTCTGATTCTGACAGTCAGCAAGCCGGTTTACTTGCAAGACGGGTACGAAAGGGCGTGAACAACCGATAACAGATACTTCTATATTTAGACACGATTACCACCTCCTAGGTCAGTGTGTAAATATTTTACGTAGTGAGGGGTGGGGTGGAAGGAATGCAAATCAGTAACAATAAATCAAATGATACAGGTGTATAATTCGGGGTTATGGAAGTTAATTCTGACATTTAATTCGCAACTTCACTTGCAGACAGCATCCATAATTCCCGACTAGTATTATAAATAAATACCCGGGCAGCGACGGCCATTTAACTATAAGCCAATACATGCAAACGATTAGGTCATAAAATAAATATCACACATCGTTTCATGAAATGAAATAAGACCTTTTTGTACTACATGCTGCACAACTAACTTAAATTTCATCACCACAACAAAGTTTGCAGGAATGTCGTGCGATATTTACTTTACCTCGCATTTTTTGGGGAAATTTACAAACTATTTATTATATGTTTCATATGACACAAGTTTAACTAAACAAAATGTAAATATTGTATTATTTTAAAATGAACATGGTAATTTAACTATGATCCTAGTTTATTACTTATTTAAGATTAAAAACATAATAATATTCAAAGTCCTTTTAAGCATGGTTTCATTAGTGGAAAATGTATTAACACGGCTTCATACGACTTGGTTCAAAGTATTCATGGCGCACTTAAAGTGGCTGAAATTATTTCTGGCCTCTCTAAAGCGTTTCATTTAGTAGATCATAATATTTTACTCAGAAAATTAGATTTCTATGTAATCAGAGGAGTTCCCCATCGTACTAGCAAAACAGGCGCCAAAAAGTGGCGATTTAAAACTCGGATAGGAATGAGTATTTGTCAGAATGGGAAACAGTTACCTGTGACGTCCCTCAGAGCTTAATTTTGGGACTTTTACTTTTCATTAACGATTTACCGAATTGTTTAGATCAGGGTTTCTTAAACTTATTCTTCAATGGAACACTTGGCAACTGCTGTTTCTGTACTTTGACTTCATTGTTGCATAATAAGAAAATCCAGCTTCGCATAGCTAGGTTGTAGGATACGGCAGTAAAACAAAAATAACTTCAGCATAGTTTTCTGACTTTAAAATTTACAATAAATACTAGACGGCCAAATAGTCAGCATATAAATATATCAGTATGTATTCACAAAAGCGACGTTTCGTCTCCATTCTGAGAATTCACCAGGCCTAAAATTCAGCAATACTTCATATTATAATCTTTTCGGCTGAGGGAGTCAAGGAGTAAGTATGAAGTATTGCTAAATTTTACGCCTGAGTTATTATCAAAAAGGAGACGAAACGTCGTTTTTGTGAATACATAGTGATTATTTATATGCGGAATTGTGGCCGCCTTTTATTTATTGTAAAACAATAATAGCATGTTTTGAAATATTGGGCTACTCTTCGACAAACTTGACCAAAAATCAAATAAAACTGATCGTTAGGTTTTTCTTTCACTGTTTAAATCAATTATATTTTCATAATCACTTTCATCTAATCCTACAGGTTTAGTTGGAAGAGGAAAAAGATTCAGAAGCCGGGAATCGTCCTTACTACTTTTCGGAAAATAGTGAAAAAAAAGATTTAAAGTTTTGTCACAGGTGTTCTAACATTTTGGAAACTACTTCGTCTACTTCAAACTTTAATTCATTCGAACATACATGTATGGCAGAAAACCAATTATGACCGTTAGATTCAACTCATTAAATCCAATATTGTATTTTTTTTATTAAAAGGACCAATTTTATGTTTTGTATTAAAAGTTATAATTCTTTCTCCTGGTAATGATACGTTCATTGCACTTTGTAAAAATATCTGCCACATATGTGAGTTTAATCAATAATGAAGGATTCGGTAAATTTTCAACAAAAAGTTGCCTAGAATTATTTTGTGCTAATGGTGTTTAAAGGCATTGCGATGTCTGCCAAAAATGCTTAATCAGGCAACCATTTTCCGTTTTTCAGCATCTGAGCGTCATCACTTCTTTTGTTCCGAAAAACTATTATTTCGGGCATTAATTCTAGGAATTTGCGGCGACTCAAGCACCTTACGTCCGTGTAAATAACTAACTCAGTGTGTTCAGCAGATTCACTATCTTCCATCTGCAATTTGAAGAGTCTTCGTGCTAGCTACGGGCACGGAATTCACAATTTTATTGCAATGCTCATACTCTCTTGAATGTTTAGAACTTTTGAACACAAAACTTGTTGATGGATAATGCAATGGAATCAGAAAAACGAAGGGAAATCGTCATTAGCTCTATACAATGTCACAAAACCATTTTTGTTTCCATTCATTGCTGGTGCTCCATCGGTTGTAATGCACACTAGTTTATATATTGGTAGCCTGTAGTTTGTTACAAAACTGAAGAAAACGTCATATATATCTTCGCCACGCATCTTTCCTTTCGGAGGAATCATAGTCAAAAACTCTTTCTTAGCCGACATGTCATTAAATACCATTCGAATGAAAATACACAGCTGAGCAGTGTCTGTCATATCGGTGGATTCATCCAACTATAAAGAAAAGTATGTACATTCCATGATATCATGTTTTAGTTTATCTGCCAAGTCTTTGCTCATGACTTCAACACGACTTGTGACAGTCGAACGGGATAACGCAAGTTCTCTAATAGCAGATATAATCTCTCTTTTATTTTTACAATCTCCAAATAAAGTCTCACCCACTTCAATAAATGCTACCTTCAGAACCATTCCATATTCAAAAGGTTTCTTGTGTTTCGCCAATATATGAGATATTTTAAATGACGCGATCGTTGCAGCTTTTGATTGCTTGAGTCGTCTTGTGAACGTAGTTTGTTCTTTATTCAAACAAGTTATCAAATCACGTACTTTTCGTTTTCTTAATTCACCCCGTGGCGGAAAATCCTTTCCATAGTTTTTATGAATGGTTTTATGACGCCTGTCTAACTTCCCACGCTTAGGTATTGCAACTGACGATCGGCAAATGAGACAAATACACTTATCCTTCACCATAAAAAATAAAAACTTTTCCTCACTATCATTATTAAAATGATACGTTTTGTTTCTCTTCGTCGCACTCATTTTGTATTATTTATTAACAAACTTCGTATCGCCTTCAAGTTACAAGTCGGACTGACTCCTACTCCCACTGCAATTGTTCTCATATATCTCTCAGATGGATTACTCTGTGAATGCCTAATTGAGGTGAACCCTACTTTTATACTCATTCCCTTTAGTTCCTGTTTCCACCTATGGTTATCAAACTGTTTCCCATGGTCTGAAATTATTCTACTTGGTTTATTTTCCTCCTGGCAGTATGTTTTTACTGACTTTAAACACGTGACCGTATTTGCTACCTTTAAACCAATTCTCCCTTACTTTCAGGTACCACTGTTATAAACCTTCCTTCAAAAGTGATGTTCCTATGCTTGCTCATTTGGCATAAATGGCAAGATCTTATGTTATCTTTCGTGTTTCAAATCATCCCTCTCCAGTGTACAGTATTTCTTAACATTTTAATTGTTTTTGTAAACCCCGGATGTCCCTGCCGATCATGGAAGAATTCTAATACTATTGTTATACATGCCTTTGGAATTAACATTATTCACCCTTTTCTTGATTTTTTGTTGTACCTAAAAACTAACCCTTGTTCTATTTTGTATCTACAGTCCTCTCCCACAATGGCATTTAAATATTCCCCATATAAATTTCTGATCTTTCTTATTATTTCTGATATCCTTTCATCTTCCTTAGTTGCTTCTATTAATTTCCTCTTAATGTCCCTTTCTCTAGTTCCTAAATTTGCAATTATCGCTACATTGTCTTTTTCCTCACTTTCCTCAAACAGATCTTTATTCCTGCTTAAATAATCCGCTGGTGCATTTTCAGTCCCCTTTACATGTTTAATGATCAGGTTGTAACCCTCTAAAGCTAATGCCCATCTCCTAATTCGTGCATTACTATGTTTACATTCACGCATATAGGTTAAAGCCTGGTGGTCTGAATACAGATACACTGTCTGTCCTAGGATATATTGTCTAAACTTTTCAACTGCATATACTACTGAAAGGAGTTCTATCTCTGTAGTGAAATAATTTTTTTCATACTCTTTTAGGCCCCTGCTTGCCAAGCTTATAATCCCTTCTCTTCCTTGATCATCAACTTGTCCCAAAATTGCTCCAATCCCATATCCACATGCATCACACCTAATGATAAATGGTTTAGTGAAATCTAGATGTTCCAACACTACATATTTTTTAAAAGCTAATTTGACTTCTTCTAAAGCCTTGTCCTGCTGTTGCCCCCATCTAAACTTATTCGCCTTTTTTAACAGATCATAAATAGGTCCTAAAATAATTGCAATTTTTGGTATAAATTTTGTGTAGATGTTCAAATATCCTAATAATCCCCTTGTTTCCCGTGGATTTCTAGCCCTTTTTATGTTCTGAATTCTATCCAATTTGTCAGGACATGGGTATATCCCCTTCGCAGTAATTATATGCCCCAGGAACTCTATTTTTTGCTTGCACAGCAAAACCTTTTCAGGGTTGATAGTTATGCCTTTTCTTTTAGTATGTTAAGGACCACCCCTAAGTGCTCCATATGTTCTTCCAACGTGTGGCTGGCTATCACCAGGTCATCTACATAAGATGTCACGAACTCTCTCATTTCAGGTGTAAATACCTTATCCAGGCTCTGTATAAATGCTTGGAAACTAATCTTTAACCCAAATGGCATCCTTACAAACTGATATTGCTTCCCATCAACTAGGAATGCCGTAATCTGTCTGGATTCATGATCTAATCTCACTTGATAAAAACCCTTACTCAAATCTACACTGCTTAACCATTTTCTTCCCCTAAACCTTCTCAACGCCTCATCAACAGTTATGGGTTTTTCAGATATATTCCTAATGACCTTATTTACTCGTCTTGCATCTAAACAAAGCCTCACTGTCCCATCCTTCTTTTTAACCACACACAGTAGATTTACGTAAGGACTCTCACACCTTTCAATAATCCCTCCTGATATTAATCTATCTATTGCCTCCTGAACTTGTCCTTTCGAGACATAGGGTATGGGATAGCTATGTGCTTGGAAGTAATCATGTTTTTCAACTTCAATATGATAATCTACCTCATTAAGCAAACCTGGTTCCTTATTAAAAATAACCTCATTCTTTTCAACAACATTTTCTAATTCCCTTCTCATTCCCTCACTAATTCATTGTATTGCATGTATCCTATCATACAGCTCTTTCATCTTCCCTATCCTTTCCCTCTGCTCTTGATCCACACCCGAAGTTTCACCCATATACGCTATATAACCCTTTTGTTCTAAATCATTAATCTCTAATAATTTCCACTTTACTTTCACTTCCTCTCCTGTAGAGTTTATTGCTATCCCTTCTAAGCTTCCATTTTCAAAATTAACCTTCGCTTTTACCTTTCTTAGAAAATCTACCCCCAAAATTAGTTCTGTAAACAAACTTTTTAATACCATACAATTAACCTTTAAAGTCTCCCTCCCATATTTAATTTCCAACATGACTTGCTTTACAACCTTTTCGCCTCTTCTTCCCAGAGCCCCATACAATTTCAAATTACTTACTGGTAATGACTCATTAATGCACCCATTTTCTTGTAATAGTTCGGACGTGCTATACTTCATAACTGAGTACATGGCTCCTGTATCCACCCACGTTTCGATATCTACCTCCCCCACCTTCAGCATAATCTTTGCTTGTGAATTTCCCCTATCCCTGATTCTACTTTCTTCTTTTTCCTCAAACAGATCACTCTCGCAGGCCAAAATGTCCTCAATAATCAACGCCCCAATAATATTCCTCCCTTGCCCTGTTACATGTACGGGAGCATTACATGCAACCTTTATTAGTTTAAATTGTTAGAAGTCCCTGCTATCTCTTGTTTCGGGATTGCACCTTTTTTATCTCCATTCCCTGCATACCTATTGTTTATCATGCTCCCATTATTTTCCCTTAACCTTCCTTGATCATATCTATCATCACGTCCCCGAACTTCCCCTGCCTTGTTCTCAATCAATGGCATTAACGTAATCAATGGCATTAACGTAGTCCTGGACAAAGAGTTCAATATGAAGATTGATACAGGAAAAACCAAGGTAATGTAATAAAGTTTGGGAAAGATTGGATTAACGAAGGGTGTTAAATTGGGAAGGGATATTTTGATGGAAGTTAAGGAATTCTGCTTCTTGGGAAGCGTAATAACTAGGAATGGTAGAAGTATAGTAGACATAAAGAGTAGGATAGCAAAGGCAAGGAAGGCTTTCGCGAAAAAGAGGGATTTACTTAATGGTAATATAATTGTGAATATTAGGAAATAGTTATTAAAAATGTTCGGACGGAGCGTGGCGTTATATGGGGGCGAAACGTGGACGATAGGGTCCATATATGCATCCAAATTTAATTTGTAGATATATAAATTTACTAGGATTACTCTTTTTTAATATTTTTAAAAAAGTTATTCAGTTAATTTATTTAAATCATTATCATATACATTTCATTTCATGGAAATAACTTCATTAGTTTATTAAATTTTACTTTAAATATGTATATATATTTACATTAAGCCCTTATTATATAAGCATTGGGCTAATGCTTGAACATAATTAATAAGGGGCTAATTTCGTAAGTTCTGTGTTGATATTTATTTATATTTCAGGTCTTTTATTTTTATTTTTCATTTTTTTCATTTTTATTGTTTTTTAAGAATTTAATTTATTTTTCTTGGTTTTATTACTTTTTTATTGTATTTATTTAAAAGTTTTTTTCTTGCTATGTTTTAATTTAATAAGATGTTTATGTACAATTTCATTTATAAAATAATAAAAAGAATAGAAGCCTTTGAAATGTGATGCTATAGGCGTATGCTGAAGTTCTAAACAGAATAGGGGAAAATTGGGCAATATGTAGGACGTTGACTAAGAGAAGGCATAGATGAATAGACCACGTTTTAAGGCACGAGGGTCTTGTAAAATCAGCATTAGAGGGAAGTGTGTGGGGTAAGAACAGACGAGGGAGGCCAAGGATAGATTACGCAGATTAGGGAGGATCTTTATTGTGCTAGTTATGATGAAATGAAAAGGCTTGCGCAAGATTAGTTCGCATGGAGGTTTGCATCAAACTAGTCTTAGGACTGAAAATGATAACAACTAACAACATCTTTGTCAATACGTGATTAAGCCATCAGCGTAAACGTCACATATTGAAAATTTACTGTTTTACACTCCTTATTTTACCCACTCTACCGCAATGACTGGGTAACTCAAAGTCAAGAGATCTCTACTGCTACACCTTAAACAAGCACATACACATAGAAACAGTCAATTATATCTTGAACAATATCTTCGGTCTGATTGGCGTGAAATAATGTATGTAGATTAAAACATAGTTTTCTGACTTTAAAATCTATATATATATATAATATGAATCCATATTTCCCTAAGTCAAGCCACAACTTGAGAACAACTTTACCGATTTCATTCATCGTTTTTTATAAGTTTACTAATACTTTGTATAAGGTTATTACCGAAGAAAAATTAAGAAAATTGCGCAGAAAATTGGAAATTTTCATAAAAGATAAGTACGAGAAGGTTACTCTCCACCCGCGCGTTTGAATTTACAAAGTGAATGTAGGTTGCCTATAGTCTTGTTATTTTCTGCTCTCGAAAAGGTTCAACGGATATCAATGAAAATTTCGAACGTGTGAAAGCGGGCCTTGTTCAAAATGAACTGCGACTTATAAGGTTTGCCTTGAAGGGATCATAAGCTCTCTTTCTCTGTTTTCTTTGTCAACCGCTGTACTAGATGGACGTGTTCATACAGTATTGATCTATTAACATTCATTCTTATTCAATTACCATTTCTTTCGGAACAGCAAAAGTTAGATTGTTTTGATGTATGTTTAGAGGTTTATCGTCGTGTTAGTTATTGTTAGTGAGAAGAAAATGCCACCAGTGAGACGTCAAAATTTCGGTTGGCTTACCTGTAACGAAAGTCAAGTTCATAATCTTTGAGACAATGGAACTGAAGAAGAGAGTAGGCAGCGTTTGGTGGCAAACAGAATTGGAATTCCTGAAGCTCTTGGAGAACCCATACCGTCAGGTTCAGGCGAGAGGTGACAAAATAGACCGATAAACGTAAAAATTACCTATGAATGTTTGGCGTATAACTTCCGAACGACTCCGCTAAGGTGGAAGTTTTATATGTAATAAAGGCTCCTATTTCAGTCGAAAAATAATTCTTTAGGTCAATGACTTTTATAGTGCTTCCCTCGAAAATATTTGCGTACAATTTCAACTCCTTGCAGCATTTAAGGGGTGGGGGTGAAATCATTCATATGAAAATAACAATGAAATTATAAACTTTGGTGTCGAAACCGGTGTAAAGGGGGTCGCTGTGTTACACTATGACCTTTAATATGTGATTTAAGTAAAAATTCATCCCTTAATTGTGGAAATAATTTTATACTGCCAGAATATTGGAAATATTTTTAGTCCTGTTATTGTACCTGGAGTATTCTTAACTGTCGAGATACTGGGAGTATATTTCAGAGTCATATTGTATTGACCAAGTATTAAATAATGTATCGGGGTACCATAAATAAATAAATACTCGTCAACGCCGGGTCTCCAGCTAGTTTACAATAAATAAAAAGATGAAAAATATGTAAGCATATAATTTTTTCACTATTTATTCTAAATCGACGTTTCGTCTCAATTTTGAGACTTCCTCAGACGTACTACAAACATAATATTACAAGAAATGATGTAGTAACAATGAGTGCTTTCGGCAGTTAAATTATACAATGAAGAAAAATATTAACAATTTAAACTAGTGCAACAACAAACTAAATTTTGTTAAATTATTCCTGTCATTTTTAACATCTTTCAGAAATATTGTATTGGATTCATTTATCACCTATGTATTTGTTCATTTTAAACCGATACTGGCGTCGTTATATTAGCAAAACACAAAATTTATTTTTCAGCCTTAATTAGAAATATTGTGATTGAAGCCGCTGGAAGCTTTGCTGTTCCTAATTTGTAATTCAGCAATTAAATTTAATATTTAGACTCATGAAAGTGATCTTAATCAAACGGCTATAATTAATACGTAAAGATCTAAAAATAACGTAACATAAAATGTACAATTGTTAATTTTAAATAGAGAGATACATGATAGCGAAATAGAACACTGCTCAAGCTACTTAAATAATTTTATACCAATAAACAGAAAAGGATATCATTTATATTCTAAATTTAAATATTGAATGCAATTTGAGATGTTAGTCATATTCGTTTCGTATGTTGTAAAATACTGATGCAAGAATCGATCTGTGGGAGTTGAGTCAGACGTCCGGTGATTCAGCATGGCTGACTCACCGTCATGTCCCATGCCTTAAATCTGGATCTTGAAGGAGCTCGGGCGTCAGACAACCACAGTATTCGCAAGATTCCTTAGTCTGTAATTTAATCCCTCGCAAGAGTGGACTGCAGCAGTTAATAATTTGAAATTACATGTTGTGGCTTGTGAGCAGGTCTGTAGTTGTGCGCGGGCGTACGCTGATAAATGCCATCATTTTACTGAGAATAAAGTTATGTGAAAGGGACGTGGGTCCTCTAATATACTACATTCTCCAATGGTGTTGTTGATTTTTCGCTATAGTAGATTCTCTGTTAATAAACGTTCACAGAAATGTAGTGGATAAATACCTACTATTTATATAAATTCCTACTATTTTAGTCACGATTATTAATTAGGTAAGTACCGTTCGGTAATTGAAAAGACTGAATAATTATATAGTTCAAATAAAAATTTAAAGTAAGTTCGGTAAATATCTTTTAAAATTTATATTAAGTGCTCTTAAAATCCTCACTCACGTTCTCTATATTGCTATTAGTTTTGTTTATGATGATGATCAATTTTCCAGTTACTATACTCTAATTGTCCACCCTTTTTCCGATTATATGGCTTTTGTTATAGTATAGTAATTTTCTGCTCTGCATGACCGCTTATTTCATTTATGAAATTACCCATAATTTTACTCTTATAACAATTTTCTCTTATATTTGGTTCACAATATTAACATTTTTCTCTAATTTATATTCTGAATTGCCTAATAAATAGTTTTGTTGAACTTTTCATTTTCTATCATCGTTTATCGCTCATTCTATACACATGTTACCAACTGTTAGCTCACACTTTTCTTAGCAACCATAGTCGCATCGTGCAATATTATACATATTCAGACCGAAACTCACACTATGAAAATTATCTCGAATAGAATCCATATTTATTAAAACGACTAAATATGACTTCATATTCCAGGCAAGTGGAACATTTTGATTTTAAAATCTGCAGGAAATTGGAGAAATTTAGTTCAGTAGGTCGGAACACCACGAAGCTCCCGCGTCCCTAGGTAGACTATTCTTATGGCGAAATGTTGTTCTGACGAGTTCGTCTGAACAAAACAAAGTCTGTTTTCCAATTCAAGTGTTTGCATGTCAGAACACGCATGATACCGTCAGAACCATTCGAGCGTTCAAACAAGTTTTATTCTTTCGTGCGGTCTGACGAATCATGCAAACCTAACATGGTTCTTTTCAAGTGCAACACCTCGCAATTGAAATTAAAAATGCGAGAGCCATTTGTTTGTTTTTGTTGCCTATCTTATATTACTTGTTATTATTTTATTTTTAATAAATTTTGTATTTCTGCATTGTAATGAATAAAGGGAGATCTATTATTATTTAAGTTGAATATTGATATATTAATAATAAGATATTGAAATAAGCATATTTACATTAATAATTACAATTTCCTCATTTCTTTCTTTATTCCAGCTATTCTTTCTTAAATTTAAATTACATATCTATTTACAAAATAATTATGCAAATAAATTCCTTAAAACTAAACAATTATATCTCTAACCTCAGGGTCGTATATTATGGGCCTTCTCATAATATAAAAAAATTTACCCAAATCTACTCGGACCTGGCAGTACATAAAATCAGCAAAGAATTCCAGGGGTAATTACCGTGTCAACTAAGTGCATATTCCAGCTCCTTCTTCCTAATTGGGTCGTCCTCTCCAGATTACAGCCACCGCCGCTGCTATTCATTCTTAGTTCAGGAAGAATTAATAACTTTTTTGCCACAATTCCAATCATTTGTCCAGATACTTCTCTCGGAATCTCACCGATCTCAAAAAATCTGACAAAAATATAACTAAAATCGATCCTGCACTCCTTTTTAAAATCTATTCCCCAATTCTTTGGTTCATGTCACCCAGGTAGCAGGATGGATTTTGACCAATCATATTGTTGTTCATATTGTTGTTTGTCCCACAAATCTTCAAATAACATTTGAAACTCTTTCCTATCGTCTTTTGTTTTACCACCATCTATCAAGAGTAACTTAAACAATGGAGTTTAAAAAAAGGAAAACTCATCAAGGTCATCCATCTTTGCTGGGAAGCAGAAACGAACTATCAGAGAACGGGCACGGAGTAACCACCTTGTTCTGACGAGGATTTCGGACGTACTCAACACAACAATATTTCGTCAGATTTCGCATCCACAGTAACCGTAGTCTAATTCTCTTAACATATAAAACAGGTTTGAAATTTTGTTTCAAGACCTACTGTCCACGATATTGTCTTTTATCGCCACGTAATGTCCCCTCGCCCAACTTCGCGCCGAACTGGCCTGCGCCAAACTGGCCGCGCCGAATCGTCCTAGACCCTCCTGGCGTTCTATGGCGAGCTGGTCAGTGAGTGTGGTTCCTGTGATCACTAGCACCGCCGCTTTGGAAACTGTGCGGTATGCACATGTAATCCCATTCTGTGAATCCTACCTAATCGCTTCCGATAACATTACTTTTGAAGTGCTTCTGCCCGTATTTCTGCTCCATACAGCAGTATCGATTGCGTTATGGAGATTAGTAGCCGTCACTTGCTAGGTAGTGGGCCCTTCACATTTTCCATTAGTCTGCCTAGTGATTTTGTCACAGCAGTGACTTTATCGGACACTACTGTCAATGGAGACTCGCAGGTATTTAAGGTTGTCGCTCGTCTCTACAACTGTGTCGTCTATTTAAACCGGAACGGTTGTGTTAATTCTCTTCCTCGTGATCATGACGATCTCTGTTTTATCTTTGGCAATTGTCAGAGAGTAACTTCTCATCCATGGTATGATTCGTCTCATCATCTGGTTGACTTTCCTCTGGGCTTCTTCCATTCCTCTGGCTACTATGATCACGGCTGCGTCATCTGCGTAGGCGACAATTTTTGTGTTTTCAGGCAAGTCTACTTTCATCATGCTGTCGTATGCGACGTTCCATAAGTCTGGTCCAAGAATTGAACATTGGGCTGCCCCAGCAGTTAGATGTTTTACTTTGTGACCGTTTTCCGTGTTGTATTGCAGTGTTACGTGTCGTAAGTAATCCTCCATTGTCCTCATCAGGTGTCCCAGGAGCCTGAACGTGCGTCTTAGAGAGTGCAGGGCATCGTTCCAATTCATCGAGTGGAACGCGTTTTTCACGTCAAGGGTGACCAGTAGGGTGATCTTCCTTGAATGTTGGTTCCCAGTTTGTGCCTTATGGGAGATCCTCATTACTTCTTGTATGGCTTGGATCGTCGAGTGCCCTTTTCTGAAGCCATGTTGATTCTGTAACAGGACGCCTGCTATCCGAATAGCGTCTGCAATTCTCGGCTGGAGGAGCTCCTCAAAAATTGCTGACGGTTCCTTTCTGCCGCATTTCCCTTTGTGTGTTAGCACTAGCCGTCTTATTTTCCATCTAATGTGGAAAACGCCATTTCGTAGGCAGCAGTTGTACATATTGAGCAACAAATTTGGGCTATCTTCAAGGCTTCAGCTGGAATGCCATGTGGCCCCGGTGCCTTGTTGTTGCTTAGTGCCGTCGTTGCCAATTTTAATCCCTCTTTACAATGACAGGTCCTCAAGATACGTCACTGCCCAGACTTTAAAATACTAAAAAATTATTTTCGACCATTTGAATTTTTGCCTCAATACACTACCTATACTTGCTGCCGCTGTATATTTAACGAGGACTGAGAATATTTTGTAAAAAAATACAACATTTATTCAATCCCAATTATTTATAAATTTTTAACATAGCGGAGATTTCGATCTCTACTCAGATGATATTAATCGATTCTCGGGATTAAAATCTATTCATAATCATACTGAGCCCCGTCATCAACTCGACCCTCTCTACATCTCATGAAGTTTTGTAAGGACGTAAACCCAGATCCCAACTGAAACTGTGTACACTGGTTCAGAAGTTAGATCATCTTCAATGGTCTGGCTGTCACTTCGTTAACTCGTACGCGCCGCTGCAAGGGCCAACTTTGATCACTTCTCAAATCAGTTTTAGCGGCCAGATAAGTGTGTAATTTGGCTTATCGATACAACTTCTAGCCAAGACTTGACTATCATGTGAACGCGCCATTAGTGCGTATTACGTCATATAAATGTAACCAAGTACGTTGTACTGATAATGCTGGTATTTGAATAGAATTGTTTTTAAGTATAATAGGATGAATATAGCAGTATCAGCTTCCTAAAGTTACCGTTTGAAATAAAATAATTTTTTAAAACCGTCACCGTCAAAGGGTTTATTATTATCTATTCAACATCAACATTAAACGGTCAAACCATCAAATGCATAAATACAATATTTATTAAATATTAAATAATTATAAAAATTATATAAATTTTATATACCTTTCACGTATAAAAATACCAAATTCTAAGTTTTTTCAAATAAGTTATTTTATACAAATACACATCTTATATTGATATTAATAAAATGAAAAACAGCCTATATATCACAAAAAAGTGATATAAACTTTATTAGCAGTAGTTCATTCACGAAATTTCGTTACTAAATTTTAGAACCTCATCTTGTACGATTATAATAAATATTAATATTTACAATATAGATGTATAATGCAATTATGTTATAAAATGAAAAATTATTCACGGAAACAAGAAATTAAAATGGATAAAACTTTTGCTGTGCATATCGTACAAGCAACGAGACTGAAATAACAATTACAAAAAATAACTCATAACTGTATTGTTAGTTCCAGAAGTACAATGAAAGACTTTAACAATGAGTTAATTCTGTATAGAGAATTATCATAAGTTGTGCAAAACACCAAAATGAACATTTCTAATAATCCCGATGTAATCTTTAGTGAATCTGCAAAAGGAATTTGACTAAATAGTTTTATAAAGTTAAAACGTTATTATCAGACAAATAATTACATAAAATTTGCAATAAAAATTAAATAAATTACTTTAATTATTAATCAATTAGAAATTAAGTTGAAAAGACATGTGGGTAGTAGCGCATGTACCCCTAGTTATTAACTTCTGATAACATTGCCAGAGCCTATGTTCTAGCATATAATTTATCTTTCAGAATTATCGTTTCTTCTCCTAGCAGCCCTCTTCACAACATTACTATATTTTTATATAATTCTCTTAATGACGAAAATAATTTACAGTCAAAACGTTTTAACAGTTTAAACGTCACTAATGATCATGTTTTCTTATCATTAGATGAAGTGTTCTTATTTAATTTTTACCCCATGCATCAATTACACCAAGTTTTAAAAATAGATGGGATAACTACTTTTCCAAATTGACAAAAATTATTTTATCAAAATTCTTATGTAATTATAAATTCCACTTATTTTTCGTTCAATGACATTTACTATCACGAAATCATTGGTTCTACCTTGGGAATTTTTCTTTGTCGTTTTTTCGCGCAAATTATGAGAGATTTGGAAGCCTTATGTATTACATCTTTAGATTTAAAACCACTTAGATATTTCAAGTTTGATGACTTTTTTGTATCATCCTCAGATTACACATAAACCATTTTCCCAATACTTTTAATAATTACAACCTTGAAATAAACTTTAAAATTGAAATTGAAAAAGATCACTGTCAATTTTCGTGATGTTTTGGTTATTATTTCTATCAATAAGATAGTTACCAATTGTTATCAAAAGATCTACTTACTCAGGGATAATTCTTAATTACATGTCAAATCAGCCATTATTCCATAAGATACTATGTTTTATAATTAATTTAGTAAATAGGGACGTCAAATTATATCGTCAGCGCTATCATAAATTTAATCTGGGAAAAATATAAATAGTGTTCTTCTTAATATTTATCCTTTGCATTTCGTTTACAAATACATTAAAATTGGGTTGACTAAGGTTAAAATGAGATTAATAATTTACCCGTAATATTACGCAGCAAGAAATAATACAAACTTAATGACTTATAATTTAATGAATTATGATATCCGAATTACCTTAAAATCTTGCAATAATTTAAGCTATGTTAAAATATTAAAAATAAAATTAGTAATTTCGATAGAAATGGGCTATATACCAAGTTATCTGTTTAGATTGTAATTACAGTTATATTGGTCAATATCCGCATTAATGGGACTTGAAAAAAATAAAATACAATGTAAAACATTATTCAGTTTTGTGGAAGCATATATATTGAAACAACCATAAGATTTATCAGAAAAATATTATAATTTCAGATGTAAAATATAATATTTATTTTAAACTGATGAGTGAGATGCGTCACATCAGAACAATTCGGCAATTATTATTATTAAAAAAAGACAAGTAATTTAAATAAATTTAAATCGCTACTTTTATAAAATTTATGTTTCACTCATGGATAAATATTTCAATTTATATTTTGAACACTAAACTCTCATGAGTTATTGTTACTAATTGTACAATAAATAAATATTTTGGCATCTTCAAATAATGAAAAGTCCAGATAATTTGTCACAAAAACGTAGCATAGTATTTATTTAAATAAACCTACGACACTTCGTCCATATTTGTGGAATTCATCATGTAAATTATAATTGGAAAACATATATTTAAACGCAAATGTTTTTGTGTGTTTTTTTCCGTCCAGCGACGCTTACAGCCTGATGGTCGCAAATGTATTTAATACACATTAACTTTGTTCTGGACTTATATATCTATTTTTCTGTTATTTCTGCCTCTTCGCTTGTGGGACATGCATTTTCATCCGTTTTAATTCAATCATTCCGTGAGTAATTTTTCACTTTATAAGAAAAATGTATTATACATAATATATTGTAAATAATTATTTTATATTTTTAGTTTTATTCACTTTAGATAAGGTTCCAAATTTAGGTACGAAACGTCTTGTACGAACTGCTGTTATTAAGCAATATCTTAAAATTTTCTTACTTATATCTTGTTTTACTTGTAATGTTTTACAAACTCTCGGGTATTGCAACTAAATAAGTGTTTAGGAATATATTTAACAATTTTGATAAATATTAAACTATATTTCTTGTAATGTTAAGTGAGTTACGCGCCGAAACGACTGCTTTATGTCTAATAATGTTATGCGAGTTTCGCGCCGAATGGTCATATCCCGCAATATCCCCTGAGATTTTGTAATTAATATTGTATTTTTTGTGTTACTAATACAATGTGAGATGTCTCAAATATTCTTTATTTAAAACCTAAATTTTCATATTCAGTCCATATTCCAATTTACAATTACCGGAGCTTTCGACCGTATAGTCATTCTCAACTAAAAATGAAACAAAATTCACACTCATTACAGAAATTAACAGCACATCACCATCAGTACAAGATTAATACAATAAGACCTTACCTATTACAATACAAATTATATATTATATAAATTCTCGTCAACATAAATTTTCAGCAACATAAATTTTTCTACGTCTTCTTTGTCAATATCAAACATCTAACTCAATACACCAAAATCATCTCCTGTTGTATACTTCTATTGCCACAATGTATATACTTTTGGTATGCATCTGTCGTTTCTTGTAATTTTGTTGAAATGTTTCTCGCAGCTGATACGTATTTCTAATGACCACTTACGTTACGCAAGATGATTGTTGTGTTATCAATATTTGTTCCCGAAAAATTCGAGTTGAAATAAATAAAATAACATTTCTTATTTCATTCATATTCGTTTCTTTTCACAAAAATATTATTTGATGATATCTAAATTAGTTTAACGATTTTTTTGTTGTTGTTAATATCAAAGAATTATAATGGCAGAATTTTTCGTTTATGCTTTGGAAAAAATTGAACAGGTGAATAAGTATGGAGGGGGATCATTGATTTTTTGAGATAGACCGTGGAGAGGAGAGCTGTTGGACTGCGGTGAGACACAGGACGACCATATAATTTGAGGATCAAATATTAATTCCTACATGAGGGCTTTTCTTTGCATGTGTCCTGGACGAGATTGGCGTTGCGTCACTGCTGGCTTACGTCGGAAGCGTCCTGTACGGAGGAGGGATTGGCCAACAGACAAGACATTTCATCTTCATTTCTGATTGTGGAATAAAATATTTATAGGTCGAAACCTTCTGACTGTGTGTGCAACCAAAGATTAAATTATATTAGTGTTTCTCCTTTGTTAAATTTGTGTAATTTCTTTCTTTATATTCCTCTCGTTCATTTTTATTAGTATATTTTATTTCTTATTCGTGTGAATTTAATTCCATTCAAAGAAGTGGTGGCGCCCAATTGGAAACACTAGATATATCATAAACAGAATATGCCAGAACAAGAATATATATATTTTTCTTTCAATTCGTTAGAAAAACGACGACAAAATTTACGTCTCGGGGCCAAAAATCCTGGGAAGATATTGCATCAAAGTTTTTAGAAGTAAATTGTTTCAGTAGAGGGGATCATCTTTGTAAAATTGGGCAGTGTAGCTTTAAAACTGACGTTGGGAAATTTTCATTTTTAAATAGGACTGTAAGGGATTGGAACAATTTTCCTGCAGAAGTCTTCGAAACATTCCCAGCCAATAGCAACGTATTTCAGGGAAGAATTAGGAATTCTAGTGAAGTGTAGTGTAGAGCGACGAAACAATATATAAATAATGGGTACTTTTTTTTAATCTTTTTTTGTTAGGATTTAATTTAATTTATATTATATTAGTGTAATTATTATTTGTAACATATTTTATTTTCAAGTTTATTTTTTGTAACTGCCACCGAGTGCTACTCAATTGCAGTATTAAATAAATTCAATTCAATCACTTTGAATTAACGGCCAATGTACATGCTCAAACCGGCGAATTAGCTATGGGAAATATCCTTATTTATTTCGCTACACAATAAAGGCTGGTGGCGGAGAGTAGGGATAGTCACCTCCACTGTATATGCGAGCGGAAGATACTAGGAGGTGACTATATATATATATATATATATATATATATATATATAATTATAAGGCCAAATAATAGATTGGTGATACTCTGCGCTACAGTATAAGTTTAAACGCTGTATTTAAAGGGAAGGGCGGAGTGGTTCAACAATCTAAATATATTTTTCTTATACAACATTTGTTTAAATTTTTCATTTATATTTCACATAATTACAATAAAAATGCAATTAAGATAGTTAATGTTACGAAAATGCTGCAATATTTCGTGGGAAGAAATTTGTGGCATTACAATTGTTTTGCATGTATGCGCGTGTACTGGAAAGTTGAACAATGATTGCTACATGAATGGAATCAATGAATAAGTCAAATTTGCGTAAAACGTTGGTTTATTGTAATTCTTTGTACTAAAATTGCCACAATGCTTGAGGAAGTAGTGCACACAGGCTAACGTTTCATTTCATGTAATTATTATGTGCAAGTAAAATTATCACTTTGTGAAATTGACGGTCTAATATCCATCTGCTCGACTCCTGTGACCGAACTGACTCTGACGAGGACCGAGCTAAAACTTGTAATATTTTCAAAAAGCAAATATCAGCTTCCTACTTTCATTGCATTCATGATAATCAGGGACTGCCAGTTTGGCAGCCATGAAGAAAAGTAAGGGTCCCAAAATTTAACCCTGAGGGACACCACACTTAATTTTTTCCCCAATCTGACATATACTCTTTTCCATCCGAGTTTTTAATCGCAACTTTTTGGCACCTGTTTTGTAATTACGGTCTCAGAAACGAAAGGGAACTCCTCTGATTCCATAGAAACCGAATTTTATGAGTAAAATTTCATGATAAACTTAATATAACGCTTTCGAGAGGTCAGTAAAAATTCCAGTCACTTTAAGTCTTCCATTATCATGAATACTTTGAACGAAGTCGTATGAAGCCGTGTTGGTATATTTTCCACTAATGAAACCATGCTGCGAAGTAGAAATTAGTTCAAATGTTTTAAGAAAATCTGCAATTTTGATGTGTATTGCTTCATCAAGAATTTTGGAGACGTTTGTTGTAGAACCCTTCTTGTGTAACAGTATAACTTTCGCGTCTTTTGAACATCGGGAAAAACTAGAGGAAAAGCACAAGTAAATTATGAACTACATTATAGAAAATTATTTTTAATTAGCTTTCTGTTGATTCCATATATAACACAAGCATTCTATTTTTTAGATTTTTGGCCGGGAGTAGAAAGAAAGACAGTAATCGGCTTTCTGGAGTTGCGCATTTCGCCTAAGTTGGACGGGATAACTTGATTTTCTAACATATTACGACAAACGTTAATAAAATACTAGTTAAATTCACATGCTGCTTCTTTACTTTACAAAAGGTGTTCGTTATTTATAATTTATATATTGTTACGGTATTAACAATTACCGGAGGTCTCTTTGATAACGTTCCATGTCGCTTTTATTTTACTTTATGATTTAGCAACAGATTTTGCATTAACTAGTTTTTTTCAGCAGTGATAACTTTATCTTAAATAAGTTTATATTTAATATAAAAGTTTTTAATTCAGTGCTAGTATTTATCTCTTTTAATTTATGAATAAGACAGGTTTTAACGTTTTATTCTAATATCTTTAGTAAACCTCGTATTTCGTAGTATATACGTAGATGTAATCATATTATTCCTCAACAACGTCGCCAAATACAATGTCAATGTATTTACACTCTACTTCAAAGCAAAGTTTACAAATGCAACTGGATGGCCCTGGAGAACACTCACGATTACGTTTACAACCCGACCATTACAGAAATAGACTACGGCTACAACCTACTACAAACTAGGATACCTAACGAGAAGTAATAAATATTATCACCGAGGAAACTAACCTAAACTTCGAAAACAATATCGACATAGTCCAGACCAAAATGCTTTACATCATCATATGTGTGGCAAACAACTCGATAAAAACATAAACACGCCAAAAGAAGAAAAAGAGTACCATGGTTGAGCACATGCTGAATTCAAGCACACCTTCAATAAATAAATAAAAAACCACCTAAACTCTTCACCAAAATCTAATAGATAACTTACTCCTTGAAATATATTCTCTACGAAACAATGGTATAATTCTAAAATCCCCACAGACAAGCGTAACTACAATGACATCACTAGAAAACTTCAAAGATTACTAAAAGACTCCAGCGGCTCTAGACACTGCACATATCTTCAGCTACTTAACGCAACCGATAAATCACTTTGACTAAAAACAAATCACACCCGCCCAAAAAACGAACATCTTCGCCGAATTATTGACCAAACAATTCTCCCCAAACAGCTGCTTCTATAACAACCACAATCACGCCATAGTAGCAAAATTCCAACAACCCCTACAATATCACACTTTACCCCTCCCCAAATATTAACCGCAATAAAAAACCTAAAAAACAAAGGCCTCCCCAGGAAATAACTTCGTCACTAACCGCCATCAAAAACGTTTTCCTAAGAAAACAGTAATCTTAATCACCTATATCTTCAACGCCATCATCAGAATCACCTATTATCCAACCAAATAGAAACAAGAAACCATAATAATGATACCTAAACCAAACAAACCCTCCTTCCTGATTACAGACACACAATACGGTTTTAGCCCAAAACACTCCTGCCCCCATCAAATATACCGTATCTCCAACCTCGTAAACAACTCCTTTGAACAAGGCAAATCCCTCACCACCACCTTTATTGACATCGAATAATCTTGTGATAAAATCAACCATCCTTCCCTACTATACAAAATTAATGACTTCTTAAATGACCCCCACTACAGAATACTCTTAAACTACCTTTCTAACAGAACTTTCTCTGTCAAAATAAATAACCACTTACACCAACCACAGTCAATCGCGGCGGGCGTCTCCCAAGGAAGTGTCATTGCCCACTTCCTATACATCGTCTCCAACGATATCCCACAACATCCCAACACTAGAACAATCTTGACATAGCCATCTCCTATGAAACCGCCTCTCTCATGTCCAATTTCCAACCACTCTAATCAGCGTTCAACAACCTAGAGCAATTGTCCAAACAATGGCGAATCAGCATCAACCCCACCAAATCAATAACCGTCCCATTCACACTAACAAAAATCCCTTCTCCCCAAGTCCACCTCTATGTAAACAATTCATTAATCCTACAAAAACCAGAACCAACTACCTAGGAATCATGCTTGATTCAAAAATTTCCAGGAAATCTCATTTTACTCTTCTCCGCTTCAAAATCATTCAATAATTCAGAACCCTACATACCCTCCTAAACTGAAAAGCCCCTGTTACCATCAGAATAAAACGCCTCCTATAATACATAATACAGTCCTCCTGGTCCAATGCCTCGTCCATATGGGAAAAACACCCAAAATCCATTCGGCAAAAATTCAAACAAAACAATCCTACGCACCATTACAAACTCTCCCTGGTACCTTAGAAATTCCGTCATCTACCATAACAAAGCAAACTCCATAATCTCGAAATCCATAAACTCCCTAATTAAAAGCGCCATCAACTACCCAAACCCCACGATCCAGCAATTCCATAACAATCCTCCTCCATCTCCAAGCTTCCGTCACCCGAAAATTAAACTACCAATCGACCTCATCCTTCCCCCTGACCATTCAAGCACACCCTAATCCTCCAGACCACATCCTCATATATCCTCCAAAAATCAGTTTGTCAACCCTCACCCACCCGCGTCGAGTGCCCCTCAGGTACTCACAAAAATAAATAAATAAACCAAATCCAAATGCTAAAGTAGGTTAATCAATGGATTATCATACCCCACATGCCGACATGTTAATTATGTGTATTATTTTAATTTGGTATTGACTATTTAATGTATATACTTTGTCGTTATTGTGCCAACTAAAAATCAATACGATAAAAATTATTATACGAATAAATAAGGCACAAACTAAATGAATAGAAAAATATTTATATAGCCAATCTCACGTGGGGAATTATCAACGACACACCACAAAGGTTCCGGGTTCAAATCCTGGCATGGGGCTGGATGTTTGTGTGTGTTTATAAACTGTTAAACCCGAATAGAACGAGTAAAAACGACTTACCCTATAGTAGTTGCTAATATAACGGCTGGTGATACGATTTTAAACGAAACTAAAAAATTTCAATACACGAAATTGTGATCAAAGAATACAAAAACTACAACAAATTGTAATAAATAATCATGGAAAAATGAATGCAGGTATGACTACCACACAGATATAAAAGAATATTGGATCACAATAAAAACATTTCAAAGAGACTACAGTGCCAAGACGTTTAGGAATTCACATTCAATGATTCGTGTGCAACTCAGCCTCATTGAGCTAACAATGAGAATACTAAGAGAACCCGTAAATACCTGCCAAATATAACATAAAAAATACTAATATCCTCCTTGTCAATGAACCCATCATGATATATGAACTTTACTAACCCTTGAAAAGAATATCAACCCGTGGTCCAGTCAACGTCTCAAACCTTCAAATTAGAAACAAAAACTTGTCATGTCCCTCAATTCTAACCGAATGGCAAGAAGCTATCGTCATTCCAAGTCCTAAACCAGAATAGAGAAGACCGAACCAGAAAATTACAGAACGATGTCACTTACTTGTCCAATTTATTAGAATAATAAATACCACATACTTGAAAACGACTTATTTTAATTTAGAATATACGTATGGACTATTACATCCGGAATGTATTGAACAACAATACACACGCCGTAGCATTCATATAAACAAGGTATGGTTCCACTGCACATACAACAATCTTCAGCATTAGACAGGTCACATAATCTATTAACCCATCTTTTATACCTAGATTTACGGAAAGCACATAACAGCGTTCCTCTGCAGAAATTACTGTCGGTGATGGATAATCAGCAAATAAAAAACACAAATTATCGCCATGAAAATTTGTATACAGGAAATTTAAACATGTTCTAAGTTCTAAGTCAAAAATAGTCATCAGAATTCCACGTTAATAAAGGATTGAGGATGATGCAGTCAAAACTTGGAGAAAGAAATGCCATACCATGGGAATGCCTATAAATGGTGACGCCCTGTATACTTTGAATTTTGCTGATGACCAGACTATATTCGCCGAAGATGAAGATGACGCATACTACTTTATATGTCAAATGGGTCTGCAATAAATTTAGGTAAAACAGAGTATATGGTAGTAGGAGGCACAGGAAGAGATTTATAAATGGAAGACGGAAGTGTAGTTAAGTACTGCAACCCATATAAATACTAAGGAACAAGTATTTCTAGTAAAGGCGAAAGCGAGAGGAAACTGAGCACAGAACAGAGTACGGTAGAGTTGCAAAAAGACAGTAACATTCAATTTTATACAATAAAATTGTAACAAGAAATGTAAAAGAAGAATCTAAAACACGATCGTGTAGAGTATTGCACTATATGCTTCTTAGGTTTGGGAAATAACAAAGGAAACGGAAGGAAAGTTAAGAGCGATGGAGAAGAATTTCTGGAGATGGATCTGTAGTGCGACAACAACAGAAAGATAAGGAATGTATACATTTTTTATTATATGATTTACGCTACTCTATATATACCAAAACATGGCTTAGCAGGATTTCTTTTTCCTCTCCAAGTTTATGAAGGAAAATATCCCTTTCAGCTAGTTGCCCAGAGAGGTTAAAGGAGGTTTAAACTGCGTCCAATGTAGACATCCTGTCTTATATCCGACAGGATAGTGGGGATTTGCATTGCCAAAAAAAGTTTCTACTGTTTGTATTTCTTTGTTTCTAAGTATCATGTTGAAATTCAACACTATTGAGGATAGTGGAGGAGGTTGTGGTGGGGGTTTCCCGGTTATTCCTAGGTTCAGGGCGTCCATTTCTCTTTTTGCTCTCTCAAATACTATAAAAGCTCCCTTCAGCATTTATAACTTTTCCGGATCTTCCTTCACACTGTTAACCTTCGTTCCAGTCAGTCCCTCAAAAAGCAGTCCCCAGTTGGGACATTTCCATTAGTATGTGGTTCGACGTTTTATCATATAATCAAATGGAGGGATTGTATTTTAATTTAATTCAAAATGAGTTATTAGGTTAGATTAAATGAAAAACAAATTAAATTTATTAACAGGAAACAATAAAAACAATAATTACGAATTTTAGGGTCCAATTAAAAAATTTACCATGACTAGCTCAGCTTACAATCAATCTCATGAGGGTCATTTTGTGGGTATTTTTGCAGCAGAAGGACAGTCATGACACATTTAAGGCATTGACACGCACCTGTTCTCGTTTGTGAAATGGCGGCTATCTCCTCCCTTGAGTAATTCAGGCTGCTTGCGTAGTTCTTCCGCGTTCGTCAGGTAGCTCCTTCCAGTGATGATTTCTGCCGTTGTTACCTGGTCTTCCTTCTAGGAATTTTGGTGCCCAAATTACGTAGACGGGGCACCCGCTGCTCGCTACAGTCTACCTTCTTTTCAGTTTGCCTCCAGATTAGATTGCAAACAAACGTTTCTCACTCTCAAGGTACTTCTATCTAATTTGAATGCTTATCGTCAAACTCCAAACCCTAAATCTTATCTTCCTACTTCCAAGTTCCATTACCGACAGATCAACTTCTATTCCACGACTAGCCGTGCCTTGGATCAACTACCGCGCTCCCTCCAAACGTTTTCCTCCGCATATGTTGATGTCAGACTGCCGAAATTTCTCCCATCCATCCTCGTTCATTCCTCCCACCGTAAGGTGCATGGCGGATCACCTGATCTTAAGCCTCCCATGGAAATCCATCTTGGTTCGCGGTTTCTCTCCGTAATTTCTGGAAGGGGACGCACCCTTCAAAATTCTCGGGGTCAAGGAATTTGGACTGAGGTACCAGCTCTTTAAGTCACCAATACGGTGATTCTGGCACGTTCGGTACTCCGATGTCTCGCCTCTTCACCCAGTGAGGAAATAAAATGGCGATTGCCACATAAATTCATTACAGTCATCTGTCCACATGTGTACCTTGGACTGTCATTTAATTTTTTCTGATGAAGCTTGCTGTTGTACGGTCAATGTCCACTATATAATGTCACTATTTCTTTTGTAGGCTCAATGTGTTTATAGCTTATTCTGTTTTGCACTTCCGGCAGTAACTGACGAGGCCATGTGTACATTCCGGAAGAAATGGGGATATCTTAGATACTATAGAAGTCAGGACGTTGAATTGGTATGGACATTTGGAACGAATGTCATTAAGAATATTCCATTGGCAACTCCCAAAACGAAAAGAAAGGAACGTCTAAACTTTGATGGAACGAATGAGTGATGCAAGCAATGATGGGCAGTTGTATGCGAGAAGAAGATTGCCAAGATAAATGTAGGTGGTAGATGAGTGTAACTGACGCCGTATTGTGTAGTTCCTACTCGCATTTATACATATGACTTTCAATGATTTTGTTTAGTCTGCAATAAACAATGATTAAAAGTACTTTAGTATTTTAGTCCGTAATTTATATATTTCGTTGACCATGTTAGAAGAATATTAAATCGTTCGTTTCCATTATTAGCACACTTTCTAAAGAGTATTGTAACTGTAATGATGTGCGTTATCTTGTATTTGATGGGATATTTAGTAAGGCACCGAGAAGATGGAGCCCAGACAGTGAAGTATTAGGAGCATCAGGTCACGAGTCTCATCGCGTGCCTCACTTTTCTAAGCCACGTAACAGGAGGGTGTGGTCTGTTATTCGGTCGCGTGACTCAGTCAGCTTCTCTTCCTTTCATTATTAACTGGATCAAAAGCAATAAGTTGTTACTGTACCACATAACCATAGTTTTCTTTACGTCTCAATAGTAAAGCGGAACTAATTACTACTCTCACATTCTATTAATTACCAAATTTGGCATTGGAATATGAGAACGATAGGTGATAAATGTATTTCTATATTATTATTTATATATAATACTCAAAGTTCTCAAAATATGTCATCAACGCACTCGCCGTATGTCACTTCATTTTTTGTCTGTTTATTTATAGCACTTTTTGGTAGATTTCGCCGTCTTAAAAACATTCAATGAAGAACGGATAATATATTTTCCAATGAATAAAATTATTTTCTTATAAATGGGCACACATTGAGTGCACTACAACTCGATCTTTATTTTAAATCGTAAAAAATGTCGTACTGTAATCCCTTGGTTATAATCTCAGCTCGTTCTTTGGCTAACCTATAATGTTGAACTATTTTGCCTAATTTTTCTTCAGTTAAATATATTTTCTCTTTACGATATCTTTTTGTATTCTGCAAATCTGATATAGCTGACAAACCAACTTCTGTGGTAACTGCTTTATCTTGAGCAACTATTGCAACTTGAGAAAAATCTACCTCTTCGCCTTTATTCTTTTCCACATCATTGATCGATAATTTCCTTGAGCTACTGGTAAAGTATAGATGTGTCCTAGTTGCTCTATATAGCCCATTACATCATCCCCTACCCCGTTAAATTTCATAGGTTTAGGACTGCTCATTTCTAACAAATTAACTTGACTGTCGTAATGAACAGTAAAATATACTGCTAGAGTAATTATACAAACTCGAATAAAGCAAGATATTCGTCTTCATGTAATTAAGACATCAGCATTAACCCTGACCGAATGGTTTAAACTAGTGCTCACTAAGGCATAATGGCAAATTATTCATGTTTTTGATTTCAATGTTTTTGCTGTAGGTAGCCGGTTTCCCATATTTTGACTAACATCATATAGCATTGCCAGATGGGGACCTTCTAATAAACGTAGCGAGTGACGGAATAATAACATTTAATAAAAGCAAACACAAATTGCAGAATTTAAGAATACCTTTATACGTAATCTATACCAATAAATAATATTGAAGTGTCTGTCTCTCTGTCTTTGTATGTTTGTCTCTAATAGGCTCCGTAACGGGTCAATGGATTTCAACGAAAATTTGAGGGTTTAAAAGCAGGACATTTAAGTTAAATATTTGTGCATATTTCATTTCAATACAATGCAGAAATGCGGGTAGACTATATTCTTGATCTATTTTTGCTCCAAAGCAATCCATCCATTGTTGAAGTAGGATTCGAACCGTTATTAACCTATTGTTGGCAGAGAGCTAACTTCCTTAGAAATAATAAACTTCTTATACGTAAATTGATTTTATTAGTCGCGTCAGGTAAATTTCAATATTTAGTAATTGCTCATTTTTATTGGCTCCAAAATGTATGATAGCGTGATTTGTTCAAGATATAAGATCTGCCCTGAAGCGATCATAATTAGATGATACAGCACTTCTTGTATATTCAATTAATTTTACTATATCAAAATGCTGTACCTGTTTCGTTTTTAGGGCAAAAGGAGCAGAACAGTTTCAGCACGAACTAAGTCGCCCCCCGCTGTTTGAAATAATTTTGATTGCAAAGATGTATTTAGACTATAAATTTGCTAATAACAAAAACATAACTCTTCTTACCAATTTCCAGATCATCTTCAAGGAGAAATACTTTCAACTTCTGAAGTAATGGTATTTAAGTAAGATTTCAATCAGGTTCGTTGTCTTAGACTTAAACTTATTTTACCCTCAAGTATTATTGAATAGATTGTAAAGAAGGTCGGATTGATTTGTATTAAAGGCTCTATTATATATAAGCACTTGTTTTCGGGAATGCCTAACGCACAATGACAGAGGTCAAAAGTGTGAGGCTTGTACCCAAACGCTTACTTACTGCCTCCGGAAACGCATAAAAATTACTTCTGGGCGGTGTGTACTTGGCTCTTCTTCCTCTTTTGTTCTTACTAATACGTCCTTCTTTCTCCTCAGAATATTTTCTACAATTTTGGTCCAGGTTTCCTGATTTGTCTACAATTTTGGGACTACGTTTTGTAAGTTTTCCTACTGCTCTTTCTGTTGTTAGCCTTTCTCTCTCACTCCCGTATAACCTAACAATAATTTCCATCTTAGTTATCTAGTTCTTCAAATAACTATTCCTTTATTTCTCTTCATCTGATTCCCCCTTCTACCCTAAACTGTATTAATATTCACAGTCAACATTAGGTCATTCAAATATTATTAACTGCAATAACAATGATGTTCACAGCTCGTTTCTCTACCAGAGGACTTAACAATTTATTCAAGTAACCATGTAATTTTTTATTCAGCGAATAAATATCTATATACCTTGTAATAATTACTGCACTTCGCAATAAAAAAAGAACGTGTGCTCGGTGTTGTCGTCACTGTGACAATAAGTGCGAATTGGAGAGTTCACTTTCTCCATTCTGCATAAGTACTTCCTGTAGTATCCGTGGCCGCTAAGGAATTGTGTTACGTGGAAATTGGTCGTCACCAACCCTATGAAACTGCTGAGGTATTAATTCTGCTGTCCATCTTCCTGTCGTTTCTGCCTCCCATCGTCTTTACCACATTCCCATCTTGTTCTTAAATTATATAAAATTTATAATAGTAGACATGCGCATTTACTATTGGCTCATGTGACATAAAGTAAAATACAATTTTGTTCAAAACGTAATATTTTTATATATTTTTTATTTGGCAATACATACGTGTCATTAAATTTATTGGAGAAACTATAAAATCATCTTTTTTATGATACCATAAGAAATTATTTTTCAATACGAAGCTTTTAGAAACTTGGAGTTCGATCCGATGTTCATACGCCTATTAGGACAAATCTAGTGCCAAAAGTGCAATTGAATCACAAGAAAGTAATGTTTTCTCATTCTATGTGTATTTGTCTTTTGGAAAGCTACTGAGATCTATGAGGAAACTGATTTTCTTCTGCGATTTTTCTTTATAATTTACCAGTCGATTTTCTCGTAGCCTCGGTAGGCCTAGGCCCTAAAGAGGGCTGTTGAGCCATTGGAAGAAGAAGAAGATTTTCTCGTAGCGTCATAAACGAGATTATACGAATTGACATTTTCTTATAAATGATATAGATTAATAAGAAAAGATTATAATTGTATTTATTGTTAGTCTACAGTTGGGTGCAAGCCGGGTGGCAGATACAAAATGAAATTAGTTAATTGTAAATACTCCTAATCTAAAAAATAATCATAGCCCTTTAAAATTTCTATACACCTGAAAGAAAAAAGAGAAATACTACAACAATTATATTAGCTTAACACTTCAGACCTTACAAGGACATCGAAAACTGAATATAGGATGATGGAATGTTAAATCCCTGTTACAACCTGGTAAACTACAAGAACTAATAGACCAGATAGAGAAGACATCAATAACGGTTGTAACATTGCAAGAAATAAGATGGAATGGATGTGGGTATATGAAAAAAGGAAAATATGCTCTCTACTATAAGGTACAAATAAAAGAACAGGTCAAAAAGGGGTGGACATCTTAATTAAGAAAAACATTCTACAAAATGTGATCGAATTTTATCCGACAACAGAACGAATATGTAGAATCAGGTTAAAGGGTAACTTTAATAAAATAACTAATAAACGTCTACGAACTAACAAACGAAAATACAGGATAAGAAAAATAAGTATTTTAGAATCAATTACTATCAGAAATGGAGAATGTACCCAAATATGACTCATTACGATTATTGTCAGTAAAGTTGCGAGAGAGCATACACTTCACAACCAAACAAACGGGAACGGTCAAATATAAGTGGATTCGCTGAAGCAAATAACCTGTATGGTGTTCGTTGTTTACACCATCAAAATATTGTTGTACAATCAAACGAACAATAATAATAACAATAATAATAATAATAATGTATTTAATTTGAATTGAAATATAACTCAAATTAAGTTATAGTGGAAAACATATAAATTTACGATATCAATTTAATCATTAGCTCAGTTGGTAAAAGCAAAAAAAATACTCTACGCAGCTTCTTAAATGGCTGCTCCCGGGAACGCGGGTGACGAACGATATAGTTGAAAATTAAAATCGCGAATCAGACGAGAATGGTTTGTGTGGAAAAGCTGGGTAAAATGCCGTTACCAGATGTTAACGCCTGATGACGTCGTTCTTCGTTTTTGTTCGTATGCTGGTTGTTCCTTTGCTGGGTCACGTCTTCTTCATATTAAGATTCTCTAGTGCCTCTCCTTCAGATCAAATGTTGTCTTCTTATTTTCTGTACTACCACCAAATGAATCTACTTTCTTAAATGTGCAGAAACTAAATTTTATACATGTCGCCTTGTTCTGCCACTGCTTCGTCTCTCCTTAGCGTCTCTCTCAGGCAGCATCTCTGCAACAACTCCAATCTAATCTCTTCCAGGCCATCAACAATGTTGCAGACGGTGACGTTTTCCCTCCTGGATTGCCATAGTTTCTGCTGTCCCGGTGATTACAGTCAGGATGTGCACTTTCTTTCCAGGTTCTTACGGTTGAATATTGCTAAGGAAGGAGCTTCGATCTTAGAAAAGGAAATATGAGGAACATAATAATCATCAATTATACGATATTAAATATACGTAATGCAAACATAAACATTACAAACCTTAGTAATATACAATTAACTAAGAATTAAACGATTAATGAATTTAATATGGTAAACAGTACATAAATAAAATTTCTTTGTCCATCAGTTTAAACAAATTCACCAAAATTCTCCGAGGATTAATTATATGCGGATTGGGTTTCCACTTTGGGTCCGCTTTTGCACACGTATATACAATGACAATATATTTACATTAACTGTGGATCACATAAGAGCTAGTTCATCATTAACCGCGCTCTGCTGTTTCAAGTATATGTTAAAATCAAATTAAGTTATGAAGAGCAACAAATTACTATTTGATTCCACAGTATATTAGTGTCTATATAATTAAACAATAACATAGGCACGACTTCACCTTGTCTATGCACGTGTGTCCATGAAGTCGCCTAGACGGTAGCTGGCTGGTCCGCGGTATCAAAAGCGTCGCACAGTGACAAGGAGACTCGCAATGTAAACCATGATTTTCCCGGAAGATCCGCCGGCAAGATCAGAACCATGGGATGGCCCCGAAGACGTCGCTGGTAGAAATCGACAGCTGTCGTTCCGCACTCCCCGGAATCGATGAATGCACATCAAGACATTGATTAAGGGTCGCCTCGTCAGAATGTAGAAGAATTCGGAACATGATATAGATGTTTTAACGTCCTTTCACTAATTACTACTGCAATTGCGAGATTGAATGTTATAATTCACTCATATCAATTACAGTCATGATTAACAATAACGTTTCTCATGTTATTACTAGTAGAGAAACTTTTTAAGTCCAAATTTTAACCGGAACACCAAGATGTACGGCTGTTCACTTGTAGTCACTGGAACGAAGTCTTCGAATTTTGTTTTTATAATGAGATATCCATGAGCGTCAAGGGAAGGGATAAATGTTGTCGAATGTACTACAGTGTTGTGATCTATATTGGCGTCAGTTATAAACACTTATTTTTAATAGTATAAAATGTGTGTGGGAAGTTGTAGATGACTGTCGTCTGTAAAAGTGATACCTGACATTATATGTTTTTAAATTGTGTAATTTTAATCAAGATTATTAATTCCGAGCATTAAGATAGTTTGTCATCGCTGTTGAAATCAGCTGAACCTAATCATTATCACACAACAATTGCGTCTGATATACATTGTTTGCATCCTGCTCGTCCCATTGTTTCGGCAATGGATATTGTAAAAGAATCTGATTGCAATGTTATGCAGCGGAGTTAGAATCAGAGATATATGTCAAAAGACAAAATTTATTTAGTAATTTTTAAATTAATTTTTTTAATAATTTTTTAATAATTTTATGTCGTAATTATTATTAAATAATATTATTAGATTCTGATTTAACTGGCTGGTAGGTAAATGGAAAATACAACAATTGTAGAGAATATGGAAATCAATAAAGAAATTAAGAAATCTTTCCGAATATGGAACAGTCGGTTGCATTACAGACGCCAATTTGGGTATGGCGCAAGATTGTATGGTAGAGTTGGTAATAATTGCTTAGTCCCGTAGTGCTCAAACGGTCGATCGCGAGTGCTTTTTAAGTCGATCTAGAGAAAAATTTACCGATATAGATCTATTCACGGATTTTGTTAGTTGATCCTCAATTATCTCAGAATAATCACAAAATCACTTTCTTTTTTCGTAATAATCCTAGCGGCGAAAGGCGGACTTTGCAGAGAAACGCGCGTTACTTGTCAAAGAAATTCCGCGACGTGCGACGTTTTTGATTCCCGCCGATTTTTCTATAAACTTCGGGCGTCGTATTTAGCGGCACGCTTACAAACAAACCATTAGTTAGTTAGGTACTTGAGAACATTCGAGACTTCGTCCGCGCCGATATAAATGTAGCGCCTGTGGGAGTAGGAGTCAGTTTTGTGGCATTGTTTCGAGCTAATGACGATTTACCTTCGTTTTTCTCATTCCATTGCATTATCCATCAACAAGTTTCTTGTCAAAAATATCTAAACATGGTGAGATTATGGAAATGCAATGAAAATTGTGAATTTCATCCGTGCCCGTAACTTGCAATGAAAGCTCTTCAAATTGCAGATGTAAGATAGTGTATCTGCAGAACACACTGATTTAGTTCTTCACACGGACGTCAGGTGCTTAAATCACGACCAAATTACTACAAAGGTTTCAAGAATTATTGCCGGAAATAATGGCTTTTATGGACAAAAGAGGTGATGACGCTCAGATGTTAAAACACGGAAAATTGCTGACTGATTTAGCATTCTTGGCAGACATCACAATGCATTTAAACACCATTAGCTGGGAGCTTCACGGTAAAGGAAAATCCATTATTGAGATGATTAGCGCAATAAACGTAATCAAAAGTAAATTGCAACTTATGATAGATCAACTGAAAGGAAGGATGTGAAACATTAGCAAGGATTCCTCAGCTGAAATTTGATACCTATGAGAGAAAATTATTAAATGTTTTGTGCATATTTGAAAGACGTTTTATGATTTCAGTAAATTGGCAAATATCGCATCCTTTATAAGTTATCCTTTTTCGTGTAAAACATTGAGGAATATGTTACTCAAATAGAGAGCAAGTCAGTTTAACATGGACTCATCTGTTAAAAATGAGGACGTGCAGCGTGTATTAGATATACATCTTAAGGCCACAGCATCTCTTACAAAATTTTGGTCTATTAAATCTGAAGATAAAAATCCGAATCGCCCTTCAGTTGACGGCAAGGTTTGGGTCAACTTACTTGTGCGAGTCTGCATTTTCAGAAATGAAGATAATTAAGTCAAAATATCGCAATCGACTAACTGACGAGCATATGTTATCATGCTTGCGATTAGTACTCGGTAATTACGCGCCATCTTATGAAAAGTATGCCACTCTTTAACATCCAAAGTCATTCTTTAGTTAAGTTTAGAAACTAGAGCTCTTTTGCTTTGTAAGAACCAATAAACTCGCAATTTTGAATCAGTACTAGTTTTTTCATTGGCATTTTGGTTAGAACCTACCTTCACTAAGAAAATGTATATTGCGGAAAAATAATTTCTGTCGTTCTTACTAATTCATGGCCAGAAATTCTGTAACGTCCCTATATATAATATAGTTAAACCTGCGCCTTGATATATCCTTCCTACTTAGCCAACAACCCTGCCTGCATCACATACTTGCAGACTCTCAGAGTCGATTGATCGGGTCTAACAAAATTGAGGTAGATCGGCAGCTGTTCAGGTTTGAGTACCCCTGGCGTAGCCGGTGCCCATTGTACTTTTTTCTGTGTATGAGCATATTGGTTACGGATGATTGTTTACTAAGGAGGTTGTCAATGTTTATTTTCCACTCTTAAGTCGTAGTTTACTGGTTTTTTTAACCTTCTTAAGAATGTGTATGCGTAGATTAGCTAGGCACCAAGGTGGCACCTCTGATGTATATACCTTGTAAGGGGTGGTGCAGTGAGTTCCCGAAGGATCTGAATCTTGATGACTTTGATGGGATCTGTTAATGTTTAGGTGTGGCGTTTTCACTGATAAATTGGCAATTGTATTCCAGCGCCCTTGTCGCGTAGCGTAATGTAAACGTATTAATTGGGGAGTTGAGTGATGGTTGCCTAACTTCATATAAGAGGTTATTGGGGTTTAATTCGTACACATTATTTTATTATTCTGTAGGCAATATTTTACAGTACGCTGATTTTCTTTAACAATGTTAGCATCAGTAATGTTACAATGAGAAAAACACATTTAATGAAAAAAACTTTGGGAAAAATTTTGTGGGTACTTCTAAATTAGAATGAACAAATAGGTTTCTTTTTTAAAAGTATTAAAATAAAAGTTGAAACTGAAACAGAAATTTCTCCGAAAGAAAGCAATTGTCCATCGCAACTTATTTAAAATCATTATTCAGTTACTAACCAATATTTATTTTAATCGAAGAAAAGTTGTAATTACTTTCAAAAACTGATTTAAAGCAACTATTAATTATTTTCCATTTTTAATTATAGTAAATTTAGTTGACGTAAATATTGGCTAAAATTATTACATTTGTAATAGAAAATTTTTTAAGAATGGCAAAATTCTCACCATGGGTTGTTGTAGGACCAATCAAATAATGGAATGTACAATGCCGATTATTTTACTGGTTCTCTGCAACGATACTGATTCCTTCTTCGCTTCTGTATATTTAAGACGTCGACGTTGTTATTCATATAACGCTGTACACTTTGGTGGGTTTGATGATAATAATAATGAAGAAACAAGATTGCGAACAATTACAACTTAATTTTACGTAAATTCGTTAATATGATATATATTTGTTCGCCGCCATTTAAAATGAGCTCTATTCTCTAAAGGGAGAATAAATGATTAGCATATTAGCAAAATAACAAATAAACCCACTCATCCCAGGAGTTTACATCATCTCGGATTAACCTTGGGGAAAGTGTGCTTCCTCTCTCCCTTTCGGTGTTGACTTCCTTGATCCGGATCTGCTCCTTTTTGTAGTTGAGTTCCTTTGGTGGCGTCCTTATTCTCCTCCAAGGTTAGTACTCGGGAAAGCCCACATTTTAATTATTACAAGTTTGGAACCATTACAATACAATCCTAATGGGCGACATCACTACTCCAAAGTCTTTTTCTCCACGCGTTGATTACGTGAAAATACAAATTGTTGCACAGGACTGAAATTGGTTTTACACAAGATATAAAAAATTTTGAACATAAATACACAAATCTGCTTATATGGTTAGCTAGGCTTTGCGAAATCGGTAAAATTGATAAAGATGAAATAATGATAAGCCTAGATGTTGAAAAAGTATTTTCCAGTACACTTAATAAGTTCCTTTTAAGTAAAAAATTGGGAAAAATAAAAGAACATATAGCGTCCAGATCCTTGACGATATGATATATTCCAGTCAACCACAAACATTTCACATTTCCTCGTTTCACCATGATATTGTGAGAATTAATTTTTGGTTAATATTTGAAAAATTAACTTTTCAGAAAGATAACAAACAGTTTCATATCCGGTCGGGTGGTGAAGTCTAGATTATCTTCATCACAATCGGCCTTTACTTCCATCTTGGCATTTTGCAAAATCCTCCAATTAATCTCCTTGCAACTATGGCGTAGAAATTGTCCAATTATTATAGAGGCTGTCGAATATTTTGAGCGGGGGTAGTAATTAACAAAAGAAGACAAAATGCCTTTCTGAGATTTTTACCCTTATTTATAGACGACAATCAAGCTGAAGTTCATGGGAGCTGTTCAACATGAAAATGCTTGCGGCGGAAGATTTTTTTTTGGAGGTTAACAGGCTGCATGAGAGTGATCCTGAAACAGGCAACTCCCCTTCAATAGCATAGAATGGGAATTGAAAAGGGTGGATGCGGAAGGTAGAGCAAGGTAGCCAAGGGTTGACTAGGGACCCCGGGTTATAATTTAAGGATCCCACCCGGTGTTTCACCTAAAGAAATGCAGGGAAACCTGCATCAGGTAGGTCGGGCATTGGGTACTATTCCCACGCCCTTTCGAATGACGTGAGACGAGTCTGCTGTGGGGAATCACGCTCTACTTAACATACACCCAATTGATTTTTTAAGGGCGAGTATTAGTTGAAGACGTGATCCTGTAGTCTCTGGACATGGTTGTCTGAATTGACAGACTTATGACTTCAGTTTCTACTAAACCAAAATTCTAGATGATTTAAATATTTGGAATCGGCCCTTAAATGCCAGCCTCAGATGTTCACGCACATTGCAGTGCTGGTCCACCATCGTTCATAAGCCACATCTGAACTCGTTACTGACACTTTCTCCAACCAAATATTCAATAATAAGTAAATAAAATACGGTCAAATACAGTAAGTCAGAAAATAAATTTAATTAGTAATTTATTTATATAAATGCAACGTTTCATCCAACTTTGTGGACTTCTGTAGGTAAATTTTTAATTACATTACTAGTAATTTGGTGTCACGGACTATCCCCAGCGACAGATACGGCTGAAGAAGTCCCTGAAGTTGGATGAAACGTGGTATTTATATTAATTAAATAAATGAAAGTGAAGTCAAATAAAGTAGAAATACTTCAAGAGAAGTTCAAAGCAGAAGCGTATAGATAATTTAGTCCCATACCACGGACTGGAACCCCTGTTATGAATCGTCGTATTGCGTAGGCCATTTGCCAGTGTTACTTGACGCATTCCTTGATACGTCTGCAATACGTCAGACCTATCACCCCGGTAGCAGTTGCACGAGAATGAGTGTTAAAGCTTCGTCAGCTCTCGTCAAGTATTGACCCGTTTTATATAGGTCTTGGTTTCAAGTCCTTGGTCCGGTTGACATGTTTACATTCTTGTCTTTCTTCTCAAATAAAATTTATTTGCTGACATATTTGGCCGTATTTTATTTATTTATCATTAAACTTTAAGTCAGAAACATGATGTTTGAAACTAGGCAATACGTCACATAGCTTGAGGGTAAAGAGATATTGAGTCTGTTCAGCAAGTGCATGGGTATTTTCATCAGCCCCCACAAGCTATCTATCGTGTATCTTGCCTGTTGCTAAATAAAATCTTCAACAAAAACAGCGTATTTGCGGAGCTATTGACAAAAGTTATAACTGCTATCGTCTTATGGCCTTATTGCCTAGACACACTGAAGTTGTTCATGTAGCAAAATCCAGTCAAGATCACGCCTTTTGCTTGTGCCAACCGCCACACATTGGTTCCAACTCTTCCAGTTGTTTTTTTTTATAGCGAAAACTTTTATCCGAAGATAGCACAGTTTTTATTACATGTTATTTAGATATTTATTCACTGAATAAATAATTTACATGGTTTCTTGAAGAAATTGTAAAGTCAATTGACAATCAATTTAAAAGCGAGAGAATCGACAGAGCTGTGAACATAATTATGTTATTGTAGTTGATAATATTTGATTGACTTACTCTTGGCGGTGAAAATTAATAGTTTAGGGTAGTAGGGGGAATCAGACGAAGAAAAGTAAAGGAATGCTTAATTGAAGAGTGGAATAAAGTGCCAGCTAGCTGTGAGAAAATTTTTTGTTAGGTTATACCTGTATGAAAGAGTGGAAGGTTTTAATCGATTGGTTTCAGTCTACGGTTGTGAGGAGGAGGTGGATTTCTGTGGAAGAGGGCTACGACCAGTGTCATTGAAGTGATTTATGGAGCTTTTGATTAAGAAGGATATGCATGATTTTATTGTGGTGGAGATTAGGATGTCATTGTTAATTACCGAGTTTGGAAGGTACCGTGAGGAGTTAGAAATGATTCTAAGGATTCTGTTTTGCTTGGTTTGAATTTTATTTGAATTGAATTTAGCAGTTGATCCCCAAATGGAGCATGCGTCTGACCGTATGAGGTAAATCAGTATTTTGGTGGAGATGGAAATTGGCGCGATTCTGTTGAGGAGTGGATAGAGTAGTTTTATTTTAGTGTTGATTTTGGATGAAAGGTGGGTAAGATGGAGTTTCCAGGAAGGTTTGTAATCTAGAATAATTCCAAGGTAAGTGATGGAGTTTTTTATTTGGATTTGGGAGCCAAAGAGATAGAATGAATGAGAAAGGGGATGTTTGGTTTCGAGCGTGAATGGAACTATTGCAGATTTGGAAGGGTTTATGCTGACCCCCCATATTTCCAAGTCGATGGACGATGTGAAAACCAGAGGTGAAGGAAGAGGTTTGGTGGAGGATAGCTATGTCATCTGCAAAAAATATTTTCTTTTAGTGGATCAATGTCAAGAGAGTAAATGTAAACAGCAAAAGGCTAATACTCTGCCTTGTGGGACGCCAGAGGAGATGCGGAAGGTTTTTGTAGAAATGATTGTTTGAGTGAATATGAGCGGTTAGTAATATTATTTGAAAGGATTCTGAAGAGTGTGTTGTTAAGTCCATTTTTATTTTGGATAAGAGAGATGTATGATGGACTTTGTCGAAGTTTTTCTCTGCGTCAATAAATCCACCAATGCAGGAATTTCGCTTTTCAAATGCATTATTGATAAAGTTGGTAGCTGAATATAATTGGTTAATGCAGTAATGTTTAGGCCTGAATCGATATTGAGCAGATAGGAGATTGATGATACTCGTTGAGAGAAGAGGGGAAGGAGGATTTTTTCGAATAGTTTCGAAAGGTTTGGTATGAGGCTGATGGGTCTGATGGGGAGCGATTTTGGCCTGTTAGGTTTGTTTATCATAATAATATTGTCAGGGGGTAGGGTAGTGGGATGTGCGTAGGATGGCATTGAAAATTATTATGAAGGAACAGTGGTATTTTTTGGAAGGTGTTTTACATGAAGTGCCGATATTAGGTCGTGCCCTGGAGATGATTTACTTTTGAGTTTATTGATGGTGGTGCGTATTTGGGAAGGGGTGAATAGTTTAGGCAATGGGGAGATTTGTAGTGGTTCAAGAAGATGGTTATTTATATAGTCATTGAGACTGAGTTAGGGGAGAATTGCGATTTGAGTACGTGTGAGGGGGAAATAAACCAGTGGTCTTCGTGGTTGAGTGGGGGTGGAGGATCTCCGAGAAGGTTTCTGTTAGTTTTTGATTTGCTCCAAATAGAATTATCTTGGGACTGAAGGTGTTGTAGGTGAGTTATGTAGTTCATGTTTCTTATATCTCGCAGATGAATACTTCCAGTAAGTGTGCGGGCACTAGGACATAACATTAGCATAACAGATTGAAGTTCGTATTTAATTTAAGGAAATTTAATTTTTGATATATTTGTAAGTAAAAGCCAATAATTCAATAGAAGATTATTAATCATTTTATCAAGGTTTATCAAGGTTTCTTGTAAGTTACATCTAAACAAATTGGCTATATTATCTACCAGGAGATAAACTAACATTTTTTGTAAGAATGTGTGTAAGTGAAATAGTTTTGAATAATTGTATTTTTTAATCAATTGGTAATTATTTTGTTGTTAGAGACTTTGACCGAAATGTCCAGAAATTTAAGATAGTGATCCTTCTTAATTTCTTAATCAAGTTTAATTTTGTATGGAAATTACTAAAAACATTGATTAGATTATACAAGTATAATTTGGAATTGATGCAAAATATGTATCATATCAATATCTTAAATAGCTATGTGTTTTAAAATCCATACCTACAAAATGTTCAATCTCTCATTACTATTTTAACCAGAAACGGATATAAAGAATTTCCTAAGGAAAACTAGGTGACAACACATAAATAAACTAGTGGAATTCAAGATAAAATTGATGAATATAAAGAATCCATGCAGACTGCGAACCTTGATATCAGTATCCAAAGAAAGACTATTAAAAATTAATTCAAGAAACGAAGTATTATAAACCTATCAAGCATAAAATCCCCGAATTACTAAACACCATCACAAATATAGTAACATCAAACATCATAGAAGTTGGAGAGAATTATGATTTGCACTCCGATCATTCAAGAGTCATTAATTTTGCGTGAAAAACTTAAAGATGGACTTCAGATAAAATTGAAAGATGAGGTTTATAGACTGAAAACCGGTCCTTGTTATAACTTTTAACAGGACTCACTGTTATGGACTTAATATTGGGAATATTTTTTATCATGTTTTAAATTAATTTAAGTTTTATTAACAATGAACTGTTATCTCTTTTGCTGGCTATAATCATTATATAATTATTAATTACTAGCTGGAGACACAATATTCCCAGAGTATAAATTCATATTATTCTGGTACATTATTCAATTCTTGATCGGCGCTTGACTAAACCGACATCGAAAACATCACAATATGAACATTAAATTTACTTTCAGTATCTCGACAGCCAAAAATACTCCCAGTAGAATAACAGAACTAAAAATGTTTTCAGTACTCTGACAGAGTAAAATTTCTTCCCACCTAACGGATGATTTTTTACTTAAATCGCATATTAAAGGTGATAATGTAACACAGCGACCCCTTTATACCTATTTCGACCCCAAAGTTGATAATTTCCTTATTTTCATATGACTCCCCTCGCGCGCTACAAGGGGTTGAAATTATACACAAATATTTTCGGGGGAAACTTTATAAAAGATACTAACCTCAATAATTCTTTTTCGACTCAAATATGAACCTGAACCCAACGGTGGATTATGAACTCGACTTGCGTTACACGTACGACAACCGAAATTTTGATGCCTACCAGAGGCATTTTCTTATCACTAACAATAAATAACACGACGATAAACCTCTAAACACACGAAACAATCTAAGTTCTACTGTTGTGAATGAAATGGTAATTGAATACGAATGAATGTCATGAATATATATACTGTATGTATATATGTAGATATATGTTTGCGTATTGATGTATAATTACCTGTTACATCCCGGCAGCCCCGCAAGAAACATCTCTCAGGTAATTTTGAGTTGGAGAAAGATTACAGTTCATAAATATATTAGTAACGTTTATTTAACGATGTAATTTAAATATATTTGTTACCAACTTTAAAAAAGCTCCGTGACAGTCATTTCTTACAGATTTTACATCTTTTGAAGGACGAACGAAACATATTATAAAAAACGTCAGACGACCTTCATGAACGTCAAACACTGAATTTATAATTTTGGGCAAACAAATATATTAACGAGAGCATATTTTAAAAATAAAATAAAATCAAAATTTGAATGTAAAAGTGATGAAAAATCACACTATATTTATTTTCTTATATGGCATTGTCTGTTTATTCCTTTTTCTTAAACACGCTGACATATGGCTACTGTTTCATTTTACAGCTGTAGATTTGTAGCTGTTCGTTTGTGGTTTTATAATCGATAAACGTTTCAGTTACAGAACACCTTAATTAAACCAGATAATCGAATTCTTCACACCTATTACTGTTACAAATGAATATGATTATTTGACGGTACGAAATTAAAGCCAGTTGGCGTGAGAGAACCTGAAAAAGATTACAGACAATGTAATAAAACCAGACAATTCCGAACCGTCTATGGTTTTCTGAACTCGTTCCCGGAAACGTGGAATCTTGCGTAACATGGTGTTTTCCTCAAAATATCGGTGGACTGAGGTAAATGGATCCTTCCAAATCCGGAAGATTTACTTTTTATTGTAGAATATCAGGTCCGCACCAACGAAGGAAATTAAATAATGGAATGGGAACAAGATGTAAAAACCAAGGATTTTTGGACACTAAGGATTTAGGACGTTCAGGATTATGAGTGAACATTAGAGAAGAAGGAGTAAGGAGAGCTCACTAATCAATGATTAAGAGTTGACATTGAGAGTGGACAAAAAAAAAAGGGAAGGGTGGACAAGAAATAGTGAGCATTGAGCAGTGGACATTAAATAATAATAAGTTGGAAAGTAAGAGATTGTAACTTGGATAATGGGTGGTATACTTGCGCTTGTCTGTGGCTGCAAAGTTGAAAATTAAATTAGCAAGGGGCTCATTGTTCAAGAAGGAAGTTAAAGGATTCTGTTGGGACCATTGCAACATCTATGGACGAGAGATGGTTTCCATGCTAAGCTGAAAAACTGTAATTACTCCGTTCGTAACCCTTTGCCTATTTCCTCGTACTGCCAATTCCACCTAGGATTTTCGTATATCTAGGCCCGCTAGTATAGATATCATGTCACTTGTTTATTAAGATATTTAATGAATGCAAATAATTGTATAAGGTATTTATCACTAAAAAAGGCAGACTTTGTAAATTTAAATTAATTCAATAATTGTATATTTTAACTTAATAAGTAACTAAATTTAATGGATTTCCATTCTTACTTAATAATTATTTATTTTAATCAAACAACTTCAAACCGCTATGATCATATCAGTATTGTATCACTACGTTTTTCTTTCCTTTGTTTCTGTATGAATGTCCTTAGTTTTAGCTGCAGACACGGGCCATTTCCCTGGGAATGTCCGTTCCGACCCGGACCAACAACGTGCAACCAATCACAGAGACTTTTCGTTTTTGTGTATTTCGCCGTCCAGGCCAATGAGATGTATCGACTGAGGAAGGAAGAACGCTCTAGACATAATAATGGCGGGCATGGTGCTGCGCGGCGGTCGGCCAGATAAACACCCATCCAAAGCCGCTCTCCGTGTAATTGCCACCGCATTGCAGTAGAACTAAAGGCCGTCTCTACACGCTTCTTAATTGAATTGCGTGATTGCCATACGTTCTCGCTCATCGCTTTTAAGACCGCAGCTTGATAATTCAGACGGCAATAGACGGAATTGCTTTATGTTCATCCTGACGATTAAGTAAATCAGTTTATCTATAGAGTCACACATATCAATCACTGAGAGGAGAAAAACTACTTGTCACTTTTCAAACAATTTAATCTTAATTGAAATAAAAGTTCTGAATACATCTATTTTTTTTTTCAATTCGTAGTTATTATATTTTATTGACTCGTAAAAGTATTCTCTACATCCCTGAAAGGACTCAAGCCATGCTGATTGTTGCAGTTGAAGGAGCAACCACAGATGAGTACCTTACATCCCTTACTAAAGTTATATATCCCTCAAAGGTCCGCTTTTTCTCCAATAAAAAATAATAAGAAAGAAGTGGAGGAACTAACATGTGCACATAAGGAGATCGTCATAACCAAAGATACAGTTAATATCAGAACACTGTTAATCAAAATGACTAGAATTATAATTACCAATGTGTCCCATTTTTTCAAATGACTCGATAGTCAGAGAAATAAACAAACATGGAATAGCCTTAACATCAAGAATTACTAGCCTCAAAACTAATACCAGAGGTGAAAGATTTTCCCATATCTTGTCCCTTTGCAAACATTTCTTCCTGGACCTAAAATTCGTTCACACAGATCCTTCTGCATTATGAAGATACCTATTTCAGAATCTTCCTTACTCCAGAGAACGAAAACTGTTAGGTCTGTAACAGAAAGGGACACTATTCAAAAGACTGCACCCTATACAGTAAACCGAAATCTCACGTAACAGAACCTTCTCCAATGTTATTAGAAGAGTAACATTATAAGTATAATCCAACTGCAGAGAAAGGAACATCATCAGTTAAAATTTCTAGTAAATCTATCACTAACAAAACTCCAACGATGGTAGAAGATGAAACTGTAGAGCAAGAAAGACCACCAATCTAAGTTTACTCCAAAACTATCTACAACCAGATGCCATCTCCGCAGAATTATTTGATCAAGCTAGAAGTGCAATTATTAATGCAGTAGTTAGAGATCCGTGGAGTACACCAAGAGACTATAATACCTCACCAAAAACTTATCTCAGATTATATCAATTACGTACTTAGAGGTGAAACACAAAGGTGCAAAGGCAAGGTTAAAAATACTAAAAACGACAGTTGCGTAACTGACATAACAAAACGTATTAGACTAAGGCTTTTCCTCAAAAACCTAGTAGCGTCCAATCTAATGCAGCCACACAAGAAGTACTTTCTGTTTATCTTCACCAACTCAGAACTGGACAACAATATCCGATTTTATTAGAAGTAACCCAGCAAATACGAACAACTGAGAAATAATTAATGTTATATATTTGCACACTTTATTAATTTTTTATATTTCTATTACATTCGCCAAGAACAGAATATGTTGACGTGACTTTAAACAAACCGATCCTTTATTGATATAGAAATAGCTTTTGACAAAATCCACCAGCCTTCCCTACTATGCAAAATTAAAGACTCCTTAATGGCACCCACTACAGAATACTCCCAAACTACCTTTCTAACAGATCCTTGTCTTTCAAAATAAATAACCACCTCTCCCAACCTCACTCAATCGCGGCGTGCGTCCCCCAAGGAAGTGTCATTGCCCCCTTCCTATACATCTTCTCCCACGATATCCCACAACATCCCAATACGAGCAGACGACATAGCCATCTCATATGAAACCTCCTCTCTAATCTCCAATTTCCAACCACTCCATCAGCGCTCAACAACCTTGAGCAATGGTCCGAACAATGGCAACCTTACCAAATCAATAAACGTTCAATTCACACTAACAAAAAACCCTCCCTCCCAAACTCTAAACAATTCATTAATCCCTACAAAAACAAAACCTAGGAATCATGTTTCATTCAAAACTTCCGTGGAAACTTCATATTAATCTTCTCCTCTCCAAATCAACCAAAAATCAGACCCCTCTTTAACAGGAAAGTCTCTGTTTCCATCAGCACAAGACACCCTCCAATACCTCTCCATAGTACAACCCACCTGGTCCTGTGCCTCGTCCATATGGGAAACAACAGTCAAAATCTATTCAGGAAAAATTCAAACAAAACATAATCCTACGCACCATTACAAACTCTCCCGCTACCTTAGAAATTATTTCATTGAACATAGCATCAAACTTCCCAAAGTAAACTCCGTAATCTCCAAATCCATAAACTCCCTAATTAAAAGCGCCCTCAACCATCCAAACCCCACGATCCAGCAATATCTATGATGATCGTCCTCCATCTCGACGCTTCAAAAGAAAACTCCAACTGACCTCATCCTTCCCCCTGAACATTCAGGCACATCCTAGCCCACCTTCCCATCACGCCCGTAGACCACATCCTCATATATACTCCAATAATCAGGTCACCGCCTGTCAAATCTCACCCATCTACGTCGTATGCCTCTTAGGTACTCACAAAACATACCTAACCTATCTGCCAAAGTAGGGTAACCAAGGACTAACATACCTTCACGTTTACTAGTGACTTATATACACTATTTGAGTTTTTTAAATTCATTATATCATTGTATTTACTAGAATTAATTATTATACCAACAGATAATCACGTAGATGAAAGTTTTTATGTCAATTAAAAAAGGAAGAAATACAATAATAATAATAATAATAAAGAAGTATTGTATCGTTAGCATTATACAATTAGCCAGCAATTTTTAGTAACAATGAAGTAATTTTTGAATTTTCGGTTAACATCAAGTGACATCGAGGGCTGTTTTTAACTACGTAACGTTTTAATTTCGTGAACCGTTGCGGATAAGTAGTATTCCTTGTTGATTAACGACTCACAACCAAAACCTACAAATACTTGCTGATACGACGTGCGCAGAACTGATGAACGTCGTGTTTGGGCAAACGCCTCTTGTAACGGAAGTCTAGTTACTTCTGCGTTTTTGTAATGGGAGCTGCGGAAAAAACTGCTGGACCGATGGGCACGTCCTCGGCGCTGAGATTGGTATTAGGAAGGATGCAAGCGTTTTAGAGCGTCTGCTCCTTTAAGGTCAGGGGAAAAGTTTCTCGTGGCGCACGCGTTAAACCATCCTAGGGTGGTGAACAGATTGATGATTGGTGCGGGCGTTGATTTCACACTTCAGTGGGTGCAGGACGTATAATAGCTGGATGATCCGCAAAATTAAAAGAAATAGATCATTTTATTGTTTTTATAACGTAATCAGAAACCGTGTTCAAATGTTAAAATACATCATCAGCAGAAAGTGAATTTCATCAAGTTGCAGCAGTTGTATCTTTGACATTTCAAAATAAAGAGACAGTTGCATGCATTTATGAAGGCCATTAATGAACAACGTATATCATCAAAACAAAAAAGAATATATTATATTTTTACAATCCCCCAGAACCAAGTAGTCCACTAAAAAAATGTATTGAAGAAACATACTCGCTTGGAATTCACTACGGTGATCGATCGTACTTTTAATAACGAAACTAAATATCATGACTGTTAAATCATGATATTTAGTTTCAAAATTAAAAATAATTATTGATTAAACATATTTTACTGTTTACTATTACTTAATTGTTAATCCAATGTTAATCTAGTTTAGGGAAATAATGTCATTTTATAATTATTTTATTTATATTTAATATTCATTATTTCATTACGCTTTTCGAAATAAACATTACATAATAATCCAATAATATTTGTCACAAATAGTCATATAATATATTATGCTGCAAACAAAATAGTTTTCTTAGTTTGACGCGTCTAAATAATTAAAGTGTTGTATTAATATTTCCTACCTGCGAAATCGGAAAACGGCGAGCGCCATACAACAAATATGTAGGTTATTTTTGAACCAGACTCACTATAAATGAAACAAAATTAGCTTTGAACTGCAAAAACACGAGGGAATGTACCAACAAAATATTAATATTTTCTGAGAAGTTGAGAAATCCATTTCTTTTTTTCTAGAGTACTTGACATGGATTGACAGACTCGAATGCGTCTTTCAACTTTTTTTTCTATTTTTTAATGATACGTTTCGTATTCATTTCTGTCTTAATCAGGTCGTAAGTCTTGGAAGAATTGACATATTATATAATAAATGCTACAAATTTTGAAATAACCCAAGCTGAAATTAATCTAGTAGCATTTTCAAATTGTAATTTTAAAATCAAAATGTGTAGTTTACCAATGATGCTAGTTTATAGGTTGATTAAGATTATAAAATTGATAATGTTCCAGTAGTAAGCCCTTGCCCATCGAATTATCGCCGGACGTGTTGCGTTTCCCCGCAGGATGGTGCGGATACCGCGGGACGGGAAAACGCACCCGCACTGTAACCGTCCAAGTGTGTCATGTCACATGTAAAGGCATGTGTTGTCTGACCCGCACCCACAACCCGCTCGAGTGGGTCACTAGCCATAGGGTTCAGGTCCTCCGGTGGTTTATTGGTTTTTAGTGCTTTTAATTATTTTAACTATAATCATCCGGTAGTATTATAAGGATGTAAGGCGCTCATGATGGAGAGCAGTGCTGAAAGTTGCGCGGCCGACCAATTCCGTCTTTCGGATAAATTGCTACCTCGGGGCGCCTGCGGCCTCTGGAGGCTCTGGAGGTCACCTGGTGGTGGCTTGTCCACGTCCCAGGCTAACGCACACAGGAGTTGGACTCGAGGTGGCATGGCATCCATTCACGGGCACAATTTGCTTCCTGTCCCTTCCAAGGGAGCGTGAACATTCCGGGAGTTTGGTATGTAGGTATCACCGTTGCCCCTCTTGAGGCTTTGAAAGTTGTGTGGTGGAAACGAACCTGTGTAGTTTATCTTCCTACATAAAACATGATCTCTAAAAAGCATATCATACCTACTAATTTGTTGGTGAGGTCTTGCTACACCTTGTATAATTAATAAAAGTTAAATAATATTTTTTTCAAAATCATGATACAAATAATATGGAAATATAAATTTATAATTCCTATATTTTGTCCTTATTATTACATTCCACTAAATTTGATTGAAATTTGAAGATGACAAAGTCGAAAGCTACTAAATAAATGTTTAAAAGAAATGTAAAATTCTACTGATTTGTTAATTCATAAAATGCGGTGTTATTAAATTAATGTTAAGTGATTAAAATATGCCTTCATAAGTATTGAATGTTCATATGACTGTTCCCGTATAGCATTTTAATTCATCCCTGCCTCAGTATTCAATTTATGTTGCGGGCACAAATTGATATGTAGAAACTAAGTAACAATTAAGGGTGTGTAGCAATACCGTTCGTTGAAATAATTGTACATAAATCCAATCATCTACTACATTTGTAAAAGAATTAAATCTGTAATAAACTTTGAAGTAATTTATTACGAATGAAATGTTTTATACAGTATGTATAGTTCTTATAAAGTTTCTTTATTGAATAGATACTAGTCATGTTTGGCATATTTGAAGGTCAGCTACAAGGACCTTAATTTGCGATCTAATTAGGCTCAACATGTACACGTTCTCCCACGAGGAGATTCCATCGGTTCCAATCGACTCACAGTCTCCCAACACGTGAGCCGCTTATGAGGAAATTCTAAATTGCTTTCACCTTGTAATCCACTGAACATATTCCCAGAAATGAATGCCTCAATCGATTTTGAACTACAGTATCCTCCGCAACCTCTTCCTCTTCATGAAATTAATTTCTTTACACTGCCGTATATACTAATTAAGTAACTACTTTTCGACGTTTGAAATTATATTCTTAATGTTATACGGGTAAACTTTTATGAAAATATATATTTTATGGAATTTATATCTCTTTCTAGAAATGTTGTTCAGTATTGTAACTTCAGCACGCTACTATTGTCGTCGTCAAAATAGTAGAGCCCTGAGATTGAAGTATCACTGTGTCCATTGGGAATGATCAAAGTTATTAAGAAAAGTCTCTTTTTCCCCGAATTTAATGTCATTTTATGAGATGCAAAAGAAACAATTTAAATCATTTTACACATGCATTTTGGCGGAAATGCTGAAAAAAAGTAAGGTTCTTTTTGTCTTTTTTTTCATTAGCTCGATAGCATGAAATACAAAAACAGTAACAACGACCGTTAACTTTATTCGATGGAGAACACAAAAGCATTAACAATCCACTCCGTTCCTTCAAGATTTAGAATCTGAATTCAAAGATCTTCCTTATTATACAGAAGTTCGTTGGTTTTTCTCCTACAAAGTTCTGAAGACTTTCTATCAACTTTTGGAAGAAATAATTTTTTCTTCAGTTGAAAGATGAAAGACGAAAATATATCTAATATGAAAGATCCTTTGCAGGTCTTGTATAATCTTAATAATACATAGCATGGCAAGGGTCATTTATAACAAATATGTATATAGCAAGTTTTGTACAATTATTGGTTTTGTTTAAAAATCATCTACAAGAAAACGTTTTGACGTGAGCAGATAAAATCACAAAATCAAAGTTGCTCATTTTCATAACATAGTGGTAAAATAGAAGAAAGCGAAAACGAATTCGATCAACGTTATGATGATCTCAAAGATTTACAAATAAATTTGTCACTTTGTATTTGGCCATTTCCTACAAAGTTGCAAAAGCTTTCTCTTCAATTCAACTGGAGTTAATTGCTTTTAAAAGTGATTCGATTTTACAAGACAAATATCGAGAAGTAGGAATTACCAAAACCTATTTTTATTTTCATGAAAAATGACCGGAAATCAAGAAAATTGCTGCACAAATTTTATGCTGTTTTGGGAGTACATAGTTATATGAGCAACAATTTTCAACCATGAAAGTAAATAACGGCCTACAGATCAATATTAACAGATAAACATCTATCTGCCATAATGAAGACTGTTCTCAGTCTTTGAATCCAGATATTGGAAAACTAGTAGAAAGAAAGCGCCGGCAACTTTCCCGTAAAACAGAAATTAATTTTATCTTATAAACTATAAATAAAATTAATGTTTAAATAAAAGAAATTAATAGTTACAAAGAGAAGCGATAGATTAATAGGGCACGTTTTAAGACACGAGGGTCTTGTCAAATTAGCATTAGAGGGAAGCGTATGGTGTAAGAATAGAAGAGGCCAACGATGGAATAAGCTAAGCAGATTAGGGATGATGTGGGATGTGCTAGTTATATGGAAATGAAAAGGTTTGCGCAAGATAGTTCAGCGTTGAGGGTTGCATCAGACCAGTCTTTGGACTACAACCAAGAACAGTTACATATCAACATTTTAAATTATTACCATTAAATTAATTTAATTACATAATTTATATTAATTATTCTGTCCATATTCCTAAAACCGCACTTCAATTTATAATTTGTAAATGTGCTGTGGCTAGTGTGAATCTTGCCAGTTGCATGAAATGGCCGTGAATTAATTGAGTTTGACACACCTGTCTTTAAGAGCGGTAGTAGCTTCTCTCCAACGGCTGTTCCTCCGTGACTGTATTACTCCCCTCAACTTTCCCACATTTTAAGTGCGCACCTCACACGACCTGTACGTACGTATGCAGTAAAAAAACATTACATTTGATCTCCTGCGACTATACGCATGTAACTTAACGAAATCAGTATGATTGGAAGCACCTCGAGACGTCAGCTGCTGCCTCGCAAGGAGTCGGCCGTGCGCCATGAGAAGCATGGGTCATGTATTTTACAAACGGTTGCATTTTTAGCCTCTGCTCATTTGTTTCAAAAGTTTTCCAGTTTGTTCCATTTGTGTGTGATATTCCTATGAATTCCCCAAAAGTAAAATATTATTACTCTCATTGAAACAACAAAAAAGACCAAATTACTATTTATTTTTAATTAATATATTTATTATTATTACTGCCAGGTTGTAGCTGTATACGAAATAAGCACAATAAAATACAAATATAACAATTGAACCTCGGGAACAATTTCATACTGTCTTATGAAAGAAAAACAGAAGTCAGGAACCACACAGAATTCACTTCACTGCACTTCACTAATTTAATGCTTTGCTTAGGATATAATTTTGCACTTCACTGATTATAATAAACATGTACATAACTTCTCACTGTAGTTTCCTTAGCCTACTCCTAAACTGATTTGCACTACCCGGAAAAGCCTTCAATATTTTTGCAAGCAAAGAATTCCAATCACGTATTGATTGATTTACACATGAATATTTTCTTACGTCTGTGTGTTGCCCTTTTCTTTAATTTTTATAGTTATAAGTCTGCCCCGTAAAATGATTTCTTTCTTTCCAGGCCCTGTGGTTCGGTTCACCCGTATTAGCTTTATATATTGCGCACAACCTCGCATGTTTCCTCCGCGAATCGGCCACCCAAACATTTTTTCAGTCAGTTTTATATATATTTTCCAACGTCATAGATTGTTCATTTCTGTATGGGCTCCAGCACGTTACCCCATAATCTAAAATCGACTGAGCATTGTTTTGCAAACAAAAATCTTGGTTTTTCTCGTGCTTTCGTTCAAGACTCTGTGAAACAGCGCCCTTGCTCACTTGATTGCTCAAATTTAAATCCTAACTAATCCTGATCCCAAGATATTTACAGTTGTACAAATCCGTTACTACTTTGTTCCCCATTTTACATGAACTCGAGGAATTTTTCTCTTTTTTGAAAAAACGATTGCCTTGCTCTTCTTTGCATTTATTTTCATTTTATTTCTAACTGGCCATTGGTAAATTTTGTCTATCATCCTGCAGAATCTGTTCATCCTTCACGTTTTCGATTACCCTATAAACAATACAACTATCGGCAAAAAATTAAATCTGTGATTTTATACCGACTGTTGAGTCATTGATGAATGCAAGGAACATGATGACACTTCCCTGACGTTATTTTCGCAGAGTCGGAATATTTGTCATTCACGCGAACTCTGAGTGAACGCTCTTTTAAAAATTCTAGAATCCAATTCAGTACCCGAAAATCTATACCAGTATTGTTTAACTTACTTAATAATAGATCATGCGGCACGACGTCGAAGGCTTTAGAAAAATCAATAATTATTGCGTCTATTCTCCCTCCCTTGTCTACACTGTCCGACACATATTGGAGGTTACCAGTTGCTAGTTGCTCTCACAAGAGAATCCAGATGTGAAGCCATGTTGCCCCTTGTAAATCCATTCGTCCCAGTGCTTACGCAATCATTCAGCTATCTAGCGTTCAAATTGCTTGCGTATCACAGACGTGAGGCTAACCTGTAATTACTGGGTATCTAATCGCTCACCTGATTTAAATATGGGAACGACTATTGCCTTTCTCCAATCACCTGGAACATCAGAACTGTTAACAGATATTTCAAATAGACTTATGAAGTACGTAATGAAGGCTCCTCTCCCAATTTTAGCATTTCCCCCGAAATCCCACCAGGGCCAGCTGACTTATGAGACTTAAGTTTTCTAATATTTAATAGATGAGATATTTGTTTCATATTAATATTTCTTTAATAATTATGCATATGTAGTTTCTCATACAATATTTTATTTTAGATATTAATTTAAACTGTAAATAATTATTGGGGTATTATTTTAAGTTTTTTTAATGAAATCACTTTAAGGGTACAATATACCAATTTTATCTATATAAAATAATAATCATTTTAATAGCGGTTCAGCGCTGTTACAAAAACATAAATAAATAAATTCAATGGGATGAATTTTAAATCTCATTGGGATGACCACGTGCAAGAGATATTTCGTTCACTTGAACCGATTTTTTTTTTCATTCCTGTCTTGATGCAGGTTACTTCTTCCTTCCTTAGACCTTCCCCTGCCAGCTTGAATACTGAACATTTTTAGACTCCACCTCGCAGCTCAACTCCGTATATCCGTATTCCAAGGGAAAACACTATCCTACGTGACGTTTGTTATGCCAATCCTCGTGAGCCCTTCGTCTGGAACGGGAAATTTTCCTTGATACAGGGAACAGTGTCCTTCGGAAATTTTTAAAGGTGAATGCTCTTTCAACGAAAAACAAACTTAACGTTATAAATACGCAAACAGGCAAGTCTCCCGACCGCCAGACTGGCACCGCGAAGACCCCTTCTTACCTGGCTGTCACCAGTTAACATGTTCTTGCTGAAATTTTATGTCATTTAAAACTCCATAAATTATAATAAAATTGTGGAGGGTCATACTGTGCTAAAATTCAGTTAAAATTGAATTTTTATTCATTTACCCAACAATCTTTACTAGATACAACTTGGTGTAAATAAATATGGCCTGAAGACTTATGCCACCACAAAATTTTATTCACGCCAGTATTTATCAATACATTATTTAAAATCTGTTCAATAAGTTTTGTCATACATGAGATATTTGCTCTTGGGTTCTATAACAGATGCCAGTTCTTCGCTTTTAGATTATAATTTATTGTAGTTGATTTGGTTTACAAATTTTTAGAGAAAGAATTGTATACTTATAGTATTTAATACTGTCTGTAATTGGCCAAATGTTATTCCAGGAATTACTAAAATAATTTCTTGTTAATATTTTATATGAATTAAAATTACATGACGGGGCTGTGTGAAGTTTGTTTTTCATATTTACTTGGTATTGCTCCATTATGTATGTCGGGGTGTGATAAATTTTAAAACGGAGTTTATTAAATTAAATTAATTATATATAAATTTGATGAGGCCGGATAAGTGCATGCATAACTTATTAATCTCTCATGTCACTACTTTGTAATGCAGAGCCAGTTCTTTAATCCTAATGTGAATAAACATTTTTCACGTATAATGAAATGAATAGAGGGATATTAATTATTTTAGTGCAATATTAATATATTACTAATGAGCTTTTAAAATAAAAAAGAAAACAATTTACTTTATTCTAAACAAATTTACATCAAATTACAATGTTGATATTTGCAAACCTTAAGCCTGCAGTTCTTTCTTATTTAAACACTTTATATATATCTACATAAAAAATTATACAAATCTATTTCTTAAAACTAACAAATCTCTATCTCTAAACTCAGGGTCGTACGTTATGGGCCTTCTCATAGATCAAAATATTACACACAAAATATACTCTGACCTGGCATTATAGGAAAGCAGCAAAAAGTTACAAGAGTAATGTCGACATAATGGACAATCCAGCGTCTTCCTCGTTGCAATTTATCATATTTAGGTCGTACTCGATCCAAATCAGTGCGGTCGTTGCTATTCTTCCTGGTTCAGGAATTTCATTGGACTACCTATTCGATAGTGTCGATCACCTGCTCGTCTCCTCAATCTCCAATCTCATCCAATAGACAACTCTCGTCTCCACAATCTCCCTTGCCTAAACTCCAAATATCTGTCTGTAAATCTCTGTTGCCTAATTTCCGCAATCTCTCTCGAAATCTCTCCCAAAATGTCTCTGCGAGCCTTTTCAATACCTGCTCCCCACTTTTTTATTTCATATCACCAAGGTAGCAGGTATTAATTAACCAATAGCATTTATATAACTTTTCTCTGGAAGTCATAGTTTGCCTCTCTCCTTCAAGGCATTTGGGAAAAAACCACCGGATGCCGCCAAATCTCACCATAGTTGGGAAACACCCAGTGCGCGTCGTGATGTCTGATTTTATTGCCTGTGTCTCAAATACTGCCGCCTTTCTTTTGACTCTGCACCGCCAAATTCCGAGCGGATGCGTTTCACCGTTAAAATATAATTTCGTATAATTGTCACATGTTATAGTTTTGGCGCCAACTTTAAATTATTACTTATAACGGAAAAATTATGTAATTTGTTACATAATAATAAACGAATGTTGCATACATTTTAAATAATGTTTCAAGATATATTTTATTTTCTTAAAATCAGAGACATGTGCATAAGTGCAAATTCGTATTCGTTTTTCTACATCTTATATCCGACAGGATCGAATAATATGTTTAAAGTTTTCAAAAAAATTTACATCTATGTATTGTTTCATCAAGAAAGATTCCTCTGATTTTCGCAAGTAGACAATTTAATTTACTTTCATATTTGCCATTTATTTAAAAAATTTTCATGTGAACAATTTTTTCAGGCTTGGCGCTATTCAAACGCCAACTCCGCTGAGAAATGGGCTGACGCAAAACATAGTTATCGTGCCCTTGGCTGTCGTGCAGAAGCTCTTGCAATATTTGTGTGCCCCGCGAAACGATTTAATTGCAGCAGTTTGCTAAAATTATCCCCGCTTCCGCGGGCGCCCAACAATTTCGTTGTGAGTTGTGCAATTCAAGTTTATCGTATGAAAGCAATTACTGTATAAAAGCATCGTGATATAAAACCTGTGGAAGTTGTTGCTAACAGCCGGTACCATGCACACAGTCTACAACTTTCACCAGGTGTAATTAAGGAAGTTGGAGACAATGAGAGGGGTCACATGACCAGAAACTGTATACAACAAAGTGAGGCCAAGTATCACGGCAGTGTGAAACAGATTCTTTCATATCATTCTTGATATTTTATTGTTCTTGTATTTGATATATTATTGAAATAAATATAAGTATTATTTTAACTTTTGTAATAAATTATTATATTTATCGAAATTTGCCTGTTCCTATTTGCCTGACCATATTAATCCAAATGAAAAATAAGAAGTAGTAAAACCAATATTAAATAGAGAAAACTATGATATTGATCATGCACGGTCAAATAAAATTAAATATTTATAAAATATTTAGGTAGTTAAAATTAGTGAAAAAAAATTAAATCTGAAACATTTTTAATATTTCTTTTGATGCAATGGCTCTGAAACACCTGATTGTTGACTTTGTATGCAGCTGCATTCATTGTCGGCAAAAATTAAATCTTTATTACAATATAAACTCTCGAAATCTTTTTTGTTTTTTTGGCCACACAGTTAATCATATATGTTTACTGAATCAGAAATACTCAATGGCCATGATAATATATCGCACAAAACGCTCAATGTATGATAAAATTCATTAACGTATGTAATTTCGTGCAAGTTGGGCTCACTGGTTCAGATGCTGACTAAAGCACTATGGCAAATCAATTGGTGGTGTAACAGCCATAAAATAGCATGATATTACTAATATATAGCCTAAGCAGGCATAGTGAGTAATATCAGATCCTGGGCAGTATACATTACGGAACAAATATTTAATAAAAAATGGAAATTTTTCTATAAGTGAAATTATGGGCGCCATATGGATGAATTACCACGCATATGAAAGCAATTATTGTACATTTATTCACAAAAACTGAAATATGTACAGAAAAATATTTTTAATTAATAATTTTTACCCATTGCTCCAGCATGAAGACTCCATCTCGGGTTCCTCATGTAATGGCACAGAAACTGAACTTCCTCAAAAATTTAGACTTGCAAACGTCCAGAATGGCAACCCCAGAAGGGATCGAAGCTATGTCAGGAACCCTGTCACGTGATGGCCCGTCTCTTTGCAACCTGCCTTGTGTTTTCTCCGTCGTTCTGAAAGAAAAAGTGTCCTGTTGCTCTTTCATATTTCTGAGCTGGCTATCCTCTCATTTTATGCATCTCACTTCGTTTGTGGAAATATAAAAACCGTCAGCTAAATTTAATAACAATTTTCTTATTGGGTGCGAGACGAGCCGAGGATCTTCCTCTAATCATTGAGACTTGTCCGCTGATCTTATTTGACAGTCTGCCAGTTGCCGCAAAAACTGGTGGAGATATGGGGAAAGGAATGCTGTGATCCGTCAGTAAACTCATCTCGCATCATTCTGTAATGAAGTAAGACCCTGAATATCATTTTTATTCAATTAGTAGTGATACTCATAACTACGGTGGCAGTCACTCTGCGTTAAGATGTCAATCAGACGTTGATGAGCGACCCGAAACATGACGAATCCTAAGTACAGGCGACATTTTTTCTGCATTTCCTGGCCTCTTTTGGTTTGCAGTTTCCTTTTTCCTGCGGTCTTTATACAGGTTTCATCCTTCAAGTTTAGTACATGTTCACATTACTTCCCAGGCTCCATTCCTGATTCTGAAATTACTTTCAATCTACCTCGTTTGAAAGTAATTACAGCATCGTTGGTTGCAATTTTGACTATTGTCTTTCCACAAAATTCAGTTTTTTTCCAAATATTTGACTTTAACGACTCATACATATTTTGTGTGTAAGCTGTGTATACCATTTAAAAGCTCTGTAGCTACTAATTTTTTGAAGACTCTCTGATATGGGCAACAAGAATTGGCAGCTTTAGGACATTGGGTTTGAATCTGATGAACATTTATAATTTCAAATGTTCTCATCTAACTTATTGAATTAGAATTTTGTCTAATAGCATTTCTAAAGTATTGAGTAAATGTATTTATTGCGCTATCTGTCAGGCGCCCTTTTCCACCGCCGCAGAATTCTGCCATTAATTCATAACTCGAAAACTACTCAATATATCGTGTTAAGTTTTTCATAAAAATAATCTAAAATGGTTACTACATAAAATAAAAATTAATTAAAATATTCGATTTTTTGAAGGTATTTAGCTGTATGTGTCCATTTATTGCGGTGTGTCTGGTTCGTGCCCGAAAGCCGTCGTTAGAGAATAATACGGCTCCTTCCACCTGTGTCATGTTCGCAATCTTTGTTAGCAGTTCTAATAAAATTTTTGAAATACCTATGTAAATTGATAATAATTTCATTATTGCGTTATACTTCAGTAATTTATTACCGTTTTAGAGTATACAGAAATAACTTCTGTGCTTCTTGCTATTGAATGAATTCTTGCATATTACGTTTTACAATGATAGAGCATTTAGTGTTGAATTTTGTAGTGTATTCTAATACGGAGACGTTATAATGAATTATTTATAAAATATTCTTTAGTTAATATAGTTTTGCATTCGTTCGTGTTTGGAGGAAATCTTTAGCCACAATATATGTTTTATGACACCATATTCTAAAATGAGAACGTACACCTGTGCTTGTCACCTTTAATGACTGCCTTATACTAATGATGCTACTGTAACATGTGTAGCACTGGATATCCATGATTGATTTATTGCTTCATTCGAGGTTCGCGCATCGCTGCCAGCTGCAACCACTATTCGCCCCTAATAATTAATAGACCTTCTCGAAGTGCTGGGAAAAAATGTTGCTCACTGACATGTAACTTTATTACCACAAATAATTTGAAAAAGTCTTATTCTTAACTTTCCGTTCCAATACTCCATGAATGTTAAATGCTTGAAATTGTGTTAATGAAAGGAGAAGCTGTAACGGTCCATTTTACTCAAATAACCCTTTGTTCATACGTATAAAACTTTATTTTCTCTAATTAAGACGTCGTGAGAAAAGAAAGGGACCTCAAGTTTTTGAGATTTTAATAGATACTGTTAATCCGCTCCCAAGATCAAGGATTGGCTGAAACAAATATAGACCGCCTGGGATAAATGATTGAATATTGGTTTAATAGAAAGTGATACAATACTTCAGTTTTGTTTTCAGAAAGATTTTTGTGATGAAATATGTAACCGTTAACGTTAAGTCAATGTTTATTGGTCAAGTAGATTTTACGTATTCATATAATGTCTCATTTTTTTCGTTAAGAAATAAATTGCAATTCACTTACATAACATACTGTTCTTCTAAGCTAATTATTCCTTTTGTCTAACCAACACACATCCTAAGTATATTCATAACGATGCTAATTTACGATAATGTAAAAATTGACGTCTGTGGAACTAAGAAAATAAGAGTCGACTATCTTTCAATAGAACAACATTACAAAATAGAGAGAACTAATTAAAAAATTTAGATATGCCAACATTTACGATGTGGAAAACATTTAATTGAACATCTTTATTAAATAATCGAGACATTTTGAAAGTATAAGTTATTATTTATAACTACACTGTTGTTATTATCAATATTTGCTTCATAGTTTGCATTGCTCCGAAATAGGTTTTCGTAGTTTTAATGCTTCTATTGGGTTGGGAGTGCTATTGTTGATTGTTAATTTATATTCTAATTTACTACTGTAGGTTGGTTTGTGAAAACGATGATAGAAATCGCAACCTGGATGATTCTGACCCTAGTTTTCCTGAAACTTGATACCCATGTCCACATTTGGCGAATACAAATGGTCTGTTGCAGTACAATTTTGAATTCCCGTATTGTTGGCAACTCTTATTTCTGTGAGGGGGCTCAATTTTGATGCTCGTCTTTTACAATCTTTCAACTTTATACACTTCTTTTCTTTGCTGGCCCTAAATGTACAAAGGACATATTTAAAGGTTGTTTGATAATTCCTGGTGTGTATAGTTCTTGGCTTGCTTTGTGGTAGATGATATTTTCGTTTCCTTATGTTCAATTAATTTTCTATGGTAGTCCGCAGTGAGACGGCGTATTCTGTGATATAGTTGTCAAGACTTGTGTGGTATATAATTCCTGTTATAACAATAACTTGTCTGGGCCACCATTTATCTATAGTTCACTACTCCATGCAAATAAGTTGGAGGGGGTTTTCTGATGTTACAGTATCATTGCTTTATATCGCTTATGGGTTTTCTTCTGTTGCCAGGGAACTAAACCTGTTGTTTGTTGACATGTTATTGCTTTCCATTTTTTTAATGAGTTTTGAACTTGGCTCCGTATCACGCAAAAATTATGTTTGTTCCGCCACTTTGCCTTCTGACCCTGACGTCACGAGCTGCCCTATAGCCACCTACTTGTTGACGGCTAAAATGGTACTCCTGGTTCGTCTGAAGATTTAGCAAGATGCTGCCTCCTTTAATGAACTAATTTGAGATGTGCCTAGATTTCGCGTTATGTCGTTGTTGTGATATTCTTTTCTATGACTGGTCTGATGCAACCCTCCATGCTAATCTATCTAATGTTAATTTTACAACACACTCGTGTCTCAAAACGTGGCCTATTAAAATATCCCTTCCTTTGGTCAAAGTCCTTCATATTTTCCACTCTTCCCCCATTCGATTTAGAACTTTGTCGTTAGTGATTCTATCCACCCAACTGATTTTCAGCATTCTCCTATAACACCACATTTCAAAGGCTTCTATTCTTTTCCTTTCTGCAACTCCTAACGTCCACGTTTCGCACCCATATAACGCCACATTCCAAACGAACATTTAAGCAACGGTTTCCTAATATTCACATATAGCCTTGCGGGACCAACGTTGTGGATGCGCTTGTCTCTCTGGTGGGGACCCGCAGTTGTACATCGGCTTCAGGCGATATTAATTTTGATAACAGACCACACTTCACATAAACTTGTTTCACACGCGTTATTCATTTAATACCTTAAAGTAATTGCATAAACACTGAACACAAAACATTTGTTCTTGTGCCGGATGCCAATATAATACGACCTGTGTTTTTATGTAATAATTGTATCTTTTTAATCTCTCCCGATCATGTCGGAAATTGATTTAATTTTAAAAGTCATCCTGAAACTATTACCCCAATGCACTATTGGTATTTTCATTTCGTGCCCTTGAATTAAATTTATTAGATTCCCAAAAAGTGCCAAATAAAGTCATTTTGTAAAATAAATGAGCACATTCTTTAATGTAATTAAGAAATTTTTTTCAGGACTATTAAATAAATATTTAAAAAATCCCCAAATTACAATCATATTCATGTCAAGGGTTTAGAACCAAATCGTCCAGTGGATGTTATCAAATCATAGCTTCTAGTTAACGCCATTTCTGTAAGGAATTTAGTTTGGTTCATTAAGAAAAGAAAATGTTTGGGCTCCTTTTTACAGATATGTAAATAAATATTTTTTTAAAATTAAATATTTAGAAAAGGAAAATTTTGGATAGTCGGGTAAGTAATTCAATCTCGTTTTAGCTCAGGTTAATACGTGGACGAGATGCCACTCAACGCGTCAAGATTGAAAAACTCAAAAGCGTACCTTGAGTGCAATTGTCGGCTTCATGTCCAAGTTTCCATCATTTCGGCTGGAGAGATAATGACGGTCTCTCTCAACGAACAAACTATATTGATTCTCGTCAGATCCTAGACCACGAAATTAATGTGAATTAGATTGAATGAGGCAAGTCTACATAAATTCCCAAACATGCTGACGAAAAATCTGATTACATAAATAAATAAAGCGTAATAACTGGGGTAGACATAAAGAGTAGGATAACACAGGCAAGGAAGGCTTTCACGAAAAAGAGGAATTCACTTAAGGGTAATAAAATGTGAATATTATTAAATATTTTCTAAAAATGTTGGTATGGATTGTGGCGTTATATAGGTGCGAAACGTGGACGATAGGAGATGCGGAAAGGAAAAGAATAGTAGCCTTTGAAATGTGTTGCTATTGGCGAATGCTGAAAATAAGATGGGTGGACAGAATCACTAACGAGGCAGTGCTAAGCAATATGGAGGACTTTGACCAGGAGAAAGAATAGATTAATAGGCCACGTTTTAAGACATGATGGTCTAGTAAAATTTTCATTAGAGGAAAGTGTGTGGGATAAGAACAGAAGAGGGATACCAAGAATAGAATACGTTAAGCAGATTAGGGAGGATGTGGGTTGTGCTATTTACGGGTAAATAAAAAGGCTTGCGCAGGATAGGAAAGAATGGAGGGTTGCATTTGACTAGTTTAGGACTTCATACCACAACAAATTGAGCATTTAATTAAAATATTGATAGTTTGTTATCCTTTTTCCTTTGAATGATTGTGAAGAATTTATATATATATATATATATATATATATATATATATTGTTGTAAATCTAATTTAATATATTCTAGGTATTGTAATGAGTGTATGTGGCAATTGCCATTTTATTTGATCAAAGGCGATATACTAGCTGAAAAATACCTAGTGGTGATTGAGAAAAGTTTGTTCTGAATCTTGAGGCAAACCGAGAGAAGACGTCGGAAGATGAAATCCCGGGCACGTCAATTGCTGGTGTCGAGGAAGAAAAACACGAGGTGCGACAGGCTGTAATGTACAGAATGCAGTCTCAGGTAACAACGCCGAAGTCAATGAGGAAAACACGGTGACCCGGAAGGCAGACGCTTGAGTGCAAATTATTCGCCAGAACGTATGACTGACTTTAAGCTGCACGAAATTCCCATTAAACTACGCTTTAATAGAAGCTAACATAAATTACAATTTGAGATAGCCGTGGTAATTTTAATGGACCGTAATTTTTGGTAATTATTGTGTTTTAAGTTAATAAATTTAATTTGTTAAAAATATAACTTTATAAATTGCTCATAATTTAGATTAATAATAAATCCCTCCATTATACTATACACCCTATCCTATTACATAAAATTTCTTGAGACAAAATCACACATTTAATTTTGTTAATGCTATTATGACGAACAAGGAAATTACTTTCAAGAAAAGGTAAATTTATGAAATTTTGTATATTGAAAACAATAAATTTACTAAAGATCGTAGGCTTTCCCGATGTATATTCTGAATAAACAATTCTTGGGTTTCCAATTCTTGGCTTAAACTCCATTTAACCCGGGTGGAAACCCAAGAATTGTTTATTCAGAATAAATTTACTGTTAATATAAAACATGTCAGTTAATAATTTAAAACATTATATTATTGACTTTTAACTGTCTTTGCTAACAGTATCTTTTGGCTATTCTTTGATTGTACTATTTTTGATCTTATATCCTCAGTTGGTAACAAATATTGACAAGGACCACAATTGATGGGCGAAACGTCTACAGTTCACCTTTAAAATTTTTCAATATTTTTTTTGTATTTGTCTGCTAAACGGGTAGTTAATTCTTAATTTGTAAATTTCTTTGATATTGTACAAGTTCCCCAGATTCGATTATATGAGTATTTACTTTCCCACTTAAATGCATAGTTGACTCGTCAGTGAACTCCACGCAATGAAGAGAGCCGCATTCCAATTTCAATACTTCACCAAATGAATATATAGTGTTATTTTGGTTTAAATAACCAATAATATATACTTAGATGGAAATGAGTTTAGCTTTACATATACATTACTCATATGATACAATAATTTATTAACCAAATTATTTTTATGAAGTCAGCATTCTTTAGGATTATTAATTAGTATACTCTTGCTGACCTTCTATGGTCTAGTGGCCACAGTCGCTGCGTCTCACCACAGAGGTCCCAGGTTCAAACCTTGCCATGGGCTTGGACGTGTGTGTTGTTTAACAAACCATACTATGACACCCCTTCATGGATTTAAGTTTCCCTCATAGCGCACAGTCCCTAATAACCTTTCAGTTGGTTTGCCTATAAACTAAAATTATATTTACAAAAATTAAAGTACTTATAAATTAATATTTAGGAAAAAATGAGATCCATTCTAAGGTCGTATATAATGGCCTCATTGAAACAAATTTAAAACAAAAACGATATCCTGAATTGGCAGTACATTGAAATTGGAAGAAAGGTTACAAACAGAGTAATTACCGTTCTCTACTTTGTCTGGAACTCACCGCTCGTCTGCAGATGTCGTACCGGTTCTTTGAACTTCCTGGTTAAAATATATAGATCTTGCTCATTTAATCTTCTTTTCCGCTACCACGATCCGCCCTGGATTATCCAATTCTCGCCCACTCAACAAATCGAAATAGACTCCTAATCGTGCACTTAGTTACTACACACACACACTCTCTCTCTCTCAATCACATTTTAAGTCTGTCTCCATCTATCATCATAATCATAAGTCTATTTTCAACTTCCCATCCCTCAACTCCAATTCCCAATTTGCAACATCTTATTGCTTCAAAATCAATTTTTAATTTTCTGCTTCAGTAGTTCTTGGGCTTCCAGCCGGGTGGATACACGGGGAAAACCTTCGTTCTTTGATAATTTTTAATTTGTTTTCCCCACTCCATTATTTAATTACTTTGGTGGCATGGACTAAATCCTCTCCAATCAGAAGGATTTACCTGAAGACTTTAGGAGGAACCATTCATCCTTTTTACCACCGATGTTGGAGGAAAATACCAGGCCTCGTCAAAGCCATTTGTCACGGAATCTCAACGATTTTAGAAAACCTGGACCAGCACTAAACTGTTTCCAGCCTCAAGCCGACCGCTAAATTCCATATTGAGCTGTGTTTAATCACTACAGCACACCATAGTCATCTGGCTTTGAAGCACGTACCAACGTATCCACATGATATGGACGCATGTGCAAACGTTCTCATAAGACTTTCTACGCTGTCGTCTTTGGCAACTCAAGTTCAAGACTTCTTATGAGCGAAGGCAAAATGCTATGACACGGTCAACCACATCAGCTACTTTTATTCGTCTCGTGCGCCCACTCTTTGAATTATTTGCACCATCCGCGATTGTTTCTAGTCACGTGTGAGTGGTGAATCATGACCCCTACATTTAAGCGGTAAAGCAAAAATAATTGAGTTTTGTTATTTGCGTACAGCAGGACGAAAAACTAGGGTGGTTTGGTGAGGCCGAGTAGGCGGGAAACGTTGCCGTTTACAACATCATTTATTGCCTGTAGTGCATTGTTATTCGACACAGTTGCTCCGTGGAACTGTCTTGAGAAGGTCGGGGCGATAGAGAGTAGTGGCTGAGGAAACAATATGCTAAAAGTTAATTTCGGCATGTTCGAGAAAGAAGATTCATTTGTAGTACGGAAAACAAAAAGATAACATTTGTTGGAGATTTAACCTGAAGAAGAGGCGCTAGAGGAGACGTGATCTAGCAAAGGAACATCTGGTAACGGCAAACAAAGAACGGCGTCACCACGCAGAACATCTGGTAACAGCATTTCTACCCGGCTTTCCACTTAAACCATTCTCGTTGATTCGCGATTTTTATTACAATTATATCGTTCGTCACCCGCGTTCCCGGGAGCAGCCATTTAGAAGCTGCGTAGATTCTTTTTTTGCTTTACCGACTGAGCCAATTTGATTATACATTTTATTCGTAAATTTATATTTTAATTAAAACTTAATTTGAGCTATATTTCTTTTGGAATTTTTTAATGTAATATCATCATAATTAAATGGAATATATTCAAATTAAATATACTCTTTTTATTATTTAATAATTCCTAGTTATAATAATATTTTTGTTGGTGTAAACAAAGAGCAAACACCACATGTGGGATTCACAAACCTTACGCAAAACGTACGTTGAACTGAAATTACAGATTCACTCTTAGGAGACTTCAGAACACAAAACGCTTTACCTACAGGAAACGCCATCTTGAGTCCGTGACGCTGTAAGCGGGAAAATAAAGGCAGTACTCGAGCATGTGCTTACCTAAATGTGTTTTTGTTACTCTTCAATTGTGACCCTTAATCAAGAATCGAAATCACTAATATTTGATACTTCTAATTTTTATAATTATAATTATGAACAGCCTATAGTTTCAGATGCAATCCTTCCATGATTTAAATTTCCGAATTACCGATATTGGAACATCATGAAAGCATTCTTTTTAGTGGCATATATTGTGTAAAACTGTTGATTGCGTCAACCACGAGGTCTGTGAGCTCACAATCGGGTGGGATGTGAGTTGGTAATCGAATTTCATTCAAGCTGGGGGTGAACAATAAATAATCAGGCGTTGCTCGGTAAAGGTGGCTTTACACGATGCCACTTAACTTATAACATGATGGACAACAGTGCTCCTTTAAGGGGATAGTTGTGTACTTAATTAGGTATGTGAAGTAGTCCAACTGAACTTATTAGTCCATTTGTCTACTACTTTCGTTTATTAAAAAACATAGACTGTGAGGCCACGTTGTCACTCAGGTCCCAAGAGAAAAGGAAAAAATTTAGTTTTCAAAGTCATACCAAACTTATTCATACCAGTAATTTGAACAGAAGATCAAGAAAAGAAAGCTGTAATCAAGAGAGGAGTAAGACAAGGATGCCCATGCTGTTTAATTTATATATAGAACAGGGATATTGAAAAGGAATCAAACTGCAAGGAGATGAAATAAAACCCTTACGCTTTACCGACTATATTGTAGTATTAGGGTAATCAGAAGAAGACTTGAAAGCCATAATCAATGGCATGAACTGAGTCCTGGGAAAAAATTCAATATGATTATTAATAGACGGAAAACCAAGGTAATGGAGTGTATTTGGGAAACAGTGGAATAACAAAGGGTATTAAATTGGGAAGGGATATTTTGACGGAATTTAAAGAACTCTGTTAATTGGGAAGTGGAATAACTAGTGATGGTAGAAGTTTAGTAGACATGAAGATTAGGATAGCACAGGCAGGGAAAGCTTTCGCGAAAAAGAGGAATTTACTTGCGGGTAATATAAGTGTGAATATTAAGAAATCGTTGCTAAAAACGTTCGAATATAACGTGGCTTTATATGGGTGCGAAACGTGGATGATAGGCGAAGCGGTAAGGAAAATAAACCTTTGAAATAAGGTGCTATAGGCGAATGCTGAAACTCGGATGGTCGATAGAGTAAGTAACGAGGAAATTCTAAACAGAATAGGGGAAAAAGCGAACAATATCGAGGACGTTGGCCAAGAGAAGGAATAGATGAATAGGCCACGTTTTAAGGCACGAGGGTCTTGAAAAATTAGCATAAGAGGGAAGTGTGAGTGGTAAAACAGAAGAGGGAGCTAAGCAGATTAGGGAGGATCTTGGTTGTGCTATTTATGAGGAAATGAAAAGTCTTGCGCAGGTTAAGGTAGCATGGAAGGTTGCATCAGACCAGTCTTAGGACTGAAAACCACAGCAACAACCAAACTTTGCCAGCAAACATCACAAAAACAAATGTAAACAAAGTAGGCAGCCATTATGCGCTATAACGTCTAGGCAATGTCAAGGGAATATTTTACTTACGTAGATGTTCGTAATTAGGCATGCGCACATATTTAAACTAAATACTAGTTGGATCCTGAAATATCTTTTTTATTCGGGCCTCCGCGAAAATGATTTAATTATATAATTTGCCTTCATCTGAAACATCTCTTCCATGAAGATAATTTTGTTATAGGTTTTTTGTAATATTGCCGCATAGCGATGCCTGCGTGACGATAAAAGAAAAAAAGAGTGACAATAATCCAGAAGAATAACGAACAACTGAAAACTTGTAATACTTGTAATCACCCTGATTGTGGGACCCAAACGAATTCCCTAGTCCGTGAAGTGGCTCGGGCAGGAACTCGTTCCCTCACCATTAGTTCATGTAAGTCTAGTTCGGAAAGTAGGGATTTCCTGAGACGAACATTAGTTCACATAAGCAGTCAATTTTTTTGAAATAGCTTCTTTTAAAATAGTTGTTTACGAAATAAAATTACTATAGTGTGTTAAAAGAAAATTAGAATGACAGTTGTCAAGCAGCGATGCTATGATTGGAACGTCTCACCCCTCTGGCACCAGCTTTTAAATAGACTGTAGTATGCACGGTTTACCAAAATTTTTCTTCGATGGAACACTTCCAAAAATCAAACATTTTAACGGAATCTTAGTTTATTTTTTTAGGTTGGGTAATTACTTCTCGTAAATATTAAAAATTTATTCAGTCATTATTATTTAAATATAAAACAATAATATAATATGAAAATGTGAATAAACAACTAACTAAAAGTCTTTGATGATTTTGGATCATTGAATTGCATATCTTACTGACATCAGGCAAAATATTTCTATGTTCAATTCAAATATCTGATGTGCATCAAGCCTAATTCTGCACTTTGACTTCATTGCAGTATAATAAGAAAATAGCGCTTCGCATAAAGAGGTTAAGGAAACTGAAGTAAAACAATAATAGCTGGTTTTGAAATCGGGATACTCCTCTGTCAAACTCGCCCAGAAATATTTGTATTTTTGTTTCAAATTAGAGTCACTGATTAAATCAATTATATTTTCATAGTCACTTGCATTAAAGTGGATTCTGAACCCAGGAATCGTTCTTACTATTTCTCGGAATATAATGCAAAATAGTTGATTTCAAGTAATGTTTGAGTTCTAAAAACATTTTGGATACTTGAACAACTGCTTAAAAATTTAATTCATTCAAACAATTATGTAAGGCAGCAAACCAACATCATTATATTCAACGGATTAAATCCAAAACTGTATTTTTTATCAAAAGATGTAATTTTATCTCTTGTGTTAAAAATACGAATACTTGTTCCTTGTAATAATAAGTTAATTGCACTTTGTAAAAATATCTGCATGATTTGCAAGTCGGATCAACCATGTAGGATTTGTTAGAAGTCAACAAAATATTGTCGTGAATTATTTTGTGCCTTCAAGAAGACTAACAACTCACTTCGAAGTTCGATAGTCTTAATAATGCTTTTTCTCTGGATAGCCATCTCACTTCACTATGTAATAAAAGTGCTTTGTGTTCATGAGCCATTTCATCGCACAAAATTTTATTTCATCTAAATTGAAGTGGTTTTGATTTTACATAGTTTATCACTTTCACGGCTTCATTTATAACATTTTTCAAATTTGTGGAAGTCTTTTGTCACAAGTATTTAATCAAAAATCAATTACAGATCTTCATTCGCTCCACTTGCTTTGTTTTGCTGCTTTGTGAGTGTACCTTAAATGACATTATTATGTCTTTAAAAAACTCGAAATTCAACACCTTAAATAAAAATACAATTTTTAAATTAATATACTTTTGTCACCATATGTAATTTGTTAGGAAATAAAATATAAATTATCTTCACCGAACCACTAAACTTTTCCTGCGGACCTCCGGTTGAGAACCGCTGTTATGCGCTGTTGAATTACATTCTACCTAGGTGTATAAGGTTACTAACACTTATTCATTGTTACCCATGTTTCCTATTGTAGCGGGAAACAAGGAACAGATTTATTCGACATTCTTCCTTTAGATGCAAACTGAGTTTCCGTCTTACTAACTAAACTCGTATTATAACAGGATATTATAATACATAGTATAATAATATAGAATCATACGAAACTTTTTGCGGAACACAGTTAGGGAAACCCAGGACTATAGTAGTGTGTAAAAGCGCTCAAGACAGTTCAGGATGCGAGTGCAAAACATGACGGAAACTAAATCTTCCAGTGAACTGGAGAAATAAATATTTATAGAAGTGTGTGAAACTTAAAAATTATATGGAATTTTGGCCCTAAACTTTTCAACAACAAGGATTTTGGAGAATATAATAATTAAACTAACATATTGTTTACTATAGGAAGCTGGAGAGACTGAATTAAACTTGAAAAATATAATAGATATATGAAATTATCTCCAAAATTGCATCTTTGGTGTTAATGCTTATCTAGTGTATTTTTTATATATTCTGATATACCTTTGACAGCAGTTCCTTAAAGTGAGGTACGAAAAGTTCCTTTGTCGTCGAATTCTATTTTATTTAATATCTAACTCCTTACCGTTCCTTACGATGTCTCTTGTGTCTCTTAAATTCAATAATTTGCATATCACCTACAATATTTATTAGCTTCTTGAATGTATCCAACAGAAAATTCAGTGATATTTCAACTACTTTTTTTGAAGCTGTTCGCACGAGCAATGCCAGCTCAGTATATATATATTTTTAAAATATTCAGCCATTTAAGACATTTTTTCCTTTAATAAAATATTATAATCATCTAAATTAGCTCAATTAATCCCCGGGTTTTTTCATGCAACTGGTAAGATTCACGCGTGCCACATCACGTTTACAAATTTTCTTATAATTATAAATTATTGTGAGGATTTAGGAATATGGACAGTGTAATTAAAACACATTAAGTAATTAAATGAAATAATTTTTAATATTGATATGTAACTCTTCATTATTTTTATTTAAACATTAATTTGATTTAAATTTTATAAATTAAAATTATTTCTTATACCGGAAACGTGCCAGCGCTTCCCTTCTACTAGTTTTCCAACATCTCGATTCAAAGACTGAGAACAGAGTCTTCATTATGTTTATCTGTTAACCTTGTTCTGCAGGCCGTTTTATTTAATTGCATGCATGAACATAGTTGCCCACATAACTATGTACTCCCAATATATTACAAAATTTGTGCAGCAAATTTTTTAATGCCTGTTTCTTTTCACCTAAATAAAAATATATTTAGGGTATCCCTACTTCTCTATACTTCTCTTTCAAGACCGAATCATTCTGAAAACAAATTAACTTCAGATGTACTGAAGTGGGAGCATTTTACAATTCAAAGGAAACTGGAAACAGTAAAAACTTAATTTAAAAAAATCATTGTAACGTTTATCGAATTCGGTTTTGATTTCTTCAATTTGATATTGTGAAAATGAGCAACTTTGATTTGGTGCTTTTAACTGCACAAATACGTTAAAATGTTTCTTTGTGGATGATTTTTAAATAAAATAAATTTTTGTACATATCGTACATATTTGTTATTAACTGATCTTTTCCTTGCAATGTAGTATATTCAGATAATCTATATCATCTGTTAAATTTTGAAGGAACGAAGTGATTTGTCGATGGTTGAGAGTTATCGATCCAATAAATTTAACTGTTTTAGTGCTTGAGGCATTTTTATATTTTTAAACTGATACCTTGTTTGTGAAGGAGGCAATGGAATGTCTTTATTTTTGGTTTATTTGGATACATATCATGTAATTTTTCTATCAATCTTGACGCAAATCCTTTACTTTGACCCGTCATCGATTTAGCGCCGTCAGTTGTTACAGAAACAAGCCTATCTACAGAAAGACTATAATTTCCTAAAACGTTCCATGCAGCGTCAAATATGTTTTCATCTGTTGTAGTTCCATAAAGACGGATAATTTCCGACAATTCTTCAGTGATCTTCTTTTATAATGTAATAATAAGACAGTAAGTAGGTTAGAATGGTACAGGAACACGTAATAGGATTTGTAACTCACAGTTGGTTTTTACGCCATCTTATGCACGGCAAATCAATGGATTTATAAATATTTATATTAATATCGTTCAGATAGACACTTCAATTTTATTTATTGGCATAGTCAATAAGGGGCGATAAAAATGTCTTCGCGGGCCGCCAGTTTGACACCGCTGATCTAACTGAAGGAAAGAAATGAACCCCTTCATTACTTCAAGGCTTGTTATAGTTCCACATTGTTCATCACCCTGATTAGCACATATCGTATAAGTAAATAAACGATTGGTCGGCTGGGGTGGTTGATTTCCATGCGAGTATCTAGCAGAAGCGTTTAGGACAAAGTGCATTAGGTAACTGCTCAATTGGGAGTGCCTGAGCGAGAGATGGGGGACATTAAACAACGGTATTACACAACGGGCAGACCAGTTATGCAATAATCATATAATCTACCTAGGGATTGTTCGGGTGTGACGTAGTGGTAATAATTTGTCTGTTCTGTGTGAGTCTAACAATGCCCCACCACAATGACACATGCTGCTTCACAAAATAACAGCCCACAGATTGCGGACTTACAACATGCAGCGACATCAACTAACAATCATATGCTGGAAAATAGTTGTGCATTTAAACGAATTTTCCTTTCATTTATAGCCTTATCATCATTTATTACATTTCCTATTATTTTAGATTGCTAAGTTCCATTTATTCCTTTATCACTCCAAAATTTATCAACGTACGAAACATATGTAACGGTTACGACAATCATTTTGTAAATAAATCACTAGCTGCTGTTATCAAACCACCTCCTTTCTGATATTAAATAAAACATTGTTCATTAACAGTAATAACTTGCTTCATGCCAATTTGTTTGCAATGTATCATTCACTACTTAATGAATTTCAAAGAATACAAACGCACTTATTCATTCACTTTGTTTTTTTAATTTATTCAAGTTAACATTCAAAATTAATATTTGTATGGTTACATGAGTTAACAAACGAATACGCTAATAAATAAAAGCTTAGAGTGACATCGAAGAGACCTCTTAACTTTAATTTGAGGTCTGCCGCCGGTTCACGCCTTGTCAGTCTCGTGTCGACTCGTCATTCAAGTAAATCATTCAATATCATACGGAAAGTAAATCCCATAACCAACTGCCGTTACAATCGCAACTTCTAATATACTAAGAGAAACCTAATCCATTAACATAGTACAATTAAAATAAGGTCGACTAATTCACTGCGCTTAGTATAATGAATATTGAGTTATAAATTAATATTATTTGTCGTCTGTAGCCGTCGGGTTTACAAGTACTAGATTATAAACTGTTGTAATTTTAAGAATTATTTAGCAAGTAGGTAAAATTAACATAAAAAATTAAGAACTTTTAATTAGAAAACAAGATTACAATTCAACAATTTTACTGAATACTGATTTATGAAAACGCGATAGTCAAATTTAGCAAGATCAAATCATGTGCATTGGGTTCCCGTGGGTGCTTGTTTCAAAAAATTGATAAGACGTTAATCAAAGCTGATATTCTGTTTAAGCGTTTGAAATTCGTTCTGTTGGTAGTTTAGTAGTAGTTTTCCTGATATCATCAGTGGAAATCAAGTAACGTAGCACAAGTGTACGCAGACGATTGCTTCTCCGTCTAAAATTACGACAAAGAAATCCTAGCCATTTACTGTGCTTAAAGAATGGCTTTTTCCACGGTAACTTGGTATAACTTCCACCAACAAGCTTACCAAAATATATATCCCTTTATATAATTAAGTAAATGACATATAGAATATCCACATTCGCCATTTCACATTTTTTTTATTGACCATTGTATATTCCTTCTGAAATGTTTCTTTTGATTCATGAATTATCTAATTATATGTTTAACTTCTACTTCGTTCCAATTTTCCTCCTTTCGTTTCTGTTTAAGATGTATGGTATTATGGAACTGGGAGGAATGGGTTCTTAAAGTTATATTATACAAATTTTTAAGTTAACATTAAACGTAGTAATTTATTAATTCAAATTAAGATACATAAAAAAATTATGGTACATTAAATTCCATGGCTATATCAAATTAATATTTAACAAGCGACTTATTCTATTTATAGGACCTTTTCGTGCAGCAGAAAACTAGTCAGACGCAATTTTGATACATTGGCATCGACACGCCCGATTTTCCGTGTTCGGAAGTGGCTGCTTCATTCGTCGGCACCGTACCTGCGGTCTTTCCTCCAAGAATTCGAGTCTGGTGTCAGGTCCAGCTTCCTTCCTTGTCTCGGGAGATTACGTAGTCGAGCAATGTCCGTCTCTCTGCCTTCTCTTCTTTGATGCTAGGATCCAGACTGATTTGTTGGCTGTCGCGGTCCAACTGCCACACCATCTCCTTACCTAACCTTTAAAGATTCGAGCCAAACTCTATCTTCTTTACCTCATCTCCGCTTACTTTCCTTTTTCATATTTTCATTTCAGACTAGCTTTTGTTTAGTCTCAGACCAACTGTTGTAACAATAATTCCGTATGTCAAGTTTCCTTGAAGATGGAACTATTGCGGCGTCCAACAAAGTATATATAAAAGTGTTAACATTTAGATATGAAAGATTTTAGATTTTGATATTATTCTTTATTTATGTGATGACGCAGCCATAACTAAAGTCACAGAAATAAAAAGATACGGAATATCAAGTAGGATGGCATCAACGTGCAGATTGTTCCAGCAATTGTAAGTGGAAAGGATGTCTATCAGCAGAACATCCTGACTATTGCAGCTTTTCAAGGTCGAGGGTGACAGCATTTCACGTTTGGTTATGAGAGTATAAAATCCGGTGCCAAGTTATTGTTATTGTGCCTCTGAGTATAGAAATCCATGTTCTGTATTGACCCAATTCTAATATTAAAACAAATTAGTAAAAATTCACAATTAGGTTATTAATTAACGTATTTAATTAGGATATTCTAAATTAATTTTCTACTATTTAGTCAAATTTATGTATTACATGTTAAAATTTCTTTACACAAACTAATTGTGAATTCCGTTACAAAAACATGTCACCTATAAGTATAAGCTTAAGCTATTATACATATCAGTGCAAAATATTGTAACGAAGAACCTAGGAGATAGTAATGAATACATTTTTCTTTGGTTCAAATTATTAACATTTTATTAATATTAAAAATATGATTTAGATATTACATAGTTAATAGACATAACTTTCTAAGGTCGTAAAGAACGATTGCTCTACGGTGATGAGCTATTAATTAATTAAACAGAAATAAGCAGAAAGATGATTAGATGGTGCTGCAGTTTATCCTTCACTAGAGCATCCAAGTTCATTTCTCTTCTGTGAACATTACGTGTTTTTCATTATTCCTCATTTTATGTTTACCTCGTTTCTAGATATGATAACTTCAAATATAGAGTCGTGTAATAACAAGGAGGAAAGCATATGCTTTTTAAGTCTGATAAACTGATGCCTCTTCGGAGCATCCATATAGTTGTAAACAGCAATTGAAGTTCGTCTCAACGTTTAAGTTGAACAACTTCATTTTTTTAAATTCGCAGAATCACTACGTTGATTTTAGTTTAGTTACACTTTTGTATTTATGAAACACAAAGCTAGAACTTTTTTCATTTAAAGCACGTTGTTTCTGATCGTCTCTTCGCTCAACTTACGACATTTTCAAAACAATAAAAACAATTAATCACAGGTTCTTCCACTGATTCTATTATTTTCGTGTTTACAACTCTTTTGCACCATTCTCATTGTTACTTTTTCAGCTCTTAGGCAGTATTGCTTGAATACAAGATTAATAATAGAATCGAGTTACTTGACACAAAATGTAACGAACTCATCTATTTAACCAAAGTTCTGAGCAGGACGTTCTTCATACTTGTGTTTTTCAGACGTTAAGGCTGTAGCGTGACAAATATGACTGAAGTGAAAAGCAATGGGCTATTTGACTACTTTTAGAAAATCGTCAATTTATGTTAACTATATCTGATTTTTACCGTTTCGCGATGAAGTTTAAACGAAAAAAAGGCCGCCATATCGGTGCCTTGGCTCCGGCTCGGAGTTGTGACGTCACTAGATAGTAGCCAATGAGACCGGCTTTGCCTAGTTCGTCGCGATTCCGAAGAAATGGTGTGCAGTACCGCAATGTACAAATACGTCGGTAATAGAACGGTGCATAAGATTGGTAACGGCACCAAGTGTAGTGACAAGTGCAAAACTATCAAAAGCAGATATGCGACAAACAAAAAGTATTTCTACCTTAAGAATTCATGTAGAAAGAGTAGTAAGGTGTGTGAAATAGTTCCACATGTTAAAGCAACATTCTGTTTAAACAATAATTCCCTTACAGTACTAGATACTTGTATGTAGTTTCTTGCGCTCTTATTAATTTGGAAGACTCTCTTATAAAATAATATGAAGTAAATAAATAAAATTATAAATTTTTTAAAATACCATTCTTTTCTTCCTAAACAAAATTGGATAAATTTGTTTTCCAAAATGACTCCGAAACATTTAATAGGTTATGAACATATTCATTGTCATAACTTACTAAATTAATATCAACATTTTTTATTTTTCTAACTCATAGTGAGCTACAAAGAAAGGTTCTTCTTTTAGACCACTAGAAAAAATTTATAATTGTACTTGAGCCCTGTATTTTTCACAGTTCTCTCAATTTTTGATATAATTAGTTTTAGTTCTTTCTATAGTTGGGCATTTTATTTTAATTACTATTTTTGCAAATACTATCAGCAGATGCAGCTATCATTGGGTACTCATTACAAATGTAAATCCCACAAGGCTTGAATGTCTTTCTTAATTAACAACCATCTACCTTCCGTACAAAAGACTAAATTTATTTCTCTTCTCATGGCGAACATATGAGGCCATTTAGTTCGCATTACTGCAGATACTAATGCTCCAGTGCGACTGACTTCATATGCCTTGGACGCTATTATAACGGCCACGAACTTATTTTATTTTGGCCTACAGTTGATTTCTCAATTGAAATTTCTCATCAATGTAAGCATTTTTTCAAAATCTTTTTCACAATGGTTCATTATGAAACAATGCATTGAGAACTGTCTCAAATCATTATGCTTAAAGTCATTTTGCATTTCAAAAGTTCACAATTTTCTATTTTTCTTATTTTCGATTCCTGAATGAACTCTGTGTGGAGTGCAGTGTTCCTGACAAGGGGTCGTTTTTTTTCCTTTTACATAACTCTTGCGCAGTTATACACTTTAAATTTGACAGAATACGAGACAATAAGAGCTTTTTCCAATAACATTCAAGTTATTTACATGCTTATTAATTAGCAAGACTCTCTTATAAAATAATGTGAAGTAAATACTTCTCCTATCAGCGCACATCAAAAAGGCCAATGTCAACTGCATGTTTCCATCCTCCAGCTAAAGCTGCACAGTCATGGCATGTACAACTTAATATTTCTTCAGAATAATGAAGATTATATATATTTTATTATCTTTACCGCAGCATGAAAGTTTGGGTTATTTCTGAAAAATTATTCAATCATAAATGCGTTCACATTGGGCAGGTTTCTGCTCCCTTTCACTAAATATGTTTTCATTTCATAAAAGATTTGAATGATTGAGCATTAATACAACAAATTTATCACCAATAACACCAAAAACGTCGAGAAATAGCAAATTAACTGACACCTTACACACGAACGCTTATACACAGCACATACACAAGTACCAACTTGTGACGTCACGTTTACGATCACGTGGCTGAACACCAAGAGAAGTGCATTTTCTTTATTTATTGGAAACAATTATAATAATTTGGAAATTAGATAAAAATATGGATTCAGTTAAATAAAATCTTCCAGAATGACAGTAAAGTTTGTTACACTTTGAATACAGTTTCGTTGAGTTGCACAAATTTGATGAGTGTATAGTATGCTGTAAAGAGATGGTGGTGACTCACTGATCTGAGCTATGTCGTCGTCTAGACTCGGTTTCTCCCGCAGTGAGTCCCCTTGACCTGGGATGCCTGGAGGTCAGAACTTGCCGCAGTTTCAAAAAGCGAGACCGGTTGGCGCCCATCGCAGATGGCAGCAGCGGCGCGGCTTGCGAAGTCGGCCGGGACGCCCGACTTCCCGATCCCCACCCCCGCCAACACGACTGCGCCGTGCGACGCTCTGCTGTTTCTCAGCTGCCAGGAACTGCAGTCAGTTATGGCGGACTCCTGCTTACAGCTTCCCGCTCCATATTAGCCAAGCAGCTGCACTCTATCTACACTCTGCCCCAGCCGCTGTGGACGGTGTCTCGACGCCGACGCCGACGCCTATCAGGTAGGTGCCGGCCGTCGCTGCAGCCAGCGGCTCTATCGACTGGCGGGCCCGTTAAATCGTTAAGCGCGCTCCAGCCGCTCCAGCCACTCCAGCAGCCTCGCGGCGAGCTCTCCAGTGACGTTTCTCTTTGCGGGTTTTGTGTGTTTCTAGTGGCCACTCTCTGCAAGTGCCTTCCTTGCTAATTCCACCCGGGTCGGCTGTGCTTTAGCTAAACTGTGCCGCCGTTTACCTTCCTTTACTATTCTACTGCCTCATCCGAAGGCTTCCGCTGCCACACGTCCTGAAACGTCACTTATAACAACTGCCTATTCATTACAATTTTAAAACTGCTTTCGATTCTGCGACATACAGTATTGTTTGATTTTCCACAATTACTTAGGTAGGAATTCGAATCGAAAATATCCGTTTATTATAGACGCTTCGCTGCAGCACGTTCGTAAGTACGCCACCTCGTGACAGACAGCTGTACGTAATTCATAAGTCATCGGTCCGGTCACATGGAGGTACGGGAGTGGGGATGCCGCATGTAGGTGTGCGCAAATTAGTGCCCTGATTACATAGACTAGGCGCGCAGCGCGGCAAGCCCGCGAATCACAAGTCCTGCCCTAACACTTGCATCTTCTTCGTTCAAATGACCCAACTAAGTCACGTCACTCGTGAAATTTATTAAGACATAAACCTTCATATTCGTCTTCTTTGAACTAATAATAACGGTCAAATTCCTGTACAAAGATCCATTTAATTGTGCGTAAACTAATTGCAAAATCCATCTGCAATTATTTTAAGACAAAAATAAGGAATATTGTTTTGTATAGGACAATCCATGTCACTTAGAAAATTATGGTTTATAAGTTCTTTAAAAGTATTTCTAAACACGTTTTTCTACTGAACGAAAATGTGGCTCCCCGTAAAATTTATAATTGTAATTATACTTAAAAAAGTATTTTAATTTTATTTAACTAATATATCTGTAAACATTTATAATTCATTGTGTGAAACTAATGTATATTCCAAAACATTTATACGTTAAATTTATATAATTAAATAGAAGGAAATTCACGAACATATAACAAAATTATTTAGACTAATGAACTGATTTACAATTTCCATGTTCATTCCATACATCAGTAGTCGCTATGATTAAAAAAAATAAACAGCGGGTAGTTCTAAACCTAAATACTGGCGATAATTTTTTTTCATTATGTATGTCTATTTCGGTTTCCGGCCACAGAAAAAATTTACCACAGAAGGTCATAAATTAACAGACCGAATTGTTTCCTTTCATCAACAAAATATTCTTGTCGTTTCTAATCCGCTATAAAATTATACTTTGACGACAAGGATGAGAGTATTCTTGCTCACTTTGACGTTATATCGCTATTTTCTGCTTTTTGCGTATCAGATCGTTTACAAATAAAACCCATGTCGTTTTTAAAATTTATCCGTTACAAGAAGAAATATAATCATTTAACAATTTTAATTATTAATAATTACATTTTATAAAGTGAATAGAATTAGCAGCACAATGCAAACCGTTTCAGTGTTCCATTGACACTTATTCATTCTAACTTATTCGTATATGTGACATGGCGAATTATAATCAAATACATTCAAGTTACTAATTAATCAGACACATCAGGGTTCATCACCTGTCAACTAAATCAGCACTCTAAAATATGAATAAATGTTATCAATGAAATTAATATAAATGCTTAATGCTGCTTACTCGTGGTATCCATTTTAATAAAAGTATTTTATACGGAATTCTTGTATAGCACTAGCTCACCCCATAACATCTAACATAATTAGTATTAGTGACATAATTACAATTATATTCAGATCATTTTTCAGTTAGAAACTTATATAACGTGTTAAATTACACAAGAATGATTAATGTAACGAAAATCTTGATCTATTAGAATTTAAAATGTTAATTCATACATATAAAATGTATTTTTCAGAAAATAAAATCTAATTACGATCTTATTTTGAACACCTCTCGGTCAAAACTTCCACCTGAACGATTGTAAGGATGTGTTTGCATCCACTTTAAAGTTAACATGCCCAAAGATTATTACAAACGTCAGAAGAAATGTAGCAGCATACGTTTAACATACCATATTTCAGCCAACATACCATGTAGAAAACTTTTTACGTTGAAAATCAACAGTTTTTGTTTAGTTACAATATATGCATGTTTGGAAATCAATAAGTAGTAAAAACAACCTATAAGACAGAAAATAATTAATATAAACTTTACTATCAGTAGTTCACACTCGTAGTTTCGTTCCTTAATTTTTGGAACATCATCTGGTGCGATTGAAGCCGGAGTCAAGAATGGAAGAATAAAGAATTACATGTGCATGTCACACAAGCGAAGAGTAACAGTAAAAACGTCATGGACGCCTAAATTTTTATCTTTCTTACTTTCTTGATTGCAGTTTAAATCACACCAGATGAGTTTCCAAATTTAGGAACGAAACGTCGTGTATAAAACACTGTTGATGAAGGTCATATTAATTTATTTGGACTTATAGGTTGTTGTACAATTATCAACACTCTTTTGTTCATATTGAGGTCGTCTCGAATACGCGCAAGGAACAGTTTACTTTTTCAATACTGAATAATAAGTTTGGTTGACTGCACTTTGATAATCCTTTAACTATTTAATTAAAATATTTTGAATTTTTAACGGAGCATATGTTGTGCAATATTTGAGTGGTTTGCTGGTGAAAGAAGTGTCACGTGAATAGGCAACCTTGCATTACAATAGTAGAGATGCACGAGCCGTCTTCATGCAAAATTTAAGGAGACTAAGCCATACTATAATTTTAATTATTTTACATCAATAAGGGCCTACAGGCGCGTTTTAATTAAAGCTTTCTCATCGTCACTCGAAAATCCGCGGACTTCATAACAACAGTAAGCTGTCGCGGTTCTCGTTCTGAACACTGCCTATTGAACAAACTACACTTTACAGTTCCCAAAAGCAAAGCATAAATACGTAAAACTTTTCAATACATCAATTCCGCAAGTACAAGTACCAGATTAATAGTCTATTATTTTCATTTATAAACGAAATAAAAAGAAACGTTAAATGATGTGGACACTATGCAAATGTACAATTACAATTTTTAATCCTAATTGAGCTTCCGCATTACGTAATAAGTACTTGAAGAAGTATTAAATCATAAAATGTTCAATGCTTCAAATTCTGCAATGATCGTATTTATTTAGTATGTTTCTATCATTATATGATAGTTTTTAAGGTTAGAAACAACCAAGTTGAAATGACAATAAGAACAAGACTAATGTTAGAGTAGGGCCGAATTTTGTATTAGTCCATTTTATTTACTGTTTTATTGTTCTTTCTGTTCTTATTCCATGTGAAAATTATTTGTTTAATTTTTATAAACATTGCAAGAGAAATACAGAATCGTACTCGTACATTTAGAAAACGTCTAACATGTTCCATCTGATGTATTTATTTCACGTCATTTTAACAACAGTTTTTATATCCAACATAATTTGATGCTTTTATAAAGTGTATATATATATATATATATATATATATATATATATACATACATATTAAACTGAAGTTTTAATTATATTGGATTTAAATATTTGTTTCCTATGAATATAGCTGAAAATACAATAAAGTCACAGAATATAGCTAATAATTGTTTTATTATTGATTTGTGAGTGACTGTTGGTGATCCTAACCCAATATGATTTCCATTGTATTTACAAACCAGCAATTATAGTGAAAGCTAGACTTAAGTCAGAATTGTTGGTAAAAGCATATTTTTTATTTTTATTTCAATAAAGTTTAGAAAAAGTATGTATACTGTTTAATAGATTAGCGTTATCGTCTCACTGAATGGATACAAATCAAATTAACGTCAGCTTGGACGAAATGCGTGAATAAGTTATGCCTTAAATTATCACACGTTACTGGTATGGATTACTATATCAAAGCATGGCAGATTTATTGGTTTATATTTTGAAATACAGTTCATAAATTTCCATGCGACATATTAATCACGCAAAACGGCCAGTAGGTTGAATCGTACATAATCAATAATCTTAACTACAATTTTAATGCAAATTCTCTTGTCTACTGTGTACCAATTAAATCAAAACTACCGTTATGTTACTTTTTCCGAATAATTTTAGTGTGTTAATTTGTGGCTCGTCTTATTAAATGTAAAACTTTATCACATTTATGCTATAGTCAACTGACTACTATTACAATGTACATATTCCAATATTCATATAATCTTCTTCATTCCTTATTCTATGTAAAGTATATAATTCTTCCACGTCATTAAATAAGTCGATCCATTCGTAATTTTTCAGATTCCATTGGGAAATTATTCGATTTAGGTTCATTTTGAACTACGACAATTGAATTACAGACATATATGTATCTTCTGCTTCCAATAAAATTGTTCGGCTGTTATTAGTTAATAATATTAATATCAATGGCTTTTATTTATATTCTTTCTGTTACAAGAATTACATAAATAATTCATTAATTGATGTTAAAAGATAAATGAAATGGACTTTTAATATTTTCAGTGAGTTTCAAAATTATTATTACTGCTTGGTTAAATCAGAAGCTTTCACATATATTGATTAACTAATGAACTCATTATGAATTGATTGTTTCATGCTGATTAATATTTGAATTTAATATATGCGAGTATAAGGCAGTTAACTACTAGATGCATTTAGACTATTTTTTTAAAATGTATAATATGATCGAAACATTTTTAAGCAAATTGAATTTTAGAAGTCAGATGTTGCGCCTTTCATTATAATTGTTGTTGAGGATCTGTGCAGAAATGTTAAAAAAATCTTAGCAGAATTATAACGTTATTAAAATTTCATGAACAAGATATTGCCCTTAAAGTTTGACTTTGAAGAAAAAATATACGATGTTGTAAATTAAGGTAACCTCGAATTGAATAGTTAACGTTATGAATTATGAATCGTACTTCCCCTTTTAGTATAGGTGCATTGTCTGCGTTAATTAGAATGAGAACTAAAGCTGAAAGGACGCAATTAAGAAGTAATTACGGCATTTGCAGAAATATGGTCTTTGAATTTCGCAAAGAGCTCCATAAAAGAAAGCAGAAAATACAAGTCCCCTAAGCTATTGCCTTGTTAACGAAATACAGAATGTGGGGCAATGTTTTGCAGGTTTCATATGTGAATCTCTTATAACGATATTCGGTGAACTAAATTCTGAATAACGATGTTTCCTCACCTAAATTTAATATGAGTAGTTCTCATAGACATATGTGTAAAATAAATCACAATATGAAATAATTAATCAATTCCTGATTCTTTTGAGTAACAGGCTGCTTGAGGGTGTTTCTGGGAATTGAAAAGAGGGGATGTGGAAGATAGTGCATGGTAGTTAAGGGGTGACTAGGGAAACCCGTAGAAAACCTGCATCAGGTAGGTCTTCCGCTGTTCTCAATGATAGAAGAGGACTTTGCTGTGGTGTCTCCGTGTCTCCACATGGAGGCTATTCAATTTCCTTCCTATGTCGTTAAAGGAGGGTTGCCTGTTTTTCTGTTTTTGGATCACCCTCATGTAGCCTGTTGCACAAAAAATGCTGATTTTGTACGATAAATATGTTCACTATTCAAAATATTCTAAAATAAAGTACTATTTAACAACTTTAAAGTTGTTTCTAACTTAGAGATATCTTATTATATATTTAATCACATAGAATTGGTTAATTATTCCAAACACGAACAAATCAAGTTATTAACTTAAACATTAATATCAATGTGTATGTAGTCTGATTGGACTCAAAGTAATAACTTAAAGTTCTACGAGAAAATGATTTAAAGTTCTTGTAATATTTGTAAAGTTCTTGTCCCTCGAAGAGAATTATAAATATCTTATATTTATGACATTTATGGTACATATTTGTTTTATTATTTATTTGAACTAAATTTCTACATGTAATGCGTCTTGTACTTATTTTTAGTTTGGTTTTCCACTGTTTTTGCTTTAATACAATTTGTATTACGGAAGAAATCGACGTTTTAAGACGGAGAATGTGATATTGACCGATGACATCAGAATACAAATAATAACAATTGTCAAATATGAAGCTAAATGTATAGAATTTCATTCTGACCACACCATGTTTGCGGTAAATGCAAATGAGCTTACAGAACAAAAATTTATTTACAGCAGTTTCCTTTCTGTGAATTGCAGCTGTCTTTTCCAGTAAAATAAGTACACGTTTTTAGTGTCGAGTGTATGGTGTACCGTATATAGAGAATGTAATTTTATGCAATGTGGTTTTATATGGGTTTAGAGTTAGCTTTTGCGAGTAACTTTAAAAACGTTAGGTGAAATCAAGTCGTGATAATTTCCCATTTAACGATATTGGTATGTGGTTATGATGGATTACACTAATGAAATAAATCCTGAGTTATGCGTCAGAGTCAATACAGATTACGTAATATCAATTGAAATTAATTACAGTTGTACATCATGTAAATGCAATCGTTAAACGTAATACGAATTTATTAAAATAAGTATTTAATTTTCTTATAATACATTACTGTCTTTCTGTTTTTACAAACTGGCTACTTGAGAATAATTCATATTGTTGCCAATTACTTTGCTGAGTTATTTAATATAACATGAACAGCTTCGGAGCTTCCATAGCATAGAGGGTGATTTTCCACAATTGAAAGTTAAACCATTTTAAAAATGTGTAGTTAAAAATGTATTATTTGAGATGTTAGCAATTTCTTTACGAATACGTTATTAATTCTTGTAAATCAACAGACCTGAAACGTATTTCAAAAAATTTATACGCGCCATTTCGAGCAGAATGTTTTACGAGAAGACTTACGTAACAAATGAACACAAGAGATTTGTTATAGAATTAACTAAATTTAACTTTTCAAGCAGTTAATTATTAAATGACAATTTTATTTAATCAGTTAACAGAAAAAATTCAATATGCTACACAAATTGGAAAGTACTACCCGAAAAACATGGCGCTATCGGGAGACCTTTCTGGTCCCAGAATTTGTTCGAATTGAGATAGCAAAGGCAAGGAAAATCTGTTTTACGGTTGCCACTAGGGAAATGTAACTCTGTTCTCATCTTGTTGCTCAAAGCAATATGTTGGATATACCTGCAGCTCACGGGACGCGGATAGACACAGGATCCAGCTACGAGCTACTAATTGGTCGACATACGCATTTTTCTTTGCGGGTCGAACTTACTGGGAATGGGAATGTAAATAAAATTAATAATTTTTTGCTTCTAAAACTGTTTTCAAACAGACGTGATAAGCTAAGAAAACTCAGGATTTCTCATATCTATATAATTAACAAGCAGTATCATAGAAAATAACAGCAAATAGTTTGCTCGCAGTATCCAAAAAGATTTTTGTAACAACTTTCATCTCATGCATTATAAATTTTGTGAATATGTTTGGAATCTGTTAATTGAATTTAACACCTCCTTTAATCTAAATTCTGGTTCGACGAGGTTATGAAGAAGTTTTGTTTTATTCTACCCATTTAGTTAATCTGGGGATTGAATTTATAACTTTTGTACTTTACTAATATGGGTAATTCCATGTCATATGGTCTGATTTCAGGAAAGTGTCCCGCTTGACCATAACTTATTTTGATGAAATTTTGTGTGAGTGTCCCCAATGAATATGAATATCAGTAAACTTTCACATTCTAAAATTTAATATTTGTGGAGATATTGTAGTTTATTTAACTCTGTGTAGGAATCTTTTACGCTCTTACTCTGAAATTTGAGCAACTTTGAGATATGAGATCTCTGACATTATATTATTGTAAAAAATTAAACTTGACTATCTTTCAAACGTAACTATCACAAATACTTTGGTGACTTATTTCGCTTACATAAATTGAAGTAAAGTCGGCCAAAAAAATTGATGTGTGAAAAAATCTAAAAGTTTGGGTTTTATATCTCTGGAAGTAAAGGTACGAAAAATGTAAAACTTTTCACTCAATAAACAAGCACCACAAGGTCTTGGAATGTAAAATTTTATTTATCCGTTGCTATTTAGTGCTTTAAAAATTGAGTGTAAAGTAGAGGATTTTTGCAAAAACGTCAAAACAGGTATTTATAGCCAACTTTTATAATAATATATCTTCTATAAACTATTTTGAATGAATTTTATTTGTAAGAGCACGTTTTTAACTTCTTAAAAAAGTAGACGTGATCTTTCATCGCAGACGTATATGGGCTTGAAATTGAAGACTAACTTGATAACTTGATAACTTTGCATTATGATATTATGATATATCAATGTGCCTTCAGGAAGTATTTTTTTAAAATTTGTTTTAAATTACTAAAACAGAAGGATTCATGTTTCATCGTAGGTATATAGGATCTCGGAAATATGACAAATTCTTAAGTTTTATTTGCATGGTATACTTAATTTTGCTTTCGTGTACTATTTTCCTTTTATTTCTGTTGGAATTTAAGTTGTTCGAATTCACTTTTCACTAGATTTAGGAATGTGCTTCTACACTAATGGCAAAACCATACAACATCTTTTTAAAGCATAGTAGTCTGTAATATGTAATCGGATTTTTTCTCTCCAATTTTCAGTGTCCTTAATACGTGAAATGGATGCCATTAAGTCAATTTGTATTATTTATACTTTTCCAAATTGTAGTTGTAGAAAAGTTATCATCAACTTGCATTGTTCGTTTCTATTCCAAGAAAATTGGGCGGCGTTATGTGCAAGTTTGTCAGCCAGTGAAAAAATACTTCTCACTCGACGATCAGAAGTTGAGCTCATAGACAACGACTTCCATAGCAAAATAAATTTTTGGGACAATATGAAATGAGGTAAAAGTCAACCCATTTAAGTCAGTCTAGCCATCCATGTCTGTTGATTTTAAAAAATTGAGAAATAAAAGTGAAAGGAGGTCAAAAAATTTGTTCCAAGTGTAAATCTATATTCATTTCTATGGTCCATGGCACATCACAGTCTTCATCATCAGAGAATTATACGGACATTTCGGACACTGCCAATCGGAGTTTGACTTAATTAGGGAGTTCCCCATCAAGGTTGAGCAGTAGCCATAAAACAGACTACATTAAACAAAAAATTGAACGAGTGCAGAAAATGGTAGATGAAAAAAATACACTCTCTCCTGGAGTAGCAGCCGTGAATATTTGACAAAATAGCAAAACCTGTGATGTTTTCATGGCGATTCAATGTATATAGATGTATGACTGCCGCAGAAATGTTGTACTTTTGTCCTCAAACGACTTAAACGCCCGCGATGAAAGAACCTGCCCACTTTGTAAAACGGTTTAAAATATTTTTTTGTTCTTTGGGGTTCAATCACAGTCACGTCTCATGTCTTGTAATAAAATATTGCCAGAGATATTACATCTCAAAATTGATTAAATTTCCGAGTCGTAAGGTAAAAATTTACTGTACTCCAATAGAGAACTATAAACTTTACCAATGTTCATTGGCGACATTTCTTAACATTCACACAAAATTTCACTGAAATTGGTGATGGTCGAGCGGGAACCTCCACACCACTGCACATATATAGTACTGTTTGGGTCCAAAATTTGTGTCTAATCTTTTATCATAATTCCATGACATGTTTATTTTCCAATTTAATTATATTAATTTAAAATATTTAGGGTAATTTACTTAGTAGACATTTCTAGAAGAACTGGTCACAGTTCAATTATGATTCCGGTTTCGCAATAACGGATTAATGGAACTAAAACAATCAAGAGTAACACTGAATGTAGAAAAATGTAATCTAATATGTAACGTTTGCACAATTCGAAAGTAAAGGATGTTTAATCCTCAAAAATTATTCATACGCCTCAATATATTCTCCGGTTCTGTGGGGTACGTTAGGCAAGGAATGACACAAAAGAATAGAAAGAGAAAATTATTCCTTAAATATATATATATATATATATATATATATATATATATATATATATCTTACCTCGAGAATACCACTTCATGCTTGAATAAAGTTATAAAAATGTTGAAGAGGATTCGAGGAACCTACAATAAACTTTCAGAACTTTTTTATGTTATATTTCAGTAATTTGTATGAAACCTACCATACAAAATTTCCACTCTAATTTTTTCACATTTTCTCTCTTTAAATTAAATTAAGCTCCGTACTTTCTCGCTATAACTCAATTGTAAGAAGTCGTAAACACGACCAGAGTCATAAATTTTACTTGAAAAAAAACGTAAGTACGTGAAATACACCGTTAAGAGCGGGGTTAATGCTAGTGGAAATATGATGGGGGTAAACTGGGTGTGCATTAGCACAGAGATGGCTCTGGATAAATCCACTAAGCCTGCGTGGAGTTTCGGACAATTCGCACGTACCTCTATGGCCTCCAGAATATACTGGCCCATATTTTAAAACAATTAATACTATTAGTTGCCCATTATTATAAAAGAAAATATTATCGGACTAAAAATGCGATATGACGAATTCCAACTTTTGCTTTCTCTCAACTTTCGTTATTAAATTTGTGATCTTATTGATGATAACTCATCACACATACACGTAATCATACCAGAACAGGGTCCCGCATATGTTTCAGATGATGCAGTGCCTGGTATTTACTGTCAATTATTTGAGCTATTTGTACAGTGGTAGAAAGTATTCTCAAATAAAGTTTACTGGAAAAATCTCATGTTTTTTATACTGTTCCTCGCATAATTTGTAGCAAACAGTATGGATGTCGCGATCAATAAATCGCACATTAAACTAAAACTCACAATAAAGCATACAGACGGTATTTTGACGATAAAAAATAAAGATGAAATAGAAAAAATGCTTTGTGAGCTGAGCTCCGAAAATAACGTTTACTTACGAATTCGTAATTAATAAGGAAAACATTTTAATAAATAACTATTACAAAAAAATACTACTTTGAATACCTGTTGCTATAGGAAATTAATTACTTCAAATATGATTTTAAAAATGTGGTGACCTGTGGTGATCGTCTTACACCAACAAATATTTTGAATCAGGAATTCATTAAATACGAAATTTTAATGCATTCTAATACAATAATTTCAATTACGCTTATTAAAATTATATTTTGGTATGCAATTTTATGTGAATTATTTACTTAATACAATGAGATTTTAGTAGATAAAGCATTTAACGAAATTAGATTAAATTGACCTAGCTCCGTAAAGCATAAATAATCCGCTTGTAGATTTTAAATGGCTGATCTCGGGTGTAAAAATTAGTTAGTAAATTGGAGGTTTATTTTATTAATTAGTTATTATAATTTAATATATTAATTAAGATCCACTGTTGTGATAATTTGTGATGGCTTATTTATTAAAAGGGATAAATTTATGAGGGTTCGAAAGAGAAAGGAAAACATTTAATTAATGATTTTTAATTTAATAACAATAAAAATTAAGATGTTGCTAAATTAAATATCAACGATACCTTAGGGAACTTGAGCTACATTCTCTGGTAGTGGTTTGCTTCGGTCTGCTTCGGGTTGACGAGGCACCTGAAGTCGATTATCGTTGATTGCAAAGGATTCTCTGGCTGGATGGATGATGCCTTGGGCCAAAATAGTGGAAACTCCTACCAAAATCTATATCTTCTGAAGTCTCAAATACTCCAACGACCTCTCGCCAGCGACCAGCATTTTAATGAATTTCTCTGCCTCAAATCTTCTCTCCGTGTCATCTCGTTTCGCCCATAATTTTCCTCCTTCCTTTTCCAATGGCCAATCCGCTGCAATTTTAAATAGCACTCATTGGCTTGTATTTACACATTTTCAGCCAATAGGAAATTTTCCGTCAACGGACCTTTATGCTATTGTCCAAAGAAAGTTGGTCTCAACTGTTCGAAGAAATGATATAACTGCCCACGCAAACAAAAATATACGTCGCAGATCTTCAAACGTTTTCTAACATACTTATATTATATTACACGTGAACGCGAGAAGAATTTAAATTATTAAATTAAAAAACAAGAATGGTTTACTAAGTCTGCGTCATAGTTGTTGCTGCCTGAGATGTTCCTTCTTCCCGTGAATCGGACTAACACATCTTTCACCCAAACACACCTTTGGGTGGTTAATTAAACGTAGAGGTAGTGAATTGTTTTTATAAGTTGCCAACACTTCTCTCCGACCTGTGCTCTGAGACAGTCCGTCTACCACCTGAAGAATTCCAGGCCAAAATTGACCTCAGCCCAAGCGCTACCATGACGACATTTCGCCCTACTGTACGCGACTCGGCAACTATGAAACTAAATTGTATTAAATTAAATGTGAGTTGAACTATGCAAATGAAAATTAATGCGGTATCAAACCTTGTTGCTGAAACAACCGTGGAAAAATTAGGCATGCTCTTCTTTTATTTTATGGAATAATTTCTTCCCACCTTAGTTAATCAATAAAATTTTGTAGAATTACTGGAAGCGAGATACAATATTAATGATGAGGATGGATCTAGTAATGCTCAACTTAATAAACCGCGTTTGAAGTAAACACCAAAACACACAGTATTCAGAAATAGTTTAAACCTCCTAATGAGGATTAAAGTTTAAAAACAATGGTTCCGATAAGATATTTTAAATTAAGAGATTATCAATACAATAAAAGGTGTAATTTTAAGAAATATAGTAATTATATGAAGGATAAATTTAAAAATAGGATAGGAGAATTATTATTTACCTAATAAAATTAGAAAACGATCAGCATCAGCTAGGATCATTTAGAAATCTTTTATATGATATCTTATTCTTGAAAAGAAAGTTCTTGAACGTGAGCTTCATATTTTCCTCGCAGAGTGTAAATTAGCATTTCAACCAACAGGAGACTATACCTACCACATTTTATAGTATAATTGTATATTTGATCCGTATTTGATTATGTTGGGCAATGTATGTTAATTTATCATAGGACAGTACATTATAGAGTTTTCAATGAGAGCGGGTCGATATGAAATGGAATACAACAAGCCGTGTGTGGGAATGAACAAATTCTTTTTTATTTGAAAGGTCACAGATATGCATTTTATGACTAACAATTATTTTACAATTTTGTTTTGGTATTTATTGTAGGTAACAATTAGTTATCATCGTAAAAATGATAAGCCTCTTTTTTTAAAAAAATAATCAGGCAATAATAAAAGTTGTGTCAGTATTGGATAACCCTTTTGCGCGCCGTGGGAAGTATACTTCCCACCTGCGAAAATGTTCTTTTGTTTGAATACTCGTGTATTTTCTACCTCTGTTTCCTTCTTATATCTTGTGTATACTTCTGGGAACTACTTGAATGCAATTTTAGTGTCTATGTTCCTGATTCCTGAAATCTGTTACAGTTATAATTTGTCGGCTGCCTGTTTTGCGTTGAAATGGAAGCCGTTACAGCTAACGTTTCGGTTTTTCGGAGATATTTAAATGTTGAAGCATTTCTCTATTCTATATCTATTCTTTTGTGTTTTCGTGACTGTTTGATAATACTTTTGTTCGTTGTTGAATTTTATTTTACAAAGAATATGAATTATATTAGGTGGGAAGAATTATTCCCACGGCTCCTTCAGTGTCTATTGTATTACGATATTGCATATTCAGTTTTTTATGCAGTCCTTGTTCTATAGTCACTCTTTTTGAAAAACATTGTTACTAGGACTTTCAATATTTTATTGGTATTATTTGAAACTGTGGAAAAGACTGACGCACTCGTTTCATTTTACAATTTTTCACCATTACGAATCTTGTAAAATATTTTTTCAGAGAAGAAACATTTTCTTGCAAATCTGTACGTCTTAATCGCAAAGACCTCACTGAAATTATAAGGTAAAATACAAAACTGAAAAGAGAGGAAATTAAATTTGAAATTATTGAACAATCATCCAGTCAAAGTTGTAGAAACAAAAGTATGAGATCCGCGTAAGACTACGAAAATAAAATTGGGTTGTCACAGTAAAATAAATATTTTCCTATCGTAGTATAAGCACACAACCAAACAATGGGAAGTGCAGTGTATGCAATAGTACGGCAACCAGTAAAATTGTGGCAAAAACTACAATATTTTATGATTGATATTTCAATAGTTAATAGTTTTATTCTTTGATATATATATATATATATATATATATATATAAGAAATATAGCCAAGCACAATCAGTTGAGCTCCAGAATTCAAGTGGCAAGCCAGGGGATAGGTCATTATTCATAAAGTAAAAGACATTAATTATCCGCAAAAAGAAATTCCTGATATTGTACGTCTTACTAAAATAGTAAACCGTAATAATAATGTGGTTATATTGAAAAATAATTTTCTGTGGCAAAAAACCCGTAAAAAATATTACGTGCATAGTCAGAAGTTCATGTCGCTATTTTAGCGTGGGAAAATAGCTCTAACTTACACGATAATGGTAAATTGAATTTAAAATACCAATACATTTTCAATAATCAGAGGAGATTTATAATATGTATTTATGCCTTTAATTTTGTGCACCAAAGGGATAACTTTAATTGGAACCTTCTCAGAGAAAACGTAACGTTTTTTAAGTGTAGTATGTATTTGTTGGCAGGTTTTTCAATTTGTGAACTCCTACATTTGATTTGAAAGAAAAGGAATGCTTTGCCCTTAATTATCAAATTATAGCTATATATTTTTATATGTATTCGAGCATCACCGAAATGCATCAATTTTATTAATGTGTGTAGCGAGTAAAGAATTTAAAAATTAATATATTAACTACATATATATATATATATACATGTAATGATTGCAATGTTATTTTATTTGAAGCCCGGCCTGGATAATTCCATAGGCTGCAGCCTCGTGGCTTGGAGTTGCGTTATTAGTCCGGACGCGCCGTTATCACGTGGGTAATCGTGTGTCGTCGCCATGGCAACCATGATATTATAGCGTCCCAACTGTTTAGCCCGCGTGTGTTTTATGGGGAGAGTGCAGACTGGTGTTCCTTCCCCCCAGTTCTCCGTCACGTTTCTTAGTCACTCTTTACTCCTCATCCTGCCTGAGCACGGTTACGCATTTCACTTGGCTTATTTCTCTATCCTCACGGCAATCGAGATTCGTAACAGCCATTAACACTATTTTCACGTGGATGTTGCTTACCGAGAAACAGTCAAACTACAAAGTTATTTAAAATTTACTTTTAAGTTATTACGAACGACCATGTTATTTTCAAGCACGGTCCTTAAAGATTGGGTTAACTTTGACTCAAATATTTAATACAAAATGGTTTGTCTTTTAACACTTCTTAAAGGCGTTATTTATAACAACTTCATTTGTTAATTGGCGTCTCCAACTGCTGTATTCGATTAACTTCTCGTCTCCTCTTATCAACAAAGACATTATTTAACTACTCACACGTGCCCCGTATATTGGGAAAACTGAATTTTCTATGTTTTAACTTTTTTAAACAGCGAGTGACATTTTTCCATATTCTCAAAATTGTTTCTCTCTTTCAGCCGCGATCATAATTCATCACAGCAATTAAGAAAGATTTCGGAATATGTGTCATTAGTTTAGAGACTGAGGTTAGCGTCAGTTTTTAGTAATTACGTTATATTTATTACTGTACTTATTATTCATGGGGACTAAGTTCTTAACCTTTTTAATTTTCAGGAAAGTATTGTTACTGTTCAGTGAATTTCATGACATTTTTTCTCCAAATTGTGAAATAAACTATTCAATTTTATAATTTTGCTTACACAAAAATTAGTCTCAGTAATAATGTCATTGCTGAAATATTATCAATACCAATAAATGGAATTAAGTGTCTGTCTGTTTGTTTGCCCGTACGTTTGTCACGAATAGTCTCCAAAATAGCTCAACTAATTTCAATGAAAATTTGGGGGTTTTGAAAAGGTGATTTAACTTAAATGCTAATACATATTTCATTTCGATAATGATATTAATATATATAAAAATTCAACGTGAAGCTTTCTTTTCTATAATTGTTAAAACTCCAAGTGAATGCGGGTAGCCTATACTCTTGATCTATTTATACATAACGGATTTCAGTGAAAATTTCAGGGATTGAAACAAGAATTGCTCAGTTATATTTAATGATCTTGGTTAACAGGCTACATGAGGGTGATCCCGAAGCAGCAAACTCCCCTTTAAAAGCATAGGAAGAGAAATGAAAAGGGGGATGCGGAAGGTAGAGCAAGGTAGCCAAGGGTTGACTAGGGGCCCCAAGCTGTGATTTAAGGATCCTACCCGGTGTTTCACCCAAAGAGATACAGGGGAAACCCTAGAAAACCTGCATCAGGTAGGTTGGGAATTCTGCGAGTTATAAGGTTTGCCCAGAAGCGATCATAAATGTATGATACCGTACTTTTTATATATTCAAACAATTCAACTACATAAAAATTATGTACCTGTGGTTTTGTATTTAGGGCAAAATAAAAATAACTATTTTGGCGTGAACGAAGTCGCTGGAATTGGTAGTACTGTAATAAAATAATGTAGACAACAAATGATATTAATCTGTTCTGGTTTTAAATCAGATTTTCGAGGTATCTTTTGACAAGCGTTGTGAAATGTAGGATACAGAATATTAAATTGAGCTCTGAAGTGTTTAAAAGAAATATAAACGCCAAATCTATTGCTTTGTTATTTTTGTTAGTTCCAATACAAAAAATCTTTATTTCGAAGGACAATAATTTATTCGTAGCCTTTCGACCAGAGAAATGTATTAATTATTTTTTTAAATTGTACATAATTTTATAAAGACAAGTTGAGTGTGTAATGTAATTACAGACAAATGAATATGATCTGACACTGATCGAAAGCTCGCGTCGGAAGGCTACAAATCAAGTATTGTGACTGAATTTTTTTTTAATTATTGAAGCATATTTTACATGAAACGCAACAAAGTAATAGTTAATAGTTGAAGCGGCTTTAAAATGCGGTTATTGTAATGCGTCTGTACATATTTAACATTATATGCTTCAACCACTGATGCATAATACTCTAGCAGAAAATTATAACATGCATATTTACGGTTTACTTTGATTGTCATAGTTATTGTTACATTAAGCCGTACCTAAAAAGTATTTTGTTTTCAAGTATATGTAATGTTAAATAAAATTTTCCATAACCATTATCACTAGCTTCAAATTTAATAATACGTGTAAATATTCATAAATTTTGACAATATGACATTAATTTCGAGACTTGTAAATTTACGTTCCACAGAATTAGGAAAGAATGTGATTCACATAATAAATTAAAAGTAACTCTGTTTGCACCGGTTCAGTATTAACATTCTATTGTTTTCGTTGTGTACGTGATGTGCTATTTTATTTGGTGTGCACATGCATGTTTGCTTTAGCAGACCTGTGTTCGCAAACCTACACAGTAGGTGCATTTTATCCAATAATGGAATTATTGTTTTATTTTAAGCAAGTGTTCAGTTTGGATGTATTTATTGTTGTTCGTCGCTGCAATTGTGATATAGGCACCTCATTGCTAGTTTTTTCTCCTTACTTAATGTAAATCACTCCATTTATCTGTATTGATTAAAGTGGCTGGTTCCGTTATTCTAGTTCAACTCCTAATACCATCGCCTTTTAAATCAAGCGTTTCAAATCCTGAATATATATTCATTCTACTGCCCTGATAAAATTCATATTGTCAAATGATATTCCTCATTTATTATTTCCTAGTAAATGAGGAAGGTATTTCTAATATCTGACATGGCGAAGTATATGGCAAAAAAATTGTTTTTCTTAAGCTTAAGATAAAATAACAACTTAGGAATATTCTACATGTTTTCCTTAAAATTGTCCATTGTCCTCACAGATGACACAAATAAATATATTTTTGTTTGAATACGCATTTGAAATGAAAAACGCCATGGACCAATACCAAAAACAGAGGAAAAATAAAATCCACTCATATAGTTTGAAAAATATAAGCTTTGACTAATGTTCACATGAGATCATTTAAATAATTTGACTCTTAGGAAGGTATTGAGATAGTTTCAAATTTGAAAGAAACGTTGTCGATGGACAGAAAATAAATTATAAGAAATAACTTCGTAATACTTGAAGACATTGATCTAGTTTAAATGAGATACTATTTATTAAATAATGGATCAGGAACAAATAACAAGCATTATTCGCAGTAAATTTGCTTACATTTACAGAATGTATTTGACATTATCTGAAACACTAAAGGTAGAAATAAAGATTTTTTTGCTTTTAGATCCAATTTTCATGATTTTTACTACCACAAAGTGATTTGGGTAAAAAATAAATTTCTAGCAAGGTGTATTTCACTGTTTTTTGGTAAGTTGACTTTCATAATACAAAATAAATTTTGTGTAAGAATTATTGCAGCCTGTCCCGTGGATATAACATGTAAAGGCAGTACGAATGCGCAAAACTTAACTTGCCACCACATGGTTAATATGCATTTCGTGGAATAGAAAATAAAGTTGAGCGAACTCAATTACAGTGGGCTTTAAGCAGTAAAAGCCGTCGTCGTTGTGCAAGGATTTGTAGACACGTCATGTCACTACGTAACAAAAGCGAAATCGCTCTTTGCTCACACACGCACGCACACAAGCGCCGCTTTATGTCACTCTTACATTATTAGTTTTCAGCTGCGTATTAAACGAGAACAAGTAAAACCTCTCCTATCTTTTTTTTTTCATAGCAGGACTTAAAATTTTTAATGCCTCATGCGAGAATAAAGAGTTTTTAGTGAGATGTTTGGCGAAAATTTTCCTCGCGTGTAATTTCAAAATAACAGCTACTGCCGCAAGAGCAAACAAAAAAAATGGGAGGAGGAAGGTATACAAGGGAACGGACTAAAGGCCTTGATAATTCCTCTTTCCTTCTCTTTTATGCTACGGAACACTTTACGACTTGTCCGCTGCTTCTTTCGCTTCCTGAATTAACCGACAAGCAAGTAAGCAGATCGTCACTTATTTCCTTTTTGATGAGCAATACCGAAGCGCAGCCCGCTATAAAACTCTTACGTCCGCCGAGCTACGCGTAATACGAGCTGCTTTTATATGCGTCACAGGTGACTGACTGTATTCGTCGTTTCCCCGTCAGCTGCTCTGTGGGACAGCCACAGTCCTCCATGCATTAATTGCAACTTGAAGCTTAATTGCACCGTCATCAATGCAGCGATGACATGATTAATATCTTGGCTCTCCAGTCTCCAGCGACAGGGACCTCTGGCCGTTGCAGTACAATTCACGTATCTTACGCGCTTCCATATCACATTTATCTCTCCTCTGTGGATAGCATCTCAGTCCTTCTCATTATTATTGTGATTCTATACTATTTTTAAAATATTAAGGGGCCTTTATACGGCCAATCTGAGTGTGAATGGTGGACTGACGCCGTGAATCACGAATATCTGGATATTTTGATGACTTAGCTTCAATCTTGGAGGTATTTGGGGCCGCCGAAACCCCGCCCCAAAGGGGTGGGGTCAGGACAAAGAATTTCTACCTGCTACCCCCGCTTTATGTTGCTGAGGGGTTAATGACCCTATATCCGTCCAGAAGAAGCTTTCTCACTAGCTGAAAAATTTTATATAATTCTTTATCAGTCTTCTCGCAAAACGGATCCCACAAATAAAGAGATTCGGACAAATTGTTCAGAAAGTGAACAATATACGACACATGCTACGTCACGGATTACACATTCAATTTATTCCGCATTCACGGAAAAGGCAAATGTTATTTTAATTAGTATCGCTGTAGTGCTTGAAGTTTAAAAGAAATGTAGAATTAGCCGCACAAGAGCCAGATTACATGACCTAAAGGAAACAATAATATCCGATAAATGTTGAGAAAATTTTCGAAAAGGCGTTCAATTAAAAATTATTAGCGGCAGTAATTTTATGTTAAGTTCTTGTAAGGAGTAGAATCTTATTCATAATTCATACTCAATAGTTAAAATACTCGTAATAAATGTTAATAATTTCCTACTTATTCCTGCCCTTAAGATTAAGTATTTCGCAGGGATTTATATCCAAACTAAGACATACAATAGGCGAAGTAACAATTTAGATTTATCAACCTATTTATTACTCCAATCAACTTTTACCCCATTAACGGATCTCTCCAAGTTAATGAAGAACCATATTATACAAATTTGGCTCTTTTCAATATGTAACTCTGATTCATCATTCAGACCCACAGTCTTGATTGACCCTTTACAATCCAAGTCCTGAATTAGAACTCGTTTAAATGCAGCCCATAGTCTCAGTATTCACTGAATTCAGTTGTTTTATTTACCTAAGTACTGTGTAATTGATGACAAAACCGTTGAATTATATTTCTATTTGTGGTAAGCATATTTCACCTGTCTTAGATCTCATTTTTATTATAACTTTCAATAATTCACAAATATGTCTATGTACGAATATTTACTATTCAGTAGCGTAAATAACGTATAATTCTGTTTCATTTGACTTCGAAGCCTTCCTGCCGTATGGTAGCGTTCAGCGTCAACTCAAATACGTTTCGGGTTTTAATAACAGGAAAGTCATGGATATTTATACTCGCCGTGGTCAATACGCTGGGGAAGGAGAAGAGACACAGTGACCACGTGCAGCTACAAAAATATTTAGAATGTGTCATGTCAGGTAACGGTCTGGCAGTCGCTCCGGTAGACTAGGATCAAATGCCTGCAGCATCACGGAGAAAAAAATAAAAATATAACTTCGAGACGCAAAATGTCATTAAATTCAGTGTGAGCAATTAGTTCTCTTTGAATGGCTTACGAGTTGTTTAGTTTGCTGGATGTCATAGCACTCTTATGTTTTTTGGGATTTAGGCAGGACTGAAACTGACTGGATTCCCTAAAATATGATGTTGAGAAACAATAGCAATGAGATAGCGAAAAACAGAAAGAAATTGCGGCAGTTGATAAGATTTTTACGAGCAGAATATTTCTGTCGCTTATGCGTTCTGAGTTGTTATACCAGGCACCTTCTAGCAGACACTTTCCAATGATATTCCGAAATCGTGAGATATATCAATGTCAATTGATAAAATCATTGCGCTCTTTAAACTTCAATGATCGATTTGAGGAAAGCAGAAGGTATGTGTAGTAGTGAAAAGCGAGACGTTCGGCCTTGGGCCTCGGACAAGATAATTTTTTATTTAGTATTTGTTTTTAAATATATAGAACTGTGATATACTATAAACATAAAAATGTGAAAACATGAAGTACTTATTGATTTTGATGTTTTGGGTTCTTGAATTGCATATCTTGTTTCTATCAGGTGCAATATTTGTATGTTGAATATCTGGTGTGGTATAAGAAGAAAATCGCATAAATAGTTTGTAAAAAACCGAAGAAAAATAATAATAGCTTGTTTTGAAATATAGGGATACTCTTTGACTAACTCTTTCAGAAATAGCTTAAAGGTTGATCTTTATATTTCTGTTTCAAATTAGAGTCATTGATAAAGTCATGATATTTTCATAGTCATTTGAACTTCGTACTGGCTCAGCTGTCACGGAAAATGGAATCGGCATTACTAGCTTTCAGAAAATATTGCAAAAGAGTTGATTTCAAGTTATGTAGGTGTTCTAAAAATATTTTGGAAACTTCTTCATTTACCGTAAAATTTTATTCATTCAAAAACTTATGTAAGGCAGAAATGGAACTAAAATCTACTAATCAAACCAAAAATTGTATATTTAGTTAGTTTATACTGTAATTATATTAAGTGTCTTTAGCGGACCACTGAAATTTTCCTGGGGACCTCCGTTTCAGAAACCCCTCACTAGATGGTGCTGACAGACTACAATTTTGTGTTGTTGAATTAACTAACACATTCAAAGGTGAATAAGGTTGATTTATTTGTTTGCCATAGCTGCTCATTGTTAAGCTAAATAAAATATTAGCTACATAATTCTGGGCTATGAATCGTACTCTTACAGTATTCTGATTGATTAAACACGTCCACACTTGTCCATTGTTACCAATGTTTCATATTGTAGCGGGAAACAAGGAACAGGTTCCTTTGCTTCGCAACGCTGTTGGATCAGTTTCGAAACAAGCATCAAATCTGAATGTTGAGAAATTTCGAGAAAATTGTTCATAAGCACTATTCTGAGACATTTGTTTACAGTGTGGACTAGACTGTGTTATCCCATCTCTTTCATGCACACGGTTTCATGAAAAAGTATTTTTCTTCTTACGAATTGATTAAACAATATTATAATCCATAGTATAGATAGAATACCTCCAAATTTTGCGAAACACCTATTAAGGCATCGCGGAACAGTTTGGGAAACCCGGTGTTAAAAAATAGATTATCAAGTTTTAATAATATACAAAGCGCCTTTTTCCAGATAGCAACACATACATGAATTGAAATGTTGTATTTTACTTAGGTAAATTTTGTATTGTGGCGTGACCTGAGTAATTGGATCGGACGCAGGTAGTTGGCGTTTTTATCAAAACTTCTTGCGATCCATTTCCAGGCAAGTGTGAGTCTTGAAATTAGAAAACTATTTTCAAGAACCAATAATTCCCGAGAACTGTTTCCCCCGCCTGATGCAGCTTTATTAAACCTACGTTATATATCTTGGTCAATTTTACTGCACCGAGAAATTTATTTTTATACAATCGGTTATTTGTGTGCTTAAAGCCGTAATTATTTCATCAAAACATTTTATCGGCTTTTAATAGTCTTGGGGTGATTTATAATCCATATGTTATCACCACAAAATAAAGTAATATTTTCAGTAAATATCAATTCACGTATTATTTTATCACTTCAAGTCAAAGATAGGCCTAGTTGTGCCAAGGATAACTCATTTAAAATATATATTTTTATAGGAAACATACTTTACTATTATTTTTAAATACATTTGAGTGGAAAAAGAATTTTTGAGGTCAATTACTTTATAGTGTTTTCCCCGACAATATTATGTTTAATTTCAACCTCTTGCAGGATGTGAAGGGTGGGGGTGGAAATGAGTCATATAATAGACTTTGGGATTGAAACCTGTGTAAAGGGGGCCGCTGCGTTACATTATGTCCTTCAATATGCAATTTAAGTAAGAATTCATCCCTTAAGTGGGGAAGAAATTTTATTCAGTTAGGGTACTGAAAATATTTTTAGTCCTATTTTGTACCGGGAGTATATTTGAGGTTCTCATTGTGACGTTTTCGATGCCAGTTTAGTCATCTGTTGACCAAGAATTAAATTATGTACCGGGATAATATAAATAAATACCCGGGGAACGCCGGGTCCCCAGCTGTTATATACTCAAGTCGTTCATAACCATTTAAAATAAATTCTGAAAATCCAAGAATACATACGTTATATTCATTTAAAAAAAATTATATTAAATAACTTTATAATTTTTTGTAAATTTTTGTAGATAATATGAATATTAAGTGTCAAAGATGCTAGAATAAGAATCAGACGAAGCCAATGATGACCTGTTAAATTGAATAAAATCAAGGTATTTATGAATATGTTCCAACATACTACACGCTTGGGAGTTTATACCCAGTACCTGTTTTCGGGATTGATACGAAGTGCCGCTTAGTTAGTGGTGAAATATAAAATAATTTATTCCCACCAGAAAATGAAAACAGAACGGCGTTATTTACAGTGGCCGTACTGCAAGAGTGGAAGTGGAAGTTTTGTCATGAAATATTGCTGTTATTTCCTCTCCGAAGAGCAGGGACAGGACAATCTTAGTACTAATCCCAGATAATCTGGGATTTGTTATGAATCGGCAGCAAGTTTACTAGCCTTTCAGATTACAGAGCAGCGAAGATTAAGATACTTTCATCCTGTGATGGTATTAGCAGAGGAAGGGTTTCCAATCTCACTCGATAGATTAAAAATGTACAGAATAAGATTAATATTCCATGTGTGGCCGATGCCTTCATAATCTAGACACAGGGAGTAACAAAAGGGCGGTAAAATTACTGGAATTAATTCGTCAATTTGAGAGAAGAGAGAAGTGTATGACAACATAGGCATAATTACAGAGTAATTCGAACATTTATGAATGTCAGTGCACTTGTTTTCTGGACTGAAATGAGAGACACTGGTTACAATTAACAGATAAGGAAACATGTTCGAATAAAGTTCATTTTGAATACTTCTTTGCGGCCTCAAATGATATATACTTGATATTTCACACGTAAATTAAATTCAATGTTAACTTTCTAGTAAACTGAAATAACGTTTGAAAAATTTTAGTTGATTATTGGAAATACTGTGTCACAGGGCAATTATTCGTTAAAGTGTCACAGCACTCTATTCATTAAGGATAACAACCTTTTTTAAATAATAAATGTTGTATTACTATATTCAAATAAACCGTATTGATATTAAATATCAAATAAAATATAAGGATAAAGATGGAGTATTAAATTAATTTAATCCAATTAAATAAAAGTAAAGCATATTTAGAAGCTTAAAGTATGACTAAAACCTTCAGCGGAAAATATAAAGCAATAAATTATATAAATAAATTGCCTGAGAATAATAAAAATTTTAATGAACACGGTATATATGAATAGAATTTTTTTTCCAACCCACCAAACAAAATTGCAGAAATTTTAAGTAAAGTGAATAATAAATTATCAATTATGACCAAAGGACGTAGTTTACTAAATGAAATAGTGTGTGTGTACGACATAAACATTAAAGAAGGGGTAAATAATCACAAAAACAACGCTAAACTAAAAACCGAAACCAATACCGCTTTATCCTTGCATTGTTAATTGCATAATTAATTTAAAGTAAAACAGCAGATTGTTAAAAAGGATGTGACAATTTTATATTTGTCAGCGTGCGTGCTGATGGAGCAGGGATAAATCGCTGCACATTTATAATTTCTCCAAATTAATCCCAAATTATTCTTTAATCACAACACGAAGTGCCATCTGTTAGGTTTACCCGGAAATATATTTTGCCTAGATGGCACGTACCTTTCTTTAGAATGAGACGGATAGAGTATTTTCAATAGAACATGTTATGAATGAATAACACGTAGATATTTTTCACTGCAGTCAAAACCAGTAACTCCTGAACAATAAAAGAGTATCGTTGTTAATAGAAATTGTAATGTCGAGTTTCTTTAGCAATCTACAATACTGTTTGCATACGCACACTCGCTAATCAGAAGGACGACCAAGCCCGTCAATATTCCATCCACTCCAATATGTCTGTCTGAACGTTCGCCATATGATAGAGTCTGGTCAGTTGATGGATTGGGTCAGAATTCGGTGACATGTGGCTCATGTTTGCGGAAATGCATTCTCTCGATTGATGCTGAATAATGGACTGGCCTTCAGGGCTGCGTAAAACAGTTGAAACAATAACTTTGTGATAGCGGGGCGCATTGTGAAGCGCCTGCCGTGGGTCATTGTCTGCATCGTCATACGTCCGCCCCACAACGTTGACAGTAATTGGACGTCTTAGCTGCCCACATTCCTCACCTCTTACTACGGATATTCGTATTGTCTTGCTTTTACTGGGTGCCAGACCGTATACATTCAACGCGATAAAAAAAACCTAACATATACGACAATCGAAATTTGTACACAAAACTAATGCACGTTTTATTAGCACGAAAATAGACTTCTTCACCTTGAAATACTTCAGAACAAATAATATTAATTTTACATTAATTCTTCTACACTTCTCTATAACGAGTGGCTAAGCATAAAACATTAACCTCGCATTTTAACACAACTGCAGTTTATCTTACGGGACAGGAGGACTGAAATTTGAAATTCCTGTAAATTAATTACTACTGAGCTGAAATTTTAACTGTGTTTTAACAACGCACATGAGTAGTAATTGAAAAATTTTGTTTTTGTAAACTTGTTATTTGTTGCAATATTTATAAAATTATTTTCAAAATTTGGCAGTTTTGAAAACATTCCTTGTGATAATTTTGCTTTCTTTACATTTATATGTACGGTTGGCCATTTTTATCAATTTTCAGTATTGTTTTTTTAAATTTAATAAAACTGTGGGGAGAATATAATTTTTTTACTTAAAAATTGTCACTTTTCAGCACTTTGAAATTTTTTTCTCCCTTGAACTATACTTGCATTTGAAGGTATTAACAAGCAGAGTATGTACGTAAAGTATGACGACAATATTTTAATATTTCTGATGCATAGAAGGTTTTTGGTACCACAAATTATGAAGTTGGGGAAAACACATTTTTTCTGAAAAACTATAATTTATTAAAATAAAATCAAAAATATTAATTAAAATTGTTCTGCTGCATATGTTACACCTTCCTAGTTTTGTTTCGCTGATTCTTTTTTCAGTTTACTGTATTTATATGCATATTAATATGAAAAAATTAAAAAAAATTTTTTTTTCAGTTCCCGTATTCCTTAATTCTGGAATGTACTTACAAACTTTATAAAAATTTAATTTCCTGCACAATCTTCTCCTTTTTATATTACTCACGCGAAAGTAAGTCTTGTGTGAATTTCTTAAACTAATTTATATACATAAAAATGAATCCCTATTTCCCTTGGACACGCCATAACTTGAGAACGACTTTACCGATTTCATTCATCTTCTTTTATATATATATTTTTTTAAATTTGTACAAGGTTTTATCGGAAGGAAAAAGTAAGAAAATTTCGCAGAAAATGAAAAAATTCAGAAAACTTAACCACGGGAAGGGTGTTTTTACACCCGCGCGTTTGAATATCAAACCTGAATGTGGTTTTCCTATCTTCCCCGCCTGGGCGACCTTCCAATTGCATTCCACATTGCCCGCGACATGTCGATTTTGGGTAAGACTGCTACTATCGCTAAGGGCGGGGATGGAGGGGGAGGAAAATTATTAATAAGCAAAAACGGGCAATATTTTTATAACATAAATACATTCTTGAATCGATAACAGTATAAGTTCAATTCCATATATAATCAGAGGGGAGTTTTCTCAGAGGTGGAAGTGGAGAAGCATCACATAAAAATAACCAGAAAACAAACTAAATTGATCTTAAACAGCCGTAATGTGAGCCACTGAGTTTAATTCTGACAAAAAATTCAATTTAAGTTACAGATCATCCCATAAGAGGGGTTGGAAGAGGGTAAAACAGACTTCTGCATACCATCTTAAACGTATGGAACAATTTCGACCAAATTTTGAATAGGTGTTCTTGGAGAACAAACTTAATACAATTATGGGGCGTCATATGAAAATAAAAATAAAAAAGTGAAGTTTGGTATCCAAGTAGGTCCTATCGGAGTCTTCATTCTGACATTTTGAATGCGAATGAAATTGCAGTTCATCCCCTAACAAGGGGGTAAAACACTTCTGTTTCCATATTCCTCGCAACCCAAAACCAAATACTTTGGAGATAAGACACAGCTACCATCTCTAAGGGGAGGGGGTGAAATTATTATATATAATGAAGGTTCATATATATTCTTGAGTTAAATAATATTTATTGCGTTTCAGCGACATTATTTGTGTGCAATTTTCATAGCATGCGAAGGGCGAGGGTGGAAATAAGGCATGAAAATAACAAGGAAACAATTAAAGTTACTGTCGAAACTGATCTAAGCTAGTGGCTGTTTTACGTTATGACTTTTAAGATACTATTTAAGTAAAAATTCATCCCTTAAATGGGAGAGCATTTATATTCTGTTAGAGCACTGAAATATTTTTACCCATGTTCTTTTACCGGGAGTATTTTTCAATCTCTCGAGATACTGGGAGTATATTTGAGGTTTATATTGAGACATTTTCGGTATTGGTTGAATGATGTGTTCACCAAGAACTAAATAATGTCCCGGCATAATTTAAATAAATACCCGGGCAACGCCGGGTCCGCAGCAAGTGTTTAATAAAATCTAGTGTAGTATCAAACTTTCCTATCTTCTGAAACAGGGAAAATGTTTATTGTTTTTGTCAATATAATACTGCAAAAATTTTTCATTTTTTCGTTTTAAAGATCTAAGCTTTTGACAACTACTCGTGTGTTTTTATACAAACAGGCCAATTCTGTTAGTAAGGAATAAAAATCGGGAAAGCGGAAGACAGGAGAGGGTAGTCAAGAATTAACTACTAAACATGATCGCAAAGAGAGAAATCTGCATCAGGCTCAAGTAATTCTCCCATGCACTTCGGATAATCGAATGAGCAGCTTTCGTGCAAATCGAAATACATACTACGGTATCAGTATTAGTGCAGCATTAATACTACCCTCAGAACGAATTATAAAAAATAAATAATAAGACAGTATGAATGTTGATTATGACAGGCGTAATGGTTAATAAAAGAATTTCTATTGAAACGAGAAGATCATAAAGAAGCAAAAAACTATCAAGTATAAACCCTTCATTTACAAAAAAATGATCACCCAGGTTTATTATATTCTGTTCTGTGTGCAGATATATATCTTTTTATAATTTGAATTAGTTTAACGCATTTATTCTTATAACTAAACGTAGAATTAGAAAAGTTCTGAATTTAAGTTGCCTGGTGGAAATCCTAATTTAATTTTAGCTTTTGCGAGATTGAAATTTCAAGTTGTTTTTTATTAGTTGATCTAAATTGCCTTGTTGTATTTGGTCTACAGCGAAAGTTAATCGTCAATTAAAATCTGATTCCTTAAAATAGAAATGAGTCAAATTACGATAGCGATGGTCATGATCATATTAAAGCAAAGCTTAATTCAGACAGAGAAAAATGAGAAGTACATAAACGGTAAAATATTGTCTTGAAAATGTGAAATATTTGTTCATTACCCTTTGCCAGTAAAAGTTTTCGAAATTATTAAAAAATTCACGACGTTATACTGTAACATTTTTCTAAAACTATTTTTAGGTGGGGGAGGGGCCGGTAACAGGCTACATGAGTGTGATCCTAAAACAGACAACTCCCTTAATAGCATACCATACGAAGAGAATTAAAAATGGGGTCTGTGTGGAAGGAAGAACAAGGTAACCAAGGGTTAACTAGGGCCAACGGGCTATACTTTAAGGATTCTACCCGATGATTCACCTAAAAGAGATGCAGGGAAAACCCTAGAAAACCTGCACCACGTAGGTTGGGCTATTAGATACTATTTTTACGCACTTCCGAATGACGTGAGATGAGTTTTCTGTAATGTCATGGCATCCCCTTCTTCGTGTCACGCTTGTACATGACGGGCCGCAGCGGAAAATAATTAGTGCGGGTGTTGATGTCACACTTCAGTGGGTGCGGGACATAAAATATCTGGATGACTCACAAAATTAAAAGAACTAGATTATTTTATAATTTTATAACTCAGTCAGAAACTGTGTTAAAATATCACAATACATCATCGTCAGCAGAAAGTGAATTTCATCAAGTTGCAGGAGTAGTATCATTGAAATTTAAAAACAAAGACACAGTTACATGCATTTATGAAGGCCAGTAATGAACAACGTATATGATCAAAACCAAAAAGTATATATTATATTTTTGCAATCTTCAAGAACCAAGAAGTTCATTAGAAAACAATGCAAAAATTAAAAATATATTGAAGAAACATATTCGCTGAGAATTCGTCACGAAGACCAGAGGCACTTTTAATAATGAAATTAAATATATATATATATATATAAAGTAACTCCAGCATTATGTGATAAAGTACGAAAAAACTGTACGAAAATGGAACTTTCTTCATTGGAATGGACAACTTCGTGTTACACAGAGTACATGAAAAAATATTAATAGGCATGTAAATAGAGGTTTAGATCGTAGGCCCGAATGCACTGAACACGATACAGTTTTTGAATAATTTAGAAAATCGTAGATACCTGCGAACGCGGAAAACGGTGAGCGCCCTACAACAAAACGTCGATCATTTTTGAACTACACACAATATAAATTAAACAAAAATAGTTTTGAACTGAAAAAACACAAGGGGCTGCACCAACGAAAGATGAGCAATCAATTTAATTTTTTCTGGGCCACTTGTCATAGATTGACCCCTCTAACAGAGACTCGAATGACTTTCAACTGTGTTTTAGTATTCATTTCTGCCTTAATCAGGTCGTAAGTCTTGAAAGAATTTACATATTATTTAACAAATACCACAAAATTTTTAAATCACCCATGTTGAAATTAATGAATTAACATTGTAATTATGAAATCAACATGTTTAATTTGACAAAGATTCTAGTTTATGGATTAAGTTTATAGAATTGATAATATTCCAATATTAACCCCTTTCGCCAACCAATTATCACCAGACGTGTTGCGTTTCCCTGCAGCATAGTGCGGATACTGCGGGACGTGAAAACGCACCCTCCCCGCAACTCACTAGCCTTAAGCTGGCTTTAGCCACACGGTGCTACTAAATCCGTCCAACGTTTGACGCTTGATGACTGGACGCATCGAGTGGCCGATCCCCCAACTACGGGTGTTGAGTGACGAGCGTCCAACGTTGGCGTTGGAACACGTTCGGACTGTTGGCGGTCTATGGACCCGAGTTAAAGGGGTTTTTTCTCTCTCGATGAATTTGTTGGAAGGCATTTGACACACTGCCACACAATCGTCTAACCGAGTGAAGTCGCAGTTGAATCAAATTTTGTTTAACATTTTCGGTGATTTGTTTGTCTCCCGTCATTCGGAAGGGCGTGAGAATAGTACCCGATGAAGATTTTCTAGGGTTTTCGCTGCATCCCTTTTGGTGAAACACCGGGTAGAATCCTTACACTATAGCCCTAGACAACCCTTGGGTACCTTCCTCTACATTCCGCACCCCTCTTCAATTGCCTTCCTATGCTATTAAAGGGGAGTTGCCTGTTTCATGATTACCCTCATGTAGCCCGTTAACCAAAAAAATATCGACAGTTATGTTTTATATATTAATAATTTATATGTATTGAATAATATGTATTAAAGAAATGGTTTATTTTTGTGCACCAGAAGTTTATAAAATAATGAGTATGATTAATATTTTTAAAAAAATTACTGTTTTGATTGAAATTGCACACTTAAATAGGGATAAATCTTACATACAATAATGAAATTAGAATACGTTTCATCCACCAACATTAGGTTATTTTATTGTTGCTCCTCGAACGTCCGAGAATTTATTTTATTTAAATAACAGTGGAGGTCTCTTAAGTTAGGAGACGAAATGTATTCTAATTGAATTTTTCCATTTCTGTCTTTTGGCCAATATTAAGTCAGATAATATAGTTCTTTTATTTATAATAATGAAATTACTTCATAAAAGGGTTTTTTGTACCATTTTCCTATATTTTAATCTTCTTTACAGATGATTTCATTTTTCCGCCGTTCCAAACAACGCATTTATGTTAAAAATTATTCTAAAATTTGATTGTTTTCTTCGTCTAAGTGCATGACTTTACTGTAGAATGGATAACAAATCGTCAGTAGTAATTTGCAAAAAGACAAGAAAGTTACTGTTGCTGCAGTAGCCATAATAACATTCTCATCATACTCCATTTTAAACATAGTTTTCTGACCTTAAGTTTAAAATAAATAAAAAGGTCAATAAGTCAGCAATTAATTTTTTTACCATTTAATTAATACAAAACTGCGTTTCATCCAACTTTGTCAACTTGTTCAGGTTATTAAATGCATAAAGTATTTACATTAGAGGGATTTGGTATCAGGGACCATCTCCTTACGGACGAAATTATGATCGAATGGGAGAACATATAAACGAATCGGAATATTTGATCTGTAAAAGACAGATTTTTGTTACTGTCATTAAGAAAATAATTGTTTATGTATTATTTACAGTGCTGCATGCATATAGGTTTTCAATAAGGGCTGGTCGATGCTGGAATGGAATCAAACAAGCTCTGCGCGAGATATTAACAAAATTCATTTATTTTATTTTAAAGGGACCTTTGAAAAACTCCATATATGGCTTCAGGTTCGGGCTTTGAATTTGAACATGTAAACAACAAGAATTGTATTAATTATATTTTGTGTGGTAATAATGCGTCCCTTCTTCTGCGTGGTCCACGTAATGTTTGTAGACGTCCTCTTTTAAGTGGCACCACTGACGTTGCTAATCCACGTGTCTCTATTGGCCTCGTTAGTTAGGATGTCATCAGACTTGTGACAACTTTCTTTTTTCACCTTTCTTCATCTCTTTGTACACAGTAATCAGTGCAGCTTGTTACTCTCCGCCCTCAAAGGTAATGTGGAAATACAAGGACCAGAGGAATAAATATATTATGGAAATGTGCACGTGGGCAATTTGAATCCCAAAGTAATCACGCAATTAATTCAATTGGTTGCGACTTGTGTAGAACGAGAGAGACAGATTCCACCGAATAAAATTATTTCACTTCTCTTCAGTCCTCAAATCTGTGTCTTCCACTCTGCGAATATTGATTTCAGATAACGACCACAGCAATAGAAATTTGGAAAATGCAATAATTTTTCTTATTCTTCACTTTATTATTGATTTATTGTTCAAATTACTCGTAAAATCACAATTATTTAGTTTAACAATTATCAATTTTCTGTAAGTTATTACTGAATAACAGTCAATTTAAGGAAAAGATAATTAAACACTATTTGCTATATTATACTATTATATATTATTTTACTTTATGGATGCCGCATATACTTCTTCAAAATTAGCTTCCCCTTAAATCTCATCTTCGATGTTCCAAGTCGTTATTTGGTCGTTTCATTAATGTCCTTTAATCTGGGCTCTGTACTGTTATTGTTTCAATTAACCCTTCATATTAGGCCATTAATCTAATACAATTAAATTTTTAATCTAAAAACTCAAATTCACCGTAAGCGGCCAGGTTCCTATTGACAATACTGAGACTCAATCTACTATAAAACTTTTGTGTATTTGTTTTTCTGTAATTCTCTATACAATTTTAAACGCGAGAACAAATTTCAATTAAATTTGGTATGCAGACGACATCGAAACACTGGACACCCAAATTGTTAAATATAATTTCGAACGAATAAAAACTGACGTGTATACTTAACTCTTTAAATAAGTGTAAAACTAATTAAATGAAACGAATATAATTAATAATTAAAATTGTTATTGATGGCCCTAAAATCAGACGTCAGGGCGTTTCAATGTAATGGTCCTTGTGTTAAAAGTTTGGTCAATTCATTGGCAGCTTTTATTTTTATGGTAATTTAGGAAATGCTCAGATTCAAAAGAACATTCAACAATTTGTGATAAAATACTGAGTCTAGGTGTGCGTACAAGTACTTCATTATCTTTTGGGAACATTTTCCAAAGTATAGCCGTCAGGAAAACCTTCTGAGTTTAATTATAATTACCCTATGAAAATTTACGCAATTCCTCCTGTTATTTATAACAATTCTAAAATTGTTTAATAAACGTGCGAAAAGTTTTTACAATACCATATGCTAAAATTAAGTATTAAAATGTATTACTAGTTGAAATCTATTTTATTGTTGGTATGATCATTACTAAGGAATTTCGTTGTCTATGTTTGAGAAATGTGAAGTAGAACATTGAAATGAAAGTATATGAATGAATAAATTATTAATAAGATTAATTCTAACGTTTCAAACCGTGTAAACTCTGTTGGCCTTTAAGGGAAAAAGTGTTAAAATCAGATCAAGGCAAATGACTACGAGCACACTTTAACGAAAAATGCGTACTAAATTTAGTTCCATTACAGATGACCGAGGTAATCTGAGGTAAACACTTACAGGTGAAAGAAAACGGGTTACATTATTTTTTTCAAAGAAATTCACAAGACCTTGGGCATAAGGCAAGAGTTGTCCGCTGATCCCGTTGGATCAGTCGGCCAACTGCCTCCTAAAACTAGTCGAGACATGGAGAAGGGAAAGCTGCGACCCCACAACAAACTCGTCATTCGGAAGGACGTGAGCATAGTATCCAATGCCCGACCTACATGATGCAGGTTTTCTAGGGTTTCTGCATCTCTTTAGGTGAAACACAGGGTAGGATCCTAAAAGTAGCCCTAGCCAACCCTTGGTTACGTTGCTTTACCTTCCGCATCCCCCCTTTTCAATTCCCTTCCTATACTATTAAAGGAGAGTTGCCTGTTTCAGGATCACCCTCATTCAGCCTGTTAACACCCCCATAAAACATGAATGTAACACTACTGAGCCACGTAAGGGATTAAGCTATTCTTAAATAATACAATTACTAATTATTGCAGATTCATCAAAAAAAAATTTAATATGTCAATTATTCTCATTTGAACAACAATAACAACAGAGCATTATTTACCCAACATATTGTAGTTATATTCATAGCTAAGTCATACATTATGTAAATATATGTATCTGTTCAAAGTATTACTCTTATTGTAACGAATTGTTATTAACATTATCCTTCTTATAACATCAGTCTTAAAATATAAAATGATAAATAATTTTTATAAATTAGGTCTAAATTCTTCAAGTATATAACTTTTATATAAATAATTTATGCATTTAATAATCTGCAATTCACTTTTTACTTAAAATATAAATAGTTGACCTGTATGTATTACTTAAAATTTGAAAGTAAATAATGCAAAAAGTTGATAACATTGGGTACACAATGAACACTACGCTCTCTTTACATGAGGCCTTCAGTTTCTCTAATATTATTCGCAGTAAATCATAAATTGTAACAATATTGAACTATACAAGATACTCATTTATGCTTTAATACATGAGTTAATATTCTTGAGGTCGAAAAAATACAGAATTGTTTTATGTGGAAGAGGATTTACGCATTACTGAAGAAAAATGTAAGACATTAAGTGTAATCGCTTTTTATATTGTCTTGTTGGCGTTTGAATCTATGTTTACTAATCCTCGCACTAATTAAAATTTTGTTAAATTATTATAACTGTCTTTCGTAGTATTCGTCGAATTATTATCTATATATAAAACTAAATCCCTATTTCTCTTGATCATACCATAACTTTAGAACGACTTAACCTATTTCATCAATATCTTTTTATAAGATTTCTAATACTTTGTACAAGGTTCGTACGGAAAGAAAAATTGAGAAAATTGCGCATAAAATTGGAAAATATTAACTATAAGAAGGCCACAGGTTTGAATATTAAAAGTGAATGCGGGTTGCATAATACTTGATCTCTTATGCTCCCAAAGGGCTCAACGGATTACAATCAACTGAAACAGGAATTTTAAAATACAGTTCTGTGTATATTTTTTTTTCCATATCTTGCAGAGTTCAGAAGATATTAATGTAAATATTTATAAATCCATTGAATTGCCACGCGAAATGTGGCGTAAAAATTAAATGCGAGTTAAAACTCCTAGTGGCTGTTCCTATGCCGTTATCCCACTTATGTGTTATTATAAGCGTAATTTTGTCAGCATGAGAGAGAGAGAGAGAAAGAGGAAGAGAGAGGGAGGGAGAGCAATACTACTCGGTCTATTGTTATAAACGTGTTAAAGCGGGACCTGTCCAAAACTAACTGCGACTTATAATGTTTGTCTTGAAAGGATTATAAGTTCTCTTTCACTATCCTTTTTGGTTATTCACTGGACTGGACGGACATGTTCATACAGTATTGATAGAAAAACATTCATTCGTATTCAATTATCATTTTTGTCGCAACAGAAAAACTTAGTGTGTTTCTTGTGTTTTGATGTGTGTGTAGAAGTTTATCGTCGTATTATTTATTGTTAGTGACAAGAAAATTCAACGAGTGAGGTATCAAATTTTTGGTTGGCGTACGTGTAACGCAACTCGAGTTCATAATCTTCGAGAAAATGACGCTGAAGTAAAGCGTAGGCAAATACCATGGCTTCGGAAGAACTCATACCGTCAGATTCAGGCGAGAGGCGACAAAACAGACGGTCAAACCTAACAATTACCTATGAAAGTTTGACATATAGCTCCCCTGGGCGAAGGGGTGGAATTGGTGTAATTTTTACATGAAATAAAGGCTCATTTTTGAGTTGAAAAATAAATCTCGAGGTAAATTACATTTATAGTATTTTCCCCGCCAATATTTGTGTATAACTTCAACCGCTTGCAATATATGAAGGGTGGTAGTGGAAATAAAGAAGGAAATCATCAAATTTGGGTTCGAAAGCGGTGTAAGGGAGGGGGGACGCTGTGTTAGATTATATGCGATTTAAGTAAAAATTCATCCCTTTAGTGGGGAAGAGTTTTATTCTATCAGAGTACTGAAAATATTTTTAGTTCTGTTATTGTACCGGAAGTATTTTTTAGTGTCGAGATACTGGGAGTGTATTTGAGGTTCATACTGTGACATTTTAGATGCCGGTTTAGTCATGTGTTTTAATTAAGTAATGTTCTGGGATAATATAAATAAATACCCGAGCCACATCGGGTCTCCAGCTAAAATACGTCCATGTGTAAGAAGGTGGCACCTCTTATATAACCAACATCATTTAATGGCGCTCAAGTGGCAGTATATACATGACCACATCTATATTTTTACAATTCAACACAATGATAATATCTATTCTGAATATTTAACGTTTTCACTAAATTGAGTAAAAGTAAGCTCGAGACCCGTAATTCAATTCTAACAAAATCCGTTTTATAATTAAGGTCGTGTAATAATATTATTTTTTGCAATAAAGAATACATCATTTCGGCCGTAGCCGTCGCTGGAGATGGTCCAAACGCGACATTTAATTCTTCACATGTAAATTCAATAATCTTTTCTGCTGAGGGAGTCAAGGAGTAAACAGATGTATTGCTAAATTGTACACCTGAGGAAGTCTGAAAATTGAGGCGAAGCGTCGCTTGTGGATAAATAGTGATAAATTTATATGCTGACTTTTTGGCCGTCTTTTTATTTTTGTAAAGTTTAAAGTCAGAAAACTGCTGTAATATTATTATTTTTATATAAAACGTTAAATTTCAAATGTTTATGACAATAAAGAAGGTCTTCAGAGTGAGTCAGCTATGCCTTCAAAATCTAACGTCTATTAAATGTTCTTCGAAGCCCACGATCATCTGCGTTTTAGATTGTGATTTTTAATGACTTTTATATAGAACTAAGAAATATGAATAAGAAAACATTATCCCGAAAAGCTCAAATTAGTTTTTCTCAGATCTGTAGGTCATTTAGTTGATTTACTATGAGTGAATGTTATTGTAGAGTGATGATTGCGCATACGTCTCGGAATTGCACGCACCGCAACAACCCCCTGTCTCCTACAGCAGCAATCATCAGTTATTCGGCACACATCAAACTGCAAATGAGATAAGACTTGACAATTCCTTTGCCAGCAGTTATTTAGAGTTCAACGCTAACTTTAGTATTTTCCTATAAGATCTCATACATCTGCTGAAGCTTCCGCGAATTTGCTTAAGTTCTTGGTCTGATACAACTATCCATGCGTGGCATTTTCAAATTTCACATCCTCCCTAATCTTGTTAGCGTTTTCCATCCTTGGCCGCCGTCGTCTACATTATCAAGGCTTTTTATAAATCTGCATTATGCCATGAACATAGATTTTTTCTTATTCTGTACTCTGAAATTTGATGCAGAGATAATATTGCTTCTCTTATCCCTACATTCATCCTAAAATCCATCTGATCTTCTTCTATTTGACGTTAACATTTTCTATGCATTGTATATTAAACTAATTGTCCTGCACTGTTCGCATCTATCAGCCCAAATCTTCTTCATTATAGGGATAATTATGTTGTTACTAAAATCTTCTGGTATTATTCCTGTTTCGTAGATTTTGCATGTGAGCAGACATGATACTGCTTTTTCACCCGATGATCTTATTAACTCTATGGGAATATTGACAACTACTGGCGCTTTGCCATTGCTTTGATCGATCAGCTCTTTGTAATGAAGTCTCATATTTGAGTCAAAAATAATTCTTGACGTCAATTACTTTTATAGTTTTCCCCGAAAATATTTGAGTATAATTTGAACTTCTTGCAGCATGTCAGAGGTGGGGGTGGAAATGAGTGGTATGAAAATAACAAGGAAATTTCAACTTTGCGGTCTAAATCGTTGTTAAATTATGACCTTTAATGTGCGATGTAAGTAAAAATCCTTCCCTTAAGTGGGGAAGAAATTTTATTCTGTCAGAGAACTGAAAATAGTTTTAGTCCTATTATTGTACCTGGATTCTTTTGTACTGTCCAGATACCGAGAGAATATTTGAGGTTCATCTTGTGACGTTTTCGATGGCGATTTAGTCTTGCGTTGACCAAGAATTAAATAATGTCGCGGGATTAATAAATACCCGGGCAATATTATATATTGATAGAATTAAATATAGATAATTTGACAATATTTGAGAGGATATGAGAATATTTGAGAGTAGTTTAGTGATTTGAGAAAATTTGACAGGATTTGAGAAGATTTGAGCGTATGTGAGATAATAAATATCGAAATAAATATTATAAAAAGATGAATAAAACATATTCAACGACCAGTTGATAAGCCATGCAGTAAAGGGTATTTTATTTTGTTTGCAGGAAAATATACTCCAATATACCCCGTTCATGAGTTATAAGTACATATCAAAGTATGCACCTATCTTGCGCGAGCCTTTTTTTTTCTACATAACTACCAAATCCTACTTCATTCCCAATCTGCTAAACGTATTCCATATTCTGTTAACTTCCCTCTAATGCAAATTTTACAAGACCTTCCTGTCTCAAAACGTGGCCTATTAATCTATGCCTTCAAAGTACACCAAATTGTTCTCTCTTTCCGTATTAGAACGTCCTGCTTAATTACCTATCCACCCATGTCACTCTCCTATAGCACCACATTTCAAAGGCTTCTATTCTTTTCCATTCTGGAACTACGACCATTAACGTTTCTCACCAATATAACGCCACATTACAAAACAAATTTTTAGTAACGATTTCGTAATATACTTACTTATATTAGCCGCAAATAAATTTTTCTTTTTAGGGTAAGCCTTCCTTGCCTGTGCTGTCATACTCTAGTATTTACATAAAACTTTTTAAAAATCATTCATTAGTTTTTATGTAATACGAAATCTGTAATCGGTTTCATCTTTATTTCTGTTTTTCTATCCCTTGGAATTTGTACACTTTACACAATGAACAGCCATATCCATATCCATTTTTATGTCACCGGAAGGAATAGACTAGGAAGGACTGTGTCCTTTGGCATTTTCTGGCTCTTGGTTGTGAAGCAAAGAATTGAAAATACAAATTCCTTAAACCGTTCTGACTTTAGTGTGGTGTCTTTAGTGAGCGTATGTTTGGCCAGTTTACCTTTCAGTCTAGTTAATGTGCGTTTCCACAACTAGCCCTGATCTCATTCTATCGGGACAAGCGTGGGACAAGTTCAAAAAGCCCAACCTACCTGATGCTGGTTTCCTAAAGGCAGTTTATGATAATAAAAATATTTAAATGACCACCATTTTATTTCTGAATAATGAATGGAACTTTCTATTATTTTTTCCGAGAGTCTTCTTTTTCTCCACAGTCCCATTGAGGGCCTTGGCCTACCTGCTCCATTTTACATGACACATTCCGAACTTGGAGTGACACGTGGTCAAAGTATCGGTTCTCGGTCTCCGTGACCATTCTTATGGCCCTATACATTAATAATATAAAGTTTTATGAAAATGGTTATTACGGCTTTATTGTGTAAAGTGAACAATGTCTACGTAGCACACAAGTATGAATAATAATGACATCAGTTTAGGACTCCTTTATCAATCAGTGTACAATAAATTAAAATTTCTAAATTCTGAGAAAAGTACTAGTATTAAACAATATATTAAGATTGATAGTTTCTATTAAATGATTGTGTTTGAAAGTTATTTCTTTCTATTGAGAAACACTTCATCGCTGTAATTTATAACAACCTCAAAATTGTAATTCCAGAACACATAACTATCACTTGACAAAAGTTAAATTTTAAATGTGAATATAATTTTTGTTTTTTAAAAGATTCCATATGCCAATGGGGATAATTCTTTCAAGGATACCGTTTCTATTTTATTTTGATGGGAGACTTATACGAGCATTACTCATTATGGATATATATATATATATATATATATATATATTCCCGCTTTACCTGGAAAAAATTAAATTTATTTATATAAAGATTAGAATAAAATATTTCATGGTGTTATGACGTTATGTGGTGTAACACTTTATTTAGATAATCTCTTGGCGTGAAATGTTGTATGATTTTCATTGTTGTCTATTTTCTCGTCAATGGCGTTATTAAGATTTATCTGACAAAAAAAAGAAGAATAAACAATTGTAAAATATATTTTCTATTTAACAAATTTAAGTCTCCATAAACATTATGTCACGTGCTAACATTGTTAACGGTACTGCATCAATTATAAGTAAAATCCTTTCTGATTTCGTTAACTTTGAGGGTCGAAAATATTACCGGACGTATTATTATTATTATTAGTTAAATACTTCTTCATGCGAATCGTGCTTGTGTTGTAGTTTCTAAGACATACATAAAAAAACGTTAAACGTACATAAACTGTCTAGAAATATTCTGTCAGCTGATACTGCATTACGTCGCACAACGTGCTTACACAGCCCTAACATCTTATCGGAAGATTTTATTCATAACATACTTACCCACTGAGTAATGTATTACATCAAACAAGGAAGTTCATTATCTCTAGAGTCCGGTTGGCGCATAAATGCTTGAATGAGAATATTTCTCCGAACTACAATTGTCCATCAGCTCAGAAGAATCTCACTTGTCTCCCACAAAACCTCCGTCAGCTCCCACGCAGTATATGAATCCTGCGACAAGAGCTAATATATAATCATAGTTACTACATTTTCTTAATAAAATTCAACAATAATTGCTGCAATTCACAATTTGTCATGGCCGTGCTCAATGACGCCTCGCAATCGAATAACTTATTGATAATATTTCATCTAGCTGCATCTGCTTCAATCAATCATTGGCCAACGAGATCCTCTCTTACTGACGGAATAAAAAACTATGCAAAGCTATGCAAATTCATTATCGAATCGCCGTTCACTGACAACAAAAGAGGTCTTATCATCAACCATCTTTTTAACGACTACCAATTAATTACTTACTTTTATAATTTAAATCTTCGAATAAGTTAAGTAACTAATCCAAAATCCATTGCACAATGTGTAATGAATTAAATACGCATCTGCGTTTGCTAGCTGTTGGTGGCACTCGTATTCCTTAGGACAAAAGGTTGAACCTTCTGGCTGAATGTGGGAGAGGGCTCATTCACAAAAAAATGGATCGCCGTGAATAATTTGGTGAGAACGGAAGTTCCGTGGAAAATTTGGAATCTTACGTAGAAACGCTAAACACATGCAGTACTTAGGTCCAGCTGCTGAAAATTTTCCTATTGGCTGCAATTATTAAAGAGCAAGCCAATAGAAGTCTTTGGAGGATAACAGCTTATTGGTGGTTTGGAAATAAGTAGTTTCCCACCGAGGTTACGTGGGAAGGGATTTTGGAGGAGAAGAACAGGTGTTGGGAGACGGAAGACAGTTGGTATAAAGAGGCAGGAGAGAAAATGTTGGGAGACTTAAAGACGATGTAAAAGTTAAATTGTTAGCCACTGAGAGAAGGAGAGAGGCCGGCAAATAATGACCTAAAACTAAGTTGTTAGCCGCTAGAAGGAGATAAGGGAGTTTCCGCCAGATTTTTTCACGATATTCAGCGCGAACGGTGATGAACAGAGGTCTTCCGCCGATTCAGCCATCATCATCGACGCAGACCGGGATGCAGACGCAGAAACTTCGTGGATATCGTTATATTGTATTAGAAGGAGTTCACATTTTCCAGGCCTATTGCCATTAGGAATCAAATTTGCTTCTTAATTCACCCCAAACAATACCCTGATTTTAATGTCCCAACGCTAGATTATTGTTTTAGTATGCTCTTTCTGAAATATTTTATTTATATTTAAGTCAGAATTTTAAAGTTAAATTAGTCTTTTCTTTTCATAATAAATCCCCATTAATAAATTACATTATAAATTAATAAGTTTAATTAAACCTCCCATCAAAACCAGTAAAAATCTTTTAGAAACGAGATCTTCGTAATATACACAACTGAAATAAGCAAAGAGCATACCACAAGCACTCGTTTCATTTGACATTTTTGGATAACTATTTTTTTTCACTTTTCATTAATGATTTGGCTTAAATTTCTCACGCAAACAATTTATTGGCAATTGGAGTAATTTATTAATTCCAAGTTCGTGTGTTTCGTAATGATCTTCTGTAGGAGCATGACGGGGTCAGGAAATAGAAGCACGGCCTTAACTTTCCCTTCTGTGTGAAACGTCCGTCCTAGAAGTTTAGGTCCTGTTTTTAAGAGTAAAGTGTTGTCCACTTCGCTTCACTTCGGAATGCGGGAACAGCCCCACGTGTGCCAACCCTCTCCAACGGATGGCTGCTTCTCACGGCACTCATCAATGATTGCCGCCACAATGCAGCCTGTCGATACAGAATGAAGCTTCATTAAATCAAACAGCATCCTGCGAGAGCAAGCAAATTTGCCTAATTACACGTTTCAAGTCTATAGTTATTTGGTTGCGCCTGTCACATTAGAATTATCAAGAAACATTTATTTCGCCAATATATTACCCGATGCTTTTGGAGAAAAATAATCAAGTTATGCACAAGGATTGATATTTAATTTTTTTATGTTTCTTTGTATCTCATAGACTAGATTTACTGAGTGCTTAAAAAGAGACCACCTAGCCAATGAAAGATAAGATGGTGAAGAGGTGGCATACTGACCCCGTGCTCCTTCGAATTCAATATTTGTCACGTCAGATCTGGCAGATATCTCGTACCTATTTATCCTCAATAATAATGCGGCCTCTGTGATCTAGTGGCTATCGTCACTGTTTCGTACCACAGAGGTCCCGGGTCCGGCAAGGGCCTGGGTATTTGTGTACGTCTTTGACTGTTGTTGGCCAATCTCCAGCACACTTGAAACTCAAACATTAAAAGAATGGTGATCACTCTCTGCAAAAAAAAACTTCAACAGCAGAGGATATGAGGACAAGATTAAGAAAGAAAGAAGAAGAATAATAATCATATATTCCGCAGCTTTTGTAGAGAAGAAACGTATGTCAGCGGGACCTGTTCTAAAGCAACTGTGAGTTATGTTTGCCTTAAGCGATCATAAATAGATGATATCGTAATTTTTATATGTACAATGAATTCAACTTTAGCAATATCTGTCCCTGTTGTATCGTTTTTAGGGCAAAATAAAATGAACTATTTCGGCGCGAACGCAATCGCGGGCGTTACCTAGTGTTAAATATAGATGTTATGAGCTGCTGGCAATTTAATTATATCCTGGTTAAATTGAATATAAATTGTACGATACAAACCTCATAATTATTCCGTAGATTTACACAATTATCTAAATCAACTGTAGTTTTATTCAGTATATCTTTAAAGAGAAATTCAACTTACTATCGGCGATTCCCATGTATTTATTAAGCGCTTAATATCATAATATCGATATATTTCTTTTACATGACACATTTCAGGCCTCTCTATGCCAAGTACGTTCCACATCACACTCTCCTCTTTGCTTATGAACGATTAAATTACTTCTTTTATTATAAATGCAATAACCATTTTCACCGAAACCTTAAAGTGACCTTTTCAAACAGAAGAAAAAATGATTAGGTGAACATGGATTCCTTCAAGGTGTTTTTATTATAAATGTAGTTTATAGTCACGGCAACCAACGAGGTCATTAACGACTTGCTCCTTGAGTTTCTAATTTTCGTTTTTCTCTGTCGGGTAAACTCATTAAGGGTACTTGAAAACAAACAGAAACACCCAGTCCCTTGCCAGGAATTGAACCCGGGATCTCGGTAATGTGAGTTCAAGGCCTGTATTCAGGAAGTGTAAATAGAAGGCTGAAGTTAATGAGTGATGAAAGTCTAGTTGAATTCAGCTCTGTCTGATACCTACCACGGATAAGTTCATAGGGATCTGTCCCGTCACCTGGAAAAATTGAAGTAGTCAACTCAAAATCCTGTCCATATTTTAAAGAGAACAATAGGTAGCATATAATCATTGGTGTAGTTGATTGTCGACATGACACGTTTTTAAAATATCAATAATCCTTCTGCCTTGAACAGTAGGTTGATACGATAAACTTGCAAGTATTACGTACTGTTATCGTCAAAATAGTAGAGCCCTGAGTTTGAAGCCTCACTGTGCCTATTCGGATTGACCTACGTTATTGTAAAAGATCTCATTTTTCTAAGAATTTAATGTAATTTTATGGCATGTAAATAAAAGTTTTTAAAACATTTTATACTTGCGTTTGGCGAAAAAAAACCTAAGAAAAGTTCTGTTTTTTTTCTTTCATATAGATCGATTTTGACAATTCATAGATTTCAAACTATTGCTTTAAATTATCTGTAAATTGAGCAAAAGACAGTTCAAACCCTTCCAAATCTATTCACAAAGTTTAAATCATCTGTGTGTATTACGTTTTTTTAAAAATTAATTAATTAGTGGACGTCTACTAACTCTTTGACAGTTCATCACAGAAGAGTGGAACATAACTTTTCTTGTAGAGATTGAACGTCATTAATATAAAATATAAGCTTCGTTGATGTAGCAACGCTAATAAATATTGTTTAAATATTTTTAAAAGTGCAGGGAACAAGGAATGGTTTCTTGGAGTGGGAGGGTAAAGTAGGGTGACATTCCTACCCACTGTCCGGGCCCCAACCATTCTCCGCCGCTCTTTCTAGTTGCTTTCCTTTAAATGAAATATTACTCATACTGCTGTTGTCTACGTTAGTGCTCACACGTGGCTCCAAATAAAGCTCTTAAATGATTGCGAAAAAAATATGATCCTTAATGCCGCTGATTATTTTCGATCGTCTGCAGAAAGTAGTGGTTACAACCGCTGTCCTGTTTATTCGAACGTCAGTTTCTGTAAGTACAATAAAACGACTTGTCGCCGAGAATAAGAAAAATGTCAATTCTAAATTACAGCCCGACAAAAGAATACGGACATGTATCGAGCTGAGAGGACGTCTCAATATTGAAATAAATGATTTTAAAGTTGGAATTTTGTGAAGGAAACTTTACGTATTTTATTTGGAGAAAACTTTTACAACATGTTAAAATTAAAATAAAGATTGGAAGAGAGCTGCTATGATTTTCTAGGAATGAGTTTATCAACTTTGACAAAGCAAAAATTCAGTAATTATGGATATGTGTGCCCTAGAAGTAGTTTATTTGTGTTTCTACTGACGAGTGTCTGACTGAAGAAACACACATGCATTTTTAAAGCTGCCAAATGAGGTCAGAAACTGGGACTTTTTCTTGTCACTATTAAGCGGTACGAACAATATGTCATTTACAGTAGGGTAAACAGAAAAACAACCAGGAAAACATTCGGAGAAAGGTAGGAGCCGGGCCAGGGTCCAGCATACTTTACCCTCCCGCTCCCATCATCATTTCATTTCTCCCAACAGCTTTTAAAAATCGTACATAATTTCGTAGCGTTGCTACATCAATGACTTTCAACCGCTACAAGAAAAGCTCTGTCCCACTCTTCTGCGATGCACTGCCCATGAGTTAGTAGAGGTACACTAATTAATTAATTTAAAAAAACGTAATACAAACAGATGATTCAAACTTTGTGGATAGGTCGTTTTCTAAATTTTCAGACCAATTAAAGCAACAGTTTGAAATCTATGAATTGTCAAATTAGAGCTATTTAGAAAAAATTCTAAAAAACTCTAACGTTTTTCAGTTTTTTCGCCAAAACGCATGTATCAGATACCTTTGAAAAATGTTGTTTACATACCATAAAATAACATTAGATTCTGCGTAAAATGAGACCTTTTACAATAACGTAGGCCAATCCGAATGGGCACATTGAGGCTTCAAACTTATGCCCTACTAATTTGTCGCCATAGGTGCAACTTTCTTTTATCATTTTAGCGTAATTATGAAAACCAGATAATTTTTGTGCATTCAGAAAAATAATTGTTCCATTAAATCCCATATCCACTACATTTTGTTAACCATGCCATTGCATTTAAAGATGCTACCCAAATTAGTACCTAATGTTATAGATTAAAATAGCGATATGTTTCTTAATTCTGGAATTCATTATAAAACATGCGTACATATTAAACTATGTAAAGAAACCTTCCTGTCGTACATAATATGTTTGATGAGGAAATACATAACGCTGCGTTCCCAGGCTGATTCCAGCAAATGAATTACCAGTTACAAGTACACTGGATATCAATGCTCCAACGCTGCCATAATCAAGGGAGCTCGATAAAATCCTCAAGCCGTAATCCAATAAAGGCACAGCCGATCGGAATTAATGTATAATTCTGAACACTGGTAATTAATCTGATTAGACGGCGCCAAATGCTGCGTAGCGGTGGTTTTTGCATCTGCTACTGGAGATTACAGATAGCATGCTGCTCTGCTCTGCTCTGGTGCAATCGTTGGGAAAGCGACGGAAATAAACATCTATTGCTCGTTTTTCTCTTATCACCTGTAAACCTCGTGCAGCTTTCAATTCATTAAACATATAACAATTGCAGGATATTTGAAGGATTTTCTCAATTTATTAATTATCACTTAATTATCTACTGATACAATACGTAAGGCAATTACCAATATAATACTTCAATAGGTGCCACTGGACTCGTTCACATGGGAATCATATTAAAAGAAATTCTCTGGTTATGCTGGGTTTCATTACGTTAAATGCCCCGGATCATTCAAAATTAATGATAATCTTGCTACTGAAATATTTTCATAGCTATCACATGATTTCTTAATAGCATTTACGCAGTGAAACCTTCTTTAAAAATTATAAATAATTTTCATATTTATATCATTTATATCATTAGAGATACGGGACTGTTTCACATATGCATAATATTAAAAATGTATTTCTGTTTCCACTATAAATTTGCAACCATATAATTTAACTACATGGTTTAATAGTTTAGCTGTTGGGTTTTATAAATTACTTTACAGCAAGTGTTGAATTCTTAATAAGACAATAGTCACGTATGTCTTTCCAGTAAATAGATGATTAATAGAACTAGGTGTATTCAATACATTCATTAAAAATTACATTTTACTTGCTGGAAACACGACGTTGCCCGGGTATTTATTTATATTATCACCATACATTATTTAATTCTTGGTCAACACATTACTAAACCGGCATCTAAAACGATATACTCCCAGCATCTACATAGTCAAAAATACTCCCAGTACAATAACAGGACTAGAAATATTGTCACGTTTCTTAGGGATCGTGAGATTCAATAACACACACACGTAGAGGTTATAAGCGTTTAATCGACGGCGAAGTGCTGTACAAAGCTCGCACTGCTTAAGACTGACTCCGATTTGGAATCCAGTCCTATTTATACATACATCGAATATTCTAGAAGGAGAACATACTAGAAACAAAAAATACTAGAAACTAAAGGCAAACAATGTAAATAAATTAAACAAATTAATTAATTTTATGTTTCACCTTCACAGTGGTTGATTTTTCCCTGATCACTGCATCGAAGCACGTAGAATATTTCTGTAGCAATTCAAGAAATTTCGTCCGCTGATCGATGGTTATCTGAGGTGCCAGTAACTTATGAAACTCGAATTCGTTGTTTTTCGTCACTGTAGGAAGTCTGCGGCTGGATGGATTTTCTTCCATGACAGTCAGATGTTGTTGTGTTATTAGCTCAGCCCTTGCTAAGCACAGATGTCTCGGAAGAAACTGAGGTTCGTTCTGCCCATTAATTACCCATAAATCTCCAGTGCCATTCTTGAACGATATGACCGAAGCAGGAATAATGACTTGTGATAATTTCTTCTTAAATAACCACCACGAATCATTATTTCCTATTTCTTCGGAAGCTTGTAATTCGTCTAACAGAATTTCAGAACGTCCACAGTCAATTACGGCTTGCGAGCTCTTCAAAAAGTACCATCCGAGGATAACGTCGAGGCTACATTGCGGCAGGACGATAAATTCGAACGGCTGAATTCTGTTATTAATTTTCAGCCTGATGGTGCATATTCCGGCTGGTTGCACATATTTGCCATCCGCGACCCTTAAAATAGTATTCCTGTTACTAGCGATCTTGGTCTTCTTCAACTGTCGTCTAAACGTCTCGGAGATAACAGAGAAAGATGCGCCGGAATCTATTACGTCTCGTACCTACTTGTGGTCCAACATTACGTCTATAGAATTTCCAGTCATCTTGGCGATGGTCATCGACGGAGGATTTTCTTCTTCCGCGGCCTCACCTCCAGGGAAGGTCGCGTCATCTATTTTTCCAGGTTACGTCGGCTAAGGGAGCGACCGAATGGCGACGGAGATCTGGAGCGACGTGACGGAGAGCATCCTCTTCTTGAGGCGGGATGCGGCGACGACGACCTGTATCTTCCTCGAAACAACTCTGTCTGTTCAGCATCGTCATATTGGCGTCCATGGTCATATGCACCCTGTCCTCGCCTAGTTCTTGCTTCAGCGAATACACGTCTCCTGTCCTTGCAGTATCTAACTACATGTCCAGGACGGCCACAATGGAAACACACAGGTCTATTATCCCATGTCCTCCAGACGTCCGTCTTCCTTGGGGCGTAGGTTGGCTCCTCCTCACGTGCAACGACTTTCGCATAGGTTGGTTTCCGCCTCGGAACAACCTTTCGCTAGGAGGACGTCGGTGTCGAGATTGGCGCCAAAACGCTTTCCACTTCCTCCCGGATGGTCTCTTGGAAGGTTTCTGGTTCTGCCACGTCGTCTCGAAGGGATAGAGCACACTGAATCTCTTCCCTTACTATCTGTCGAACGAGAGACGACAAATCATTCGCCTCTCCTACTGAGGCAATCGGCACAACGTTGGGAAGCCTCTCGGACGTTCGTCGAATTCGTTTTTGGTTCATCTCTTCGATGAACTGGCAGTGCTTTACGAACTCGTCCGTCGATTTTACATCCTTTAGGAGGAGGGCCTGATATAAGTCCTCCGCGACACCTTTCATTAGATGTGCCAGTTTTTCATATTCCCCCATGTTTGGGTTTACCGTTCGGCACAATGCGAGAACGTTTTGGATGTACGACTAGGCGTTCTCGCCACTTTTCTGAGCCTCTTCGGTGACCTGTCGAACATGACGCTCAGAATCGCCGAATGCATTCTGTATCTCGGACTTGAAAGTTTCCCAACTGGTCATCTTTTCTTCAAAATTTTCGAACCACTGACTTGCGGTTCCGTCCAAATAAAAGTATTCATTGCCTAGGCAAACCATGTCGTTCCACTTATTGAATTTGGCGATCCTTAGTTAGCCCTTGAACCAACTGCCTGGGTCTTGTCCGGCGTCTCCTGTGAAGATGGCAGGGTTCCTTATCTGCTGCTGAACAGCAGCATAGGCCGGTGAGCACCTTTCCTGGCGATCCATCAAAGTACTTGTTGGTTTTGTGTATAGTACGAACTCTGGATTCAAGCCTTGGAGTCTCCTGCTTTGTCGAGGTCTAATGGGAGCCACTGTGTGTTAAGTTTAGATGTTACCTGGCGTCTCCACCAAAAATGTCACGCTTCTTAGGGATCGTGAGATTCAATAAAACACACACGTAGAGGTTATAAGCGTTAATCAACGGCGAAGTGCTGTACAAATCTCGTACTGCTTAAGACTGACTCCGATTTGGAATCCAGTCCTATTTATACATACATGGAATATTCTAGTAACAGAACATTCTAAAAACAGAAAATACTAGAAACTGAAGGCAAACAATGTAAATAAATTAAACCCGAGTTTACGTATTTGCAGTCCTGCTCGCTACTGCTCTGCCATCACTGCAGGACTTAACATGCGGCAATACTTTCAGTACTTTTAGTTTAACAAAATTTCTACGAATTCCACCCCTCCCCCTAGGGGACTCGTTCGGAAGCCAAACGTTCATAGGTAATTGTTACATTTGACAGTCCATTTTGTCGCCTCTCGCCTGAACCCGACGCTATGGGTTCGTGGTAGATCTCGTTCGAAATATTTCCATTCTGTTTTCCTCGAAACGTCAATCTCGTTGTCTGGATGATCAAGAACTCGACTTGCGTTACACGCACGCCAACCGAAATTTTGACGCCTCACTTGTGGCATTTTCTTATAACAATAAATAACACTAAAGGCACTAAGTTTTACTGTTGCGAAAGAAACGGTAGTTGAATACGTATTAATGTCAATCTATCAATATTGTATGAACACGTCTGTTCATTCCAGTAGTTAACAAAGAGGAGAGAAAAAGAGAGCTTATGATCGCTTCACCTCCTACCTTATGTGTCGCAGTTTGTTTGAAAAGGTCCGGCTTTCTCATGTTTACAATAGATGGAGAAATACTTCTCGCTCTCTCTCTCCAATGCTGTCCTAATTACGCTTATAATAACGCAGTAAGTGAGATAAATGGCCCACACTGTCGAGGAGTGCGGACCCTCCTCTTCGTCTTTTGAAGATTCCACTTTTTGTCCCTCGTTAAAAAAAAAGATAGATAGATAGATAGATAGATAAACTCCTTCCTGCACGACTAATACATTACTGTGTTACCTGACCAACTTGTCCTTATGCTCTACTCCACCATTACAAATTATTTCTCTCCTGATGATTTCGTCACCTCGGTGAGCCGATGGTCATGGCCAATGAGAATGAAACATAAAAATACATTTCTCCCCAAGTTTATATTAACTCATTACACACGATGACCTCCCAGTTCAAGTTGCAAATATACTACTTGTGCAGAATTATTACATCAAAAGAAAAGAAAATATCTCCCAAATTATTTATTTCGCCTATGTACACTATAAAAGATCATTGAAGATAAATTTATCAATTAATTTTGTATATTAATTCGCTTATAAGTTGATTATTACTAAAGATAGAAAGTTTTTCCGGTGAATCGAATTGAGATCTGGGTAATTATAAGAAACTACATATTGACAGTCTTGCAGGTCTCCGTCACTCTCACGTTCGTTATAAACAGGATGTTGGCCGCATTAGAGGACTTCAGTTAATGATAGTATTCCAACGCTCTTTTTAAAATCATTACACAGGTGGAAGCCCGAGAAGCATTTCATAAGTTGTTTATTTTTTACATATGTTTGTACCTGCTCCATGTTAAAATTGTGTTTAAAAGAAATAATATACCTTTCTTAAAATTTTGTATCAAAACGGTGTTTATTAAGCGGATTGTTTCACGGTTCAAAATACCGAAAACCCTTTATTCATATAACGATATAGGAATTTCGGAAATTTGTTTTCGTGAATAACTAAAAAATTTAATTCTTCTATTTTCGTGCCAGAATGAAGATATATTTTTTCAAGAATTTATTTATACTTTTAGGACAACCTATGACTGAATACTTTTCAGTTCTATCAACTGCACAATGTTCGTCCTACACAGTTACACAAAGTTAAGATATTTTTTACAGTACCACCTAAATGATTATTGTTCTTTCGGGACAAAAACATGAAACATAATAAACTTTGTAATTTCATTTTAACAGTTACTTGCGCGGATAAGGAAACAAAAATAACGGTATCAGGTTACCTAACTGCATTGTCGTTATCTGACATTTCAAATTTCATCATATATATGAAATATTGATGTTATTAACATTGGTTTGTTGAATCCGTTAGAGCAGTAGTACCTACTATAGGCTTATAAAATGTTAATTAAGCAAATAAATGTAGGAAGTCATTAGTGTATTTAACTATGACTTCAGTCAAGTAATCTATTTAAGTACAAGTTTCCAAAATGGAAAATTTTAATCAATCCTCTTTAATTAAGTTATTGTAAATATAAAAATTATAGATTAGCAACTATTAATAAATGTTCTAGGATCAAAAATTAATATTTTCATGGCTTAGGAAAATACATCATTAGTGTCTCGTCTACTTATGTAACGAAACTGATGAACTAGTTTTCTTCTATTTCGCCATATCGTATAGAAACATAACTTTGAACACTCTGTGCTTTTCTCGCCGCTATTTCATTCATCCCCTGGTAAATTCACACCAGTCTAATTGGTGCTCTGTGATTTGAATAGCATTCATAGCCTACGGGGAAAACATTTTGCATGCAATCCGCAAAAACGAAAGCTTTATAATTGACTTATACGCTTCCAATATGATTCTCGGATTCATTTTGAGTCAATTCATTGCGCCTGTAGTGGCAGCTCATTAATTTAATTTCTCATCAGGTTTATTGCGCTGGGTGAGCTGCGGAAAGCCGGATTTACACATTTGTTTTAGCGCAGAAAAGCTTACCGCAAATATTCTAACTACAACTACAGTGACGCACAAAATGGGTGATGAGTGTATAAAGATAAAGTGCTTAAGTAGATTCATAATACGCACGGAGATAATACCGGACAATCAATTTATACTATGCTATCAAACTACTACTTAGCTGAGTTGTGAGTAATTTTTAGTTAATTTGGTCTCCTATTTAAAACTATGGTGATCTTAATTTTATTTCTTTGTTGTAGGTACGTTCGCACAGTGTCAACAAGAAGCAATTAGAAATACTTTAAGGTAATTAAATACTAGTAATTAATATATATATATATATAGTAAGTATTGTTCAATAAACTCTTAGGCAGAATGAGGAGATTAAAGAAAAATTGTATACATATAAGTTAAAATCAAGAAAAGAGCACTGTTGGGGAAAAAACCGTAGCACGTTAGGGGTGTGGATGTAAACAGAGTGACGTTATAAATAATATAAATAACAGTGATTAAGCGAGGATTCTTTTATGAATAAAATAGTGGGATTAACACGTATAGTGTGAGCTATTTGTTTCAAAAGTGGTTGAGATGACCTACACACTGCGAAATTCTCCCTCATTCTTTCCACGGCCAATCAACGCACGCGCAGTTTTCATTTCGACTTGCCATTATGTTTCTTGATACTCTATTTTTGTAGATTATCATTTCCTCAGAATTCCCGTCCGATGGAATTCCAGATAGCCAAACGATCGGGAAAAATAATGGAAAATGATGAAAGATACAATGAGTACCTAAATGAGGCAGATAGGATGGACGAAATGATGGCGTGCTACCCATATGAACGTAAAACTGCGTTGGTAAGCTAAAATAAGGGTCTACATCCTTCATCTAATAATTTTCAATAGAGAGAAAGCACGAGGAAACCGAATGACCCTTCTTGAAGTTATAAGATGTCTAACTATCCTGTCTCTATTGCAGCGTCAAGCACGTCATAATCCATCATGCTCGGAGAATGAGATTCGGAAGAAAATATGGAAAAGATGTAGAGATTGCTACTCTAATGGACTCCGAAAGGAAATATATTTTTGTGACGAATGTCGTCATAAACCGGGCCTTGATTTGAAACCTCGTTTTAACCAGTTTCAATATTATATTTAAAAAGTTTAACTTAAAATTAGTGTTTTCATACGTCGATTACCACTATTTTTTGATAATAGTATCTAGTTTTTATATCATAAACAATTTTTTATTCATATAAAAACTTTCTTCTTCACGATTATTAGTTCGCATAATAATTAATTCTAGTACATACAATATTAAAATAATGAATTTAAAAAATTTAAATAGTGTATATAATTCGCATTTTAACGTGAAGGCAGGTTAGTCCTTTGGCTAGCCTACTTTGGCAGTTGGGTTAGGTTTTCTTTGTTTTGTTTTTGGAGTATCTGAAGGTAGACAGGCGGTGAACTGATTATTGGAGGATATATGAAGATGTGGTCTGCGGGCATGATGGTAAAGTATGTGCCTGAATGTTCAGGAAAAAGGATGAGATCTATAGGGAGTTTTCTTTTGAGCCGACGGAAGCGTAAAGATGGAGGAGGATTGTCATGGAATTACTAGATCATGCGGTTTGGGTGGTTGAGGGCACTTTTAATTAGGGAGCTTATGGATTTAAAAAATTATTTGACCAATGTTTTTAGTTGTATATTTACCAGTAACTATTTATGTAAGCATTAAAATAATTTATACGTAGCATATTGCTCTGTAAAATTTTGTGTTGTTTTCAAAATTCTAATTTAGGACACGTTATTATTTCATAGAGATATTTTCTGAAATTTGTAATACTGAGACATATATGTATATAAACATGGAAACATACACACAAATTATTTAGCGTTGATAATTTTAGATCTGAAGATTCCTAATATACATTTGTTGAAATGATGAAGAATAAGTAAACTATTCTTGGGTTTCCACCCGGGATAAATGGAGTTCGAGCCACAACATTTCGAAGGCAGAGTACGCCATCAAAACGTCGTGGCTTTAACTCCAGAATATACACCGGATAAACCTTAGATCTTTGATGTTGAAGAATGATCAACGAGCGGATGAAGTTGAGACGTAGTTGTTGCCTTGCACGTGTCTGACGTACTCCTTCACAAGGAATAGCTCGATTATTTCTGTCTTAGAAATGGTCAAGAAACCAATATCTAAATATATTAAAGTTAGAAATACGGTATTAACTAGGGAACCGAAAATAAAAATTTCCGCTCCGAGAAAACGTTGTGGAATGGGATATCCCGCTTTAACGTGCTAATGGGACTTTTTATGCAAAATTGACCCAATTGGATGACTTGTGAATCTACGAAAATATTTCAAGTACGACACAGATTTTGTTCTATAAGAAAGCAAACATAAAATTCAATTTCAGTCTTTATATTGCAGTGGTCTTAAACAGCGTGTAGATGAACACAAAGCAAACGAACGTGTTTGAATAGAACAATAGTATTGACAAAATGCAAGCCACTTTACCGAAACCACCCAATACGATTGTCTCCATTATTCGATCTTGGCAGTTACAGAAAAATGAAGTCACGTAAAAATTGAAGAGGCTGATGTTAACAATAGGCTCAAAAATACGAAACATCTTTAACGTAACACATTTTTCAATATTTCGCATATTCATAGCTTGGTGCGACGTTAACATATATCACTATATATAATAGTCCTGAGTAAAGAAACTTTCGGAAAACATGGAAACGCTCGGTTTTAGTTTCTTCAAAGAAACCACGTAGCATTTAAAACCAGTTTTCCATAATAATAATTACGTTATAATACTTCATGTTTTTTATTTTAGTTTAAGGTGATTGAAATACTTTGAAGTAGTTACTAAATACTTCTCTTGCATATGGTATGTTATAGATTTCTATAAATTATAATAACAAACATCCTTAAAATTTACTGTTTTGTGTAAGGTTAGTGTTACTTATAATACTTCTATCAGCCAGGGTAACATATTGAAGAAGACGCTAAATAGGATTAGGAATAATCAAGCGGATTTAATGTAGCATCTGGTAGAAAGAAGAAGGCACATGGTTCAGGCAGCCGGCTTCCGAGTTATGGTTAATGTAAATCAATTCCCAAGCATCGGCGGGCAATCAGCTAGTATATATTTATTTATTTTACGTAAGATGATTATCTAAACAATTTTTATTCCCTGAAAAAAATTTGTGCACTTGTATTCCACTGCAGTATTTCTACCTGCCTAAAATGGTATAAAATGGTCCTTTAAATTAAAATCTTGTAAATATATTATGATTGATTTCAGAAATTATATTCCAATCAAGAACCACTTATTCCATTCATCTGTACGTTCCTATTTGTCGTCGGATACAGTGCATAATTATTTTGCTACTGTAACGATATGTCTAGCAAATATTCCTCTTCTTAGTTACGTAAACATAAGTCAAGTTATTCTATGATGTCATTGTAACACAGCAAAACTCTCATATTCTTATTTCGTATTATAACACATTACTACAAGCTGCATACTCGTTCACCATTCGTGTATGAAAACGTTGTACATGGGACTTAATTGTTCCAGTATCAAGCTTTTTTATTTAATACTATTTGATATATTTTAAAGGACTTGATGAGAATTTACGACTGTTTCAGAGAAAAGCAACTATCCATTTTTCTGTAAAAGAAGTAAATATTTGTTTAGTAGCGTCCACTAATAGTCTATGGTACTAGTTATTTATAAAGTTAAAAACAACATCGAAACGATTTGACAGTTTTATTGTGAAATGGGGAACAAACCTGCGTTACAAACATATATTTATATTACATAGGTTTCATATCCCTCAATGAATAAAATGTAAGGATCATGTAAAATTATTAATATTTGTCATTCGTATAGATTCGTTAGTTTCGGTGGGTTTTAGTTCTGTAAAGACAGTCTGTCGCCCAAGCTGTTTAACTTGTGTATATAAAGCAAGCGATGAAGAAAGTTAAAAAGAAATTAACAAGGAGAAGAAATAAAAACCCTAAGGTTTGCCGATGATAAATTGTAGCATTAGGGGAGTCAGAAGAAAACTTGGAAAACATAATAAATGGCATGAACGTGGCCCTAGAGAAAGAATATAACATGAGGATTTAGAGAAGGAAAATCAAGGTGATTGAGTATCGTATGGGAAATACTGGAATAAGAAAGGCTGTTAGATTGAGAAGGGATGCTTTGAAGGAAGTTAAGATATTCTGCTACTTGGGAAGAGTAATAACTAGGGAGGGTAGAATTATAGTAGACGTAAAGAGTAGGATAGCACAGGCAAAGGAGAAATTTACTTGCGTGTAATGTGACTATGAATATTAAGAAATCAATACCAAAAATTTTTGTATGGAGCGTGGCGTTATATGGGTGCGAAACGTGGACGATAGGAGTTGCTATAAGATAATGCTGAAATGAGATGAGTGGATAGAATAACTAACCAGGAAGTTATAAGCAGAATAAGAGAAAAGATAACAATATGGAGGACTTTGACCAAGACAAAGGATACATTAATATGTCATGATTTGAGATTTGATAGTCTTGTAAAATTAGAATTAGAGAGAAGTGTGTGGGGTAAGTACAGAAGAGGGAGACCAAGGATGGAATTCGCTAAACAGTTAGGGAGAATATGGGATGTGGTACTTATGTGGAAACGAAAAACTTGCGCAGAATAGGTTAATATAGAAGGAATCCATCAGACAATTCTAAAGACTGAGTACTACAACAACAACAACAACAAAATTAAAATTATTATATGCATTATTTTCAAATAATTTGCTGTATTAATTGATGGATTCATTATTAAGATTATAATATATCAAGAAAGAAAGAAGATCTCAAATTCAGGATTTTAAATCAGTTCCTGTTTGTTTCCGTTTACAATTCAGACAACATTTGAATAGATTATTAATTTTCTCTGAAAAAGTTAATTGCTTTATTTCTATTATACGGTCATACCTAGTGCTGTACGCAATTGAGAGGAAGTTAATTCGCATTGTATTCCGAGTCATCGGTGATTATTGCGTTTTCATTGCGTAAATCAATCTTCTGCCATCCTGAAAATGTTTCTCCTCTCGGTTCCTTTGATGTCAGTTCGTCAAATTTCAATGTGCTGGTGAATGCGCAGCTATGTGAAACTAAATCCAAATGAATTAACCTGCGTTGCAACAGTAACCGTATCTGTCTGTGGGTTATTGTGTATGGATTGCAGGCCGGAGATGATATTTGGCGGATGCTAATATTTATGTCCCTATCAAATTGGAAACACACAACGCATCACTGTCATGAATATATGAACAAAAATCGTTTTATCTTCTACGTTATGCGTTTCGAATAACTATTTGAATTCTTTCGGCTCGCCGGGATTCTATTTATTCTATTACAAACATATTGAGAATTGTGTGTGTGCGTGTGTGTGCAGTCTTATTTTTCAACAAATTAGTTCACTTTCTCTGATTTTGTATATGACCTGGCAAGTTGTGAATGATTGCGGTTTACAAATTATACAAAATACTAACTCGAAGTCTAAATAAAAAATAAATGTTTATGTATTCCATCCACGAATTTGTGTCAAGTTTTCAGATTATGACCTCAATGTTGTAACGCATGTATGGGGGAATATTAGTTATTGTAGGTGGACTGTTGATATATTAATAATAAGATTTTGTAATAAAAATAAAAAAACAATTTAATTTCACAAAATACATATTTTACATTAATCTTTACAATTTTGTTATTTGGATCTTAATGCCGAGAGTTCTTTCTCAGATAAAACTACAATTATATTTACATAAAAAAAATGAAACATTAAATTCTTAAAACTAACAATTCTCTAAGTCTACGCTCAGGGTCGCCTTCTCGTAGATCAGAATGTTAAACACAAAATCTACTTGGACATGGCAGTACAGAAAATCAACGAAAAAGGTTACAGGTGTAAATTACCGTGTCAGCTTAGTGAATATTCCAGCTCTTTTCTCGTAGCAATATCCTCCTCGGAGTCGCCGCCGTTATTTGTTTCCGGTTTAGAACAAATTCCGGTTATCGTCCTTCTCTTGGACTACCAAATGTCTCTTGCCATCTCTCTCTGACTCTGTCTCCGTCTCATCACTCTCCCGCTCTCCGAAATCTCTCTGCATACCTTTCTAAAATCTCCTCCCCACTTATTTAGTTTATATCATCCAGAAGGCAGGGATATTCACCAATAACATTTATGGTTACACTTATGTAAACACGCCACCCGATGCAGCCAACTCTCACCAAGATAGGGAGACCCCCAAGTCACGACTTCAACCTGAGTTTTATTGCCCCTGGCTCAAATGCTGTCTACTTTCTTTTGACTCCGCATCGCTAAAAGCTCGAGCAGATGTGTCGGACAGTTACAATGTAATTGTCTGATAATGCGCCCCGCTTTACTATTTTCTAACTGCTCACTCGTTTCACATCAATAATAGCGATCTTCAGAAAAGTCTTTATCACTGATGAGATTGCTCTTTCCCCGGTTTAAAATTAGATCAAACAGACTTACTTTTGATAGATTTATTCCCACGGCGTCAAATTAAATACAGGATCCGTGAATTTCGTATAACTAATTACAATAATAAGTAAAATCTTCTGTGTTGGCCTCAGAACCAGTCATTTCGTGTGGAAGTAGAATATAAATGGTCTTTCTACAGCGATCTATGCACTCGATTCAACTAGAATCACATATATCAACTCATTACATCAATAAAACTGCCCGATTGCTTGTTGAAACAGTCTGGCTTCAAATTATTTTTTTAGATTTAGGTTTAGCTGCTACCTAATAACAAAATTAAACTATAATATTAAACCGAGTGTACACAATTCACATTTTCGGTTTAATCAATATGTTTCTCATAAATATTCTATTTTAATATATTACAGAAGTGTTTTTGATAATTTAAAAGATCCCCTTTGGTTGTAAATCAATTTAAAACTTTAGGAATTCATTAATAAATAATATTTATAAATGTCATTAATTTTTCCAACAGTAGCTTTCCGTCGAAACTTATATTTTGACCTTAAATTTTTTTACTGTGGTTCGTCCGAGAATAATCTATTTTCTCTACGGAAGGTAGAGCAAGGTAGCCAAGGGTTAACTAGGGCCCCCGGGCTATGGTTTAAGGATCTACCCGGTGTTTCACCTAAAGATATGCAGGGAAAACCCTAGAAAACCTGCATCAGGTAGGTCGGGCATTGGGTACTGTTCTCACGCCCTTCCGAATGACGGGTGACGAGTTTGCTGTGGGGACGCAGCATTCCCTTCTCCGTGTCTCCACCAATTTCAGGAGGCAGCTGGCCGACTGATACAATGGGATCAGTGGACAGCTCTTGCCATATGCCCAAGGTCTTTGATCCCGGTACATATACCTCCTAAAATAGGTGAAGGTGTCTCGGCATATGAGAACTTTGATAAAAAGTACCGAGAGAGAGTGCGAGGCATTCCCGACATGATCAGGTGAGCCCCGCAGTCACTCTGGGCTGAAGCGCCTGCGAGAAAACTCCCGCAGCGCTTCAGGAGGCCTTAGAAGATATTAATGTAATTATTTATAAAATGATTGAATTGCGCGAGAAAGGCTGCGAGTTAAAACACTTATTAGCCGGTCCTCTACCATTTATCCCACTTACTGTGTCATTATAAACGTAATTTTGGCAGCACGAGAGAGAGAGAGAGACAGTTGGAGGGCGAACAATATCACTCCGTCTATTGCAAACATGAGAAAGCCGGACCTTTTCAAAACCAACTGGACTTATAAAGTTTGTCGTGAAGCGAAAATAAGCTCTCTTTCTATCTCTTATTTGTCAACCCCTGGACTGGACGGACATGTTCATACAGTATAGATAGATTCACATTAATTCTTATTCAATACCGTTTCATTCGAAAAATCAAAACTTAGTATGTTTCATTTTTTTATGTGTGTTTAGAGGTTTATCGTCGTGTAATTTATTGTTAGCGATAAGACAATGCCACCAAGGCGTCAAAATTTCGGTTGGCGTGCGTGTAACGCAAGTCGAGTTCATGACCTTCGCGACAATGAGACTGAAGATGAGCGTAGGCAGCGTCTGGAGGCAAACGGAATCGTATTTGCTCAAGTGAGATATACCATGGCTCCGGAAGAACCCATACTGTGGGGTACAGGCCAGAGGCGACAAAACAGTCGATCAAACTTTACAATTACCTATGAACCTTTTGGTGTATACCTTCCGAACGACTCGGAATTTTTATTTAAGTAAATTTTCATCCCTTAATTCGGAAATAAATTTTATTCTATCAGAGTACTGAAAATATTTTTAGACCTGTTATTTTACCGGGAGTCGTTTTGACTGTAAGATACTGGGAGTGTATTTAAGGTTCATATTGGGACTTTTTCGATGCCTGTTTAGTCATATGTTGACCGAGAATTAAATAATGTACCGGGATAATTTAACTAAATATCTGAACAACACGGTACTCCAGCTATTATATTAATTTTAATTTCAATACTAAACAAATATTTGTCGTGTGAGTGATTGCACGAACAAAATTTCTGAAAAGCGTACCGTTAGTCAATGGCACGTATTCAATGATTCGTGAATGCTTGTTTTACTAAAGTTAGTTTAACATAGTCAGCAGGCAATGAAGTGTGAACTCCGAAGTGGATACGACCACAGAGGTGAAGAACGCAGGTACGCACACTCGCGCACTTACGCACAAAGCGCGAGGCCTGCAATTATCGGCTCATTATGCTAATGAGGGGCGGCGCACAGCAGGTAATGGTTGAGTAAATACCAGCTAGCCAGCAAGCGTTGACGAACCGCTTTCGATAATACCACGGTGTCGGTCACTTGTGCGAGCGTTCTCATTACTCCAGTCATTTGCTGTCTCTGTCATGGCCACTCCAAAACATGACGCACACTTTGCCGTCGTAGCTTTCCCAATAAATAACTGTTTATAAACAAAACTAGCATTTTCATACACATGTTGTATACATGTTACTACAAACAACCGAACCATAGCAGCAAAACTCCAACAACCCCTACAATTATCACCACTCCTCCCCAAATATCAACCACAATAAATAAAACCAAAAAACAGGTCATGGTCTCGTCACCAACTGCCACATCAAACTTCTTCCTAAGAAAACAATAATCTTAATCACCAATATCTTCAACGCCATCCTCAGAACCACCTATTATCCAACCAAACGGAAGCACGCCACCATAATACTGATACCTAAACAAAACAAATCAAAATCCCACCCAGAAAATTACTGTGCAATAAGTGTCGTTTCCTACATTATCCAACACTACTACTCCCACACCTAATAAAACAACTCTCCTTCCTAATTTCAGACACAAAATATGGTTTTCGCCCAAAGCAACCCTGCCCCCAGCAAATATAACGACCCTCCAACCTCATAAACAACTCCTCATCACCTTTATTGGCATCGAAAAAGCTTTTGACAAAATCCCAACCACATTCAATCACGGCGTGCGTCCCCAAGGAAGTGGCATTGCCCCCTTCCTATATAACATCTTCTCTCACGATATCCCACAACATCCGAACACTTGCAGGCGACATCTCCTATGAAACCTCGTCTCGAATCTCCAATTTTCAATCACTCCAATCAGCGCTCAACAACCTAGAGCAATGGTCCAAACAATGGCGAATCAACATCAACCCCACCAAATCAATAACCGTCCCTTTCACACAAAAAATCCTCCTCCCCAAATCCACCTCTATCTAAACAATTCATTAATCACTACAAAAACAGAAAAAAACCTGCCTAGGAATCATGTTTTATTCAAAACTCTCGTGGAAACGTTATATTAATCTTCTTCTCTCCAAAATCATCTATAAATTTAGAACCTCCTAAACAGAAAAGCCCCTGTTTCCATCAGCCCGTAATACAATCCATCTGGTCCAATGTCACGTCCATATAGGGAACTACAGCCAAAATACATTCGACCAAAATTCAAACAAAACATAACGCACCATTACACTCTCTCCCTGGTACCTTGGATACTCCGGCATCCACCACGACATAAAACTTTCCAAAGTAAACTCCGTGATTCCAAATCCATAACCTCCCTAATTAAAAGCGCCCTCAACAACCCAAACCCCACGATCCAGCAACTGCACGACAATCCTCCTCTATCTCGACGCTTCCGTCGACTCAAAAGAAAACTCCCAACTGTCTGCATTCTTCTCCCTGAACATATAGGCATATCCTAATCCACTTTACCATCATACCCGCAGACCACATCCTCATATATCCTACAATAATCAGTTCACCGCCTGTCTACCCTCACCCACTTCGTATGTTTCTCAGATACTCACAAAAAAACCTAAACCATCTGCCAAAGATGGCTAACCAAAGGACTAACCTACCTTCACGTTTACAGGTGAATTACATACACTATTTTCTTTCTATGGTATTCTAGTCCGCACCTACCACGACGACTGCGGACTGTCATCTTACATGACACATTCCGAATACGAATACAGCGTATCGACCCTCCAATATACACTATTTTAATGTTGTAAATTCATTATTTTAATATTGTATGAACTAGAATCAATTATTATATCGATTAATAATCGTAAAGATAAAAGTTTTTATATAAATTTAAAAATACTTACTACGATTCGAGACCACGTCTGAAGTGGCTTAGTTTCGTTTTGTAATATAGTATTGATTATATATATATATATATATTTTACGCGAAAATTATTGTCTCATGTGCATCGGTATCGTCGCTTGTGCGACATGTACGTCAAACTTTCTTGTACTTCAATTTCTAGTTTCCTTTTATCACCAGTTGTGGTCCGAAACTAAGGGAAGAAATCTCGTGTATTGAACCGAGAACAAGAAATTTATCGATTATTCTGACTTATACCATTTATTTTGTACCTTTATACAGATAATAAAATTATAATTAATTTTCAAATCTGAGAACTTAACTTAAAATGACTCGTCAATCTAATGGTATCTAATTATACGTAGTCATTTGAAACACATCGTTATATAAATAGTTAAGGGGTTGTTAGAATATTACTTATCACTTCTTGTCCTCAATGCATCAGCGTCATCGACTCACGTCGTAATTGTAAGGAGAAAATAGTGGGGCAATAGAGATATTTCCTGATATGGCCTCCTATTTTTAGTTAACTAAGTAATCAATTCGATAGCTCGAATCAGCGTACAGTAACTGGCTGCCTAGTACGTATCATTATTTGTCATACAACCAGGTTAAACAATATGTCGTCAGCTTTCCGTTTTCTGTTTCTTGTGGGACGTCTTCCTGTTTTTTTCACTAGTAAGTATCTTTTCTTTTCATATACTTCTCAAATACATGGTGTATTAAGCCCATAGCACTTGTTTCAGTTTTTAAAGCTCTTTCCATTGCTATTGGCGTTGATAACCTATCGGTTCGTGAAAAATGTAATTTCGAATACTAACCGAGTGTTGGACTTACTGCTCTTGTCGCTAGCAATTTTGCTAATTTATATTCTTTATAATCAGTTGTAATGCCAATTATTAAAACAATTTTCTTTGATAATTATTTAGACGATCATCAGTTTCAACAAGATTATTAAATTTCTGCAGGAATTCAGTATGAAACTGAAAGAAGTTAGGATTTGAATAACCTGTAACAAGGGTAACCATATCATGTGCATGAGTTTTGAAAAATAATTTTAATTAGGATTTATTAGTCCAGATACAGTTTTAAAAAAGAATTTTTCATTAATTTTCCAAAATAGCTACAAGAAAATTTCTCAAACTTTAGCATGACCATAACAGGGACACCCACCTTACTTAATTAGCCATTAAGAGAAACTCGTTAACCGTTTAAAATGATTTAGATTTATTGTTGTTTCCATTAATCCTCGATTGAGGAAATAGGATACGTCATACATTAAAAATTAAAAATGAACAAAATAAAGTACATAATTAAAGACAAATAAACTTAAAATAAATTAGTAAAAAAAATATATAGACAAAAGTCAACATAAACACAACACGGACACACGATGTCACACACACATTGGGAAACACAAACAAGCACACACTTAGGAACACGCAATGGAGTTTTAACTACTTGGAGCTCTGCGACCAGGAAACTGTCCTTCCGTCGTTGCTCCAGGCAATACATGAAACAAACAAACAAAAGAGCAGAAAAAACTGAATAGAAATTTTAAAGATATGTGATGTGCTATTTTATAAGGCAGCTCATTCAACACTTTTTGCAGGAACCTTGATTTAAATACTAAAAGGACGATTAAGAAAATCCTGTACCGAGTAAAACGCGCCATTTAAAAGAATAGTTTTACTCTTCTTCACGAAGCTTTTGTAGGTGCTATTTTTAACCTCTGGCGGAAGGCTGTTGTATAAAATTATCCCGGTATTGTGAATACTTTTCTGGTGTAGAGCAAGGCGATGCTTGTCCGACCTTAGAGCTCAACGATTTCTAGTCGCGTATTCATGAAACTCGCCATTTGTTTGAAACAAATTAGTGTTTCGCTTTACAAACTTTAATATTTCATAAATATATACGCTTGGTAAAGTAAGTATTTGAAAACTTTTGAAGAAAGGTTTGCAACTCGATCTAGAATTCGTGCTAGAAAGTATTCTAATTGCACGCTTTTGCAACTTAAATATTTCATTACTCATGGAGCAGTTTCCCCAATTAGAGATGCCATAGCTCATAATTGAATGAAAATACGCGAAACAAACCATTTTGACGTACTTTTTGTCAACGTGTTGCATTAGTGTTCTCAGAGAATAACAAGCTGAACTTAGTTTTCCGGCAAGCAGATCTGTATGGTCAATCCGAAGGCCGAGGAAAGGTGCATTAGCTGAGAAGTTGTCTACGGGCCTCAGCACTAAACTCAACTAACTTAGTCTTATCTAGGTTGAGGGATAATTTATTCAAGTTAAACCAAATATTTAGACCATTCAGAGCGTTGTCTACTTTCTTAATAAGATTATCTAAGTTTTTATCTGCAATAATTATATTTGTATCATCCGCGTAGAGAATCGATTTTAGAGGATTTACGTATCCTGGAAGATCGTTTATGTACAGAATAAAAAGTAATTGATCCTTGAGGAACTCCACATGTTCCCAATCGGATAAGTGAAGTTGGCCGTCTTTAGTTTCAATTACTACTTGTTTTTTGCGGTTTGTAAGATACGATCATAGTAAAAGTTACGTATTTCCCCGAATTCCATAATATTCCATATTTTTTATTAATATTTGGTGATCTACGGTGTCGAAAGCCTTAGAGAGGTCAGCAAAAATGCCAGCTACCTTCAGTCCTTCATCCAATGAATTCTGGATATTTTGAATGAAGTCGTACATTGCGCTATATGTGGACTTTCCATTAAAGAAGCCAAACTGCGCTGTTGATAAAATCTTATATTTATTCAGGAAATGAAGTAATCTAATATGAATTATTTTTTTCAAATATTTTAGAGAAAATATGAAGGAGAGAAATGGGCCTGTAATTGGATATATCAGATGGCGATCCTTTCTTGAACAGGGGAATTACTGTGCTATATTTAACGCATCGGGGAAAATATTAGCGGAAAGACATTTGTAAAGCAATAGAAACAGCACATTCTATAACCTTTATACTAGTTACTTCAAATTTCTAATTACTGAAATTATTTCAGCTTTATTTATTGGTTGCATAAATATAGTATTCGTAATTTCCGGAGCGGAATTTTGTAACAGATTTAAGAAATCATCATCATGACATACAGAATTGTCTTTTGCCAGAAAGTTAGCAACATTAACGAAATACGAGTTGAATTTGCATGCCGCGTCTCTACCACCATAAGTTTCACTTCGATCTACAAGCGCAATTTCTTTATGGTTGCTGGTACCTTTTCCAATCACATTTTTAATTACATTCCAGATAGCTTTCACTTTATTACCTGCATTCGCTATATATTTGGAAGTATTGAATTTTATTAACTAACAACTATTTCATATGATTTATAATTAAATTCCGATTTTTTATACAAATTGGGTGATTGTTGTCTATATTTATGCATAAATGAATAACGAAAATTGAACTGAGACAGGCTAAGGCATGGTACTTTCCTTCAATATTCTGTTTATGAAGAGTAATGACCTCCATATCTTTCGCGTTACTAAGTTAACGTGCCAGTCCCATTTTAATGTCCTATTGAAAGTAACGCGTAAATATTTACACTTTCAGAAAGAGACACATTTTGTTACCTATTTTATATTCTCAGGAATAAGCATTATATTTGACTCTTAGATGGATTTATTTTAATCTTATATATTTCTGTCCATTGATATTTCCCTGCATCTGTTTTAGCTTCGTCACCGTGTAGGATGCTTAAACTATAGCCCGGCGCTACCTTGCTCTGCTTTCCACACACCCCTTTTCAATTCCCTTCTTATGCTATTAAAGGGGAGTTAAGAAATGAATAGGGCGATATTAATTATTTTAATTTAATATTAATAATGAGCCTTTATAATTAAAAAAACATTTTACTTGATCCAAAAGAAATTTTTGATATTGATATTTTCAAACTTTACGCCATATATTTATACAAAAAATTATACAAATAAATTCTTTAAAACTAACAATTCTATTTGTCTAACTTAGGGTCGGAAAATATGGGCCTTCACGTAGATCATAATATTTCCATACAAAATCTACTCGGGCCTGGCAGAATAGAAAATCAGCAAAGCGTCACAGAGGTAATTTATAGTGTCATCTTAGTGAATATTCTAGCTCCTTTCTCGTTGCAATTTTTTCCTCAGAGTCGCCGCCGCTATTCTTACTGGTTCAGAACAAATTCCGTGTATCTTCTTTTTCTTGGACTACCTGACCAATATTGCCCATCATTTCCTCGAAATTTCCCTTACTACAATTACAATCATCAGGCCAGCATTCTCTCTCGAAACCTCTCACAAAATCTCCCGCTCTCAAAAATCTGTCACCAAATCTCTCCCGTCTCACCTCTCTCGGAAATCCACCAATTAACCACAAAATATATCTGCACGCCTTTTTAAAATCTACTCCCCATTTCTTTGATTCATATCACCCAGGGAGCAGGGATGGGTATTGACTAATAACTTTATTGGTACTTTTCTCTGGAAGTCATACTTTACCCCTCTCCTTCAAGACATGTAGGGAAAAACACCCGATGCCGCCAAATCTCACCATAGCTTCAGGATCTCCCCTCACGCGGCGTGATGTCTGGTTTTTATTGGCCTTGACTCAAATTCTGTATCCTTACTTTAGACTCCGTACCACCAAATTCCGAGCAGATGTGTTTGACCGTTACAGTTGCCTGTTTCAGAATCGCCCTCAGGTAGCCTGTTATCCAAAAAAATTATCTAAATATACTTGAAGAACGATTTAAAGATATCAGGAGTACGATAACATAAAAGAAAAGTTTTCTATAACCTGTACAGAAGACAGCTAGCAGTAATTAGAATTAAAGGGCAAAAAAGCAGAAATCAATCCACATGTGCAAAGGATACAGTATAGAGAAATTAAAAAACAAATATGGAATAGGAATCATATTGCAAGCAGAAGGAATAGATACCCTAGTGTTTTCTGATGATGTTGAGGTATTAGGGAAGTCGGAAGAAGACTTGAAAATATAATAAATGGTATGATTGTGGCCCTGGATGAAGAATATAACATGAGGATTAATAAAGGGAAAACCGAGAGGATGGAATGTAGTATGGGAAACAGTGAAATAAGAAAGGCTGTTAGATTGGAAAGGGATATCTTGATGGGAGTTAATGAATTCTGCTACTTGGGTAACATAATAACAAGGGATGCTTTTTTTATCACGAAAGGTGACTGTGGAAGGGTGCGGACTTGTGGGTAGTGTGGGACTTACTCCCACTAAAACCACAAACCCTTTATCTTAGTTGTTGCGTCCAACTAGGGACCGGTTTCTCATTACTTCAGGGTGGTGCCTATCCTTAACCTGTTTGGCACTTCTGTACTTCATTATTCTATGCAAATTTAAAAACTAATTCTATGATCTACTCTCCCGTGTGTCGGCTTCCCGGCGTTGTTGCCAGTGTTCTAAACAACTGTTTTATGTTGAAGGGAGGAAAAATGTATTGCCCATACAAGATTCTGCACAGATCTGGTACGAAAGGAACATGTCAGTTGACTGACACTAACGAACAATCCTCCTTACTGACTTCGCAGCAGATTTCTTAAATATGTGGTCATGTATTGAATTTGAATTGAATTGTGCTGTGGCATGGATCTCTTATTCTTCTTTTTAGCCCAAGTGGCAGAGATGAAACGTTAGACATAGCAGTAGGTGTTCATCTCTTCTTACTCTTGTTGTCAATCAGCTGTAGCTGCGCTGAATTGTGACGTTGCGTTCTAAAGTTTGCTCAAAGTTGGCTCAGTCTCTGGAAAGCTACTTCTCATCTCGCATAGTCTGATTTACTGTCGGATCCTTAGTTTGAAAGAAGTCAAAAGTATCGAGTCCCTTTCACGACTTCACGACTGTCAGTTATACTGTGCTTCCGTTGTCCTCGGTTATCGTTAATATGCAATGGATAAAAGAGATGTTCAGCAGCTAACGCAGTCTACATTTACATGAAAAAAATTAAGAAGAAATAGCAGAAAGGATAGCTTGTACCATTTACATTTCATTTAGAAACTCGCTCGAACCTGCTGACTACATTAATTATCTACGAATGGATGAGACGACGTGTAATAAGTTGTAACCTTATTAATCCAGAGAAAGGACAAGCCATCACTCCTCACGAGAGATTGACTGCTAAACTATTACACACTCGATTTGCTGTTGGATCCTCTGTTTTTGGCAACCCGTGGAAAGGCAAATTTCACAACTTATTAACTACAGTTGTTAAATTAAACATGTTGTTTTAAAACATATATATTATTTCCTATTTGTTAATTTAAATGTCATAATTCCACATTTTGTAAACTTTTTATCAATAAGTTGCATATTCTCCAGAGACTTACGACGCGAAAAGGTGTAGAAATACAAAACATTATGGTCTTAGAAAGATAAATAATACCTGGAACTTAATTGTTTACATTTTGAAAAGACATTTAAGTAAAATTACGAGCAATAAATGTTGACCAGCTGATCTAAAAGTCCAACGACGTACAATTGTATTTATAGAGTACTTGTTCATATTTCTTCATATTTTTGATATTATACAACTATAAAAGTGTAGAAAGTCGCCTTCGAGTCTGTAGCTTCATCCACTCCCATCATATGCGCCCTCAACAACCGCGAGATCAAACCGCCCACGCGCTCTCTTGGTTCCTCAAGCTCAGTATGTATTTTGATACATACTGAGCTTCCTACGCTCTTTCCAGGGCACCGAGATATTTAGGATCGAGGAACCTCACACATGAGAGAGTCAATAAACGTTGCCTTGGTGCGGTGGATATTGGCTCGGCTGAAAATACAACCATACTTCGATAAGACCACCACCACCACTCCGTCCTAGTTTCCCCACATACGGACAGTTTTTAGTTTTTGGAGAGGATGGACGGATCCATCACCCTAATGGGGCGGCCTTAACACAAAGTCCTTGTAGTATTCAAAGAGTTTTACCCTTTGATTAACTTTTCTTCCATTTTAATACCTGACGTATAATGCCACAGCGCAGAGATCACTTATCCCAGGTCTAAAATCAGAATTTGTAAATAGTTCGACGGGTTTTTGCAAGACTATGTCAAGTCATAAATTCATTCCCGTCAGTTCCTCTGAAGTCAGTAAGGACCTCATGTCCCAAATAAAAGAATTTTCAATTGTTTGGGCTAATAATTACTCACGAAGAAAATCTAGATCAGACAGCAGAAGAAGAGGAGGTGGATGATGAAGAGTGGGGGGGACAAAATTATAAGGTCTGAGTTTAACAGGGCGCTGACAGATCTGAGCAACTGTAAAGCGCCAGGAATTGATAACATTCTAGCAGGGCTGATAAGATCATCGAGCAAAGAAGCAATATCTCGGCTATTCAGGACAGTTTTCGAAATCTGCGAAATATGAAGAGTCCCAGAAGATTTTAGCAAAAACATAATTATACGCATACCGAAGAAAACTGCGGCTGGTAGATGCGTACAACACAGGACAATTAATTTAGTATCCCCTGCATGCAAATAATTAACTAAAATAATATATAGGAAACCAAAACATCAAATAGAATGTGAGCTAGAAGACGATCAATTTGGTTTTAGGAGGACTGTAGGGACAAAAGAAGCAATATTAACTTCGTGACAAATTTTAGAAAACAGGTTAAGAAAAAACCGGCCTACGTTTATGATTTTAGAAAAAGCGTTTGATAATGTAAACTGGAACACACTATTAAGGATTTTGAAGAGCACTGGAATAAAATATCGAGAAAGGAGGCTTACACATAACCTCTGTAGAAGACAGGCAGCAGCAATTGGAATAGAAGATCGAGAAAAGAAAGCCGTACTCAAGAAAGGAGTAAGACGAGGATGCAGTCTGTCGTCCATGCTGTTTACCTTATATATAGAACAGGCTATGAAGAATATTAAAACGGAATATGGAAAAGGAATCATACTGCAAGGAGAAGAAATAAAAACCTTACGCTTTGCCGACGATATTGTAGTATTAGAGGAGTCAGAAGAAAACTTCCAAATCATAATAAATGGCATAAACAGAGCCCTGGAGAAAGAGTTCAATTTGAGGATTAATAGAGGCAAAACCAAGGTAATGGGGTGTAGTTTGGGAAACAGTGGAATAAAAAAGGGTGTTAGATTAGGAAGGGATACTGTGACGGAAGTTAAGGAATTCTGTTACTTGGGAAGTGTAATAACTAGGTATGTTTGAAGTATAGTAGACATAAAGAGTAGGATAGCACAGGCAAGGGAAGGCTTTCGCGAAAAGAGGGATTTACTTACGGGCAATATAAGTGTGAATATTAGGAAACCGTTGCTAAAAATGTTCGTATTGGCGTTATATGGGTGCGAAACGTAGACGATAGGAGATCCGGAAAGGAAAGGAATAGAAGCCTTTGAAATGTGGTGCTAGAGGCGAATTCTGAAAATTATTTGGGGGGATAGAATCACTAACGATGAAGTTCTAAATAGAATAGAGAAAAAGCAAACAATATGGAGGACGTTGACCAAGAGAAGATATGGATTAATTGGCCAAGTTTTAAGGCACGAGGGTCTTGTAAAATTAGCATTACAGGGAAGTGTATGGGGTAAGAACAGAAGAGGGACGCCAAGGATCCAATAATCTAATCAGATTAGGGAGGATGTGGGTTGTACTAGTTATGAGGAAATGAAAAAGCTTGAGCAAGCTAGGCTAGCATGGAGGATGCATCAGAGCAGTCTTAGGGCTGAATAGCACAAACAATACAATAATTACTTTTCAACATTTTCTTTCCCACCAACATTCGGTGGATTGAAATCGCCAGCTTTCGTGGTGCATGCGTTTGTTGTTATAAGCTTTTCCGTCAACTCTCTTAATTTTATCAATGTTCTGAGAACAATGTTGCGTGGCTTATAAACCCAGATAATCCGCGTAATTTTTTTTGTAATATTTAGAAAAATATTCAGCCCCTATCATTTCGTGTTGATTGTCAGGAAATAGTTCTCTGGTATTGTTTGAAATTTCATAAGAAAGCCATGATTCAGTACCTATAATAACAACCGGATTATGTAAGTCTTCTAAATTCCAAAATTTGATTAACCTGTTTACGTTGTTTCTGCAACACAACTAGTGGCTTACCTTCTGAATATTCGTCTCGACTCCTATTTCGTTCCCGCTGTTAAGTGCTCCGTCGCACCGTCGCCTCGATGACACGGCGATGAAGTTAGCCCAGATAAATTCCATCAATCTACTAATCTAGCCTTCACACCCGATAACTTTTAAGTTTCGTTGTTCATAATTTTTCCACTTAGGTCTCGGCCAGGTAATTGGCCGTGTTACGTAGTCCGAGAACGCCAAAGTTCCATTTTACATGCACGAAATATAGTTTAATGGATTTTGTATCTTGCATATAGTACTCCAATTTAAATCCAAACTTTAAAAATCTTAATTTTCTAACGCTTTAGATCTCCAAATATTAAGAATATGGATGAATCTGTATTTGAGATTGGATTGTTGAGGGGCTAGATTAAAGAAAGTATTAAATCTAATTTTTATAGTAGATTTTTAAGTAAAATATGGCCGAGCAATGTTTTAAATCAAAATTCATCTGAATTAAGTAATTTTTGGGTTTCCTTCCGGGTCGTAATCGGCTTAGGCCACAACGTTTCGTTGGCGTTCATGGCGTTGGTAAAGATGGCAGTGAACGCCATCGAATCGTCGTAGCTTAAGACCATAATGGCCCGAATAGAAGCCCAAGAATTACTTACACAGCTTATTCACCGGGAAAACCTCCGATCTTTAGTTCATCTGAATTATGTGTGAAAGTTATTTATATTAATTAGACAATGTGTAATCAGGACTGAATTTTCAAATAGCTGCAAATAAATAACTAATGAAATATTTAATATACGCTTAGTGACGTGCAAAAACAACCACTTACTGGTTTCTTAAATCTACTAGATGGAGACCCGGCGTTGCCTTTAATAAAATTCCACCAATTCCACCCCTATTATCATTCATATTATCCCGGTACAACACATGATTAAACCGTGACTGAAAACGTCACAATATGAACCTCAAATATACTCCCAGTATCTCGACAGACACAAATACTCCCGGTACAATAACAGGACTAAAAAATATTTTCAGTACTAAGAGAATAATATTTCTTCCCCACTTTAAGGATGATATATTTACTTAAATCACATAATGTAACACTGCGACCCCCTTTACACCGGTTTCGACCGCAAAGTTTATCATTTCCTTCTTATATTCATATGACTCAACTTTCAGTTGAAATTCCTGTATTAATCCCCGAAATTTTCATTGAAATCCGTTGAGCTGTTTCGGAGCATAACAGATCAAAATATAGGCAACCTGTATTCACTTGGATATTCTAACGCTCGCTTTCAGAAATATTTTCAATTTTCTACGCTATTTTCTTAATTTTTCTTTCCGTTAGAACCTTGTATGAAGTATTAGAAAACTTACAAAAAGATTAACGAAATCGGTTGTTCTCAAGTTATTACGTGACCAAGGGAAATAGGTCTTTATATATATATATATATATATATATATATATATACTCAAGATATAATGGAATATTCATTTCATCGTCAGATGATAATGAAATGAACTGAACACTGCGCGTATTTACTTATAAGTTGTGAAATTATTTAGCGATATTTATAACAACACACGAAGTACAAATTTTAATTATTATTTTTACTCCCTTTGTGAAAATATCTAATATGTAACTTTTAATTCAGTTAAATAAACTGCAAGAATGCATATTCCGAACTAGTGTCTCTTTTTGGACGATTTGAATGGTACCGAAATCAAAGCTCCTCGTTCGGTAGTGGGCTGGCTAGAGAGAATATGGGTTGAGGGGGGTAGAGGGTGGAGGGATTGGGGGCGTACACGAGAATTTGTGCGAATGAAGCCACCCTGTAATACGCGTTATCTATCACGTCTTAATGCGTAAGGCCATTACGAAGCCGGCCGGTCGGCCAGCCGGGTCCGAGGACTGTAATTGCCAACTACGAACTTGAGAGCAGAGCGCTCTACTGTGGCGCTGCACAATTACTTGTTACACGGCGCCTGTCGTTTGTCACCGAGCTGCCAAGCTACATGGCGAACATTATGGTCACAGTAAATTATTTAAACACGCCGCAAATTATGACTTACAGCGGGGAGAATTAATTACGGAGTTGTGTCGTAGCGAAAGAGTTTTTATCGTCGCACTCTTTTCGAAATGGTTACAGCTGCGTATCACGGTAGCAAAACAAACGTCTACCTCGTATGGACACTGCTTTTCTTGATCATTAGTATGCCATTTCATAAGACGATTCACCTGTCATGTACGTGGTTCTGGAGAAAGAGTTCAATATTAATAGAGGTAAACGAAGGAAATGGAGTTGTAACATATATTTTTCTTGTATGCACGAGTATTTCTTGTGCTGAGAGCTAAGACAGAAAGTAAGGTCGGTTCTTTTTCCTAGCTGTAAACACACGTGTACAAACGTTGGACCAAAGCTTCCCTCACTCAACATTCTCTGATTTGCATTCCCCACTTTTCCCATTTAAGGACATTGTTATAAAAATAATAACTTCTCCCTCCACTCCGAAGTTAAAACTCCGCCTTAATTCATGTATAACCTAGACCCGTTCCCTACCAAATGAATGAAATTGGGCATCCCTATCCTTACCATTCCAGCGTTATAAAAGCTTATTGATCCAACCTCATATAAAAGGCCCCAATTTTGTAAAGTTTGTAAAGTTTTCTGTGTCTTATGTAGATATTTGCGGAAATATCCGTGTTCGCTGAAGAGTAGACTCAGATGATATTTGATCTCTCCGTGCTCTCGGCCTATCCTCTTGTCCACTCAAGTTCACAGTTCCTCCCGCTTCTTGCCTTTTCCCATCTTTGCTGCCATTTTTGCGCCAGAGTCCTCCGTACTGCTCTCTTTGCTTCTTTTTTGCCCTGTTGCTCTTTCATGCGCCAGATATCCTGGAGCTCGCAATCACCATCACTACTGCTTCAGATACTGATCGATATGCGTACGCGACTCTGAGCGCTCCACATCTCAAACGTCGCCATTCTCTTTGGATGGTTTTCTTTAGTTAAGGCCTGGGCCCAGATTTCTGCCCCGTCCAGTGTTACACGCAGGTACTTCGCGCTGTCAACAGTCTCCATTTCGTTGCACCCCATTTCCATCGTTACTGTAGTCGGTACTGTAGTTAGCATGAATATCTGGGTCTTTGTTATTGTCAAGTTCACGTGGAGTTCCGTTATCCAGAATGGGTCGTTTTTCGTCGTAACTGATATTATGAATCTTATAAAGAATGGGTTAAACATATAATTATGATCTAATTTAATAAAAGAATGTCCCAAAACTCTAAGGGAAGTACTCATACTTACAAGTTCTTACCCGATTAAATAAGCACTGATCTTAAGAGATATGTGACAATACTTAGTACACATATGTTCCAACTGTGAATTGATCTCTGTCAGTAATATACATTACTTATTTCAAATCATATTGAGTGTACAGGTCAGTCAATAAATACAGTCATTCAATTATTTACACATTTTGAAAGTAGGTATGGACTTACTATCTTGTGAGGCACGTGAGCTGCGACGGAGAAGATGAATCACGACTATTTACGTGTGTATCGTGTGCTGGAGATAACAACGTCCCCCGAGAAAGACGGGGAGAGATATCTTTGTCGCCAAGTTTTATTGAATGCACGAGAAGAAACTCTGGTTCCTCGTTATCAACACTAGTTCATCTCCAAGTTTGCCGCGCAGGTGCTATCAAAACGCCGCATCACGCTCTGAAAGAGGAGTAATGGATGAAACAGCAGGCGGTGGGTGGAAAGTAACTTCCCTTGGAGTCTTACGTGCTTCGTGGTTTCAACTCCTTGCCAAAATTTATACAGACAGTAAGGCGTCGACGGTGGCGCGCGTAAAATATCAAACAACGATACTCAAGCCAAGCACAAATCTCATGAGTTCATTTAAAGAAGTTGAGCCATATTATCCTCAATTCGTGCACAAGGTTGTCAAAATATTACTTGATAATAAATAGCGTTTATTATACAAGATAAAGCTGTAGTTTGAATGTTGATACTTATTTGGAACCTCAGAACCTCTAAGTTACCAATAACAAGTTCTGCAGCATCAGGACAGGCACATAGGATAAAGGGACGCCTTTTAAAAAAACAACGTGAATTAGTTTGGATTGTTAACGAGATGGAATAATAATTATGATGCTGCAACGTTGGATTGAGATCTTATTCCTTACATGTATTTGAGGATTCTATAGTTTAAATGCAAAGAAAAGCATTTATTTTGATATTAATATTTCTTACGATATAAGATTAAATAATAAAAATGAAGCCCTATAAAAATAAAGTTTTAGTTCGTTACGTATTTGATTTATATTATATTCAGAAATATACTAATGTTTTATACCCATATAGTTTGTGTGTTTTTGCTCATTTACATGCATTAAGACAATTATTACTCAGTTCACGTCCAAAATATATCATATTTTAATTGAGCAAGTTACTAAATGTTTTATACCTATTACACATATTTTAATTTTTAGAAAGTTAAAAGGGCAACCATATTATCAATTGGACATATTTTATGTCACATTAAGGATTGACTCTCTTTCATGTAGCAGCTTTACTGCTAATACTACTGCCACAACAGGAATTACGTAACTTCTTCGGTTCGTTTGGTCGGTAGAGCATTTCTAGTTTCGAGGTTCTTACGGAAGGAGCTTCGATCTTAGGAAATGTAATATAAGGAATACAATAATTAGTAATTATACAATATGTTCTAAGCGTATTGCAAACAAAAACATTACAAGTAGATGAATATACAATTTACTAAAGATTATACGATTAATGAATTCCAAATAAAGAACAATACATAAATAAAATTTATTTTTCCAATAATTTAAATAAATTCACCAAATTGTCAGAGGATTAAATACATAGGCGTACAGGGTCTCCTCTCATCCGTTGCATGTAAGACAAAAAGTTCGTTAATCTGAAAACACTGGTTTGAATTAAACCACAGAAAGATTATCAAAAATATATCATAAATCGTCCTTCGTTTGCCACTTTGTTTAAACTATATTTACATTAACTGTGGTCACCCAATGATAACATAAGAGCTAGTTCATCATTAAACGCGCTTCAAATAGGCACGCACATACAGATAAAATATTGTCTTATTATGAGCGTCTTTACTCTGATTTTGGAATTTGGTATGATTGTTCAGTTGCGTCAAGTAACCTACTCGATGAGTACAAAATTGTAGTGGAAACTCTATTATAATGATGCATTAAGTTTAAAAGGTTCAGGTATGCTAACTATAAGATATTTAGTAATCTTATTGCATAATTGTATGTGTAAGACTGATTGTTGAATAAATAGTTGCAGATGAGGATGAGGAATTAAGAATTCTCTTTTAATGCTAAAATGTTTATTTATAACGATGTTATTGGTTTGTTTTAGTTTATTTATAAATGGTATTAATATGGCAATAAGTTTAAAATAATTTTAAAGTATTGATTTAATAATTTTATTTCGTGATTACTATTATATCGTATTATTAGATTTTGATTTAATTAACAATGTGATTTATTTAAACTGACTGGTAGGTAAATGGAACTTACAAAAATTGTTAGCGATATGGAAATCAATAAAAAAATAAAGAAATCTTTCCAACGGTCGGTTACAATTAACATGTTTTTAAAAATATTTTATTTGAAGATATCTTTAAACTTAAACCATACTTTGAGATTGATATTCATTTATTAATTCCATTATTTCGCTTTCCAAATAATTATTAACGTGCGACGTAGTATTTTTTTTGAGATAATATTATTTGAAGTTCTCTAATTGAAGCGTTTCTTATTGTGTGTGGAAGCAATATTAGATGGGGCTGTCTTAGAATGTCGTGAAGGAAAAACTCGAGCTGGCTTTCAGAAATTAATTCAAGGAGAATTTGTATGGAGATCCTGAGCAGATGCACGGACGTATTGTTTCTTGAACCTTTCTCTGCGCTGTGAGGTAAGGCTGTCTGCATCTTTGTAATGCAAATGACTTGAGTCCGCAAGTAATTGTCCTTTCACCGTTGAAATGTGCTGAAACGCACGCTCATCTGCTGACAACACTTACTAACAACGCAGTGTCATTTTTAAACGAATATTAAAGGAATCTAAATAACGGTTACAGGAATATACTTATGAAATTCCAACTATTCGACGCACGAACCATTCACTCGACTCCTGAAGGAGGAAAATATAGCATCGTAATTACCAGGATGTGTTCAACACCTTTTCCTTACAATTATGATCCGGTCAACAATATGAGAACTAAAACTGTATACTACTTTGAAGTATAGATGTGTATGAATTTCATTCTTTAAATAATATATAAAATGTAGTAAGTCCTATTAGAATGATTTTAGAAATAATCAATTTTAATATGCTAATTTTAGAATTAATTTTTGGTAGAATAATAGCAAATGAAACAAAATCAACTGCAATATTTTGTTTCAAAGTAAATAATGTGAATGGCAAAACAATTTTAAATTTTTTCACGTGACTGATTATTTTTTGCCACATTTCATATTGCATACTTGTAGTATACTGAACATTAGAGAAGTGGAAAATACATGTTTCCGCGTTTCAGTTGTAAATGTTTACTAATCAATTAAATATTAATCATTTGCACCCCATGAAAAGGAATAAATTAAAATAAATACTTCGGTTTCACTCATACCTTATTTTTTCACGACATATATGGCTATGAAAGCTTGCTTACTATGAAGATTATTTCTGATTGAACTTCGGTCAAGATAAGTAACAGTCTTCAGTTTATTTTGATTCATTTTCAAACAGCGTCAAACAACATCTATACAATGAAGTATGTTACAAATCGAGATTAGTTCTCCTTCACGGATTAATTTAACAATATTTATGAAGAACAACATCTTTATTACTCTTTTGCAAATCACTCTTCCTTGCTTTGTGTTTATGATACGATAAATCTTGTAAATCTGTAATACATCGTCTCTATTTTGAGAAATCCGTTGGGGAAGAGCTGCGATATGAGTCTGCTATTAATATTCTTCGATTGGCGACGTAACCGTTTGCAGGTAATTAGAATTGTGGCACCATAGTGAGGCTGGATTTATTTCCCCGAGAGATAGGGGACGAAACGTCACGTCGTTGGCAGCAGTCTCCAATAAAGATTACTCTTGCCGATAGAGCCGCCATTGCAACAAACAACTCTCGCTTCACGCCCAAACTGGCATTTGTTTGCGACAGAGGCAACAATTTTCAGCTGCACACTCAGTTCCACTAAAAACCTGAAAATAAATTTTAGTGCTGTTGTTGTATTCAGTTCTTAGAGTGGTCGGATGCAACCCTCCTTGCTAACCTATTCTGTAAATGCCTTTTCATTTCCGCTTAAATAACACAACCCACAACCTCTTCTTAGCGTATTCTTCCACTTCTGTTCTTACCCCAAGCACTTTCAACTAATGCTAATTTTACAAGACTCTCATGTCTCTCAAAACGTAGCCTATCAATCTACCCTATTAAGAAAAAAATTAAAAACATTTTGTCGGGTAATTATTGTCGGCATATATTGAAACATGTAACCAGATTTAATGTGGAGAAATAAATAATACCTATTAGAAACGATAATATAAACATTTATTAAGACGTTTCGTTTCTTAATTTTATAACCTCATCTAAAAAAATACATTATAAAATGTGTAATACTATTGTTATACAAAAATTACTTTTAGAATCGAGAAATTAAAAAGGATAAAAATTTATACGTGCATATCGCACAAGCAAAGAGGCCGAACGATTAAAACTAATTGATTTATAGAAGCGTTTGTTAATGTTCAAAATAATAATTCAATATATGTTTTGACAACGAATGCTCCAGAAAGTTTGTAATAGTAGGGAATAATAAATATTCCTTAAATTATTTGGGTCTTTAATATTTTAACATTTTCAGGACCGTAGGTCACTTTATAATTTCATGAGACTAGATCCAGATATACGCATATGCGGACTACATCGCCATATTAGCTAGATCTAAACAAAAATAATAATAATAGAAGTCTGTGAATAATTAGAGGAAAATGCTTAAAGAATGGGGCTTAAAGTGAGTATAAGGAAAACATAATGTATGGTTATACCGGCTTCAAAAGCAAAACGAAGGTTACAGGATCAGCAAATTGGAGTGAAAAAATTTAAGGGAGTAGCAAAATTAGATATCTGAGAAACAATGAGTCTAAAATAAGTATCAGAATAAAAGACCGAATCCAAGCAAGAAATAAAGCTTACTTTGCAAACTCAGAACTATTAAAAAGCAAATATTACTCAGGAAAGATAAAATACAGATATATAAAACCTTAATAAGATCAGTGGTAACATGGGGCGGAATCCTCGACAATGAACAATAAAAGATCAAGATGCTCTAACGAAATTTGAACAGAAGTTAATAAGAAGAATATGCAGATCTGCCACGGAACATGGAGAATTCGATATAATGAAGAGATAACCTAATATTTAGGGGGTCTATTATTATTTAAGTGGGATATTTATGTATTAAAAATGAACTATATATATTTACAGTAATAATTAAAATTTTGATATTTCTGTTGTTATTCCGGCACTTCTTTTGTCAATTACAACTATATATATATATATATATACTAACATGATAGAGCAGAATGCTAAACACAAAATCTACTGGAACCTGGTAGAAACAGAGAATTAGCAAAGAGTCACAGGGCTAATTACCGTGTCGGCTTAGTGCAAGTTCCAGCTCCTTCCTCCTAATGGGGTTGTCCTTTCGCAAGATCACAACTGCCGACCCCATATTCATACTGTTTCAGGAAGAATTTGAAAACTCCCTTGCCAAAATTTGAACCACAGTCACGAATGAGAATATTAGCGTAGGCTAGCTCCCAGCGGAATTTCTCACCAACTCCAAAACTGTCCAAAATCTCCTTTCCAAAAAAACTCAGTGTAAATCTCTTTTTGCAATCGATCTGTCCTAATTTCATGTCACCGCTCTCGCACCAATCTCCAATCAGCCACTAAAATCTCTCTGATAGGTTTTTTAAAATCTCCACCCCACTTCTTTACTTTCTATCATCAAGGTGGCAGGGATGTATGTCCACCATTAACATTTATGGTGATAATTGCCCCTGGCTCAACTGCTGTCTCCTTTCTTTTGACTCCATGCCACCAAAAGCCCACGAAGATGTGTTTGACCATTACAATACGATTCATCTTTAAGACTGCCATCTAAATCGTATGGACACAAATAGAACACTGTCAACAGTATTCAAAGCTGGGTTATATTCGGCAAAGAAGAAAGGAAGATCAATAACGAGTTGGGTGGAGACGGTGATAGAGGATCTGAAGATTATGAAAGTGAAAGAATGGAGAGAAAAGATCAGGGATAGAGAGGCATGGAGGCCAAGGCTCACACAGGGCCTGTAATGCCGTGCAGGAAGAAAGGAAGCAATCGAGCGATCAATACAAATATATAAATAGTTAACCCTGTATATTATTAAGTATTGAAGATAAGAATAGAAAAATGCTGACTATATCCGGGAATCGAACCTGGGACCTCCAGTTAACCATACGCGGATTGAAATTCATATCACTTACGCAAAGCGTAGAGATTTTTTGAGATGATCTGGTTTAACACGAATAAAGTGTATACAAGTATTGATAACCTTATTGTTATTACAGATTTTCTCCGGACATACTCGATAATGCATCTGGATAAATTTATAATTCTGCAAAAAATATACTAGAAGACTTAGTATACCGAAATATTGACTGTACGTGAAGGATTTCTACTTTCTGTCATCTACAGATACAATAATCACATATTATGTCTCCTTCTATAATTGATGCAAGTTACGCAATTTTGCGATCAGCAGCGAAGTGACCCATCAAAGAAACTGTGTTCGCAAGTGTATGGTAGTGTATTCGATACGTAGCAACGGCAATTGGATTACCGGGCGCTCAATTCAGGAAGCTCGTTTGCGAAATTTCAAGTTATTAGCAGTAATTAGATGAGAGCCTGACCGGACCTGACCGGACCAGAGGCCTCGGAATGGCTGCGACTTGTGCGTGAGCTGATCGGCCCAGTCTGCCAGCCAATGTTATTCAATTTTGAGTTCTTCAATCGGCAAACCTGCTCTAGCGGCGAACACGGATGGCAAATATTTAGTGCACAAGAGTAAATGCTCTCTGATTGGTCTGCGCACACATGCGGGTAGATGACAAACAAAATCCAACTGACAGGGAGACAGACTCTCACAGTCACCGACCAAACACACATTCTCACGTGTAATTCAAACAAATAAGCAAAACCAACAACAATGTGTCGCGGCTGAGTCGTTCGTTGACTCCTTTCTCACATTTCGTTTGCGCTGTTAGCTTTCTCTCACAATTTCAGTGTTGTAACTTTCAGTATGATATAGTAAAGAAGCTTCAGTTTTCGTTTTAAAGGACTAGAAACTGTAGAAATACGTATTGTGCGTTATACCTGGCTTCCAGATACCTACTAAATTAAAATAAAATTTCATAATTAAATTTATCTAGGGAATAGTCCTTAAAAGTACACGAAAATTTTTAATTTATTTAACTAAATTACACGTACATTCCCAAAGTGAAGGTAAGATGGATTTGAGTATTGGTTTGAGGGTCGTGAGAGAAAGGAATATGAAAAAGTTTTTAGAGGTCGTTTGTGAATCCATACGGGTTTAAAAGTAAAGATATGAAGCCAATGACTGCCATAGACTGTGGTAATCTCAAAATTAACCCAATCAACTCCGCGTATGTAAATGTGCTCTCAACTGAATATCAATGTATTATTACACTTAAATGTTTATAAAAAGTAAAGTAATGAAGGAAAGTCACTCTCCCAATGTCACAAGTAATCAAAAGGCATTTGGAAAGGAGAGTTCGAGGTGAGAGTCCAGCACGAGGAAACGGAAAGTCCGACTGGCTGGTTTCGAGTATGAGTGGAGAGGCGATGTGGCTGATAGCATAACAAAGAAACGATACAACAATAGAGTCCTGCAGCTTCTATGCTGACCCGGAAGCTGTCTTTGCGTTGAATAGAGGACTGCTGGTTCATAAGAAAACTAGGGGAGGAAGAATGTAAAGGACAAAATAATCTCTTGCTCTGATATGATGGTATTAATTATTAGTAAATGGAAATAAAGTAGAATGGCAAGATCAAGTGGAATACCAGTAAATAAATTAAAATATAAAAGAATATGGTCAGAAGGATTATATAAATTTCATATTAATTGAATAAATTCATTACAGCTCTGAATGTAAAAATGAGACTTTGTATTGTAATATTAGCGGAAAGTTTCTTTGTTTGTCAATTGAGGAAACAATGATTCGTAAGAAATTGAATCTATAATAATTTTTGGAAGAGAATACACTCTGCCAATATATTTGCCGAAGTAATGTTAAGTGCTTTGAACATAGAATCAGAAATCATAATTTTTAACAATCACCTTTAAGTAAACAGTTAATTTTTCAGTAATAGTGTTAGATGTTTTGGAACAACAAACTAAATAAGTATTTGGATCGTATAATAAAATTTATTGTTGAAAATAGGATTCTGCAGATACAACAAAATTAACTGATTTTTTCCAGAAATTAAATATTTCCAT